>CM031240.1:850038655-851238655 GCA_018340775.1 Taxus wallichiana var. yunnanensis
GATGTGCTGACCAAGGCAGTGTCAAACCAAGCATTTAATGACTGTCTCGACAAACTAGGCATGAGCGACATCTACGCACCAACTTGAGGGGGAGTGTTGACAATCAGGAGTATTTATCTCCAATATGGTTCTCCAATATTCTAGCCCCTAATTTGTCTCTACTGCTAGCTGTACAGATAGACTAGAATTACTAGAATCCCTGTAAATATGTGATTGTATCTCGACAGCTATAGTTTCCTTATAGTTAGTCAATCAGTCCTAAACTATAGGATCTAAAGCTTTGTACAGTGGCTATTTATGCCCAGCCAGTAATAGGAAAATATCATGAGAGTATTCTCCTCACAAACTCTGTATTTTTGACTGTACATACATCAACACCTCGTAATGTAAACAATTTTTCTTTGCAGAGCATAATAAATGCAGCCATCGACCATGGAGTGGGCAGTTGCCGCTCCATTGCATCACCTTAACATTTTAAGCAAAGCCCAACAAGATCTCGAAATGCATGGAACTTTGAATAAGAGTGTTGTGGAAAATTCAAAGTTACTGCATTGCTCAAATATGAAAAATGATAATTTTTTATGGGCAAAGATGAGATCAAGTTTCATTCAACGATAAATAATTTTTTAGACAAGAAAGTCGAGATGGAGAAGGTTTTAGTGTGGAATAAGTAGGAATTGGAGACCAAGAATTTTGAGATTTAGAAAATGATATTTTGAAACGACGAGTGGATGCAGAGAAGATTGCTGTGAGAGATTGTTAGAAGATGATATAATGGCAGCAGAGGCTGGGAGACTTTGGAGGTTGAGGTCTCTGCTATAATCTTGTCATCATCTGAATCAAATGACCATTTCACTTCTGTCCTTTTGTCTTCTGAACCCGCTTCAAAACTGAACATAGAAAATAAAATAAAAAGAAAAAAGAAAATTTGTTGCCAAATAGTATAGGAATAAAATTGTGCTTAGAAAGGTCTATCGGCCAATTAAGAAGAGCCTTCTCATACCAAATGAAATATTTGGTTTATATAGTTAGAACACAATAATATTTTATTTCTCAATTTTCTCAATTCCTTCAAAATGTATTAACGATAGGAAGCACTTTAAATATATACGAGTATTCTGTCCTATAATTTAGGATATTTACATACAATTTTATAAATACTCCAATTCTTATTTTAACACCACTAACAACTTACCTACATACCCGAATACATGTAACTATCCAAAAAGTTATTAATGTGAGCACTAAACAACATTGTCCAAACATAAGTTGGACCATAAATATCATTTATTTTAGTGGAAAAAAATTAATTAAAGTTTTTTCTATCTATTGACTTAAAATTGTAATTATGTCGAAGGCATTTAGTAGTGAGATGAGACTTGTTGGGTCTGACAGCTTGGAGGAAATATACGACTTAAAATATTTAGTTGCATTTACGTTGAAAACCAACAGATGGATTGAATGACGTTTGACTCAATGGTGAAGATGTTGGCTCTTAATGAGCCCACCAGGGTTCAATTCTCGCTGCAAGCGAAGTCAGGAGATATCTGTTAATAAGGGATGAGGCCGAGATCATGCCCCAGGCGAATTTGGTAGAATGGATACCCCTCAGTCCTTGGTAACTAAGCCTAAGAATTTGTGCACCTAACCCGTGCAGTTATTTCAGATTCAATCAAAAAAAAAAAAAAAAACCAACGGATGGAAGATAAGGTAGATTTTTTAATTTATATGTGACTGCAAAGAAAGGCGTTTCGTGTCATTCGGCGGTTTCATGTACTTTTCTCTCGCTCGCTCGCTTACTCCCGCCGGCGTCTAGGAATTCAGCGTACATGCCTTGGAAATTTGCCGTTGATATTTTATAAGATAGGCTACATCGGGGAAGAGGCTAATGTTCACTCAATATGCACTCGGTCAATTCCGGTCAAAGCATCATGACCATCCATTATTGAGTGAACATTGAGTGAACATTATTGACCATCCATCATGACCGGAATTGACCGAGTGCATATTGAGTGAACATTAGCCGCTGGCTGCATCAGGTGGCCTTTTAATGCTACAAGTCCCAAGGAAGTCATTAAAATTTAAAATCTTATCACAATATCTTTTGAAAGCGATTCGAGATTCGGCATTTAAGTTTGCTGGTGTTGAGTCTGCAAGTATTCAGTAAAATGTAGATGTGAAATTATTTTACAGTTGCTGGAGGATGTTGGTGTATAAGGGCCGAGTGGCTAACAACCTGCAGATTCCCTAAAGTTAACATCTTCTGGTAGCAGTTTACACTTTTCCGTTTGGAAATATTGAGATCAGGGATCATTTCAGAAAGGCATCCACCATTGCCTCCCTCTTTGTATCTGCTAGACTACAACAAATGATGATGAATCCTTTTCTGTCATACTCGAGTAAGATAAACTGATTAGAGCTAGATTCTCTTCAATACTAAATGACTATGCATAAAAATGTGCATCATTTTTCTTATGTTAACCATTCCAATTAATACTTTTAACCATTTTATAACATTGCAACGATGACTACTTATTCAGAGGGGCTAGGGAAATTTTGTAGTTTTTTAAGGCATTGTTCACATAAAGTATGGTGTCACTGAGCTTCAAAGTCTTATTCAATGTCCATCTTGTCTCAATAACTATTCAAGGCGATGTTTGAAGAGGTATGTTCTAAAACCATACACCTAATACATTTACAGATGGAGATAAGAGATAAAACCCCAAGGAAAATCGTCAATGTGCATTGCCTTATTATTTGGGTATGGCCTAAAATGTGCATGTTGGGGAGGTTTTTCTACTTTTTATGGAATAGGTACGTTATTTTGTTTGCAGCACTTTGATAGATGATTTATTGCATAAACATCAAAAGTAAAGCTATTTAGCATGCCCACTACCTACTATTTAATTTGAATTTCTTTAGATTTTGCACAGAAATCATTCATCTAATATGGGAATCCGTCTAAGGAAGATAACATGGGTTTCAAGGAAGTCGAATCAAATGTTTAATTTTTTTTAGTCCTCCAATATTTTTTAATTATCTACTTCATCTAAACGCATATGTTTAATGCTATAGTGAAATACAGTTGCCTTATTTATACAGATTGAAAACGACTACAAACATCCAAAACTAGATGTAAAAGAGTATCATTCACTGATATAATTACTTTTCCCATTTAATTAATTTAGTGTACTTAACCATGATTACAATCCGTAAAAGCAGTCTATAAAAATGTTAAAGCGTCAAAAAAATATTAATTGATGGGCTAAGGCGGACGTCAAATCTCATCCCTAACAGCCACAACCGTCATTTTGTGCCCTGCGATTTTAAAGAATAATGCTTCATTGAGCACAACGCTGATGAGCCTGAGAAGATATGTTTTCTCCTTCTGAACTGAAAAACGAAACGTATCTGCGTCAACATACACGTAACGATTTTATATTCTTATGGAAACGACATGTTTTGTCTTGGGTAGAAGAGGGGATTAAAATTTACAACCAACCATTTGAAGAGCAGGAATATAAGTCTCCCGGCTGGCTATTGATTGTAAAAGCATCTGATACATTTGGTAGTCCCGTTTTGATTCCTTCTGATATTACATCTTCCACATTTGTGTTCCACCATTCGCCTGCATACATATTTAACAAAAATAAGTCTTGCTAAGAAATGCACTTCCAAGAAAATTAGGGTTTAAATCAAGGTACCAACTTTCATACCGAGTGTTTTATTCAACACAAATAAAAAATTGGAAAATTGGAAGATGTAGTTTAAATTTCAAAGGTCTTCAAATTTATGAGTTTTTAGGATTATCATTTTTAATTTTTTTAATTAAAGGTCGTGCAACATTCTTCGATTTCAAGTTTAAATTGAGTTATCTAAAGGCGATCCTTAACTACCACACATAAACTTGGTAGGTCCCACCCTCTCGGATCAATAAGGAATTTAATTAAAAAACATTATTATTATTTTATTTCCTGATTGGTCCAGAGTGTGGGACCTACCACATTTATGCATGTTGTTTACGGTCATCGTTATCTAAAGGGTTATAATTTAATAGTAAAGATGTTATTGTAAAGTCATCCACAATGGTACAAGTCTTTTTAGATACCTGATGTGGAAAGTCAAAATGGAGAGGGACGAGATCATGTTGTGAGTGAGTGTGATGATTTGGATACCCTCTATTTGTCATTGCTTAGCCAAAACAAGGCTTTGATAAAGATATATGCTTACTCAACAAGTGTACATGAGCTAAATGTAATCTCCAATCTAAAATGGGATAGAGATGCCAATATCTACGTAAATTGTATATATATATTTGTTTGCAAGACCATGAGAGAAGATCCGAATGGGTACTCCTCACAAGTATATTACAAATCGAGTGCGAATGCGGGGGAAGGAGTTCCATTCCAATGGGAAGCCCAACCAGGGAAACCCAAGAGTAGTATTGTGCAGGATGTTCTTTGTGTTGTGCCTCTCACTCTTCCTCCCTCTCTTGAGAGAGAAAAAATGTTGAGAGCCAAGCATAGAAGAAGGAAGTCGAGGAAAAACCATGGCCCTTGTGTGGCTGTGGGTTGTACTTCTTTCAGTCTCAAGAACATTTTGTCTTAAAAATGACATTTTTAGCACACTTGCATGTAAATATATGGTAACCCTTGGACATAAAGTTTAATGACATGAATTTTATTTCAAATTCTATTTTCCTTAGAAAAATTAGTCTAAAAATTGCTTTTTTGGTGGAATGGAGCCCCTCTGTCGATTCTTGCTAGGTTTCAAACAAAAAAATTTGTTTATTTTATTTTATTTTATTATGAATGAGATCTTATATTATATTAGTTTTGTAAAATGATAGAAAATAATTTACAAATAATAATAATAATAATGGGTGGTATGGAAGCATGTTTCAAAACCATAAATCAAATTAGGCAACAACAAAGCCTACGAAGCATCAACAAGCACTAAAGCAGAAAAATTAACCATTCAAGCCTGCACTCCTACCAATCCATTACGTACACACATCAATCACAACCATTCTTCAATTCCCCATGTCCATGCAAGTTTTGAAGTCCATCATGTTTTGTTTTTATATTATTCAAAGTTAAGTATTGTTTTAAACCCATAAAAAGTAAAACAAATGTCCTTAGTTATGTTAAGTATTAGTCAAGTATAGTCATTAGGTTTTAGCGATGCATGTTATTCATCTATGGCCAATTTGGATAATATTATTCAAAGTTAAGTATTTTTTAAAACCATAAAAAGTAAAACAAATGTCCTTAGTTATGTTAAGTATTAGTCAATACAATCATTACATTAGCATAAGAGCTTTTATATTTTCCATTTCTTATTTTGTCACCTTTAAGTGCAAATTACACTCACACGCATAATGTCACTTGATTATCAATGATTTTTCACACTTCATTTGTTTCCCTGCGCTTACTCGAGCTTAGTATTATAAAGGGTGCCTAAAGTGCTCCAAGAAACAAGCATTTCAGTTGGGTTTCAAACTTGAAACTTGTTGGCTTTTTCCCACTATTTATTTTTCCTCTTTTACGTATAAATTGCACTCACAAAAAAAAAGAACACAAATAACCGATATTATTAGGGTCTTACAATTTGACCTGTGGAAACTGTTCGATACATGCATTTCTATTGGGTCTCAAACATGGAACCTTTTCAAATTTCCCCATTTTTAGTTTGGTCTCTTCAAATGCATATTACTATGCCATGAAAAATCCCTGTAAGATAGAGACGATACACTGCAACAAAATGTCCTCCCCCTCCATCGAACCCTTTCTTAATAATCCCTCCTCCTTTCCATCTTTTTGTTTCCTCAAATTTTCATTCTTCACTCTATCCCCTTTGGCATTTTCATTGTACACTTCACATACGTTTGCTAGTTATTAGATATCAAATTAAGAGAAAAATCTATTCAAATGAAATTTTATTACTATGAAGATAAAATATGGAAAATCATGTCATTTAAATAATTTATCATTCTAAAATGGATTCTCCTACAATTGTATCAATATGTTTTCAAAACATAATAATTTTTCATAAATACACATATAATTACACCAAAGGCGTTCTTGTAGTGGAGTTGAACATGTTGATTCTGACAGAAGTCAGAAATCAAACAGAGGACATTATTTCTTGGAGTGTCATTGAAATCCAACGATAACCATATTTCAAGCATTTTAATGGTATTTTTTTTGGTATTTTCTATTTTTGCCGCTGCATGGTAGAGACAAGTGGTGATGCATGCGGTTTCTTCTCCAAGCTTCTGCCACCACTCCTAGGTCTCTCGCCTCCTGACTGTCCTCGCATGCAGTATTCATTGTCTAGCACCTGTCCTCGCATGCAGTGTTCATAGTTGTTCTGGCGGTTTTGGTCCTGGACGAGCCCACCTCTGTTCTGGATAGATTCTCTGCCATGCACATCACAAACATTCTCGAGTATGCCATGGATGTCGTGTGCTAACGAAGGCATGTAGATATTTTTGCAGGAGCGGGAGATTTTGATGAGAGAAACCTACGATCAGGTGTTTTTCTTCACTGGAAAATTCACACATTTTTTGCAGAATTTTTTATAGCTCCGCCCAAAAAACCTATAGGATTTTTAGCTCTGTTTGTTGGGTTTAGCCTGTATTTTTTTGGCTCATGATTGAATCTGTTTTGCGGCTAAGAAGTTGTGAATTTAGGGGATAATATGGTGGTTAATAGCCCTAAGGCAATGTGCAGGAAAAGAATTGTAGTTCTTACTGAAATGTTTGGAAAGGTGAATGGAAATTCCTCTTTTTGTTCTAGAAAAGATGGGTAGAATCGTATGTGCAAGCGTTCCAAGGGGGTTTCTTCCGTTATGCCCTCACCTGATATAGGCATACACAAAGAAAAGAATTTGGGCCTTGATTCTCTGCCCGTGGCTATTTTGGTAAGTTTTATTTAAATTTTTGGCCCTGCATTTTATGTGTATTATTTTCCTTAGTAAACCCTTTACGGTGCAGGGGATGTTTGATATGCATTTTTATTCGTTCTGGTAGCTGGTGTTGGAGAATCATAATGGTATAATGTTGTTCATTGCCAATTTTATTTTTGTTGTACAAGAGTGGTAATTAGTTGAGTTACTGAAGGACCATAATACAGTAGATTGACAGTTTTCTAAAATATATATTAAACTGCAGGTTGTGGAGTCATTGGGACATATTATTTTGGGGTTGCAACTGTGAAAACAAATAATACAGGATTGGGTAAATCAGCTCTTCAAACATAGCATGTTGTTGAACAGGTCTTTCTTACAGCAAGCTTTAGATCATGTGCGGACTTTGAGCAATAGCTAAACTAAATACAATTAGTTTTATGCATTTCTTGTCAAATGGTTGATCATTGATGTGCAGTTATAATTACCATATGTTCTGAGAAAGTAGTAATTGTACATCTTATGTAGATCTGCAACATGTTGTGCAAATGTACATATTGAGAAGGACCTCAATGGTAGCCATCAGAGCTGCTTTAAATTTGCAGCACGAGGGAGTGAGAGATTTCTACATAGGCTCCCTCGCGTCAAGGTTAATAATTCTCTAATACCTATAATTATGATTGAAAATATTATTGGCCAGGGATTTCTACAACTTTTTTCATATGGTTTTTTCAACATTGTATGTCATTGGGCTTGCCTATGCCAAATTTGGGTGCATAAAACTTATTGCAAACACTGGGTAATCTGAAGTTTTTGGGGGGAAAAAACGTGTTTGTAAAAATTATTGTATTGGACTATTTTCTTTATAGTAGAATTGTCCATTTCCATATTTCAATTATCAACATTGAGTGATTTGGTTTTTATTCATGTCCAATTGTCCAATTGATTGCATGAGGACAAGTGGTGAAATTGGTTCTTGAGGCTATAATTGGGGTTTTTAGCACTATGTGTGCTCGGTTATGCCTCTTCTAAAATTGGTTGTGTTAAATTCATTGCATTGGAGCAAGTGTTTTTTTTGGTTTTCATAAGTAGGGACATGCACTCTAACTGGATGTTGAGGTTTATCTAGTGAAGAGACAAGAACAAACCAATCAATAGAAGGAAAAAACCTTCTTAAAGAAATAACGAGTTAGGGTCACAGATCTTAGTATTTATATTTTCAGCATATTGCACTCTCCTTGCGATTCCATTTCCAATTTTGAATAAACGGGTTTTCCAATTTTTTGAATTAGGATTAATGCTCTCTTCGGTTTTTTAAGGTAAAACTCCCTGTTTTCATATTTATGGTATTTACAATTGTATGGGTTTGGGGTTGCCTTGGTCGAACATGGGTGTATGGGGAAAAGTGGTCTATTTGGTTATTGAAGGTAGAATTCTCTCATTTTATATTCATATTTGTGTATTTGGATTTAATTTATTGAAATTAATATTTTAAATTGTATTGTATATATTATTTTTTGAGATTTATGTTAGGAAATAAGGGATAAAATATGCGGAATAATCCCTCACTGTAATCGCAATCAAGAGAAACTAATATGCATAAATTATTATAGATCTCAAATAAAATTGCAGAATAGAATAACACAAAGACAAAGAGACAATATTTAACGTGGTTCACCCAATTTGGGCTACGTCCACAAAGAATCACTTGCTCAGATTTTATTACAAGCCACCGCTCTCTCAATACAATACCCATATCCATTTGGAGCTATGCTCAACAAACTCTATAGAATTCACACCCGAATTCAAAACACATTTGCAATACATTTGCTTGTACATCTATCATATGCATAAGACCATATAAATAGACAACTGCTTAAGCAATTTTACAAAACCGTGGGTATCAAAACCATGGGAAAAACTCGTCCCATAAACCTATGGGTCAAAAACTCACCCATATGAGAAAAGCATGTTTCCGATATGTCGGGTGCATTTTTCGAGGCCAAAAAATTTTACGCCTAAATTTTTTTTTTTTTTGAGGCTGCGCCTCCGAATCCCCTACTTCTCGGGGCTCACCGCCCCAGACCGCTCGGGGCCCGGCACCCGAACCCCAAAGAAGGATACATGAAAAGTGTATAGTACTCTTAGTGTACAGTCTTCAACACTTTCACACATGAAAAATAGGCTCCACAACCTAACAATCTCCCACTTGGAGACTAGTTTTCCTCTGAGCAAGCTTCTCAACCCTTCACTAGTTTTCGTGAAGACCAACCAAAGCTAAACACAACTTCAGTTTTTCCCTTGTGACCAACTTGGTCATCATATCTCAGGATTCTGACTGGTATGAATCTTCTCCAACTTCAACTTCTCTTCCTCCAAAGTTGTCTTGATGAAATGGTACCTTAACTGTATATGCTTTGTCCTAGAGTGGAAAGCAGAGTTCTTAGCTAGGTGTATAACACTCTGACTATCACTATGCAACTTACATTCCTCAAGCAATTGTTGTAACCAAATCATCTCTTTGCTTGCCTATGTGGCAGCAACAAACTCGGCCTCTCGTGGTTGATAAAGCCACCGCCTTATGTAGTCGTGAAATCCACTCTTTCTTTGTCCCACCTACAAAGTGTAAATATAACTGTCCGTGCTCCTCCCGCTATCTACATCTCCACCATATCTCGAATCTACATAACCACGTAAAGTAGTGTTTGATCCATTGTAGCACAAAACTATCCCCATGGTCCCTCTCAAATACCGAAGGATCCACTTTATCGCTTGCCAATGCTCTTTCTTGGATCACTCATAAATCTACTCACATCTCCCACCGCATGGGAAATATCGAGCCTAGTGCATACCATGGCATACATCAAAGCGCCAACTGCCGATGAGTAAGGTACCTTAGACATCTGGTTTCTTTCCCTGCTCTGTCTTGGGACATTGCTCCTTTGATAACTTAAAATGGCTCGCCAAAGGAGTCCTAACCGGTTTAGCATTCTCGTATGTTTAACCTATCCAATACCTTCTTAATGTACTCTTCCGAGAGATAAAGTCACTCCGTTCCTTCCTATCCCGAGATATCCTCATACCAAGGATTTGTTTGGCTGCACCCAAATCCTTCATAGCAAATGATTCACTTAGCTGCTTCTTGAGTACTTTTATTTCCTGCATGTTTTTACCTGCAACCAACATGTCATCAACATACAAACACAGGATAATATAACTTCCATCCTCAAATTTCTTTGTATACACACAATGGTTAGAATGACATCTAATATAACCTTGCTCCATCATGAAGCTATCAAATTTCTTATACCATTGACGTGGAGCTTGTTTCAGGCCATACAAGCTCTTCTTCAGTTTGCACACCATCTCCTCTTTACCTTTGACTTCATATCCTTAGCTGCTTTGCATATATAGCTCCTCCTCCAAATCACCATGGAGAAATGCAATCTTTACATCTAACTATTCTAAGTGTAAGTCTTCTGCTGCCACTATTCCAAGAACAGTTTTGATAGAAGTCATTTTTACTACAGGAGAAAAAATCTCATCAAAATCTATACCTTGTTTCTGTGCAAACCCCTTAACCACCAACCAGGCCTTATATCTTTTCTTTCCTCCTTCTTCATCTTTAACTTTGTACACCCACTTGTTCTACAATGCTCTTTTTCCTTTCGGTAGCTTCACCAAATCCCAAGTTTGGTTCTCCATGAGAGACTTATGCTCCTCATCCATGGCTTGCTCCCACTTCTTCTTGGCATCTACCTGCATTGCTTCATCAAATCTCTTTGGTTCTCCACTATCAGTGAGTAATAAATAATAAAGAGAAGGAGAAAAACATTCAGGTTCTCTTCTTACCCTAGAAGACCTCCTCAATATAGGAGTTTGGGGTTCCTATTGAGGAGGTTCTGAACTAATTCATGTGTCACTTTCCCATCCGGAAGATCCTCTACCGCTGCATATTCTTTCTTGGATTCTTCCTTGTTTTCCTGCAACTACTGCTTATACATGACTTTCTCATTAAAGACCACATCCCTAGATCAAATGATTTTCTTGTCCTTAATACTCCATCATTGATATCCAAAGTCATCACCACCATAACCAATGAAAGTACATTTTTCTGATTTAGCCTCTAGCTTAGTCGTATCATCCTTGTCTATGTGAACAAACACCTCACATCCAAAGACTCTAAGAAATGAATAATCAACTTTCTTACCATACCAAGCCTCCTCAGGTATGCCTCCATCCAAGGCACTTGAGGGTCCTCTATTTATTAAGTACACAACTGTGCTCACCACTTCTACCCAAAAAGAAAGAGGCAGTCCTGCATGTAACCTCATGCTCCTAAAGACGTTCCATTATTGTTCGTTCATCCTTTCGATACCCCATTCTGCCGCTCTTTGAGTTCCGGAACCATATTTTGCCCTCGTGGATTCCATTCTTAGAACAATAATCATCAAATTCATTGCTACAATACTCCCCTCCATTATCTAACTTGAGACATTTTAGCTTAAGACCTGTTTCATTCTCTACCAAGGCTTTCCATTTAACAAAAGTGTCAAATACATCAGATTTGTTTCTAATACAATAAACCCAAACTTTCCTTGTTGCATCATCAATAAAAGTAACATAATAACTTGAACCCCCAAGAGATGATACCTGAGCTGGCCCCCACACATCAGAATGCACCAGCTCTAACTTACTCTCTTTCTTTGTAGGTCCAACCTTGAGAAACCTTACTCGCTTCTGTTTCCCATATATGCAGTTCTCACAGAAATCGAAACCTGTTTCTGTATATCCAGGAAAATTCTTCTTTATGATGTTCATGCCCTTATGGCTCATATGACCGAGCCTATAGTGCCATAATGTTGTATCTACATCTGAAGCCACAAGATTACAATCATTAGTACTATCAGTGGTTAAATACAAGGTTCCAACCTTCTTACCTCTTGCCACCACAAGAGCACCCTTGGTAACCTTCCAAGAGTCTGCTGTAAATATCATAATACAACCATCACTTCCCAACTGCCCTGCCGATATCAGATTTCATCTTAATGTAGGCACATGTCTGACATCCTTCAATAGCCAAGTATTCCCATTCTGCATCTTAACTTGAACAAAACCTTTTCCAACTATGCTGCAAGGCTCATCATCACTAAGAAAAACATGCCCAAAATCTCCTTGAACATAATCAACAAAATAATGCCTATGTGGAGAAGCATGGAAAGAAGCCCTTGAATCTAAAACCCAAGATTCAGTAATATTGTGCAAAGAAAGAATCAAAGCATCTGACATACATTACCCGTTGCCACATTTACCTCCTTGTTTTCTTCTTGTTGTTTCTTCTTATCCCGAAGCTCCCAATAGTCCTTCTTTGCATGCCCAGGCTTTCCACAATTCCAACATACAATCTTGTTCTTGGATTTTGACCTTGCCCGATCTTTTGATTTTCCACGGTTTCTCCTCTCTTCTTGTCTCCCTCTAGTTTCCACTGTCAAAGCATTCCCTGAAGTAGAAGATTCCCCAGAGCTTTTTCTTCGCATTTCCTCACTTAGAATCACCCCTACAACATCCTCAAACTTCAACTTCGAGTTAGCTGGAACCGAGTTACTTACCGCCATTACCAGGCTATTCCAACTCTCAGGTAAAGAGCATAGAATTAATAAAGCCCTAACTTCTTCATCAAATTCTATTAGAAACTGAAGCTAGCATATTCACTACCAGTATTGAAATCATTTAAATGATCTGGCTCTTGAACTATTCTCAGACATCTTCATATTAAACAACTTTTTCATTAAAAATATCTTATTAGAGGCAGAGGGTTTTTCATACAACTTCCCTAATGCATCCATTAGATCTTTTGTAGTCTTTTCCTTTGAAACATTAAATAATACCGAAGATGCAAGACTCACCTAGGATCATTCCAAGTGCCTTCCGATCCAACAAATCCCATTCCGCATCTGTCATACTCGAGGGTTTGTTCACCTTCTCAGACAATGGAGTATAAAGATCCTTCTGATAAAGGTAATCTTCCATTTGCATCTTCCAAAGACTGAAATTCTTCCGTTGAATTTATCAACCCTAGATCTTCCTTCATCTACCAGAGCTCCGCTCAAGCTAAAAAAATTTCCCTACGATTCAACACTTCAAAGCAAACCAAACCAGCTCTAATACCAATTGTTAGGAAATAAGGGATAAAATATGCGGAATAATCCCTCACGAATAATCGCAACAAGAGAAACTAATATGCATAAATTATTACAGATCTCAAATAAAATTGTAGAATAAAATAACACAAATACAAAGAGACAATATTTAACGTGGTTCATCCAATTTGGGCTACGTCCACCAAGAATCACTTGCTCGATTTTATTACAAGCCACCGCTCTCTCAATACAATACCCAGATCCGTTTGGAGCTATGCTCATCAAACTCTACACCGATATGTCGGGTGCATTTTTCGAGGCCAAAAATTTTACGCCAATTTTTTTTTTTCTAGGGGCTGCGCCCCAAACCCCTACTTTCTCGGGGCTACCGCCTGGACCCCGCCTCGGGGTCCGGCCCGCCCGAACCCCGGCCGAGGATACATGAAAAGTGTATAGTACTCTAGCAGTGTACAGTCTTCAACACTTTCACACATGAAAAATAGGCTCCACAACCTAACAATTTATATTTGCCCCCTCTTTATGAGATCCTTCGAAAATAAAAATAGGCTAGATTGTTATTTGTATCACAAAAATATTATTAATTATAAATAGATTTTAAAAATTGATTATATAGATTGATATAGTCAATTCTTTATATATTGTTATTTGTATAATTTTTCTTTTCATAAAGTTAGTCTAAAAAGTTTACTTACTTTAAATTATATAAGGGGGGATGAAGGCCTTGTTTCTAGCACGCTGTACCATCACAAAATCGTCACATATTATCCGGATTACCGAAATTTATAGCGGGGGAAAATCCGGAAAAAAAGACTTTTTAACATGTCCTAAAAGGGTGATATAAGGTTGTCAAAGTATCGTCTTCAAAATGCCTTCCATTTTTATGGGGCCATCGGTGATGCTTTATGTGCCTGTTGGGAACCCCTTCAAAATCAGCTATGACATCTCCATCGATTCGATTAGGTCCAAGCAAAAAAAGGACACCATCTACGATCCCAACACCTTTTTCACTTGCAAAGACATCTCGCTAGCAACGAAACGAATATAGTGCATTCCGAGAGTTCGACTATAAATAAGGACTCAATTCTTCCATGGCATCGACGTCGTGACTGCCCCTGGTTGTGTTGAACGGATCTAATTTGGAAGCAATCATGAACATGACGGTTGTTTTCATGGATAACTGTAGAGTCAAATAAAAATGATAAAAAAATTCAAGGCAAAATTCATCTCATAGGAGCCCTTACTGCTACAAAACGAAATAATAACAAGCTTGATTAATGAATAAAATATATCTTTTGCTATTCGAAAACCTTGATACCATTGAACAAAAATATAACATAGCTTCATTGCAAGATATAATTTACTTGTGATTTTTACTTTGACATATTTATCGTATTGTTGTTGGATGGTAAAGTTTTAAATTCTTTCACCTTTAGATTTTTTCCACCCTCTCACTTCTTCACCCTATAACCCCTTCTTTTTCACCCTTTTTCCTCTGCTACTATTTCTCTCCCTCAAATATGACTCCTTCAAATGATCCCTTCGGCGTTTCTATCGTACATTTCACGAACGATTGCTAGTTTATATTTGAGGATGTTTTTTTGTACAAATCATCAACATATCTTGCATTCCATGAAATGAACTCAACTAGCAGGTGAGCGGATAATATTTGGGATCATTCTCCCTTACCATTTAATAAAATTTGTAGACATAATATAATTTGTTAATTAAGTTTCTTCCTTGGATAATTTATAACTTACTCATGATTAATTAATTTAAACTCTTCTTATTAAGATATACGGTTAAGAGGCCGAGAAATTTGTGGCATCAACCCATATGTCCACATTCGAAATTGATTCGAGCAGAATTTTAGCGGGCACAAGAGTTAAAATGCCACTATCCATAATCGATATGGTAATGTATGAAATGTAAACTAGAAAAACAAAATATTACACACGCATGGAGACACACACTTAAATCATAAATTTATCAATGTCTAACATCAACGTAGAGACAATGTTTTATTATATATATATAAAGTCAAGCTCATACACATCTAAATATATATAATCATACGATTTTCCATGTACTAAATATACATATATATGTGAAAATACTTTTGACCGTTGTTGTATAGTAGGACAAGATGTGCTCTAAACCCTGCATTTATCTATATGATTTAAAATTTTGAAATATATTCAAATATATTGTAGTTAATGTGTGAAAAATATTTAACATTTTCAAATAATTGAAAAAACAACTTAATTATGATATTTAAAATACATGTACATATACATGCATACATGTTATAGAGAATAAAATCTGCACAATATAATTATTACATTATGTATTTGGTAAGCTTTGTTTATATGGATCTTGAAAAATGAAACTAAGTCTTAGTGGCACATGTCCTTATCATTATAATTGATTTGTCTTCTTATGTGATATTTTATGCTTGTTCATTCTTTTATTTTGTTTCATAAAGATCTATTTCCTTTTACATTGTTTATTTAGCTTTTTCATATATTTGGTGAAACATTGTATAGATTGGTTAAGATCAGATTGCAACCTTTACCAAGATATACAATATAGACCCTTTTGTGTTTTGGATCCTTTTTACCCATTGGGTCTTTTTCTGATTGTTTTCTTTCACAATTTATGTTTATTGTTAGATTTACACTCCACTAAGATTCAAATTTTAAATTTACACACACACACACACACACACACACACACACACACACACACACACACACACACACACACACACACACACACACACACACACACACACACACACACACACATGCACGCACACACACACAAGTTCACCTTAAGCATTTATCAATTTAGTAAGCATCTATCTATCTACTAAATAAAAGGCTAATAATTAGAGTTTGCATTCATATTGCATATCTCAACATAGAGGGCATAAAAATGTTTTTGGCATCTACACATAAGAGTTTCATGGGAGAAAAGTAACATAGCCTAATATCAATGTGAAATCACAAGGGAAGCACTAGGACAAGGGTTATAGTTTGCATGAAAATTGACATAATACACTAGGAGAATTACATTGAGTCTTAAATGTAGTGCGGTGATTGGTAACTCACAAACGGGGTGACAAATGAGGTTAGAGTGACTCAAGAATATACATCTTATTTATTTTTAATCTTTAATGAGTGATCACGTTTCTTGTATGCTCAACTAGATTATTTCTGAATGTACATGATTGAAATATAGGGTTTTAGGTGGATTTGAACATACAAAAGTCCAAAATAGGTGATAATGAGGAAACCTAGAAAAATGGAGTATGAAAAGACAATGGTCCAAGATATTAGGAAAGGCGTGGTTTGGGGGATCTGGTCCTAACATTTTATATATGTTGTAAAACCTTCATCAAAATTGTAAATAATAATTGATTTGTGTTCATCATGAATCCTTCATATTTCCCAATTCTAGTGGCGACATAATTTAAAAGTGCTATGAGACCAACTAAGTAATTATTTTAACCCCTTTTGTGATTTTAATTACTCTACCAAACTTAGAATTCATGCAACTATCTTTGTTTACATTGTAAATATGTATATAATCATATGAATTTATAGCATGTAACATATATAGTATTCAATCTTTATTAGATCAAGTGAATTAATCATTTGAAATTAATTTAGGATTGGTACATTTTAGTGAACCCGCCCATTTTCGAACCCTTTACCTAGGTTATGGTTTAATTCGTCTATCACATAATTAGGCCCTATGATATAAAAAGCTAAGAAATTTATGGTTTCTTTTTGACATTGGATATGGCCCATTATCACGCTTTGTATAATCGCATGGGTTATGTGAGCACCCCAAACTTTTGCAATATAACTATCTAATAAATACTTACACCATGGTAGTCTAGAGCGAAGCTTTAAGTTTAAGAATGAAACATCATGATCAAATATTAAAAGCATGCATTAATGAAAACTAAATGAAATTAAACATCTAATCTACAAGCATCCTTACTATGTTAGATGATTACCAATTAACATGAACCTAATTAGATTTAAGGGCAATCAAATTGTGGTTGTTGCTACTCCACAAATGGTGAGAGGATATCTTTAACAATGTCTAGAAGGACATATTAGATATCCTCTCGCTAACCAAGAATGAAGATTTGGATGCAAATATTGAGCAAGCTAATCCAAGAAGGAAGTAAGGCTCTTAATCATATTTGTTATATGATATACTAATAAAAGTATGGTGTAAAGTTTTAAGGTTGGAGCTTGGTCTTTTTTGTAGTTTTCTATTTGAGGAAAACTTGCATCTTGGTGCATGTGGGACTAAAAGCATAAAGTAGATTAAGGTTTTCTAATCATGATTAGTGAATTAATAAGTGATTAGCATGTGAGGAGCCTTAATTAACCAATTAGGGTCAATTAAGAGGCTAGGATAAGCTTTTGAAGCCTTTTGAGATGTCTTGGAGGGAAAAGGGGTGATTTTGAATGGTTGGAAGAGGGGTTTTAGCCAATAATAGGGTTTATTGATCAAAACAAGGGTAAATAGGATTAATTAGCTAATAATTGCTAATTGTTTGCTCAAAAGAGGATTATGACTTATGATGTGTTGTAAATTGACATCCTAAATGTGAAAGAGGTTAGGTAATCAACAAAGCATCATTAATTAACCAAAATAGAGGGAAACATTAGTTAATTAGTGGAAATCACTAATTATAACATAAATGGTAAGAATGAAATAAATAAGTGTTCTTTTAGCAAAGTAAGATTGCAAAAGCAAATTTTAGGTGTCTACATTTGCCCTTGTTTGAGGTGAAGTAAGTGACGTAACTTCAAACATAGTATACAAGCATAAACAAGTAAATGGTGAGAGGATCTCTCTAACAATGGCTACATGGTCATATTAGATATCCATATATTAACCAACAATGAAGATTTAGATGCAAATATTGAGCAAGCGAATCTAAGGAGGAAGTACATCTCTTAATCATATTTGTTATATGATATACTAATAAAAGTATGGCTTAAAGTTTTAAGGTAGGAGCTTGGTCATTTTTTAAGTTTAATATTTGGGGAAAACTTGCATCTTGGTGTATGCATGACAAAATTGCATAAATTATATTAAGGTTTTTAATCATGATTAGTGAATTAACAAGTGACTAGCATGTGAGGAGCCTTAATTAACCAATTAGGGTCAATTAAGAGGCTATGATAAGCTTTTAAAGCATTTTGAGATGTCTTGGAGGGAAAAGGGGTGATTTTAAATGGTTGGAAGAGGAATTTTAGCCAATATAGTGTTTATTGATCAAAACAAGGGTAAATAGGCTTAATTAGCTAAGAATCACTAATTGTTTTCTCGGAAGAGTATTATGACTTACAATGTGTCGTCAATTGGCATCTAGAATGTGGTAGAGACTAGTTAATAAAAAAAGTGTCGTTAATTAACCAAAATAGAGGGAAACGTTAGTTAATTAGTGGAAATCACTAATTATGCCACGCATATGTGCAATAAGTTGAAGATGCAAAGTTGCCCCCAATGTTAGATGGGAATATACAAAGGAAAACTCTTCACACACAGAAGTTAGATCAGGGCCAATATGGATATGTTCAACATGATGATGAAATTAAACCAATGACATGCTATGAAGGAGCAAGCATGCCCCCAGTGTTAGTGACCAAGAAACACATGATAGAAAGAAGTAGAAGATTATTTTTGTGAAAGAAGGGAAAAGGTTCCCCTCAAACATAGTAAGCATGTAATCTTATACATGTGGATGTTCTGAATGAAGTAGAAAAAAAATGAATGTTTATAAAAGGATATAGAAAGTGTAGCTAGAAGCCCCACGATGAAAAAGGTGACTAGCTAAAGGCACAAATCATGAGACAAGATAAAAAATGAAGTAAGAGTTTGAAGGTGGTCTAAAAAAAGACACTTGATAACATACTAATCCAGTTTTATCTTCAAGATCTAGTGTGTGCACGTGGAAATTAATTACCTCTTGGAGGGAAGATTTAATAAACAACAAGTGAAGACACCCTATCCAATGTGTAGGAATGATTTATTTTCAAAGTTCATTTGTGAATGGAGGGTGGAATGAGAGTCGTACATTGCTCCGATTGCCAACTAGACATTCATAGCCCCAACAAAAATGTATTTGATTCTAATCACAAAATTTCTATCTTGCTAGTCAAAGCGTCCATAGACTCAAGTATATTATTAGAAATACCGTAAGAGAGAGTTATATATCAATTTGCGTTTTAGTTTTGATATTTATTTGATTGATTTTTCTTTTTGAAAATTTATTTAATCTCTCTTGATTTCTTTGACAAGGGGTTAAGAATCACTTATGGCTTTCAATGGAAGGATGTGGAAGTGATTGTGATGATGAAATCGGCTAGTGTCAACAAATATGCCCAAAATTTCTTTGCAGCAAGTTTACTAGATGTAGATTGTGACAGGATCTCTAAGAGGTTAGTCATTATTTAATTTACCAAGGTGATGAAAGATCAAGGTCAAACAGATACCATAGAGATAAATGTCACAAAATTCATGCAAATAAACTACCCAAAATATCATTGAAGGGATGAAAATGGTGGATGACTTACAGAGGGATGATAAGAAAGGGAAGAAAGAACATCCATGTGTATAAAATACCTGATTGTAATGTTTGATATTTATACCTTTGGATTTTTTACTTTGTGTTAATATTTTCTTATTTTTTTGTATTTTTGATTTTATAGATTTTTGGAAATTGGGACCAATCAATATCAATCTGTGTGATAAGATCCAAAAAAAATGTTTGTAATTTCCTTGATAAGGAAGACTAGGCATGTTTGATTATCAAGATTAATATTATCTATGATCTTGATGATCGTGGTGAGCTCATAATCAACAAATGACTGTGATTTATCTTGAAACATGGATTTTTTATGTGGGAGCTTGAGTTCCCTATCTAGAGGTTTATGCACTCGTGCCATACTTTATGGTTGCTTATTTGGTGTGCATTCTTGTATCATGTTTGACTTTGAACTTTATGATTGTGTAAATTGTTGGGAGCTTTAGAGATCTTGGAATTTTTGATCTTATCTTGATAAAGAAATTGTTTGGGTTTCCTATAAGCTAATATGTGACTTGTCTGATCTCAAGAAGTGGGAGAAGAAAGTGGATATTTAGAATTGATGTGAGAAATGATGATGAGATTACCACAATAATTGATAGAAGGATAATGTGATGGAAAAAAAGGATACTGATCTAAGAATTGAAGAAGATGGGATATCGAAGGTGTCCCATAAACGAAGATGAAGGGCTTTTAGGATGTGGCCCAAGTATAAAAGAGGATGGGCTACCAAGAGGTGTCTCATAGACTAAAGATGAAGGGATACTAGGATGTGGCCCAAGAATAAGGTACCGTGCCACCACAAGGTGTCCCATAGATTGAAGATGAAGGGATACTAAGATGTGGCCCAAGAATAAAAGGTAATTGGATACCGGGAGGTGTCCCATAGAATGAGGATGAAGGACTACTAGGATGTGGCCCAAGAATGAAGGTAACGAGATACTGGGGGTGATGAAAAATAGATAATGAAGGAATACTAGGAGGTGGCCTACATATAGAAGAAGATAATGGGCTACTAGGCAGTGACCCAAGGTGAGATTGTGATTAAGGAATTATTATAGATAAAGAATGATTGGGTAATGATAAGACGGGTAATAGATCAATGCGGACTCCAATAATTTCATCACACAATGAAGAATGTGAAGATGGAAGAAAAGAGGAGGATCAAGTTCAATGATCTTAGGGTTTTCATTTATTTCATGACAAAAGGAATCAACCTCTTCCCTACAATACACAAATGTATTGAGGTCTAAAGATAATATTTGCTTGCAATCCTTTAGAGGAGCCTCTTCGTGTACCCCCATAAATTACCTAATCAATTCTTCATTATGAAATGGATTGATTGATCTAGGTTGTTGGTAGACCATAAGAGGTTGATTAGGAGGAAGGGTACAAAAATGTGGAAGCTATAGAAGATGGTGAATTAATAGATGAAGTAGATTTGGAACTAGATGTCTCGTGAGTAGAAGAAGATGTAGATTTAGAATTGATTGGTAGTGGATTTCCTAGAAGACTACATATTGATGGGAAATAAAAAGGATTGCAAACAAATTCAGTATATTGCGACGTAAGAGTTGGATGGGATGATTGTGACGTATGCATTGACTTGGATGATTGCGATGTATGCGTCTACGGATGATTATAATGTATGCATCAACTTGGATGATTGCGATGTATGCTTCGACTTAGATGATTTTGATGTATGCGTCGAATTAGATGATTACTGACGTATGTGTCAAATTAGATGAATGTGATGTAGGAGTCATCTTAGATGTCACCGAAATCTTCAACAGAGGAAGAGGTATTCGAGGTAATGGATAAGGGGATTCTTGCAAAGAAATGGAGGATTCGCAGCTCATGAACCAAATTAAATGTTTTATTGGTGGAATTTGGAGTCACATGGATATTCAAAAGAGGAAGACATCATTTAGGTGACTGATAAGGGGAGTCTTGTAAAGAAAGGGAGGAATGTGACTCACGAATTAAATTATATTTTTGGTTAGTGGAACTTGGAGTCACATGGATCTTTAAAAGAGGAAGACGTCATTTAGGTGAATGATAAGGAGAGTCCTACAAAGAAAGGGAGGACAATGAATCAAGAGTCAAATTAGCTAAATAGCTCGATGAGAATCTTCGAAGACCTAGGGAATTAGAAGAAATATTTGTATTAGAATCCTCAAAAGACCGAGTGGAACCCAAATAATAGTTTGGATCAAAATCATCCAAACCATACCACCGACTATGAGATGAAGGTGGGGAACGAGGTGTTGAATGAGTTCTCTAATGCGAAGAACCAAACAATAATTATGCGTGATGGGCATCCTTTGATGGGAATGTCGAGACCTAGGTTCCCTATTGTCATAAGTATGAGGAACCATGTGATAATCAGTCATGGTTGGAATTGTTGATTAAAAATGCCTAGACCTATATGGTAATTGAACTCCTTCATGGTGAAGAAAGTTCTATGTCAATTCGAGTAGCATAACGAAAACCAACTAGACATTTTACAAATATGGGCCCTAGGACAAACCAAGTAGCGTAAAATGTCAAATCATCACAAAGAATGCAAAATAAAGAATGGTAACAAGTACAAAAGGTAATATGAACCCAAGGATACCACAGATTAAAGAATGATACACTAACAAGGTAATATACAATAAGAATGATCTAGGACAAGAAAAAAAAAGATCAAGAATTCAAACCACCACAACAATAGTTTACTCCCTACGTTTTCAAGTATAGTTTGGAAAATAGTGACAACAAGATGTCACCACTTAGGTCAAGTTTATGTAAACAAGACCTCAATAATAAAAATGTGTTGGTGCAAAATCCCAACAAAATATACTAAAATAATGAATTGAAACAAACAAAGTCCAAGTTGTAAAAAAACGTGGCCATAAATGCGAGAAGCGCAACAACACTATTTGGTGTAGACACCTAAATTCTACTTTTGCAATCTTATTGCCATAAAGCACACAAACCACTCCTACTCTTCCCAATTTTGTTATAATTAGTACTCTTTGATAATTAACTAACATTCCTTGCCAATTTAGCTAATTAACACCATGTTGTTGATTGTGTAACCCCTTTCGTGTTCATGATGCCATTTTACGGTGAATCACAAGCCAAATTCCTCTTAGAAATGGGAAATTAGTGATTATAGGCTAATTTATCCTATTTTTCCCTTGATTTGGTCAATATACCCTAGTATTGACTTAAACCCCTATTCCAACCACTCAAAATCACCCCATTCACCTCTACAACATCTCAACAAGCTTTAAAAGCTTACCCTAGCCTCCTAGTTGACCATAAGCAGTTGATTAAGGCTCCACACCTCTTAATCCCTCGGTAATTCACTAATTGTGATTAGCAAGGCCTAATCGTGATTAGCAATTCTAATCTAATTTAGGGCTTTTAGTCCCACATGCTTCAAAATACAAGTTTTTCCCAAAAGGAAAACTATAAAAAAGAGTGCACCTCATTACTTTATACTTTACACCATGCTTTGATTTGCATCGCATATAATAAATATGATTTATGGCAAAACTCAATTCTTGCTTAAAGCCTTCAATGGGGTTAGTAAATAGATATCCAAAATGACCAAGTAATCATTTGGAGAGGCCATTTCACCTTATTTGGAGTAGCAACCCTAACCATTTGATTTCCCTCTTAGGTCTATTTAGGCCCATGTTAGGTAATTCAAGCATATTAGTAGGCATGTTTACTTAGATTTTGTATTGTTTTCATACTAGTTAAACATTCTTTTAAGCTTCTATCTTAATGTTACATTCCTAGACTTATAACCTTGGCTAGATGGATGGAAATAGTGTTAGATTTCCTTGTTTAGTCATGCAATTTTATTTGTAAAGTTTAGGGTGCTTTCATTTGGCACTCTCGGTAGGAACATACCCCATTGCATTCAATTTTAAATATTTTTAACTTGGTTTCAAAGTTTTTCATTTCAAATTTTTAGATTAGTTTCAAGTTTCCTAGATTAATTTCAAGTTTTTGTAGTTTACTTTCAAGATTTCTAATGTACTTTTAAGATTTTTAGATTCGTTTCTCAAGCTTTTTATATTAATTTCAAAGTTTTAGAGTAATTTTCAAAGTTTTAGATCAATTTCCATTTTTAAAAGTTATTTCAACTAGATTAGTGGTAGAATTTGTGTTTTCTTACTTTTTGCATGATATAAGGAGGTGAAGCCATGTCAAACTTGCAAAGAAATCCCAAAGATGGAACTTTTTGTCAAAAAAATTTACTTCAAATCTACATGAAAAATGCACATGTGCTTGACTGTGAGTGCATGTGCCTCACTAGAAAGCCTTTGTGCATCATTGACTGTGTGAAAGATGATAGAGGGGTGCTTGTGCATGACTGTGAGAGCACTGTGCACTAGTAGGGGCACTTGTGCATCAAGGTAAAATTTTCTCAAAATTCTAGAACTTCAATTTTATGATTCCTATCAGTTTTTAAGGGTTTTTAGATGTTGTTTTTGTCAAATTATTGATTTTAGAGCAATATTCTTAACAAAATTGTCCTAGGGTTTGATAAGGGATTGTTGAGTAAATTTGGTTATGGCTTGAGGATTGATTGTGTTTTCATACTTTGATTGAATTTGGAATAGAGTTGTGTATGCTCTTCTCTTGCACCTAGTGTGATCTTGAGAACCAAGAGCACCTCTAAACCATTCTTTTTGCTTCTTAGGAGTAAGTAGGAACAATTATCATTCATTTTGTGCTTAAGAGAATAAACCTTCATTTTTTTACATGTACTTAATCTTTTAGTTTAATATTTTTCACTTAATAAAGAAATCAAGGCTAAAATTTGTGTATGCTCTTCCCTTGCACCTAAGGTGACCTTGGGAATCAAAAGCAATTTTAGTCTTTCATTAAGAAGCACTTGGACTAATTGGGAATAAACCTTGTTTTTTTGTAAAGTTTGATGGTAGTTAGTTGATTTACAAGCATTTTTCATTGCTATTTTCCTATGATATTGTGAATATTTTTGGAACTAATAACCATTTTTGTGAAGGACCTAAACAATTTTTCTAACTACATGTGTGATTGTAGGTTGCCAAAAGGAGTGAAACAAAAACCACATTAAGTCTAAAAGATAAAAAAATACACCACGATCATCACATTGTATTTTCAAGTTTCAGTTAATAGCTACGACTCGTGCACTCAACTAGGACATAGCCCCTTTGGTATAAGCCTTAACCTACAAAAATGGGGTGGCCCTAGGAACCCTAAAGTAGTTCATGCAAGAGGGAACCTTGTGAATGAAATAAGAAAGTGCTCCACACTACCAACTTGTCTAGTACACCTTGGTGAGATTAGCGTCAAAGATATCTGTATCATGACCCAGTGAAAGTATAACTGAACGCACTTCGGTGCTCATTATACTGAAGGGGGTAAAGTAAAGTTGAGATACTCCTTGGGAAACCTTGGTAAATCAAGCTCGCTCTAGATATCTTGTGACACCTAGAGAGAGAACCACCTAGGAAGATTGCCGACTTGGAGCCATTGTTTTTGTCTTAGTTGTTATACTTGAGAGCTCTCACAAAGTGACAACTTTGTTAGATTCAAAATCTTGTTTTTCAAACAAGGGAAATAATCTCTTAAAGTTGAAACCACGTGATTTTCATCACAAAATATACTTAGTGTCATTTTTCCTAGTTTTTCACTTGTCCTAAGATAAGGAGAAACTCTGCCAAAATAAAACCAAATTTATTTCAACACCACTTGGTCTACACCCTTGTTTTCTTATTTCCCATTTTTTGACAAAAGGAAACAAAATATACGGATACCGCTAGATATCTTGTGTCCACCACTTTTGTATTCTACTTATGTGACTACATTGCAGTTGCCGGAGCACAAGTGTTGAAAGTGTGCATGGTACATACTCACGATCTAGTGGCCCTCCTTGTCTCAAAAACCCATGTTTGAGACTTATTATCATCATAGTTAGGTGATTTCATCCTTGTCTTCTTTTGAGTTGTTACGCTGCCCACATTGTAGCCATATAATTGAGATATTTACGTCTTATTTCCATTGTGAAATTAGGCCTAAATCTCTATATTTTAGAGTTATAATGTTCACACACATAACAATTTCTTGTTATACCTAGACATATTTTTTACATCCTAACTTTCTCTTGAGTTTTGTGAGTGTTGAAGATACATTGTTAGCATCACGATAACATCATTTTGACACTAGAAATCTTACTTTCCTAAAATCTTGGTTCACATGTCCAAATAGTGTCGTTATTCGCTGCTCACATTACTATCATACATTTTACGAGACTTGGAATTTTTAGTGTTTAGAAATTGGTTTTTATTATATCTTGTTAGAAGATTGTGTCAACATTCTCTTATCATTTAGGCCTTGTTTGTTGCAAACTTGACCTAACTAGTGATGTTGTGTTGTCACTATTTGGTTGCAAACTTATCTAAATGAAATCTTAGAGAATAAAGTATTTGGTGTAACTAAATTTCGAGCATTATACGTCATTGTATCATTCTAAGGAAAAATTGTATCATATATTACCTTGCTAGGGTAGCTTGTTCATTATTCTTTAGTTCATACATTCGTTTTGACCTATCACTTTTGTGGCTATTCTATAGTCACTTTGTTTTAACAACTTAGGGTCACTACACTATACAAATTTGACTTAGGTCCCTTTTTAGTAAACCTTAGTGGAAATTCTTCGTTGTGTATTTCCTATCTCGAGTATGCCTACTACGAGGATGGGATCTTGAAGATTAGGAACCAATATATTTGGAGGTGACAACTCTCTTTTAGAGGATAACATCATGGTTGACCATAGTGGTGGAGAGGAAGAGTCTCCTCGTATGAATATAGAGCATCCTCCCACTAATTTTGATTATTACATTTTTCAAAAAAAACATGAGGTTCTTATGCATGTTATGGAACTATGAGCTAGGTTACCTCCCATGATGGACCCTTCTCTCATGGCCAAAATTTTTCAAAGGGAAGAGGAAGTGGAACATCCTCATCACCATATAAATGACATATTAAACCTAGGTCATGCCTCTACTTTTGCACGAAAAATAATGAGGAAGTACCTTTCAAAAATGATGGAGACTATCATTTTCCTCCTATTAAAATTCATTGCGAAGACCATGAAGAACATGTTCATCATGCACAACCTCCTCCTAACGAAGATCGTCATGAAATACCTATTAAAGAGGTTACGTTAGAACAATAGGTCCAAGCCCTCACTCGCCAATTAACAAGTTTGGATTCGCATATAAAAAAGGAACAACCAAAATTTGTGAAACAAACTATACCAAAGGAAAAACCTAAAGCTTTGTTTTACAAATTCCCAATAAACACTCCTCGACGGGAGACACGAAAGGATCCTTATGAGGACTTTTTCACCAAAAATCGGGGTGGGCATACACCTAGGCTTAACCCTTTTATAAAGACCTACACCACCACCCATGCAAGATCCACTTTTTAATCAAGAGTGGTCAATAATGAAGAACACCCTTCAAGTGTTACGAGAGGGCCAAACCGGTAACAATAACAAGAAGTATCGGTTCGATGAGTTATGTCCTTACCCATTTGACAAATCCATGTTGCAGGTACCTTTCCCAAGACATTTTGATTTTCCAAAATTTGATAAATATAAGGGAAAAGGTGACCCTCATGACCATATAAAATAATTTTATACAAGTATGTCAAGAGGTTGCATTCAACGACAATTATCTTATGCACTTGTTTCCACGAAGTTTAGGAGCATCTAATGGTTTGTACATATCCCTAAGGGATCCATATCAACATGGCCAGAACTAGCATAGATTTTTGTACAACACTTCTCTTTCAATATAGAAAATGATGTTACCATGTTAGATCTATGCAATGCCAAGCAATGAAACAATGAAAACTTCCATGCATTTTTACAAAGATGGAGAGGGTTAGCTAGTCACTTCCATTTCTCCCTACTTGAAAAGAAGTTGATAGACATATTTTTTCCCAACCTCCATCCAGACATTACATTCCACTTGCAAATGCATTATGGTAACACATTTGAAGAGGTAACATAAAAAGGGAGTCAAACTTAAAAGGAATTGTTAGCTAGGGGGACTCTAAGACCTTTCCCCCATGAACACAACAATTCTAAATCTAACGATAAAACAAAGTTTGTTCCTAATAAAAACATAAATGCCATTAGTGATAGGATAGTAGACTCTAAATGGGTGTAAGCTGTGTAGAACCACACACTTTTGAAACTTGCAAAGGGTAATCTAAACACTGATTATAAATGTCACACTTTTACTCCGCTATCTAAATCCATATCATCTATACTAAAACAATTAGAGGCCATAACCATGGTAAAATACCCTAAAACACAACCCTATGGGGACAATAGACCTAAACCAACATGGGTTAGGGAGAATGAATATTGTGAGTTTTACCGCATAAAAGGTTACAAAATGGAAAAGTGTTTAAGATTAAAACACTATATTCAAGACCTAGTTGACAACGGTGATATTGAAGTAGATTTTGTTGTAGCTGTAAAATATCCAAATGAAAAACTAGGGATCTTCAAAAATCCTTTTCCCAATCATGAAGAAAAGAAAAATTCAGATTAGGGACAATCATCTCATAATAAGAATGTTAACTATATGTCAAACAAAGACCATTTCGATGCCCTGATAGGTTGTGTTGACCCCCTCATTGAGAAAATCAATACAGTTAGAATCAAGACAAGAGAGTGCGTTGTGGAAACATGGCGAGACTCACCTCATTATAAATTCTGAACCTACTCCCCCTCCTCCTCAAGAGAGTCACTATGATGTGTTAGATCAACTAGAAAAACTACGGATAAGATTTCCATCTTAGACCTTCTAAAGATCTCTAGCATCCATAAGGATATACTTTACAAAACCTTATAGGGATAAGGAGTATCCATTGATGTTGACCCAACACATTTGCAAGCCATGGTAGCATAACTTGTTCCTTTGGAACACATAACCTTCAACACTACATAAGCCTTAGTTAAAGATCCTTCACATAACCTACCATTGCATATTGAGGTTATCATCAAATGTAAGAAGGTTAAGAGAGTTCTTGTGGATGGTGGATCAGGTATTAACATATGTACTCTTAAACTAGTTCGCCATTGGGCTCCAAAAAGTTGATCTAGAAACAAAGGTCATCACCATTAAGGCATATGAAAATGAAGAATGAAAATCAACTGGAATGATCACTTTCTCATTAGAAGTGGGTCCCATAACACATGATATGAAGTTCCATGTCTTGGACCTGGAACTCCCTTACAATATCTTTTTGTCGATCGCCCATGGATTCATGTCATGCAAGCCATGTCATCAATGTATCATCAGTGTTTAAAGTTACAATATGAGGGACAGAAACTCACCATACAAGGGGACCCTCAACCTTTTTCTCATTGTAGAGCATTGTCAGGATTTTTCCCTACAATCTATGAGTGTCCATCTACGGAGATCACTATTTGTATCTAGTCAAAGGTCCATGCTTCATGAGTGGATCCAGATACCCTTTCTATCAATAAAAATACTTTGTTTACATGGGAGATGAAGGTCAAGATAAATAGTTGTAGACAATATGATCTACAACAAGCCCTAATGGTTCATAACAATCTGCGATCGGTGCAAGCGCATGGTAGGTATTTTTCAAATTCCAAAGATCAAGAGAGGCTTTCCCTTTCAAGAACTTTACTCCTGACTGCTAGAAGATGAAAGGTTTCTTATGGACATTATATTCCATCCAGATGATGATGACATGGATACATGTTATAAATCACCTAAGTATCCTATTCCGAATTGGATAATGCTTGCCATGGGGTATAAAGGATGCGGCTACCGCTACCAAGAACAAGGCCCATTATAATCTCTTGTAATACCTCGGTGTATAGTAGGTAAATTAGGTATAGGCATCCATTTATATGAGTCTCACTCTTCAGATGATGAGTATGCCTCTTCTGAGAGTGAGGATAGTTTGTTCAAAAATGAAAGTGAAACAAATTCTCGATGTAATATTTACAAAGACCTTGCCTCTACAAACCTATTCACCAATATGGCTATCCTTACTATAACCCCTATTATACCCACCATATCCCCTATAACTCAACCATTAACCCTCACTTACCCATCACTCGTGAATTGGGATCAACAACAACATGTACCTATTGACGTGTTTCAGAATGATGAGGCCATTGGTGAGTTCTTGGGAATCAAAGACAACATTCCAAGAAATGATCACAAGAAGGGGTTCTCCATTCAGCTTAACGCATGCACATACTTTGGAGAGGAAGTAGAGTTGTGCAGAATTTAAGTAAAAAGTAAGGGAAAAAGTTCCAAAGAAAATCCTTGTGGAAATAAAAGGGGAATTCCTATAGTGAAAACCTCTTTGAGGCACTTGTGGAAAAATAGGTAGAACAACCTATGGAAAAGATAATGTACCCACTTCAAGATGAAGAGATCCTTGAGCCACCTATGATAGAGGAGGATCTCAATCTCCCTCCTGATCCTACACGCATGGGGGATGAATAAAAGTTATTAGTGGAAGATACAATAGATGTTAATATCAGCATAGAGGAATTGCCATGGATAGTTAAGTTGGGAGCTTCCCTCTCAGCCAAAGAACAAAAATATTCATAGAACTCTTAAGAGAGTATGTAGACATCTTTGCGTGGTCTTCTGCGAACATGCCAGGAATTGATCCTACACTAGTGGTGCACAATCTTATGGTACACCTAGATGCCAAGCTCATAAAATAAAATATCCAAAAGATGCATCCTTGCATCGCCTTACTAGTAAAGGTAGAGCTAGAAAGGTTACTAGAAGTAGGATTTATCATGCCTATCGACTACTCAGAGTGGATCTCCAATGTGGTCCTAGTTTAAAAGAAGCCAGTTTGTATTATAGTATGTACGAATTTTAGGGATATAAATAAAGCTTGTCCTAAGGATGATTTTCCTCTTCCAAACATCGACATGATTGTTGATTCTATAGTAGGTTATGAGATGCTTTCACTCATGGATGGATTCTCAAGTTATAATCAGATAAATATTGTAGAAGAAGATCAACACAAGATGGATTTCACAACCCCATGGGGGATGTTTTGTTACCAAGTCATGCCTTTCAGCCTTAAAAATACAAGCGCTACATATCAAAGGGCAATGACTGTAATCTTTCACAATATGATAAGTGACATCATGGAAGATTATGTAGATGATATATTGGCTAAATCTAGAACCCACAAGGAACACCCAGAAATTTTGTGGCATATATTTCAACATCTAAGGGATTACAAATTCTGACTTAACCCAAAGAAGTGTGTCTTCGGTGTGTTATCTGGGAAATTACTAGGATTCATTCTGTCATGAAGAGGGATAGTAGCGAGGTCAAAGCATATAACTATGTCCCACTTTTTTGTAGTTTTTGTACTTTCAGAAACTATGTCTGACAACCAAAACATGACCAAAAATGCATTTTTAAGAGGCTATAAATACCAAGGTGTAGGGCATCCAGAATTTACCTGATTTTTTAAATTTTTATAGTATTTTTAATTATTTATTTACTAGTCAGATTTTAAAATATTTATGGCCACAAAGTGGGACACACTTCTACTTGGACCCTGCAAAGGTTATGGATATCATAGAAATTTCTCCCCTAAGAATATTAGAAATTTACGTAGCTTACAAGGAAAAATTCAGGCCATCTGAAGGTTTATTTCACATGGCTAGTAGACAAGTGCCATACAGCTAGAAGGATGTTAATTTCAATTAGGGACCATAACAACAAGAATTTTCTTTGTTAAAAGAATACTTGGCCAACCCCCTGTTCTCATGCCACCCACGGTAGGAGAACCCTTGTTAATTTATATCTCTGCTACACATTTTGCAATTAGAGCACTGTTGGCTCAAGTATGAAAAATAATAGAGAGAAAAGGTGGTGTACTATTTGAGTAGGACATTGGTAGCATATGAGCTAAATTATCCACAAATCAAGAAAGATTTCCTAGCCATGGTGTTTGCTTTCCAGAAGCTACATCATTATATGCTTAACAATAAAATCAAGCTAATTTCAAAGGTCGACCCTTTGAAGTATTTATTGTCTAAACCAACACTAACCGGAAAGATGGCTAATTGGATCATCTTATTAAGTGAGTTTGACATTGAATACGTTCATCAAAATTCAGTAAAAGGACATGTGTTAGCAGATCAACTAGAAGAAGCTCCGCTACTAGGTACTAAACCCTTGAGTCTAGAACTACGAGATGCATCCATTATGTACCTCGAAGAATCTACAGTTTGGCAAATGTACTTTGATGGATCTTTTACCTTTCATGGTTCGGAGTTAAGGAGTTACGCTACTTAATCCCATGGGAGACTTGATTCCATAGGAATTTTGAATTGGATTCCCTTACATGAAAAATATAGTGTAATATAAAGCTCTAATTGTAGGAATGAATCTAGCCATCAAATGGGATATCAGAAAAGTAAAATGCATAGGTGATTCAATGCTTATTATCAAATAGGTCACAGATGAATATAAAGTCAAAGATGAAAATTTACTTCCATATAAAAGAATGATCGATTCCTTAAAAGAATTATTTGAGAAAATAACATTTGAACAAATACTAAGATCTCAGAACAAAGTGGTATATGCCATGGCTATGGTAGGATCTATGTTGAACATTTCACTAGAGAGAAATGATATGCCATTCTTTGTTGAAAATCGAAGAAAAAACGGAATACGACATACCTGACTCTTGTTTAGTATATGAAGTTGTTGGTCCCTTTTCACCGTGGTATGCTAAAATATTTAATTATCTCCATGATTGAACCTTCCATATGAACATTTCCCCGTCTTGAAAAGAATAACCTCATCCAACGTATATCCCACTATAACCTACTTTGGGGTACCCTCTTCGCCAAGGATACGACGGGAATCTATTGCCTGTTTAATTCAGACGAATCTATCTAAGAAATTAAGGAGGAGCATGAGGGAATTTGTGGAGCTCATACTAATGGGATTTTCCTTGTAAAGAATATACTCAGAGTAGGCTACTATTGGCCTACCATGGAGCATGACTGTTTTCAACATGTGAAGAAGTGTGTGGATTTTCAAAAGTACAACAATTTGATACATATGTTGACACAATCCTTGTAACCAATCATGACACCTTGACCGTTCTCAAAGTGGGGTCTCAATATAATAGGGAAACTTAATCATGTCTCCTCGGATGGCCACAAATTCATTATAATGGCCACTGAGTACTTTACAAAATGGGTAGAGGTTGTTCCTCTAACCTATACAGAAGGTCCCCAAATTTCAAAGTTTATAATGAATCATATCATTTGCAGATATGGTATCCCTTCTTCCATTATCACTGATAATGGTAAGTCATTCAAAAATAAAAATGTGAAAGCACTCTGCAAATGCTTTCAAATTTCCCTTAAGTTTTCAACCCCTTATTACCCTCAAGGTAATGGGCAGCCTGAGCTTCCAACAAAACCTTAATTCACATTATGGAGAAAATGGTGAATACCACAAGCCATAATTGGCATTTGCAAATTCACCTTGCCCTCTGGGAATTTAGAACTTCTATCCACACCCCTACATGTACAACTCCATATTCTTTAGTATTCGGTTCTAAAGCCGTCTTGCCTTTAGAGATCAAGATCCCTTCTTTGCGTATCGAGCTAAGGGATTACCTGAATGAAGAGGAGGACTATAGAGTAGCCCAACTGACAGAGTTGGAACTATTGGATGAGAAATGCCTTCACACCCTCAATCACCTAAAATTATATCATGATTGAGTGCAGAGGAGCTACAACAAGAAGTTAATACCTCGCCAATTCAAGGTAGGGGACATGTTGTTAAAAGATAATTATAAGAACACTAATAAGGACCGTGAAAAGAAAGGAAAATTTGAACCCAACTGGATGGGACCATATGTTTTGGTCACCAAGTTTGGTTTAGGTGCTTATAAGCTAGCCCATGCAGATGGCCAAGAGATTTGAGAACCCATGAATGCAATGCATCTTAAGTGCTTCTATGCTTAAGTATGGGGTCTTTGCAAAATACAAAGAAGAGTAAAACAAAACAAGTATAAAAATAGAAAAAGAAAAGAAAAAGAAATAGGTGTGCCCAATAGTGAAAACCACACAATGGTGGCACTTTGGACAATTCCTTTGATGAAAACTAGTTTTGGAACCAAGGGAGGGTCCATTGTTCACAAGAAATTTAGGTTTAGGAACATGACAACTTTTTCCTAGGTTGATCTTAACCTTCGTCTAAGTCCCTTATGAGCCCATCATTCCTTTCCCTTATCCGGCTAACCTAACCTTCTGAGTGCAGAGAATTTAAAATTAAATGATCCCATGTCATGTTGGGGACAAACTCCCAGTGTCACTTCTATCATATACCACATGGCATTCTTCCCATGTACATCCCATATAATGTTAGGGGAATCCACATTTCTTCATTTCCTTGTATGTTCGCTTTGGAAAATTGTTGAGAAAACATCAAAAACATTCGTATAAATTTTGAAAATACCAAAACATTCAGATATGTTTCATAAAAAAATCCAAAAAAATAGAAAATTATCTTAGAGGTAAAACAAAAACAACGAAAAATGCCCCAAAACTGTCCCAAAATAACAAAGTAATAGTTTTCTTACTTTTAGTTGTTGGTTTGTATGGTTTTTAGTTGCATTACTGTTTCGTATTGTGTACTGTAGATTAAATTCACTTTCTTACTTAGATTGAATGTTACTTTCATCTATAGTTCAGGGCATTAAATTTACTTTATATTACATACTTGTAAATAAATGTGTTGCTTTGATTAGATTTTTTTAAACTTGTGCTTGTTAATTTTTACTTGTACATTGTGTTATCATTTCATCATCATATCACACATATCCATCACATCTATACATCATATATAAAAAATATGCTAAGTCTACATCATGCATGTATACTAAAGGCTAATCATCAAGTACCATATCACCAATGGGGCAAGAGGGGTTGCACATGATCACAAATCTATCCCCCCTGCACCAATATCAAAAATATAAACATGTTTTACTCAAAATATCTCATTAACGTACAATATGATATCAGCTAAGGATATCTCATAATCTAACAGGTGATACAAACATAAAGAAACAGATCAAGCATGATATCTCATACATCATGTGATATGTCGGTAATCCATCTATCATCATATATATCATCAAAAATATAAGTGTCCATGTGCATTTGATATAACAAGTCATCATGAGCATCTATACAAAAAAGTGCCTTCATCACAAGGCATGATCAAAAACAATATACATACATCCATATAAAAGTATGCATTCATCATGAGGCAATATAAAAAAAAGAAAGTAATACATCTAACATTTCAATAAGAAAGTCAACCATGAATCTCACCCACATCGGGGCTTCCCAGTCTAAGAAGACTGCTAGGTGGGTGCATCCGAGATGTTGAATGAGTAAAAGGAGCGCATCAAGGCTAAACTACATCAGGTTGAGCTAACCCAGCTGGACTTACCCATGTTTCTTTGAGGTTTCCTATCCTAAAGGACCCTCTATGGATTGCACTAATCAGATCGTCTATGGGATCTAGATCGAGACCTACTGCCTACTATATGACTATACTCGGGATCATCAGTGCATCCCAGAGGACTTATTTTCCTAATGTAGTGTATCACATTATACCTTAATGTGGCTATCTCTATCTGTAGTTTGTGACCCTTTTGCCACATTTTTATCTCTCTACATACTGCAACTATAGGCTATCTACTATCACTCAGTCATGCTTTATATGTAGCTAAGCTCGCTCTACCGGTAGTTGATCTCGCTCCACCTGTAGCCAATCTCACTCTACTATAGATTGATCTTTCTCTACCTGGGACTGTAGGCTATCTACCATCACTCGATCTCACTCGGATCCCCGGCCTGGTATAGATCTATCACAACTTGCTCCCCATATGTAAGGGTCTGATCGCTCTCAACTACCATCTAAAGTTGTCACCTACTGAAGTTGTTGTTGCAAGGCAATAACTTATGTATCTAGCATAACCTTTGTATCTGGTATAACCTGTGTATCTGGTTTGACCTGTGTATCTTGTATAACTTGTGTATTTGGTATAACTTACGTAACATGTATACCCTACTCATCCTGTATATCCTACATATCTTTTATATCAGGCATAGCCTATGCATCTTGTGTATCATGAATATCTAGAAAATCATCCTCCATATCCTCATCATGTAAGTCCCCTCCTCCACCCCCTGGTGGACTGTGTCGTGGACTCATGCAAGGGGGTGATAAAGGTCCCTGCACTAGATCTCTACAATGGTACCCCATATATGGTACTACCTATCTCTGTGCATGTGCCTCTATTGGTGGATCTAGAGCCTGCTCATCATGCTCTGCTGTGATCAATATCTCCGAGGAATGGACAATCGACATGGAAACACTAGCGCATACCACACTACATAATTTGGTGTAGTACCCGAATCTACTATCTGCACTGTTGTACCCAAGGCTATGAGACTACCTCTGAAAAGATAGCAAGGGCTCAATCCAACCCAATATGTGGTCCCATGTTAAAAATATATCTATAGCGGCACGTGTACCACATTTCATCACCAGAATCCCCTGGATAAGACCAAGCCGACACCGAACTCAATCCTCCCCTGTACCACTCTAAGACATGGCTCCTGCTCCCAATAATAAAGTGATATACTGTGGTTGTCCCTAACTCATCCACATCCTGTGGCCACTGATATAGCCTGTATGGTCATGAAGTAATCATATGGGGTTGTAGCTCATCAAATGCTAGCCAAAAGTAATCGGTATCCACCCCGTGGCTACAGGACATCATCTCCATCAGGAACCCAACCCATGAGAGAAGGTTTTCCAAGAACTTGGGCTCTCAATGTTCCTAAACGACCTCCAAAGGCAATATGGTCCCATTACCAAATCTATAGAAAAATAGTAGTAGGGCCCATTTTCCATTGACCATGATAAGTTATCAAATGTAAATTAGAATATAAGTGAGCTAGTATGCACTGACCCCAACGAGTAGAATATGCCTTGAAGTAGTGAGATCACCGTAATGAGACCCGGGAGAATCGAGCATTAGTCTTATCGGGAATCAAGATGCTACTAGAAAGATATAATAGGTATACAGGGACCCGTCCTAGCCACGTGTCGTCCATGCATCTCCTAACCACAGTTGTCAGGCCTTGGTGGGGAATGTCAGTCAATCCAAATATCATAGCTATATAATGCTCAACTCGGTGTAGGTGACTATTGTAGGTAATCAAATGGCCCTGGATCAGAACTCGCAGGATCTACCACACATCCTCTAGTGTCATGCTCATCTCACTGCAGAATTTGGAAGGTCTGACTCTCACTACGCCATCTCTCAGCTAAGGCTATGAGTAAACTATGATCAAAAGAGATATGGGGCATGTGAGCTATGTAAGATAAGCCTGTCACCTCCAAGGTAATCTCTAGGAAGATGCGGTCAGAACTTCTAAGCATCACCCTTAAAAGTCCGAAGTTATGCATGTCGCTCCTGCATCCCTAGCGCATCCAAATACAGCTGTAGAGCCAAATAAGTCAATTGTTGTAGTCTATTTTTCTATTCTACCATGCAATTTCTTCTAAAAAGGTCTAAATTTAGTGTGTTATTCTTCTATTTTCATCATTAAATTTCTCTATGGTTCACATTTTTCTTCTACGGGGTTTGCTAAACAAAAAGCTAAGTTTTTGGCCTAAAAAGTAGTTTTAAGAGTGCCTTTCATGCATAAAAACCCCTCCCTATGTGTGCACCAAAGTGCTAGGCTCTTAGCATGGGTGGCTACACGCTCCCACATAGTAAAAAAATAAAAAATGAAGGGGCTTGGCACAGTGCCTGAACACCCATGTTGGCTCACTACTTGCAAAATTCATCAAATTGGCTCAGCACAGGCGTCACAGGTACCCATGTTGGCCAACTAAAGTGCAAAAATCACAAAGTGGCTTAAAGACAAGCGCCTGGGCGCCCATCTTTGGTCAACTAAAGTGCAAACATCACAAAATGGCTTAGCATAGGCACCTAGGCAACTACGCTAGCCAAATACATGAAAAAAATGTCAAAGTAGCTCAGTGTAGGCACCTGGGCACCCATCTTTGGCCAACCAAAATGCTAAAATGTCAAAGTGGCTCAACACAGATGCCCAAGTGCCCATGTTGGCCAACCAAGTTTCCAAAATGCCAAAGTTTCTCATCATAAGCACCCAAGTGCCCATGCTAGCCAACCAAAATGCTAGTGTCAAAGTGGCTCAACATAGGTGCCCATGATGGCCAACCAAGGTTCCAAAATGCCAAAGTGGCTCAAAGCACATGCACCCAGCGCTCATGTTGGCCAAAAAAGTTGTCAAAATGCCAAAATGGCTTAAGCCTTGTGGCCAGGCACCCATGTCGGCCAAGAAAAAATGCAAAAATGCCAAAGTGGCTTAGCAAAGGCACCCAGGCACCCACGCTGGCCAAACAAAGTCAAAAAATGCTAAAGTGGCTCAGCACAGGCTCTCAGGCGCCCATCTTTGGCCAAAAAAATCCAAAAACAAATGTCGAAGGGGCTCAACACATGCGCTTGGCACCCATGTTGACCAAGTCAACTTAAAAAACCAAAACAATGGCTCAACACAGGTGCCTAGATGCCCATGTTGGCTAACTAAGTCAAAAAAACAAAGAAAATAGCTTAGCATAGGTGCCTATGCTGGCACAAAAATTTCAAAAAAAGTAAAAATCTGCTCAACATAGGTGGCCAGGTGCCCATGCTGACAAGGAGAACAAAATTGTTTTTAAAAGCACACCTAACATAGGTGCCCCCTCATTTTGCCCTAAATTTTACCTAAAAATGCATATTTTCTGTTAAAAATTAAAAAATTTGAACTACTAGGGTAAAAGAGAGAATTGGGTACCAGTGGTCCATCCGTTGGAAGTCTCAAGTAGTCCCTCACGAGGTCTGCATGATGCCTTCAATTCACTACTCTCGCCATTTCCTCCCATAGGTCAGAGCTCAATTCAGTAGTCAAATGATAAGCAAATGTGGTAAAATGACTTGCCGTAGTGGCTTATATACTCATTTCTACCTCCTGCGGTGTGTTTCTCACTCCCAAAGTGCCTCGAAACTATCGTGTATCTTCTAAAATTCCTCTAACATTATGCTGTGTTTATTTTTTAAAAATAATTATTTTTGACACAATTTGATTACATTGAGGCTTATTTTTGTTTCCCAATGACCTTTTCTATGACTGAGGCATTTTTTCCTTGCGGAAACTTTTAGTGTTGTCTCGTGACTTCGTTATCTCTTCTAATAATATTTTCTTCCTTAATTTATAAAAAAATTATTATTATTAAAAATCCAAAAATTGTAAAAATTTAATTTTTTTACAAAAATGGTAAACAACATATATGCAGCTAAAACCTGTGTCAATTGCATCATCCTCGCACGTTGAAATATGTCTTACAAAAGAGTCTTTCTACGGTTCTTATTTTTTCTGGTCTCAAATGACTTGCGGATCATCGTAATCTACCCCCATTAACAAAAACTCGGTTACATACTATGTTGGTACTCCTGTGCAATAGTGAGTTGCCAAAGACTATATCGTAGTACATGAAGGTTTTTCCATAGGACTACTTGTGTCCTCTGTTTTTCCCATTGCATGTGTTATTGCTTGGGGCATCATTTTTAACCCTTGTCATTACAACACAAACATTTGGGAACTATAGCTTGATAACAAAAACATGGGTGCAACATGTTATTTGTTCAAGTACGTGTGATTGTACTAGTTTCTCTATTAGGTAGGCTAGTTTACTTTCTCATATTGCATTGCATTTTATATGTTGCATGGAGCTAAATGTCATTTTACTTTCTCGTATTGTATTGCATAATGTATGTTGCATGGAGCTAAATTTCATTTTACTTTCTTATATTGCATTGCATAATGTATGTTGCATGGAGTTACATATTTTTAGTAGTAAACAATTGTTATTAATTTATATTTTCATGTTATCTTACACTTTTGTTTATTTTAAATAAAAGCCGATGATGTAGACCTAGGGGCAAAATGATATAAACAAGTTTCTTATTGAAAGGTTGGATGCAAAGATTGGGCTTGTCCTATATTTCTCCATTAATCATTTCTTCTCCATTATCATTTATTACTATTACTATTTTTTTCTTAAAACTCATCTGGGGCAATAAACAACCACATTTATACATATTCTTATTCATTCTCAATACCTAAGGGTTTTGGACCCATTCTGGCCTATTTTCTTCTATCCATTTCAAATCATATTTTCGATCGTCGATTGACTTCTTATATCACCACATCGACACTCGAGGGGGTATCCTTCATCTTACTATTTTTTCTTCAAAAACCCACTGTTTATGCTTGTCTACTATGTTTGAACTGAAGTCACTAACTTCACCTCAAACAGAGGCAAATGTAGACACCTAAATTTCACTTTTGCAATCTTATTGCCAAAATGCATGCAAACCAATCATATTCTTCCCAATTCCATTATAATTAGTACTCTTTGCTAATTAACTAACATTCCTTGCCAATTTAGCCAATTAACACCATGTTGTTGATTGCATAACCCCTTTTACATTCAGGATGCCACTTTACGGCGAATCGTAAGCCAAATTCCTCTTCAAAACAAACAATTAGCGATTATAGGATAATTAAGTTTATTTTGCCCTTGATTTGGTCAATATACCCTAGTATTGACTCAAACCCCTCTTCCAACCACTAAAAATCCCCCATTCACCTCTATAATGTCTCAGCAAGCTTCAAAATCTTATCCTAGCCTCCTATTTGACCCTAAGCGGTTGATTAAGGCTCCACACCTCTTAATCACTTGGTAATTCACTAATTGTGATTAGCAAGGCCTAATCATGCTTAACAATTCTAATCTAATTTGGGGCTTTTAGTCTCACATGCACCAAAATAATAGTTTCTCATAAAAGTAAAACTACAATAAAAATGCACTTCATTCCTTTATACTTTACACCATGCTTTGATTTACATCTCATATAATAAATATAATTTATAGCCAAACTCAATCCTTCCTTAAATCCTTCAATGGGGTTAGTATATGGATATCAAATATGACCAAGTAATCATTTGGAGAGGCCATTTCACCTTGTTTGGAGTAGAAATCATAACCATTTGATTTCCCTCTTAGGTCTATTTAGGCCCATGTTAGGTAATTCAAACATATTAGTGGGCATGTTTACTTAGATTTTGTATTGTTTCATAGTAGTTAAGCATTATTTTAAGCTTCTATCTTAATGTTAAATTCCTATAATTAGAACCTTGGCTAGATGGATGGCAATGGTGCTATATTTCCTTGTTTAGTCATGTAATTTTCTTTGTAAATTTTAGGGTGCTTTCATTTGGACATGTAAATCAAGACTTGTAAACAAAGGTAATATTTTTAGTATCAAAATGATGTTACTACAATGCTAACAAAGTAATGAAGTTCTCCAAAACTTAAGTCAATGTTGGGATCAAAAACTAAGTCTAAGTATAGTAAGAAGAAGTTATTTATGCGAGTAGCATAAAAATACAACTTTGAAACTTAAAACAAGTTTCCCAAGGAAGAAAATACATAAGTATTCAACTTGTAGTGATAAGATACATGTGAACATAACAAGTCAAAGGAATTCAATGATGAGACTACCTAACTACAATGATAATGTGTCTCAATATGGGTTTGAGACAATGGTTCTACTAGAACATGAAGACGTACCATTCACACTTTCAACACTTGTATTCCGACATTGCAACCTAGTTATGTAAGTAGACTACAAAAGTGGTGGACATGATTATTTCTAGCGGTATCCATGTGTGTTGTTTTCTTTTGTCCCAAAATGGGAAAAAGAAGATAAAGGAGTAAAATCATGTGGTGATGAAACAAAATAAGTATAACTTTAGCGAAGTTTCACCTTAACTTAAGGCAAGTGAAAAACTAAGACAAAGTAACACGTTGTAAGTTTCGTGATGAATATCACTAGGCCCCAACTTCAATGGACTCTCCCCTTGTTTGAATAACAAGGTTTTGAATCCAAAAGAAGTTAGTGCTTCATGATGGTTCTTTAGAACATGATGTTTTGAGTCGGTCAAGTTGGCCTTAAGAAAAATGGCTTCCTATTTTTTTCTCTCAACTAGGTTGTCACAAACAATCTTTGTGAGTGGTTTGCCAAGGAATTCACACTGACTAAACCTTGGAGTATCTCAGATTTACTTTACCCCCTTCAATATAATGAGCAATAAATGCATTCAGTTGTATTTTCACTGGGGTCGCATGAAGAAAGTTTTGATGCTATTCTCACAAGTGCGTACTAATCAAGTAGGTAAACGAGACGTTTCCCATTTTGTCCATAAGGTTCCCTCTCGCATAGACTACTTAGGGTTCTTAGTAACATCCCTCTTGTTATTTTAAGGCTTATGCCAAAGTGAATTTCTCCTAGTTCAAAGTAGATGATCCGTAGCTCTTAACCGAAACTTGCATATACAATGTTGTGAATGTGGTGTTTTTTTCTTATCTTTTGGATTAGGAAATTTGGTTTTACAATACCATTTGACAACCTGTAACACATGTGTAATTAGAGGTTTGTTTAGATTATCTTTTTTTGGCAATCATTAGGTCCTACACATAAATATTTAGTAGTTATCTAAAAGATTTACAATATCATAAAAGAGGATTAAGTGTTGTTTTTGGTTCTCAAGATCATCTAAGGACACGAGAGAAGAGCATACACAACAACAACCTAACTAGATAATAATGAAAAACTTGTAAATCAAATAACCACCATAATGCTTTGTAAATCCAAGTTAATCTAAATTCTTTTTAGTGAAAAACTAAAGTTTGTTTTTGATTCTCAAGATGACACAAGGTGCAAGAGAAGAGCATACACAAGCTTTAGCTTTGGTTGTTTATCAAATGAAAATATTTTAAACTAAAGGATCATACACATGTCAAATGAATGTTCATTCCCTTAAGCATAAAAATGAATAAAGATATTTCCCACTTACTCTAAGGTTAGCAAAAGAAGGTTTAAAAATGCTTTTGATTCTCAAGATCACACAAGGTACAAGAGAAGAGCATACACAACTTTATCCCAAACTCATATAAAGCATGGAAATAAAATAATTCATCAAAAATAAGAAAACTTGTTAGAAAACCTAATTATAAATGTTAGAAACCTGCAGAAAATAACTAAGAAAAACTTGCAACCAACATCAAACACAAAAATTAGAATTTATAACTTTTAAAATAGGGCCAAAATTACACATTCATGCCAAAGGCGCCCCTTTGAACAATAACACACCCCTAACAACACCGACGTGTCCTTTTAAGCTACACCACAACATTGATGACGTGAGCGTGGCTCTGAGAAAGAAACATAATCATTTAAATGTCAGCACATCTAGAGAGACACAAATGCGTACTTCGTAACACTAGTGCAACTTGAAGATAGAGGGAAAAAAATTACGGTTTAACACAGGCATGTCCAGAGAAGTGTGAGCACAAACTTGAGAATGTGAGTGCGTCCATGAGAATGTGAGCATGACCTTGATGACATGAGCGGCACCTTCCTGTAGGTGGTCAAAACATGGATTTTGACAAGAAAAATTTGATAAATCTCAAATCTTTAATATTCTTACCCAATTTAGGTATCCCTCTACCTCCCTTGATCCTAAAAAGAACACAAAAACAAAGAAACTACCACTAATCTAGCTAAACAACTACAAAATTTTGAATTTTAATGTACAAATCTTGAAATTTACTAAAAGAAAACTTGAAACTAATCTTAGAAAACTTCAAAATGAAAAAAAAGGACAATTGAAGGTGTCCCACCGGTCGTGCCAAATGTGATCACCCCAAAATTTTTCAAGATAAATAGCTAATAAAGACTAACACCATGGTAGCCTAGAGCCAAAATTTAAGTTTAAGAATGAAACATCATGATCAAATCTCAAAAGCATGCATTAATGAAAACTAAACGGAATTAACATCTAGTCTACAAGCATCCTTACTATGTTAGATGATTACCAATTAACATGAACCTAATTAGATTTAAGGGCAATAAAATTATGGTTGTTGTCACTCTACAAATGGTGAGAGGATCTCTCTAACAATGGCTACAAGGCCATATTAGATATCCCTATACTAACTAACAATGGAGATTTAGATGCAAAGATTGAGCAAGCTAATCTAAGGAGGAAGTAAGGCTCTTAATCATATCTGTTATATGATATACTAATAAAAGTATGGTGAAAATTTTTAAGGTAGGAGCTTGGTCCTTTTTGTAGTTTTCTATTTGGGGAAAACTTGCATCTTGGTGCATGTGGGACTAAATGCATGAATTATATTAAGGTTTTCTAATCATAATTAGTGAATTAACAAGTGATTAGCATGTGAGGAGCCTTAATTAACCAATTAGGGTCAATTAAGAGGCTATGATAAGCATTTGAAGCCTTTTGAGATGTATCGACGAAAAAGGGGTGATTTTGAATGGTTGGAAGAGGGTTTTAGCTAATTATAGCGTTTATTGATCAAAACAAGGGTAAATATGCTTAATTAGATAATAATCGCTAATTGTTTGCTCGAAGAGGATTATGATTTATGATGTGTTGTCGATTGGCATCTAGAATGTGGTAGAGGCTAGTTAATCAACACGGTTTCGTTAATTAACCAAAATAGAGGGAAATGTTGGCTAATTAGCAAAAATACTAATTATAATGGAAATGGTAAGAATGAAGGCAATTAGTGTGCTTTTAGTAATAAAAGCTGCGTAAGTGGAATTTAGGTGTCTACGGGTTCTTATCCCTTTAATCAAGTAGATGCCACCTATGGGTTTCAAAAGTAATATTCCCTTATATAATACCATACTTTATTTGATATGGATTATATTTATGCTTATAAATCCTACTCTTCTTTAGTTGATACATACTATGGGTATAGTGAATCATCATATGATCCTAATCCTAGGCTTCAAAATCCTTCTAATTTTTTCCACTCCTGAAAGCCTCATAATATTGGTATGCCTACTACCAAAGTTCCTTTAATCATTTTAGGAGTACCTAAAGAGCCCATTTATTTTCATGCTTATCATCTTATCCCACCTCATTCAGCTTATGATAACATGTTTGAATCTATTTGTGATGATAATCTTAGCTATGAGTATGCTTTAAGTGATAGTGATTAACTTAATGAAGATGACACTCATAGATTACTGATTCCAACTAAGCCTCCCACTAAATTCCTTATCCATCACCCTCTATTGATATGCAAGCCACTAAGAATGTATATGAATATATTTTAGATGATGAAGAGTTTCCATGGAAATTAGCTACAGAGTTAAATACAAAAACTCCTCTTACTAGTAATATAGTTGATGATGGCAATAATGCACATTCTTCTACTTATATAGATAATGGTGTACATAGTAATCCATGTGATAGTGAGATTCCTATTTTAGATGATTTACCTATTTTTCATCATATTCATGATGATTTTATGAATCTCAACAATGTGATTTCTCTTAATTATAATGTAAATATTATTTCTATTCAAGTTTTTATAGTGATGTTGATGCTAATATTGATGTTGATCCACACGATGATGTTACTATTTTTACTTATGAAAAAACTAATGTTGCTCCATGTGTCTCTACTCTCTCTCTCTCTCACACACACACACACATGTAAAATTCTCTCATTAATAGTGATGTTACTCTTTCTCCGTATAAGTATCCATTTCCAACATTGATATGCCTTACATAGATATTAATGATAGTAATGATGACCATATTACATGCATTGATTCTAGTGTCATTACTTATACTAAACCTATGGATGATCCCTTGGATGTAATTAGTGATAAGTTCCCCTTAAACAAAATCACCCAAATCAATCCTCTTGCCCTTAATGTGCCTAAATATGATGACATCACCTATAGAAAAATAGTGTTCCCATGAATAATACAAATGGTAATATCCAGCCATTGAAAGAGTATCCCATTTTTTTATGCAATACCTCATTAAGAGGTCCTGTATCTTATGCAAGTAGTTGGTGAATTACAATGATAAATGCATACTCTAACCTTAGAAAGTTATCCTTAGTTTATTGAAATTTATTTTAATATTATACATGGAAACCTTATTCATCATAATATCTTCCAATAACATAACCTCATTATTTTAACACACCTCAATCTTGATTGTTTGAGGGGAATTCCAATCATCACACACACACACACACACACACACACACACAATATAAAGAATTATAGGTATAAAATGGATTTATATAATAATGACATAATAATTTTATAAAATTTTCCTTAAACTTTAATTGGCAATGCAATGTCTTGGTTTATTTACCTTCCTAGTGGATCTATTAGAAAATTCATAGAGCCGAAAATTATTTTCTCATTTTATTTATTGATAAAAAGGGTACTAAAGTTATAGATGAGTGGCTACCCTCTTTTCGTATATTAAGAAAGGTCCCTAGATCATAGAATTGAGACAAGCAATAAGTTGTAGTCTAGGATAAACTTGTCTTTTTCATATAAACAATGTGTAAAGGAATAAATATAAATTGATCCAAAAGTACATGATATTTACATGTTCGAAATAAAATGGAAAACAAATACGGTGAATGAGAATATAACTAACAAAACTAGAATATTTATTAGTTAATCAGAACATAGACATAAATTAGAATGGAACTTAAGGATTCAATATTAATTCTAAATCAAGATCAAGGATCAACCTTCTACGTAGTGCACTTACATAGTTTTATACAATATGAAGCAATTATTGAGGTACTAATCACTGATTCTCCTTTCCCTTGACAAAAGAGGATATTTTAATTCTCTTTATATTCTAGAAGAAAATTAGATATTCTGTATTTATATTATATAGACTAGGCATATACATTAGGATTGCAAAAATATATAAAATATATTTGTTATCGTCGAATCAAAACACCCTTAGATTTGCACATTTGTGTGTGCTTGAATTCATAGTGTGACTGGATAACATGGGTACTATCTCCAAGTTGTGGGACTTGCTACTTGAGATAGACCTCTAGAGAAAGTTGGTTCTTTCTCCTAAACTACTTGCCACAATCTACTCTAATGCAGCAAAACTATCTTATCCTAATCTAAATTTCCAAGGGACCAAGGAGAGAGAGTGCATAAAAAAAATCCTACACTAAAGCAGTGATACACCAGAAAAGGAGGGAATGAGAATAGCTTTTCAATGTGTGAAACATGAAAAAAAGTACATACTAGAGAGGGTGATAACAGTTCTCCATTGTCTAACAATTGCACTCAAAATAATATTTCATAGACATAATGTTAATGAATCTTTGAAAGAGCACAAATAGACACAATATATTTACAATGAGGTTCAAAGGAAAAGAAGAAGGAAAACAAACAAAACAAGGGAAAAATACATCCACAAACTTGTATCTATTGCTTCATTGATATGCATAGTTTAATCCGTTACAAAGTAAAGGCACGGGAAATTATGCAATAATTCCACTACAAGGGCCTACAACACATTGGGTTCATAAAACCAATGTGATATATTTTTCTACACAAAAACTATCTATATCTATAATGAGCCCAACACTCAAATTTATAGAATTCTAAGAGGAGAGAGAGAGAGGGAGAAATGAAATCCCTAAATATGCCTTCCCACCACTTTCAAGATGTCATAAATGGGGTGAAATTATGGCATTTTTATTGCAAAAGGCTCCCCATGCTGTCCCATGACTTGCAGCAGGTGAAAATGTCTGCCCATGCTTCATTAAATGCATCCCAACTACCAATTAAGACATTGTTATGAATTTGGCCACGTTTTTAGAAAAAATCACCATAAGGTATTCATAAAATTTAAGATTTCTTTATCTTTATGCATCGATCTTGGAGTCATGATTCCAATGAGACCAATTTTGTAAAAATTCGTTGAGAATTGCAAAAGTTATGATCTTCTGAGTGTGAGTAGCTATTTTGGGTCTACTAGGTGTTTCTTATATTTTACAGGATCGAGAATCTATTTTATTAGAGCTGGAGATATTTATTTTATTTTCACAAGCCTACCATCATTAAAATTAAGAAATCTAGCTTTTGTGGCATAGAGGATGTCGTGCCCTTTCTGAAAAGTCAAATTTTGTGAAAAACAGAGCTCTGGGTCAAAAGTTATGATTGTTTGAAGTTCAGGGTCGGGCGTTGAATTTTCCTTTATATTGCAGGTATGGCGGGTTTTCAGGAAATTCATTTTCCTGTGGTACTTAGACCATCCAAGCTTATTTTCTCCACATTTTCTGATTCCTTCTTCATGTGGTGATTTCAGGATTGGATGTCCCACTTGTCCTGTGCGCACACAGGGCAATTTTTTCTGAAAAACTCACAGTACACTAAGCCTATGCTCTGATTGGCAATTTTAGGTTTTCATGTCCTGACTATCCTAGATAATTTATTTTTCCATATCCACAATACATTGAATTGTGGATATTTTGGCATTTCGGGTCCCACACGTTCTTTTATCCCAACTCGTCCCGTAGATTGCGTGGGACAAAACTTTCACCTTTTCTGGATTTCTTTGGCTTGCGGCCATTTTGGCTTTTCAGTTCTTAACTGTCCCATGTGAAATTTTGCTTCTGGTACAACATTTTCCACAATAAATTTCTTCCTTTACAAATTAGACCCAAACTCGGTACAACGAACCCCTGAGTACGACTCGCATTAGTTCCATCTGTAGCCCTTAGACCCGCATTGCACTAAAACGAGCCCTTGACTTCATTTTTTCAATTTTTTGCTAATTTTCACTAACTCCTTGGATTTTCCTTTGGATAGTGGAGTTAGATAAAAGCAAAGGGGTCACCAAAATACAAATTTTAGCCTTTCACCATTTCTGCTTGCTCTGGAATGCAAGTTATCAAAATTACCTTGGGGATGAATTTTGGATAACAATATTCATGTCATATTTTAACCCTTATACATTCCTAACAATTTCTCATAATTAAATAGTTGTCTTGAACTAAGATAAAATATGCTTTAATAATCTAGGAGATTATTTATGCTAATTTTTGGGTCTTACCAAATGTAGATTGTGTTGTGCATTATGGTAATATGTTTGTAGTCAACATAGAGGAATTCATTTATCATTTTTCATCCTCTATGCAAAGACTTAACTACCCTTTTTGGTTTTCAATTAAATATAAGTTCCACTGGACCTACCTTTCAAGTTTTAAATCTATGAAAAATCCCCATAGGCTAAGCTTATAGGTTTTCAATCTATATGGGTTTAATTACACACATATAGAAAAATTTGTGCAATGATACTTCAAAATTTCACCACCTTCCATAAAATTGTGTTCCTCTTTTCTTATTTCGTTTCTTAGGTTGCTTGGATTTTGTTGGATAAATTACTTGTGTGGAATATGAATGTGGCCATTATTACATTACCTTAGTTTTTAGAGGATAATATGTAATATTGATTATTTTTCGTTATTTTTACAATGGGTAGAAATACTTCTAGTTCTACCTTATACATGTTCTAGTATGCTAAAGATTTATCCTCTCTACCAAAATATATCTGCAGTTGTGATAATGCTTGTATGAATTCATAAAATAAATCCTCCTTAATGATGTCTACAAATTTATCATTGATAGAAATGGAATTATGTATGTCCTATATGAGTACTTCTATTTGATCCCACATTTGATGTTCTTGCACTCTTACAAATGTATTGTGTGACATGTTTAGTTCTCATTATCATAGTCTTTTAGTGACATTATGTTGAGCTTGCAAGGATTTCTATGATGCCTTTTCCACATCTTACTCATCTACTCCATCAACAAATTTGTGCTTGCATGGTGTTTCCAATGTTCATATTCTATTTAATATATGTTATGGTAGCTTGAAATTATACATTCTAATTTATAGGAGATCAAAAGTAACCTATTTAGCTTGTGCTTTGGCTTGGTGGTACATATTGATATATTATTGAAATATTAGAACTACATTTCACATCCCTTGGGATTAGGTCACTTGCAATTTGTTTTTTTTTATATCCTCCTATTCCTACAATTTTTCCAATTTTACACAAACTAGAGTGGTTAATTGTACTTTTTCACTCATTACTTTATCACATATAATGTTGGTGACAAGATGTGGAAATTTTCCTTCAATTTGAGACTTAAGATTGTGCAATGTATTCTCCGGGGTTTCTTTTTCTTGCGCATATTGTGTTGTAGTTACACAAATAATAACCATATATATATTTTATTACGGGTAAGAGGTTTTAGAGGGGCCTTACCCAAAAGTACAACCAAATGCTCAAAATCAAAGATGATTAATACATAGAAATGTGGTTTTTTGATAGGTGGGGGCCACACCCCAGCCAAAAGCAAAAACAAAAACACAACTATGGCAGGAGCCAACTACCAACAAGAAGCCCTACTACGAACAGAAAACAACAAAACTGTGCCATATCAACAACAATAAAACAACTACACATCAAACAGAGATACAAAGGCACTAACTAATAGATTTATTATAGACCTTGAGAGAAATCCACGAGTGCATAATAGATATTCAATGCAGTACCAATGTTTGGGTCTTAGTTAGAAGCCTTGAACTTCTTTGTAATCTTGTCATTCCTCCAGGATGAGGCCGAAATACCATTGAGATCGCAGATGTGACAAATGTGAACTTGCATGAGGTCAAGAATTGATTTTTGGATGGCCAAGTAATTGTTTTTCTTATCTTCAAGGATTTGAATTAAGTGGAAAGAGTGTTAATTTCCTCCCTAAGACTAGGAATAGAGTCAATAGCTAAGTCCTTAATGTTAGGCTTGAGAAGAAAGTCTATGTTGTCTTCAATTGTTTTCAGTATCTCATCTTGCAATTTAAAATTGTTTAGAATAGAGGAGGTGTCATGATCATAAGTGGTAATGGGATTGATAGTAGGGGGCTATCCTCAACCATAATCTCCTTGTCCTTTTACTACTTGAAGAATCCTTTTAGGAGGAGGAAGTTTAGTGACAGAGTCTCGGTACATGGGATTCTTGGAGGAGATTCGAGGTTGTTGATGAGGTTGAGGGGCTAAAGGGGGCCAAGGGTCATTAGACACAATGCTAAGGATATAATGATTTATGAGAAAAATTACCCCTTGATGAAGAGGAGCTATCTTCTTATGACTCTGAACCTCTAGAATTGACTTTTCCATCAAATATAGAATAGAATAAGACAAACTCACTTTAATCTCATGCCTGATATGATTGAGTAGGACCAGGTGATGCAGTGGGATAGTAGAGAACCTGCCCTCAAGAGTGATGCATCAAACCATCATGTGGGTAACTTCATCAAAGGGATACAAGATTGAGGAACAAACAATGCCTTCCTTCTTAATATCTAGGATTTCACCTTCATCAATAAAAACCCTTTCCTCTGATTCGTTTCCTTCCATGCTTAACCCAGTGATGAAAGAGATGAACTCTTCGAGAGATATTAAAATATCTACCTCTGCACTCACTATTCATATTTTTCCAATGTTCAAAAATTTGGAGAGATATGTGTTGTTTGTACCACTTAATCCTTTGGATGAAATCTGTAAAACCCCAATATTAAGGGTTTGCCAAAGTTCCAAATTCTCTTGCCATTGCATATAAAAAAATAGGGTCGAACCTGCGTGGAGCTCCCCTATTTAGATTAAATCCTGCAATTTGGTAAGGGTAAAGCTGGAAATAGAGACCAAGAGGCCCACCGATAACTCTCTCGATAGCTTGCAAGATTATTTGTTGCAAAGATGAAACCTGAATCCTTCTCTTGCACCTACTTGGAGTGAAAAAGAACTCGATTTTCGAAGTGTGGGGGATAAAATCGAGTGAATTCCATCTACTTCAAAAATTCATGAAATGGATTCCACATGTGTAGAAGTTGTTGACTAAGGACTAGTGATGAGTGATTCATTGGATTCATTAATAATGATGTGGAAAAATTTGTGGGGGATGTCTTAGAAATCATACCATTTATTTTAATTATTAGTACACACCCCCACATTGGCTAAAGTATTGCATAATTTATTTCCTTCCCTATGCACATGTTAGAATATGATGTTTATACCATTGCATATAGTGTCTTCTTAAATAATAATTTCCCTAATGGTCCTACTCGGGGTTTGGGACTTAGAGAGATTTTTGATAATATTTATAGAGTCACCTTCAACAATTATATTTCCCACTTTGAGGTTCCTAGAAATTTTGATTCCCTATAAAGCTACTAGGGCCTTTGAATAATGGTTGGTTTTCTATCCCATAAGACCAAAAAATGTGGCAATTAGTTGACCCTTTTGATTTCTGATAAGACCACCACCACTTTCTACTCCAAGGTTACCTTTGCGAGCATCGCCGAAGTTCAAACTTTAAACCAACCTTCATTGGGGTAATCCATTGCACAAGAGACATGTCAATGTTTGGAGGTGGAGTTGTTAATTGTTGAGCATCAATATTCCAAGCCTTAAGATATCTCTCCTCATCTAGAGGATACAAAGATTTTTTGGGGGGCTTGAATTTCGAATGTTTTCATTAGAAACCACTATGCTTTCATTCAAAAGGCTTTTGATAGTTTTGTTAGTTCCTTTGAAGATGATCGAGTTGTGTGCTTTCAAAATTATCCAAATGGTATGGGGGAAGATGATCCTCCAAATTTTTTGAAGAAGAGCATGTTTAAAGGGAGGATTCCATTGAAGTCAAGCTTGAATGATGTCCTCTTGGAAGGTCCATCTTACTCCAAACCCGTTGAAGATGAGATTCACGAGTGCGAGTAGCAAATGGACAATATAATAGGAGATGTTAGATAGTTTTATTATATTTTTTATAGTGGTAGCATCTATTTGGCGTGGTAGAACCCATTTTAATAAGATTATCATTGGTGATAGTTCCTTTATTCAGTACAAACCATAGGAATTGATTGATTTTAGGGGTGAGCTCTTTGAACTAGATCTTACTACAAGAGAATTTTCTAGCAGGTTCATTGACATATAATTGGTACCCCAATCTTACCGAATAGTTTCCATTAAAGGAAAAATTCCAAGTAAATTCATCCTTAGACTAGATTTGACTAATGGGAATATGAATTAGGATGTTTTAAAGGTCTCCAAGGAGCTCCTTTTGGTTAGGGAAAATAGCCCCAAGATTTTTCCATTGTAGTTTACCTCCAGATTCGAATGTAGCCACCGACCCACCGCCGGGGTTGTCGTGAGGTTGTCTCTGAGTTGTTCCCACTTCTCATTCTTGACAAGAGTGCTAAAATCAGCCCATCTATCTTTCCAAAAATTGATGCTTTCTCCTGTGCCCAGTATCCATTTACAACCTAAAGTAAGTTCTTTTATGATCTTAACTAGGTTGTTAGAAATTCGAACCAATGGGGTGGCTGAAATTTCTGAAGTACTCTATAACATTGCCTTGATTTATATACTTGGATTTAATGAGATTGGACCATGGGTGTTCCTCTTTAACAAGTCTCCAACCCATTTTGGAGACTAATGCATCATTCATAGTTTGGATTTTTTTGATACCAATGCCTCATGCTTTCTTTCTGTTACATGTCTTATCCCATGTGACCAGGTGTATTCTATTCTTCTCTTCCCTTCTCGTCCATAGAATTTTTTTCTAAATTCTATCTATTTGATCAGAATGGTTTCTAGAATAAAGAAAAGAGACATGATATAAACTGATAGATTTTGAAGCATGCTTTTGATAAGCAGACATTTCTCCACACTAAAAAGATAGATCCCTTCCATACAAAAAGATTTCTTTGAAAATTATCAAACAAATCATTCCAAACAGTCATGTGAACCTTGTTAGTACCAAGAGGAAGACAAAGGTATGTGATAGGAAAAGATTTGATTTTGCAACCAAGGATTTGAGAAATTTTCCTTTGCCTAGCGGTGGAGTGTTGAAGAAGTATAAAGAGATTTTATCAAAATTAATTTTTTATCCACAAGCCTCTTCGTAGAGTTGGAGAATATGCTTCATAGTTTTTGATTCAATGATAGATACAAGAAGGAGGAGAATAGTATCATTAGTAAACTAGTAATGCGAGATTGTGATGTCAAAGGATGAGGGCTTAAATCCATTAAGATAATCCGAGTAACATCTCTAGTTATGGTACGACTAAGGCTATCTCGCCATGATAGTAAAAAGAAAGGGAGGGATAGGGTCACCTTAACAAATGCCACAATCGCTTAGAAATAATCCCCTTTGGGATACCATTGACAATCATCGAGATTATGGGAGAAGATATATAAGTCCAAATAATCCTTCTTAAATGAGCATCAAAGCCAAATTTCCTAGAACTTTATCATGGAAAATCCATGAAACTCTGTCAAATGCTTTGTTCATATCCAACTTTAAAACCATACTGGCCTTCTTTCTTTTCTTCATCATGTGGATGGTTTTATGTACCATGATGAATCCATCTTGGATAAGTATTACTTTAATGAATCCCCTTGCTAGCTGGAGATGATATGAGGGAGAAAAGGATGAATCTTGGAAGTGATGATCTTGGTAAAAATTTTATATAGGATTTTGGAAAGGCTTATAGGTCGAAATGCTTAAAATCCTTCGCCCTATTTTCTTACGTACTAGGAAAATAAAGGTGTTATTGATTTTTATAAGAATCCTACCTGACCAAAGCAATTCATTGACTACTTTGAGGAGGTCATCCGCACAAATCTCCCAGCATTTTTGATAGAAAAAAGCAAAAAAACCATCGGGGCCTAGGGATTTGTCTCCCTCCATAGAAAATACTTCTTTTTGGAGCTCTTTTATGGAAGATTGTTTAGAGAGAGTGAAAAACTCTTCAATATTTAATAGATTACTTGGAATAGAGTCTAGAATCAAGTTCAAAGCCACAAGTAGAAAGAGGGGGTGTGTCATTTAGGAGGTTATTGTATAAATTGATAGCTTCCTCTTTGATGTAATTTTGATTTTATGTTGTCTCACCATTTTGTCTAGTTAAATAAAGTAATTTTATTGTGGGCCTTGTAATTTAGTGTAGTCATATGAAAACATTTTGTGTTCATGTCACCTTCTTTAAGCCATATTGCTCTAGATTTGAGCCACCAAAAGGATACCAACCTTGCACAAATGGTATGGAATTCAGCTAAAAGGGTTTTTTCACGGACATAGTCTTCTCGACTCATCCCAAAAGCAAAAAATTTCTTTTCCAAGGCTTCTATATCCTCTTTAATTTGGTTTTTCTGATTGAAAATGTTTCCAAAAATGTCTTTATTCTAGACCCTTACTTTCATTTTGATGTTTTTGAGTTTATGAACAAATTTCAGTACTAAGTTGATCCCTCAACTTGAATCCCCCACCATTCCTTAATTCTATCAATGAGTTCCATATGATCAAACCACATCTTTTCAAATTTAAATGAGGGATAGGTAGGTCTCTCATTATTTAACATATTTAATACAATAGGGTTGTGATCAGAGGTGATATTAGGGAGATACGAAAGATAGAAATCTTGACTTAAGAGCCACTCAGCTGTGATGAGAGCTCTGTATAAACAAACATGGATGAGATTGTTACCAAGTCTCTTGTTAGACCAAGTGTTGGTGCTCAAAATAGTCTCGCCCCATTTTTCCTTTGAAAATCCATTGATTTACTGACCTCTGTCACATTTTATCCCCCGTGTTGTGCCTAGGAAGTCTCTACTTTCCTTTGTTGCCATAATTAATCTTTCCTTGGGCCGAAGATCACATATGGATCTATATTTGTGTCCTTATTTCTTTGTTTCTCTCGAAGAGGTTTGAAATTTGGGTCTCCCGTCCTCTATTCATTCAAAACTTGGGCTTTCCTATTCTTTCCATTTTTTACAGTTAGGATTTGTTGCCCTTGTCGTTTTGCCCCAAATACTTGATGAAAAATGTATGGATGTAGCTATGAAGAGCATATTTGAGCCTTGCAACATTTCTAAATCCTCTGTCCTTGGAAAAAACTTCATCCCCGAGCTCAAATGGTCGTGTTTCTGCATTTTACGGTTTGATGGGCGTTTCCCCGATCAAATTTGCATCCTTGCATCGATAGGGAATGTGGATTCTTTTGGTTGGTCAGGGGATGATAGGAAAATGCTTTAACTTATCACTTTTTGCTTTCTTGGCAAAAAGGCAAATTTGGTCTTGTGGCTCCACTCATTTCTGATTGGTTCTTTTGGTGCTTACGTGGCTTCTTCTAACTAGATGGGGCACACGGGTTTGTTTTTGAACTTGTTCCTTTTGGCTACTTCGGAAAAAGGTTTGAACTCACCTCGTGGCCCCACCAGGCTCTGATTAAAGAAAATTTTAAGTGGCAGGGAAAAAGTCTTACTTTGACCCCGTAGGAGGACACGTGGCAAAGCTAATGGCGGAGATGCGGGCCTTTGGAGGTAAGTTGAATGTTTTTCCCTTTTGGAAAAATGGAATAAGATTCTAAAATGGAAGCACACCCTTGCAAAATCATTTTGAAACCTTAAGGTTTTTGAAGTTATGCCATAACGACATGTGGCGAGCCCGCACTCATTCAAGGTCTCAACCTTTGGGGATCATCTCAAGATGTGCCATTATGACACGTGGTAGTTTGAAAAGTCAAAGGGGTGGGGAAGCGGACCATCAGAGGTAAATTGGATTTTTTTCCTCTTATCATCAAAAGGATTAAAATCTCAAAATGGCCCGCAAGCCCGACAAGAAGGAGGTCAGGGTTGGCTTTGAAAATGTTAAGAGGCGGGAGGTGGACCATCGGGGGTAACTTGCATTTTTGCCCCTGATATTCAAAATATTAAAACATCAAAATGGCCTACAAGCCTGATAGAGGAAAGGTCAAATCTTGCTCCAGTCAATGGCGGAGGTGCGAGACCCTTGGAGGAAATTTGGAAAATTTTCCTTTTAGGAGAAAAGAGTTAAAAGTAAAAAGGAAGCATGGTTCCATTGGGACCCACATTGGGACATGTGTCAGGATCATTTCTCAAGGGTGGAGGTATGGAGAAAAATGTGAAAATTTTACATTTTTCCAAAAGTTGTAAAAAGTCAAAGAAGAACCCCGGGCCTGTCTTAAAATGAATCTTCCATGTGGACGACCCAAATTCAAAGTAAAGATCAATGATAGCTGAGAGTCTAAATCTGATTTTCCCCCCATTTTACTAAAACACACCTGGAAGTGTGAGTCTTCATGATTTCTTGGTATTTCCTACATGCCAAACAAAGAGGAGAGTTAATTTTGATATCTAAGTTTGGTGGAGGAGATCTAGAGACGTCTTTCGCCATTAAAATGGTCTGACTCTTGAGCTCGATATGATTTTTCATTTTTCTTCTCCCGAGCACACAAGGAACTAGATTTGATAGATTAGGGGTGGAAGTGGTTGGAAAGTTGAAGAAAGAGTGATCTACCAGAAGGAGGAGTTGAATGCGGGAGATATTTGAAGAGATTTTCCCCTAAGCACCTATCGACTTTTTGCATATCTGATTCTGGAAATCAGGATCGTGATCATGGTGGGCACTGATAGCACTCAATGTCATGATTTTTGGGGGCAAAAGGGGATCTGTTGTAAATTTTATAAATGGAATTATTTTTTTGTGCAAATGGGGAGGTTAGAGTGTTAGAGGTCGAAGAAAATTCCTAAGAGGAAAACTTGACAAAGCCTGTCTTTTGAGAAGCTCGTATAACTCTTTTGTATTAAGTTTGATCATGTCAAGGTGGTTGCAAGTGTACAACCATTGAAAATCTCTTAGATTGTTCTAGAAACTTTCCCCTACTAATAAATTTAATCAAACTTGAGTTATTCTATGTTGATCTTGAGCAAAATGTGTTTGTTTCATTTTTGAATGTCTGCAAATAAATTTTCTTGTTCCTATTGCAATCTTGTATCAAAATCTATCTTAATCACATAGGTCTCAATCCTTGTGACAGTTTAGTGGCATCTGCAATTTCATTTCCTGGAAGAGCTTTCATCTGGGGATGAAATAAACGATTTAAAATCACTTTTCTTTCATTTGTTGATAGAGATTATCTGTAAGCCTCTAGGTGTACCTCAGGTGTGATTGGGTTTGGATCTCAATACTTTGTTGGGTTTTCTAACTCAAGCCTTCATGTTAAAATATCATAGATTGTGTGAAAAGGTGATAATCTAGGCCTCCATTGAAGCACATATTCTAGTTAAAGGAACATTTTAGCTATTAGAAGCATTCTATTGATTAGACTTTCCATTTTGTAAGAGTTCTCAGAGATCTAGAAAATCAAGTTCATTCTACCTCACCTCCCACCAAAAATTCATTTAAAACAACTAATCCTACCCATACTACCCTTGTTTTTCCTGTGTGTGCACAAAAGCATAATTTCCATTACCAAAGCATGCGAAACAATCAGGATTTCAAATGTCTTTAGTAGCCTGAACCTTGCCCAGAAAATATCTCCACTATCTAGAGTGACAACTCGTGAGAGTTAGATTTTGTTGCATTGATCATATTTTCTCCAAGGTCTCCTAAACAACTTCATTAGGAAGGACATCTCCATCTCCTCCATAAACAACAGGCTACAAAAGGGTTCTCTTACCTTGGTTGAAAGGCACAACCTAAAATAGTGAGGATAGATCAAATCCTCTTAAGGTGCTACCCACTCCTTTTCAAAGCCTGAGTGCTAAAAATTCAGATAGATTGCTTCCCGGATATAAAACGACATACATAATCATCTATCTACCTCTGAGTGTCTTGTTAAATCCATGATGCTGCTCACCCTTTGAAGGAGATTAAATTTGGGTACCAACACTAAGTAAATGAGTTTCCATGGAATTCAAGGTCTAGTAGATTAGCTTGAGATATGAATTTAACTAAGTCATACATCCTAGCAATATTCTCGGAAGCACCACCTTTTTCCCCTTAGTAGATAGGGGAGAATTAAAATCCCCATGAGCAACCAATTCTAGCTGGAGAAAGTGCTTTGAAAGATTTGCAAGTCTTTCTAGAGCTGCCAATAATAATTATATATTACTTAATTGTTAAAATACATATTACTTCTCTTGAAAATGACTACTTTGCTAACTCTACCTATCTTTTGAATAGTTTTTGAAATATTTAATTTTGTAGAATAAATACCTCTCGATATTTTGACACTAAGCTCATGGTGAGCCCTTTGCTAATAACTTTTTTAAAAATGATATTCACAAAAGTTATTAATTTTTATTTTGTAAAAGACATTTAACAATTTAATTAAAAAAAAGACACCAACAATCTATTCATAAGCTATAATTTATATTATAGAATAGATACCCACCAATACTTTGGCAATAAGCTCAATGAAACCCTTTATTTATTACATAGTATTTTATGAGACATCAAAAATTATTTTAAAAATTAAAAATACTAACAATTTATTATAAATAAATAAAAAGACAAAAATTTATCGCAGTATATAATTTATCATGGATTTGAGATGTGTACACTAATTATTGTCGAATAGTATTCATGATAAAAATTCAATGCATGTAGACAATAAAAACATCAATAGCAAGCATATAAATATTTGGAAAACCCGCTAATTTATCTTATAGTATTACATATTTTTTAAGATTGGGTTTCATTGTAAGAAAAAATGATTTGAAACCCAATACAAGTGAATGCTAGAGTAGAGTTAAATCATTAAAAAGTTCAAAAATATGTTAAAAAGACATTACAAAATTTAAAAATTTAGAAAGACATCAACAATTTATCGTAGCCTATAATTTATTATGGATGTCAAATGTTTTGTCTTTCTTCTTTTGAGAATTAATTAATTATGAATACCTAGAGCCTATTTTTAAAATTATTTTCCATAGGCAAAGGGGAAATTAAAAGAGGATAAAAATTAATGAAGTGGTCTAAGGATATTTTTATATGTTATTTTTTTGTAAGATTACATAGGACAAAGCCCTAGCTCATTGTGGTATCACCAGCCCACACGGATGTGGAACCATCCAAGGATGAAAGTTTAAGCTCTCTCGATGATCCCATAGATTAAACCACATTATCGTCACGCCCTATCAATAGGGAATGAATCACCACCGAGTGTTGCATCTTAACATGGAGCTGATATTTGAACCTTCGACCTCTAAATTAAGATGAAACACAAGAGCCATTACACCACTACCCAGATGGATTTATATGTTATTGGAAAAAGACAATTAAATTATATTTTAATAAAAAAGCTAGAAATAGAATAAATAATAATAAAATGGTTGGCCTTTTATTATTTGGTGTTAAAGTAGATTAATGATTAAATAATGAATGGGGTGTAGGCATTAGATAAAGTTGCATTAATACCAAGGTCTTATTTTTTAGGATGGAGGGGAAAAAACTTTTTGATAATGTTTATTCTTATTTTTAGGATGGGGCACCAACTTGGAAAGTAATAAAGTTATTTTAAAGTTGTTTGAGGAGAATTCATGCATTTCAAGAGGGGTGGACAACTTTGGAGAGGCATTAGAAGTTATAAAGGTAGATTTAGGGTTTACTATTCACACATCTTGGAAATTTATCAACTAAATCTATTTCTACAAGTAGCTTCTATTTCTATATCAACAATAGAGGGTGAAATACATCATTGACATATAGGTTTTAGGATGTAATATCTCACATATCACCTTGGCAATTTCATTCAGGGCTTTAGTGGTCATTCAGGGTATAGGGGTTCATCCATTTTAGCTCCAAAATAATTGTATTTATACACTAGTATTTTTTAGTGTATATGGGTTGAATTTAATAAATAAAAGTGTGTCGGTACATTGTGGTTTGTTTTTTTCTATTTAAAAATCAAATTAATGTAGTTTTCATAAAATTCGATTTTATATATTATTTTCCTAAGATTTTTACAAAAATATACATATTTATATGAAGTATTTTGTAGGGATATTATAGTGGTATTAGATAAAATTTCCTCCCATCTTATGGAAGGGAATTTAAAAAATGAGGAAAAAAAAAGAAAAAATTGCACCTTTGAACTTCACGAGGGTAGTGATGAGAAAATCGAGGTACCAACAAAGGGAGAAAAAGAAAGTTACATAATAGCTAGAAGTCATGAGTAATAGAAACCCAAGTGATGTACATTTCTATAGAATTATGCAAAAACATGAATGGTTAGTTAACATGATGGCTCAATTATTCCACACCACGTAGAACAAAAATGTGCAAAGGGCTACAAATGGTGAGAGAATCTCTTCACGAGTAAAACTATAACTAGTACACTCAGAAGATAGTCATTGATTCTATTGTCAAACCCTTGTAGTATGATTTCCTTCACATGGAGGAAGTAGTTCCATAGGTGTAAATTTATCCATCTATAGTGGGTGATATTTCTTCTAGCTATAAGGTGCACTGGTACTTCTAGGTGAGATTAGAGAGGCTATATCACTCACTAATTTTATTGATCTAAACAAAAATATGAGTGGAACAAGAGTTGATCCTAGACCACAAGTTATTCAAAGATACATAATAGGCATTAGTGAAGTTATCACTCCCTACTTTTGATGGCTCTTGTAAGAGTATAGCTCGTGTATGGAAACAAAATTTGAATACCTTCTTATTACTTAGGCCAATGATGGAAAAGGAACCCATAAAATTTGTGACCTTTCATCTATAAGGTATAACACATGAGTGGTGGTATCATGGGATAATCACATAAGAACAAAACCTCATCCACTTATATGGAGACTTTAATAAAAATTTGATAGAGATATTTTACAGTGGATCCAAAATTCATTTTTGGGAATGAGCTCAACTCAAACAACTACATTCCGTAAATGACTATGTACATGAATTTCATAATCTTTGTATGATGGTACCTGATGTGACAAAAAAGAGATTGGTATTTTAATTCATAGAAGGTTTAACGGAATCGCTTAGGGGTTTAGTGAAATCTTTCAATCCTACCTCTCTCCAAGGATCCATAAAAAAATCTTTGGACTTGGATACTTTAACTCCAAAATAGATATATTATCCTATATGAAAACTTACAACACAACCAAACCAACACCTTATGGGAAATATAAAATCCTAATTCAGTTGGGTGGTTTTCAACAAAAGGGGCTTCCTAAAACAAACAAGGAGGTAGAAACAATAAACAAAATTAGAATGAAGAAATTATGTTTACCGTATTAAGATCCATGAGGACTATATCATAGATTTATTCCCAAGGGATATGTACACTATATAGAGGTACTATAAGATTATGAAGGTCTAGAAGAAGATTAACCAAAGAATGGGAAAAGAAGAAAAAGAACCAAGGATTGGAAATAAAGAAGAAGAAAAGACTTTAGATAGTAATTTTGCTACAATTTTAGTTGCTCCTAGGTAGCATCCTATAAGAGTTTGTAGATTACTACATGAGAATAAGGTATACATTTTAATTGATAGTGGGGTAACTCAAAACTTTATTTATGAGAGTTTGGTATCCCAAGGAGGTTGTAAAATAAAGTATTTCAAGGGTTTTAATGTTACTTGTAGAAAATGGATTTACTATTCATGCACCAAAAGGGTGAAGGGATTGAAAATTACTCTTGGATAACTTAAGGTTTGTGGTGATTTCAACATGGTACGCATTGGAAATACCAATGTGGTTTTGGGAGTGTAATGGTTGCATTCACTTGTATAATTCACACAGAACTACCGAACTATGTAGCTAAAACTCAAAACTCGAGGGAGGAGAGGTTTTACTTAATATTAAGGCCAATGGATCACCTATGGCTATCACAAAAAATAGGATGAAGGCAAATTTTGGTAAGGGGAAATTTGTATAGGTATTCCATTGTTTGATAAATATTTCCACTTGTAGTATTGATGAAAGATCTAAACTTGTCATGATTATTCTTTGCAACCATCCTATAATTTAGAAATAGGATATTAAGAAGACAATCAAAGAACTTGTAAAGATGCAACATATCTGACCTATTTCTAGCACTTTTACTTCTTTAATTATTTTGATGAAGACAGATGGGACAATGAGGATGTTCAAAGATGGGAAAATGAGGATGTGCATTGATTAATGTGTTTTGAATAACAATCATCCAAAAACAGTTCCCAATACCCACGATTGATGAATTGATAGATGAGTTACATGGAGAGATGTATTTTTCAAAATTGATTTGACATTTGGTTATCACCAAATCAAGGTAAGGGATGAAGATGTGAGCATTACTTTTTTGTTGTCATTTTGGGAATTTTGAATTCTTGGTAATGCCTTTTGGTTTAACAAATTCTCTAACTCCTTTCAATTCATTCATGAACCATGTATTTAGTGAATATTTGAGGAAATTTGACTTAGTTTTATTTGATGACATTTTAGAGTACAATAATTGACTTGGGAAGAGCACCTAAAATGCTTGGATACAATGCTATAAATTTTGGAACAATAAGATCTTTTTGCAAAAGAATGCAAGTGTGAGTTTCGAATGATTGAAATTTTATACTTGGGACATGTCATTAGTTCCCAAGGAGTGCATGTTTATCATGAGAAGATACAAACAATATTAGATTGGCTTGTACCCACCACTTTGACATAGTTTAGAGGATTATCGATATTTGTAGTTACTATAGGTGGTTTGTGAGAAGGTTTTCACAATTTTTGTCTCATTGACTGATTTGACAAAGAATGGAGATTTCCGTTGGTCCGAAACATCTCAAACATTTGATAAACTTAAAAAAGTAATGATTTCTTACCCAGTATTGGGTGTTCTGATTTTTCTATTGTTTTTATGTTAGAATGTGATGTATCAAGGAAAAGAGTAGGGGTTGCTTTGATGCAAAAAGTGCATCCCATTCGAGAGCTGAAAAATTAGTGAAGTAGAGCATGGATTCCCTATTTATGACAGAGAGATGTTGGATATCATGTATACATTGACAAATTCCGTCAATATTTAGTTTGTGGTAGGTTCGTGTTCAAAACTACTCATAATAGTTTGAAGTTATTTCTTGGCTAGAAGGAATTGAATGACATGTAATAAAAGTGGGTGAGTAAGCTCTAGGCTTATAATTTTGACATAGAGTATGTTAAAATAAATACTAATGTTGTAGTACATAATTTATGTAGAAAACATTTTCTATGCTCTATGTTTGAAATATTTGTTAATTAGAAAGATTTGATAATTTTGGAGTTTGTACAAAATGGTTACACTAATGGGACCCTTGAGGAAGAAATAAAAAAGATAGATGGTACAAGGTAGTTGATGATCCTATCCTCTACAAAAATATGATCTACTCAAATGTACTGAATCCATGGTAAAAATAAAAATCTCAAGCGTTGTCCATGATACACAATTTGTTGGTCATCCAGGTACTTTAAGACTTGCAACCAGATCGGGGATATATTATTTTGGAAAGGAATCGAGGAGGTCCTACATCACATCAGAGAGTGTATTGTGTGTCAAAAAAACAAGGCAAATAATGTTTTTCCAATAGGTTTGTTCCATCCCTTACCTATTACAAATGAAAAATGGGAGAGCATATCAATGGATTTCATCACAACTCTTCCTAGTATTCGGGGTAAGAATTGTATTTTGTAGTGGTTGATAGACTCGAGTGAATATGATTAATTCTTTTCTATTTTTAGTGAGTTTAAGGCTTCATAAGTTGATTTATTTTTCAACCGTGGTTTTAGGCCATGTGGATTGCCTAAAAATATTGTGAGTGATAGAGATAGGAAGTTACTTATTTTATTTTGGTGAAGCTCTTTGTTTGACAAGAACAAAGTTAACTACAAGTACCAGTTATCATCAACATAAAAATGGCTAAATAGAGAATGTGAACAAGTGGACCGAGATATATTATCATAATTATGTGGTAGGGAAACACTGAAATTGGTTAAATGGATTTATATGTGAGAGCATTACTACAATACCACTCATCACATGTCCATAGGTATGACACAATTTATATATTGTATGGCTATAATGATATTTTCTTTGTGGATTTGGTATTTGGAAATAGTACAATGTCAAGGGAAAGATACTTGATTTCATAGAGCCAATATATTTTGGGAAAACTAAAAAAATATCCTACATGCACATAAAAATTTATGTGGACCAATACCACAATACGTGTGTTGTGCCCACTCCTCTTTGAAACTTACTATATCTTGATTTTGATTATTATTGACTATAGACATGGATGTTATTGTATCATTTTGGTTTAACATGATGTTAGATTATATAGATATTATGACTATTGATGTACTTTGATTCATAATATGATTGTGTGGATAGTTAGATACATAGAAAAATAGGTTATATTTGATGAAGATGATGTGTTTTTATATATGTATTAATGACATTCATAATTCTCATTGTATTAAGTAGGATTTAGCTTTTGAACTAATTTTTTGATCTTGTTGAAATTGATAAAAGATAGAATTGAGATGTTGTTGAAATTTTAGATGAATGATAGCATTGTTTAGTGGAGATGATGATTTAGCTATATGTGAATGGTTATTGATTTATGTGTATATTTTATCTTGGATGTTTTGATGCAGCCACGAGGCTAAAGGAGGTATTGTGTGATTTTGCAGGTAATTATATCACAACAATCAAAAGGGGGATTGGAGACCAACCACAACAGAATACTAAATGGATACAACTAAGGTCACCTTGAAACTTGTGTTATGTTGTTTGTTTGTGTGTTTTAAATTTTGTTGGGGGTCCCCATGGGGGATGGCCTCTAATTGTGACCATGGGCTTGTGTGCACTTTTTCCCTTTTATTTATTTATTTTAGAGTATGTGATTTAATTGTGATGTGAATTATTTTATCATTATTGATTAATGTGCTTTTATTTAGTAATTTAATCATGTTATTAAGCTATTTGGGGATGTGACAAATGGATTCATTTATTAGAGTTTTTGGTTTTTGGACTATGTGATTTTAAGTTGAGTGTAAGTAACTTTGAGTGTTGTACACTCTACCTTACCTTGGAAATTCGGATTTGGGCTTAAGGGCCATTTTTGGAGGCTTCGGGATTAGATTTAAGCTTGTCCCGGACATCCTAATTTCTTATACCAACCATATCTATAGATTGGGGGATCAAAAATAAACCCCATTAAGTGTTTTGTAAGACAAAAAGTGGCATTTATTGCACTTTTCTTACATGGGTTTTAAAGTTTGTCCTTAGGGGGTGTGGGTTGGGATTGTGTGTAAGAGGTTTGTCATTCCTCTCAACCACCAATTTATTGTGCATTGGGGTTGAGGTTTGAATTATGATGTGAAGTTGAGGATAAGTGATGTAGTATCCTACATGGAGCCACATCACCCTCTCTCTCCCCTTTACTATTTATACAAGTTTAATTATTTGTTTGGGGGTTACTTTCTCTTGTAATTTTCGAGTTGGAGGATTTTGGAGTGCTTGTGGATTTTTGTTGGAGCTTGTTGGTGTTAGATTGGGCTTGAAGGAGCTTGGTGTGTGACTCTTGGATCAAGCTCTACTATGGAAAGGTAGGAGCTACACCCTTGTTTTAATTGTTTTATTTTATATGTGCATATGTGTATGTTATTGAGTGTTTTGGCATTTTTGGGTTATTTATTGGGTAGATTGCCTAAATATGGTATAGGACAAGGCTATGGGGATATTATATGTATGGAGGCATAAGAGTTGTGTAGGGTTTTGAGATGTTTATTCGAGGGTTTTAAGGTGGCACCTAATCCCATTAAGAGGCATAAGTGATCTCCCCATAGATCCTTCCTCCATTGGATTTGCATTTTCAAGCCTTGTATATTTTGTTAGTTTCCTTCTTGTGATTGTATTTGGTGTTGATTGTGTTTTGAAATGGTTGTGAAATATTTGTATTGTGATGTGGAAGCTTTGTAATAGTTTCCATGAGTTGGATCCATCTTTTATTGCATTGTGGTTGGGGCTCGGGGGCCAATGAGGAGGATAGCTTCTTCTCCTCATTGGATTATTGGTTGGGTGGAGAGTGTTTTCTCTCCCCATTTTTTTGTTTTGATAAAGTGAATACATGGTGGAGATCTTGTTGGCGATGTGAAATTTGGAGCATTTGTTGAAGCCCAAAAGAAATCCTTCCTGTGAGAAAACCTTCTTATTTTTTTCCACTTAAGGTGTAAGATTTGTATTCTATTTTTAAAAGAAATGTTGCATTGTAAGTTTTATTTACCAAGTTGTATTATTATTTTGAAGGAAACTCATTAAGGAATGTGTATTTTCCATTCAATTACAATTTTAGTATGTAAAGGAATGAATTAGAATGGAAATCATGTTTAAAAGTTTAGTTATATTGTATTGTGAGAAATAAAGTTATTTGCATTTAAAGAAATGAGCTATGCTCAAGGAAAAGAAATTTCATTATCATTGTTAAAGTTGCATTATTGTAAAAGGAAAGAAAAAACATAGAATTTGTAAAATACTAATAGTGTATGCATGGAAAAATTGAATGTGGAACAAAGTCATTTGAAGTTATTTGAACAAATAATTGTAGTGGAAATGGAAAAATGAAATAAATTTTAAGTAAGTTATTATGTGGTGATATTGCATTTTGTTGTGAAAAGGAAAACAATGATAATGAGAATTAGATTAAGTTTCATTTCTTACTTTGAGTTGAAGACAATTTTGTGGAAAAAATAATCTTATAGATGTGCTCTTGTCACTATAGAGATAGTAAATCTTAAAATTTAGTAATTAAAGTATGAAATGGATAAATGAATTAAAAATTTCAATTGGAGACTTTAGGAATATAAAACCAAGCTAAGGATGATCTTTAAAACATTCTAGTAATTTTTTTTTGAAAAATTGCGGAAATGGAGGTTCTATTTTTGAAGAACAAGACTATCGCCCTATGCAGAGCGGCAGTCTTTGAACCACCACTCAAGAAAGGAGGTGGTTCATGAATCATCACCCAATTAGGGTGGTGGTCCCAAGACTACCGGCCTGCTTTGGGTGGTGGTTTCATCATTGATGGAAGAATAACACAAATATGCTTCGTGAAAATTAAACTTGTCCAAATTAAAATCTTAGCCTATTAAATGTAAAAATAAGACTATCAACATACTATAGGGGAAAAAATTCATTGTTCAAAGCAAGTAAATCTTTAAATGGATATTTAAAAGTGCTCAATCTCATACATTTTAATGGAGGTAGGGTTTGGCCCAAATAGGGAACTCAAAATAAAAATAACTTTATAACAACTCCAGATTTGGAGTGGAAACCTCTATAATCTTCAAATGGAAGACATTACAATAATAAATCCATAACTTAAACTAAACTAAGCTTGATTTTGTGAATTCCTCCATGGTTCCTTCCCTCCTAGCTTTCATGGCTTCCACTCCTCCAACCTGCAAAACTAAAGAAAGAAAATAGACCAAATGAGGAGGCTAGGGAAAAGAAAAATGTTTAATAAGATTTCATAAGGATAGTTAGGGTTAGTATGGAACCCTAAGATCTAGTGGCCACAATTGATTTGATCCAAGGGTTGAGGATCAACCCTACAATTGTTAGGTAGGAATGAATATTTTGGGTTTTTAGATAATTTAAGGGTATGTGTAAATGGATGAATGGGGCCATTTAATACTCTTGTATCTTAGTTTATTTATTTATTTGCTAGTATGTTTTAGAAAATTAATGAATTGGACATTAAATCTATCTAGATAAAGGAACTAAAGTAACTAAGTATAAGGTTTATTAACTATGGGTTGGAATGTTAATTTAAGAAGAAGGGAAAAACATTTAACCAAGTCAATAAATTTATGGCACCTTCCTAGTTGATTCTAATTAATTTGACCTTAGAGATAAATTAAGAATATTTAATCATTTAACTTAGACCTGGTCCATCCTTTGTAATGTAGTAGTTGTTGGTAGAATTTAATTTAACGTACACTAGGGTTTGACACCCTTACAACCTTATAACTTAAAACATATATATATATATATATATATATATATATATATATATATATATATGTAACTTTCTAGATAATTATTTAAGGATTATTGTGGTTTTAGAATGTCAAAATTATGGGCATTACACTTGGTATCAGAGCCATGGGTTCAACACTTGGACCTTGGGCACACTTGGAAACATAAGACATAACAAGAAAACTTAGCGCAACTCTAAACCTAGATCACATGACATTGCATGATGTTTTAAAACTTAGAAAACCTAGAAAATTGAAACTAAATTCTAAAATAGTAAACTAACTCTTTCCTTGGTCTATGCTAGAGGCACTCACTAGATGAGGGTTTTTGCATGTTGACCTAGACTTACCACCTCCAAATTAGGAAATAGCAACCATATTATCTTAGATACTTCAGATGTTACAGGATGTTAATGTCACTATACGCAGAGGATCCTTGGGAGGGAGGCACATTAGACATGACAAAGAGCCTTAAGTAGAGGCTCGTGCACCTTCCCGACATAGTGATGAGAATAGGGTAGAGAACTCCCACGTGGAGTCAGTTAGACGAGATTCACCATAGAGAGGTCATGATGACATGGCTATAGGACACATGGACAGATCTAGGAGCCCTAGACAATGTGATGATTATGTTCAAGATACCTAGAGGCAGACAATCTATAGTGACAGATCACATCAGAGAGATCCTGAAACTCCATCCATCTCATTTTTTTGGGGACACTGGAGGATTTCAGGAAGAGGCATGGTTAGTCAGCTTGAGAAGATGCTTCAAGCTATGTTTGTGTACCAAGTAACATGAAGGCTCGTGTTTTCATCCACCTTCTAAGGGGTAGAGCCGAGCTTTGGTGGAGTACCAAGGACCGAAGCTCCATGTGGATTCCAAGATGGTCACTTGGGAGCTCTTCGAGAAGAGATTCAAGAGAAAATACTTTTCCATGTCGTTTATTCAACAAAGGATAGATGAGTTCCATGACCTACGTCAGGCATCTATGAAAGTTGTAGAATATGAGAGCCATTTCATTGACCTACTCCAATATGTAGACTACATGAAGGATGAATAGGTGAGGATCCACAGGTTCATCAGGGGCCGAACCTAGACATTGGAGGGGTAGTGTGCATTCATTACCTACAAACATTAGCAGAGGCCATTGAGAAGGCCTATATTATGGAAGAGACCAGGGGGTAGATGCAATAGGCTAGAGATAGAGTGCAGAGTCACACCCAACAGATGCAAGATAATAGGTCGAGGGGTTCAACTCCTCCTCCTCTTCATGGTGGACATGGTTCTACACAATCTTCGTTTAGGCCACCACAACAGCCACCTCGAGTAGTAGCAGTAGGAAGATCGTCCTCCTTTTAGGCCTCTGTAGAGATTCGATGCTTAGAGGGGATACAATATGAGACCTCTTCCTAGGGGACCAGTCAGGACTCAGCCTCCACCTAGATCTCAGTCACCAGGAGCTTGTTAGTAGCGACCATAGTAGTCCATAGCAGGATCATTAATATCCATGACACTAACCACTAGAGTATCTGGCAGAGCCACATCTCATTGGAGGGGACTTAGTGGTTACTACTTGGTGTACGGTGTATAGGGGTATCATTAGAGAGAGTGCCCTTAGAACACTAATAACAAAGGTAAGGCACGGCTCAGAGCCTACAGTAGGTGACATGGCTAGGAGCCATAGGATATATGCAGTGGTCAATAAATGCTAGGTAGAGCACCGAACATGATGATTGAGATGACAAGTTGCATTGATGGAATTTCTATTCCTATTTTTATTTGATCCATGTTCCTCGATTATTTTATTTATCCATTTCTAGTAGAGTGATGTAGGATGTTGGAAGTTAGGTAGAGACATAATTGGGATGTGGAGATGGATTCTAGAGCCAAGCTCACAGTGGACTCCTTAATCAAGGAGTGCATAGTTAACCTAGGACCCTTTTCCATGACCTTGGATCCTCGTATCCTTCCACTGGGTTCCTATGGGATTATTCTAGGCATGGATTGGTTATCTACACGGGGCCAAAGTTGATTGTTATAGTAAGGTAATATCATGTGTAGATGATTTGGGAGTGGAGTCAGTGATAGTGGGAGTCAGGATACCCACCTCTATTCACACCATATCTGTTAATCAACTTAAGTGGTGTTCACGATGAGGTTGCAGGTTGTATCTTTGTCATGATTAGTGAAAGATGAGAGGATGAGTCTTGTGGGTGTCGCTTGATGATCATCTATCTTGAGTGAGTTTTTAAGATGTTTTCCAGGGGCTGCAGGGGCTACATCCTCCACGTGATATAGATTTTCACATTGATTTGGTTCCAGGAGAAGAGCCTATCTCATGAGCGCCTTATAGGATGCTTACCCTTGAGCTCAAGTTGCAGCTTTAGGGTCTTCTTGAGAAAGGCCTAATCTGTCCTAGTGAATCCCCTTGGGGTGCACCGGTGATTTTCGTAAATAAGAAGGATGAATATTTACATTTATGTATTGATTATCGTCAGCTAAACAAAGTAACAATTAAGAATAATTACCCTGTTCCACATATTGATGGTTTGTTTCATTAGATGAAAGGGGCCAAATTTTTTTCCAAGATATATCTTAAGTCTAGATACCATCGGCTAAGGATCACGGAGGCATATATTCATAAGACAACCTTCATGACGAGATATGGTCACTACGAGTTCACAGTAGTGCCTTTTGGTCTGACAAATGACCCCGCAATATTCACGAGTTTGATGAATGGGGTATTTAAGAAATTTTGGATAGCTTCATGCTAATTTTTCTTGACAAAATTTTTATTTACTCACATACGCGTGAGGAGCATGAGGAGCACCTTCCTTAGGTTCTCGCAGTGTCTTTAGGAGCAACAACTTTACGGGAACTTGGAGAAGTGTGCATTCTTTCAATCAGAGGTGCAGTACTTGGGTCACATCATTTATAGGGAAGGTATTTCCATTGATCCTTCCAAGATTCGAGCTATTATGGATTAGCCCGCACCATCTAGTGTGATTGAGGTGTGCGGTTTCACGGGGTTGACATGTTACTACAGGAGATCTATTTAGGACTTTTCTCAGATTACACACCCCATCACTTCCCTTCAGCAGAAAGGGAAGAATTTTTTTGGTCCAATGGATTTGAGTAGGCCTTCAATTTACTGAAGGGATGCCTTACGTCAGCACCAATTCTTGCATTTCTAGCTCCGCATGGAGAGTTCTTTGTTTGTACATATGCTTCCTTGGTAGGACTTGGAGGTGTACTGATGTAGGAGGGCCTTATGGTTGCCTTTGAGTCTCAAAAACTCAAAGATCATGAGCTTGATTATCTAACTCATGATCCGGAGCTTACGATAGTTGTGCATGCTTTGGTTTAATAGAGACATTTCCTTCTTGGCTAGAGATTTATACTCAGGACCAATCACTTGAGTCTTCGTCACCTCTTCACACAACCCAATCTCAATGCTCATCGGTGGCGTCGGATGGAGTTTTTTTATGAGTACGACATAGAGATAGAGCATGTGAAGGAGAAGGAGAATGTTGTTTCCAACGCTCCGAGTAGAGGGAGAAATTATGATTTGGCTACTTCGGTGCGTATAGATTTGTAGAGCAAGATTTTTGTAGCAGCTTCCTCATGACATTTTTTTATCATGACTAGATCGAGAGATTGAGTCTCAAAGTGACCCCTTAAGGGGAAGTTTGATGGAATTTCTTTAGAGTCAAATCGAATTCTCGGGCACATAATCTAGATCTATGTACCTAGGGTTGGAGATTTGAGATAGGATCTCTTAACAGAGGTTGATCATGCACCTTATTCAACCCATCCAGGGGTGAAGAATATGCATGCCACCTTGAGACAACTTTACTATTAGAGAGGTATTTGGAGAGATGTAGCTCAATTTATGTCACGATGTTTAGAGTATCGAGGGTGAAGTCCAAACATCAACATCTAGCTGGCCTTCTCTACCCACATGTTATTCCAGAGTGGAAATGGGACACCATTTCCATGGACTTCATAGTAGGGCTACGACGCCGAGATACCAACACGACGCCATCATGGTCACGGTGGATAGATTGACGAAAAATGGCTCATTTTTCTCCGGTGAAGACCACCTATAGGATAAGTGCACGAAGTTGGGGGCCAAAAAGTGGCCAAAAATCCAAAATAATCAAAACACGTATGCATTCTATTATAACATGATCATGTTTTCAATTGTCAAGTTTGGGATTTACCAAAGCATAATGCGTATGTGTTACATAATGTGTACGTGTTATGCCTACTATAAAAAAATTAAAAAGAGGCCCGAGCCTCTATCATTTTATCTCCCTCAAACGTGAGTTTCAGAGCTTAACCGTGCCCTCGCATTTTTTCATTCAGCTAGATCTCAAGCTCAAAGGATCATTTCTGGATCACCGGGAAGATCTGAATCGACAATGGCACCACAGAGAAGAGGTAAGAACAATTATTTTCTCAAAATTGCATTGAAATATGATAATTATATATTAAAATTTGAATTTAATACATATTTTTATTGTTACAGTTAGAGGTCGAGGGAATCAACCACAACCAAACCCTGCTATTCCTGTCATCCCTCCCGACACTCCCATAATTTCTCAACATCCCCGGGTAGTCAAGAAGATTTAGCAGCCCACATAGTTGAAAAAAAAATTGAAATTGAGGATTTAATCAAAACAATGAGGGATTCACAATCTACAAACCCCCACCGCGCCTCTCTTGCAAACACATTGGAGGCATTACTTGTTCAAATTGACGTGAAAATGGGGTAAATTGATCGTTAGACAACTTACAGAGAGGGTTGTAGGGTTTATTATTCTAACAAATTGTCATATGTGGATGTAAAGAAAAATAAATTTGAAAGACCTCATATGTGCCTTATTCACGATCCCGCACTAATTTTCCTATCCTGTTTTCATGTAAATGGTTTCCCAACCATTGGTGTAATAATAATTTGATTAAAAATAATTTTTGGGACCGATGGTGGATGGTGTTTGATTTTTCACCTTGTAATAACAATGAGGTGCCACTATAATTTCGAGGAAACTCTATTGCGAGTTTATCCTCAATGAGATCCCAAATCATTTTGATATCCAAGATTTCGGGGCCGAGGAAAAGGATCTACAAAGGATCGACCACTGTGTGCACAACGTGAACCTATTTAGTAGGGTAGATTCCTCGCTTACGAAGCCCCCTCACCCCAAGATTATCCCTCAAGTAGTGAAGGAGAATGTAGAGACTGATACACTCTATGTGCTTCAGGGGCTATCTACGACCCTTGTTTGACATACGAGGGAGATTTCTGAGCCAGATACTCATGGAGGTACACAAAGTATTCCATCAAGGAGTATTAGCATGAGGCCACATATTTTCTCATCATGTGGTAGCATATGTTTGGGGCCCGAGGAGGATGATACTTTCATGCGTACTGATTTTGGTGCAACTGGTGCTAGGAGTGCACACGATAATGTCACTATGTTAGATGTCCCTTTGAGTGAGACATTTGGATTACATTCATCGGTGTCACCTTTGTAAGTAAATTTGTTATGTGTGTTACAAAAAGTTTGGAGTACTTGATTTACTTATATATGTTAAAATTTTGAAATAATTGTATTTGTACATGTATATACATTGATATTATAATGCGTGGGAGGCGTATCTTCATCCCGACCATAGGTGGCAAGCACCGTGCATACACATACATTCACAGAGGTAATTTAGAATGTTAATTATGTAAAATTTTCACATGTGTGTGTGTGTGTGTGTGTGTGTGTGTGTGTGTGTATTAGTTTTGAAGTCAAATATATGTATGTTCTTGTATGTCCATCTAACTCACGTGATATACATGTTTGATAAAGATGTTGACTTCACTAGACACCCCACCATCTTTGTGATAAGTAGATAAAGGTGTTGCTACTGCAATTTCATCTGCGCATCAACTCACTAAGGTATTTAAGCAACACGTAAATTTTATTAAATTTCTCGTGTCATTCATATTATGTTAAATTACATGTTAGTAATGTATTTCATTGGAGAATTATTAAATTATGTTAATAATTTCCTTCATTGTGTATAGGCAGGGAGTTACCTATGACATGTAGCAGCCTTGTTCATTTGATTCATAGGCGTGGCGGGGTAAAAGTAATAGTTCTGTATTGATAAAATTAGTTAAAATATTGTCATTATGTAAATACATGTACTTAGTTCTATTTTCGCTAATTCGATGTTAGATTTTCTCGATCTTATGTGTATGTAGGGAACTGACCCCCTCCATTTTGACTTCGAGGGCACGTACTCCATCTCATCATCTTCGTACCCCCATTCGTATTGTAGAGCTCCTAATGACTCATGTGAGCATGAGATGCAAATTCGACGTGATTGAAAACTTTTGGTAAGTTTGTGTATTTATGTAAATACTTTCATTCTAGCATGGTCTTAAATACATGTTGAAAACATATATAAATTAAGTTAAAAACATTGTTTGCATTTACAAGCTCATTTATAGGCAAGTATTCAAAGGCAAGAGGACTCGAAGCATGGGCTCGAATGATCCAAATTCATATCATGGATCTCCATCTTCATCTAAGGGAGGGCCTTCTTCAAGCAAGGCCAAGAGAGGGATGGATTTTGATGAGTAGGAAATAGATATGTCTTACATGACATTGTTTATGTATGCCTATGTGCATGGCATTGTATATAGGGGCCTATATGGCATTTGAACTTGATGGTATATGACCTATTTGGGCATTTTTGTTATTTATTATGCACATTAAAATACTATTTGGAACTTTATAATTTTGTATAAGACCGTACATTTCTGAGATTATTTCCACATGAAACTAATATGATGTGCACTTGACAATATTTAAGACATTATGGATTATTTTTTCATTTATTGGTGATGTACATGTACTAGCATTTTTAATGTATAATATGCATCAAACTTTGGAAATCAATATTTATATAATTTATGTATATAAAGAGTTACCTAATCTTAGTAATTATTCATTCAATTTACCAATGTGTATATGTGTATTTACCTTACTTGCGCTTCTTCTTGCTCATGGTCTCTTTGTACTTGTTCTATCTTATCATGCACTTACTACATTCTTCTATGCTTCTTAGTCTTCTCCCTATTAAAAACACGAGAGTCATCACAATTTGATGTCATTCATCTGTTGATATTTTGAGAATGTCTCTCCATATACATTACTCCAATGCCCGAGAATATCTCTAGATGCAATGGCATTCTAATTTAGACACTCAATGATTCTTGATTGTCTAATCTGTCCAATTCATGTTATTACCTTTAAATTTATAGGCATTTAAATTTATTTGCAAATTACATCACACCCTTCACTAGGCTTGATGACTACCCCTATCATTTTGAAGGCACTTTTGAAAGCATCCATGGGTTTATCATAGCATAAATTATCAATCAATGGAAGGTCAATAAGATGTAGGCGAGCTGACTCCCATCCAAAAATAAACAAGAAATATTTACTAGGTGATTGATAACTCCCGTGTGTTCTTAGACATACCCCTATCAAATTCATTCTTAAGCCAATCTAGTCATTCAGGGCTCTTAAGGGACTACACCCGGATGAGGTAGCACAAAATCATGGGGAGTGTAGGGAACCAAAATGAAGACTCCAATAGTGTTCACCTGGCCACCCCGATGTGTTGGTGTAGTTGGTTTGGTCCCACGAGCTTCCGTTTGCAAACTACAACGTCTGGTAGCCATACTCGACTCAAACTCCAGTATTTCACACCTTTGAGAACAATGAGAGAACTAAATGGAGATGGATAAAACCATGATAGGATTTCATAGAGGTACTTGATGTGGAGGTCTCGGATATTATGAGATATCTCTAGGTGCCATGGAGTCTAAGAAATCACCCGTCAAAGATATAGCGTGTTTTGGCCTCAGGGCTCTTAAGGGACTATGCCTAGACGAGGTAGCCCAAAATCATGGGGAGCATAGGGAAACAAAGCATCCACTAGCATTCACCTAGCCACCCCGAGGTGTTGGCACACTTGGTTCGATCCCATAAGTTGTTGTTTACAAAATACAACATCTAGCAGCCTTACATTGACTCAGACTGCACTATTTCACGTGTTTACAAACAATAGGACAACGAGAGAACCAGATGGAGATGGAGAAAATTGTGAGATGATTTCATATAGGGCTTCAACATGCATGTCTCAAATCGACGAGATGTCTCTAGGTACCACGGTGTCTGAGAAATCACCCATAGAAGATATAGCGTGTTTTGGCCTCGGGGCTCTTAAGGGATTGCTGCACGACGAGGTAGCGTGATACCATGGGGAGTGTAGGGAACCAAAAAATCCTCCACTTGCATTCACCTATCCACCACGATGTGTTGGAGTAGTTGGTTCGGTCCCACAAGATTTCGTTTGTAAACTACAACATCGCAGATCCCTACATTGACTCGGACTACACTATTTCGCGCCTTTACAAACAATAGGACAAAGAGATAACCAAATGGATATGGAGAAAACCGTGAGAGGATTTGATAGAGGGACCCAACATGGAGGTGTCAGATCTAACAATACATCTCTAGGTGCCACATAGTCCAAGAAATCACCCGTCGAAGATATAGCGTGTTTGGGCCTCGGGGTCTTAAGGGACTACTTAGGATGAGGTAGAATGCAAGAAAGGGGAGCATGGGGAACCAAAATGAAGACTTCAATAGCATTCAACAAGCCACCTTGATGTGTTTACGTAGTTGTTTTGGTCTCATGAGCTTCCATTTGCAAAATACTGCATCTAGCGCAGACCTTACAACGACTCGAGACTACACTATTTCGCACGTTTACAACCAATAGGACAACGGGATAACCAAATGGATACGGATAAAAAAATAAAATTTTATAGAGGGCCCCAATAGGGAGGTTTTGGATTGATGAGACATCTCTAGGTGTCATAGATTCCGAGAAAACACCCGTAAAAGATATAACGTGTTTTGGCCTTAGGGCTCTTAAGGGACTACGCGCGACGAGGTAGCTTGAAAGCACGGGGAGTGTAGGAAACCAAAGCGAAGCCTCCATTAGTTTTCACCTAGCCACCTTGATGTGTTGGTGTAGTAGGTTTGGTCCTATGAGCTTCCGTTTTCAAACTACGCGTCCCGCATCCCGCACTAACTCGAGACTCCGATATTTCATGCCTTTGCAAATAATAAGACAACAAGATAACCTAATGGAGATGGAGAAAAATGAGAGAGGATTTTGTAGAGAGCCCCAACATGAAGGTCTCAGATCTAACGAGACATCTCTAGGTGCCACAAAGTCCTAAAAATCACCCGTCGAAGATATGGTGTGTTTGGGCCTCGGGGCTCTTAAGGGACTATGTCCGAACGAGGTAGCCTGAAAGTACGGGAGAGTAGGGAACCAAAACAAATACTACAATAGCATTCACTAGGTCACCCTAACATGTTGGCATAGTTAATTTAGTCCCAAGAGCTTCCGTTTGTAAAATAAAACATCTAGCAGCCTTACGTTGACTTAGACTCAAAAGTATTTTGTCGGACGTAGTCCCTTAAGAACCCTGAGGCCAAAACACGCTATATCTTCGACGGGTGATTTCTCAGACTCCGTGGTACCTAGAGATGTCTCGTCAGATCTGAGACCTCCATGTTAGGGCCCTCTATGAAATTATATCATGGTTTTCTCCATCTCCATTCGGTTCTCTTGTTGTTCTATTGTTTGTAAATGCGTGAAATACTAGAGTTTGAGTCGGTGTAGGAAGATAGATGTTGTAGTTTGAAAACAAAAGCTCGTGGAACCAAACCAACTATGCCAACAGATCACGGTGGCCAGGTGAATGCTAGTGGAGGATTTTTTTTGGTTCCCTACACTCCCCATGCTTTCAGGCTACCTCGTCAGGTGTAGTCCCTTAAGAGCCCTGAGGCCCAAACACACCATATCTTCGACGGGTGATTTCTCAAACTTCGTGGCACCTAGAGACATTTTTGAGACCCAAGACCTCCAAATTTAATTTATTTACAAAATCCTCTTGTGGTTTTCTCCATCTCCATTTAGTTCTCTTGTTGTCCTATTGTTTTCAAAGGCACGAAATCTTCGGAGTTTGAGTCAGGTGTACGATGACTAGAGGTGTATTTTACAAACTATACCTTGTGGGACCAAACTAACTATACCAACACATCAAGGTGGCCAGGTGAATTCTATTGGAGGCTTTTTTTGGTTTCCTAATCTTCTCGTGCTTTTGGGCTACCTCACCCAGGCGTAGTCTGTTAAGAGCCCCGAGGCCAAAACACACTATATCCTCGACGGGTGATTTCTCAAACTCTGTTACACCTAGAGATGTATTGTCAGATCTAAAAACTCCACATTAGGTCTCTTTACGAAATCCTATCATGGTTTTATCCATCTCCATTTGGGTTCTTTGGCTGTCCTATTGTTTGTAAAGATGTGAAATAGTGCAGTCTGTGTCAATGTAGGGCTGTTAGACACTGTAGTTTGCAAACGGAAGCTCGTGGGACCCAACCAACTACGTCAACACATCAGGTTGGCTTGGTGAACACTAGTGGAGGATTTTTTTTTTTTCCCCTACCCTTCTTGTGCTTTCGGGCTACCTCATCTGGGCGTAGTCCCTTAAGAGCCCTAACGACAAAACACGCCATATCTTTGACGGATGATTTCTCAGACTTCGTGGCACCTAGATATGTCTCGTTAGATCTGAGACCTCCACAGTGAATCCCTCTATGAAATCTTCTTGTGGTTTTCTCCATATCGAATCAGTTCTCTCACTATCCTATTGTTTGCAAAGGCATAGAATAGTGGAATTTGAGTAAGTGTACGGCTACTAGAGGTTGTATTTTTCAAACGGTAACTTGTGGGACCGAACCAACTACGTCAACACATCGGGGTGGCTAGGTGAATGCTAATAGAGGATTTTTTTGGGTTCCCTACGCTCCTCATGCTTTCAGGCTACCTCGTCTGGGCGTAGTCCCTTAAGAGCCCTGAGGCCAAAACATGCCATATCTTCGACGGGTGATTTCTCAGACTCTGTGGCACCTAAAGATGTCTCATTAGATTCGAGACCTCTAAGTTAGGGCCCTCTACAAAATTCTCTCATGGTTTTATCCATCTCCATTTGGTTCTCTTGTTGTCCTATTATTTACAAAGGTGTGAAATAGTGCGATGCAGTCGGTGTAGGGCTGGATCTTTGTAGTTTGCAAACATAAGTTCATGGGACTGACCCAACTACGCCAACACCTCGGGGTGGCTAGTTTAATGCTAGTGGAGGATTTTTTTGGTTCCCTACTCTCCCTGTGCTTTGGGCTACCCCATCCGGACATAGTCCCTTAAGATAGCGAGGCCAAAACATGTTATATCTTTGACGGGTGATTTCTCGGACTCTGTGGCACCTAGAGACGTCTCGTCAAATCCAAGACCTCTATGTCAAGGCCTTATAAAAATTAATTTTTGGTTTTATCCATCTCCATTTGGTTCTCTTGTTGTCCTATTGTTTGCAAGCACGTGAAATAGTTTAGTTTGAGTCAATGTAGGGTGCAGCAAGACGTTGTAGTTTGCAAACGAAATCTCGTGGGACTGAACCAACTACGCCAACATGTCGGGGTGGCTAGGTGAATACTAGTGGAGGATTATTTTTGGTTCCCTATGCACCTCATGCTTTCGGGCTACCTCATCCGGGCATAGTCCCTTAAGAGCCCTGAAGCCAAAACATGCTATATATTCGATGGGTGATTTCTTAAATTCCGTGGCACCTAGATACATCTCATCAAATCCAAAACCTCCATGTTGAATCCCTCTATGAAATTATCTCATGGTTTTCTCCATCTCCATTTGGTTCTCTTGTTGTCCTATTGTTTGTAAACGAGTGAAATAGAGCAGTTTGAGTTAGTATAGGGTTGCCAAATGTTGTAGTTTGCAAACGGAAGCTTGTGGGACCAAACCAACTATGCCAACATGTCGGGGTGGCCAAGTGAATGCTAGTGGAAGCTTCATTTTGGTTCCCTATGCTCCTTGTGATTTCGAACTACCTTGTCGAGCACGGTCCTTTAAGAGCCCCGAGGCCCAAACACACCATATCTTCGATGGGTGATTTCTTAGGACTCCGTGGCACCTAGAGACATCTCGTCAAATCTGAGACCTCCATGTCGGGTCCCTCTATGAAATTCTATCACAGTTTTATCCATCTCCATTTGGTTCTCTCGTTGTCCTATTTTTTGTAAAGGTGTGAAATAGTGTAGTTTGAGTCAGTGTAAGGTTACTAGATGTTGTATTTTACAAATAGAAGCTCGTGGGACCGAACCAACTACGCCAACATGACAGGGTGGCTTGGTGAACACTAGTGGATTCTTCATTTTGGTTCCCTACGCTCCCTGTTCTTTCAGGCTACCTTGTTCGGGCCTAGTCCCTTAAGAGCCCTAAGGCCCAAACACGCCAAATCTTTGACATGTGATTTCTCATACTCTATGACACCTACTGAGATGTCTTGTCAAATCCAAGACCTCCATGTTAGGGCCCTCTACAAAAGCCTCTTGTGGTTTTCTCCATATCCATTGAGAATGAGTCGGTGTAAGGTTGTCCATTCAGTCACCTGAATAATATAGGTAGTGAAAGGAGAATTTTAATAAGATATTTTTACAATATAGGTGGTGAAATGAGAATTTCTGTTTGTTGTTCCTTTATAATATTTAATTTCTCTTAGCTTCACTTGGCTTCGAGAATAATAAACTTCTCTACTAACATTGCCAACCACGTGAAGGTGGAAGATTTTTGGCACCACTAACCTACATAAACATGTTAATAAGCAATTAAATAGAAATTTAAATCATATAAAATTCAAACCAAATCATTTAAGTAAATATTTGAATTAAATTCATGAAGAACATACCTTTGCAAATTCAATCCAATGAACCACAAGGATAAACTCTATTCTTAAAAGAGCAAGAATTGCTTCTTGATCCGATTCACGAAGCTTCCTGATTTTTGTTTGATGGCTAACCTTGATATTTGATCAATTTAATATTTGTTGCAAGGACCAAATGTGAATAGTGAAGTATCTTGATGTACTTCATAGTCGTTAAATAACCAAATGTTAGATTTTTTGATAGGATATCGTCGAAGCCAAGTTCTAGTGACTACTACCGACCCAGTGGGATACTCAAGGTCTTCACCATCAATGACTGTGGAAGTTAATTTTTCTCCCCTCTACACAATGAGATAAGAACTAGTCTATTCCCTCTTCATTAAATTCCATCGTAATAAGCGCAAAACAATGCCCTATGTATCACAAAGTAAAACTATAAATCTAAAACATGGCATGTACATATATGTATGTACCTTGTTGCACTAAATTAGAGACTTGGTCAAAGTCAGGTGATATTATCATTTGATCTGAAGACCTTGCAAGTTGTAATGCTCATGGAACTTGATGTGTGTCAGTGGAATTAGATGTCTACAATTCCATTCATCCACCCACTGCTGTGACTCACATTCATTCCACACAAAATCAATGCATGATATACAAAAACATGTCATGCACCTAGTATAAATAGTCTAAGCATTTGCATTTGAACTACGGAATGAGTGCATATCACTTGATCCTGAAATTGTCATATAATCTTCAAATTTTTCCAGATGTTGTTCCTCTATCAACCAAAAATATCTACGAACTGTTGATCTCTCTTGAGATTCATGGCCCATATTCTTAACACACCAATTAGCAATTTTTTGCATCTGTAAATTTAGCGTCATCCTTAAAATTTAACTCTTCTCTTGCAAGTTATCTTGTCACACATGCACCTACACCATCATGCTCTCCTTTCCATACCCTACCTCAAGTAAAACTTTAGATATGTCATACATTTTTTTCTTTTTGCATCCTTCTTAGCCAATAAAACATTTGTGCATTCTTGAATTGTGATGTGTATTTGTCGACCAAATGTAATGTTGATCGAAACTAATGTTCCTCTCATTCAAGTTCACATAAAACACCTGGAAACACCCTTGTACATATTTTGTAGAATGTTTCCAATCATCACTGATGTAGAAATGATACTCTCTTAATATTTTTTGATTTTTCTCAGTGCTTTCAGGAGAGTGCATGAATGTTATATGCACAAAAATAGAAACTTGCACTGAGTTATAATATTGAGACTGAACCTCCATTTGTGGCTGCAATGTGTAATTCTCTGCTGATCAACTATTGAAACAATAGTACCCAGTGGTAATGTGTCCTTTTTTTAAGTTGAATTTTTCATCCAACCATCGAGCTCTATGTGTGTGCCTTACATACTCTTAAAAATTTCCTCGCTGAATTTGACCATATATTTCGATACAAGTGATTGTTTTCTAACAAGATTACACCTTTTAGATTCTTTTCCATCTTTTAATTGATATGCCACGATTTATATTTGGTGAAATCAACCAATTATTTTCCTATCGAATATGTACTCTCCTCATGGATACAAATTTTCAGATTTAGAAAGCCACCGCATACATTGCATGTTCCATCCAAATATGCTTTGTTATAAAAACTTGTCTTGTTGATTTTTCACAAAATATTGTCGAGAATAAATTCCCTTGAATATTTTTGTGGGACATTTATTCCACACCATTTGCAACATGATGTCAAGATGCAAAACATGATGTATTTGACAAAAAATCATCATAATGCATTAAAAATTCAACATGATGCCCGCAACAAGAAGTGGTACGTGAGTGATTGATTTTCACATAAAAGGGTTTGCTCATTTCAAAGAATATTTGGCTAATGTTAATTTTTGGATTTTCATTCTTAAAATTAGAGAACAATTTTGTTTGAGTCATATCTAAGAAATATTTTGCAAATGATTCACGATTACAAGAACCTATTCTTCTTTTTACTATATCTCTTTTATTTGGTGAAACCCTTGTGCTCTCATTCCAAAATTTTACAATTAATTCTTCTAGAAGATTAGATGTATTTTTGTCTTTTTTGTGGAAGTCTTCTAGAGAAATCCCAATAGTCTGTGTTATTGATTAACTCAAGACATTTACATTTTTCTATTGCTTTCATTAGTGTGTTTCTATTTAGCTTCAAAGCACTGCTTATTTTTCTAATCAAGCATTTATTAATTGTTTTATCACTTACTAAACAATTAGTAAGTGCATGTCATGTAGCATTAATATCTTTGGTGCATCTTTTGCCACCTACTGAGTTTGGTATGCTTTATGTATGTTTTCAATAATTGACACATTTTGATAAACAACATTAGATGTTCTTAACCCTAGGGTCTTCATTATAGATCTCATCTTAATTAATTTCATCAATGAAACAAGTAATTGACATCTTTGTGTGTCATTTATATTCTCAAAGTAATTGTCCCGAATTCCACTTGCTTTTCTTCTCGCATTTTTTTTAGACATTTTGTTAGGCATTGGTTTTATAATGTTTTCATCAATTTTAATTAAGTGAATTGGTTTTCTTCGCAAAATGGAAGGAGGTGTTCTTAGAGGTGAAGATTCGTTTAAAAGATTACTTTCTTCATTCAAGTGTTTTCATACAAATTTTGGGGTTAACATTTGGATTCTCAGGTAAGGGTTCAACAATTAGATTCATATCAATTTCTTCATCCATACCGACATTATCATTCAATTAAATATCATTATTCATTGCAAAATAATTATTCTCTACATTTTCATTATATATTTCATCCCCATTTTATAATACATTAGCTACATTTGATATAGCGGATGTACCTTTCCCGCTCGAAGTTTTTGCATTCTCTTTAATTTCTTTATTCTCTTCTGTTCCAATTGTTCCAGAGTCTTGTTATTGACTTTCCTCTTGTCCTTAGCTCAAAGTTTATCGCCCATGATTAGAAAAAATCAACTAGTGGGGTAGGGGACAAAATGAACTACTAAAAAATCGTGCAATACTGTAGAGAAAATTGCAGACAAAACATAATGTTTGCAGAATTCCCATGAATGATATGAAAGGGACGTTGGGGGGCCACAATATATAAACAAAGAAAAATGCATACGTGTTTTGTATTTTATCTTTTTCCAAGCCATGCCTCAAGGCTTGGGATCTGGTTTAGATCCCCAAGCCTGAGACATGGACATGTACAAACACAAAAAATAACTTATTTTTGAAAGAAAATGTAAAAATGCCACTTCTTTTATGATAAATCAAAATAAAACAATCAATCTATTTTAAAAAAATTATACTGCGATGTAGAGAAGAGTTTCTTCTTTCTAAAAATATAATTTTTCAATTTTTTTGACTAATATAAGTTTTCCATATTATTTATTTTGAACTATATCTTTTTATAACTATTTTTTGAAGTGTAAATATGTCTATCTTTCATGGTGTATCTTTTTTTTGGGTGATCAAAATTTAAAAAAATTATACTAGCCCAAACTAGGCATAATTCTATACATATTAAAAAAACTAATTTTTGATATTTTTTGAGGTAGTTAGGGTGGCATGGTTGGAGCTCCGTTATTTTTCAAAACATATAATTTTTGTACTAGAAAAATCATAAATAAAAAATATTCCCTAAATTTTTTTTTTAAAAAATGGAGCCCAAACTAAATGCTCCTAGCTATCTTTCTACCAAAGGGTTTTCAAAAATACTAAATGGTGCTCAAAAATGGTGGGGGCACGAAAGTCACTCTATTATTTTTTTTAGTAAAAACAAGAGCATCTATTGGTATTTTAATTGTTTAACCCACTTAAACTTATCCATTTTAAATAAAATTTAGTAGCTTAGAAACTAGACTCAAAATGCTACGATTCATATTTCTACAACATCTTCCAATTTTGAGTGTAACTATTTCGAAAAACTCATACAAGTTGAAGTTTTTTTTTTAGAAAAATGTGTCCACTTAAGACCCCCTTTTGGCCCCCAACTTGGTGCACTTACCCTATACAGCTAGTGTAGTAGTGAGAATGTACTTAGATGAGATTTTTAGACTTCATGAGATTCTCGTGGAAGATCATTTACAAGCTGCGATCCTTTGTACACAACAAACTTCTAGACTATCATGTAGTAGGCCCTTGGGAAGAGTATTAACTTTAGCACAACCTGTCATCTAGAGACAGATGGATAGATGAAGCGGGTGAATAATATTTTAGAGGACATGCTTCAGATGTACGTCATGGATCATCAGTCGAAGTGGGAGGAGTACTTGTATTTAGTTGAATTTTCCTACAACAATAGTTTTCATAAAACTATTGGTATGATACCTTTTGAGGCATTATATGGCAGGGAGTGTAGGACACCTTTGAGTTAGGATAGACTTGAGGACAAAGTATATATTGGCCTAGATTTGTTATAGGACATGGAGCAGAAGGTTTCTTTGGTTTGTCACAGTTACATGAGGCACAAGACATGCAGAAGAAGTATGCAGATTAGAGGAGAGTTGACCATAGTTATGAGGTGGGCATGAAGGTGTTTCTTCGTGTCAAACCTCATAAGAGTCCTATCCATTACGGAAAAGGCTCTAAGTTGTCTCCTAGATTCATGGGTCCATTTGAGATCCTGGAGTGGATCGGTCCCTTAGCTTATCATCTAGCCTTTTCACCCAGCTTGTCTCGCATGCATGATGTGTTTCACATATTTGTTCTTAGGAGATATATCCCATATCCATCTCATGTATTGGATTGGACCACATTGTAGGTGTAGGAGCAGGGGAAGATGATGGTGGAGTCTGTGCATATTTTAGAGTGCAAGACCCTAGGCCTTTGAGGCCAAGAGATTGATCAGTGTGAGTATAGTGGGATAGGTATGATGAGACTGTTGCTACATGGGAGGATGCTACATTGCTACGAGTCCAATTTCCACACCTATTTCAATGACTTCTAGGAGGAAATTGAGTCTAAGGGGAGGGGGATGTAGTGCCCACTCCTCTTCGAAACTTACTATATGTTCATTTTGATTACTGTTGACTATAGAAATGGATTTTATTGTATCATCTTGGTTTAACATGATGTTATATGATAGAGATATTCTTACTATTGATGGAATTTTATTCATAGTATGATTGTGTGGATTGTTAGATACATAGAGATACATGTTATATTTGATGATGATGATGTGTTGTTGATATATGTATTACTAACATTCATATTTCTCGTCGTATCGAGTATGATTTAGATTTTGAAATAATGTTGTGATTTGGTTGAAATTGATAAAAAGATAGAATTGAGATGTTTTTGTAGTGCCCAACTTTAAAATTTAAAAGACATTGTAGATTAAATGCAAGTGGGTGGTTGAAAAAAAAATTGGCGAGTAGGGATGATGGTGGGAAATGAATGCGTGTTTGGAGAATGTCAGGAGTTTGAAACGGGGTATGGGCATCCATCATTCCAATAAACTTTGTTAGATGTTGCAGGTGCCTCCAATTTGGTCACTCCACCTCTCATGCATCCTCCCATCCTTTTCCAAATCAAGGGTTTTGAAGACATGGCTATGCACATGTCAATAAGAAATAACCACGCTGAAACACAATTTCATGCTATAAATTTAGCAAGTTGTAGCGTGTATAGAAGACATGGGTTTCACAGTCAGTAATATTGTTTCATTGATGAAAAAAACAAGTCTTCAACTTCATTAGTTTACATTATTGTGTACTGTCATCCTGTGCCAAAATGCAAGTTTTGGAATAAGGTATCGACATCCATCAAAGAAGAAAAGATAGAGGATAATTTTTATATGTCAGGTGTTGTGGTTGCAAGCGCTCCGGTAGATACAAACTAAAAATGTGGAAGGAGGTGAAAGATAGATAGTTGGGGAGGATAACACCTATGTTTTTGACTAATAGAGTATAGTTAAGAAGAATGTGCAGTCTTGAACTTGCTAACCAGAAAGAAATTACCAGTGCACATAAGGGTGCCATGAATAATCTTTAGATTAAATTGAGAGAGAGTAACTACCTTTTATCTAGTGCATCAAATGGATAAGCTGTTGTTTATGACATTCATTAGGCTATAGATAATGATGGAGGAGGACTGGTAGCAAAGCACAAATCACTTTTTTTTGTTCTTGATAAATAGTTAGAGTATGGGCGATCTGAATAGGCTATTTTAGTTACAAGTCCCTTGTGATTTTCCTGCAAATGTGGAATTCTCTTGATACCCCATCCCTTTGAGGCATTTTTTCTTCAAGTAGTGTCCTAGCCTGTATGCCAAAATGAGAATTTTTATCAAATGTTGTAGTTTGAGGTGCTCTGGTAGACAGGTATGCAAAAAAAAAGTGGAAGCGCACGCGTTGGCATGTGAATTGTTTGACTAAACTCTTGAAATGTGGGCTCATGGACTGCAACTATTGCAGGATATACACAAATGAGTTCATTGAAAATTCTTAGACACTTTCAAAGAAAATGCGATGGGCAAGTGTAGATCTAGGTTTCCACAACTTTTTCTTCTTACACCCTCCCAACTTGTGTCAAAATGGGATCTCAGGAGTAGTGTTTGGTTATCAACAAAATCCTAAATGATAAAGGAATAATATCAGATGTTGTAGTTTCTATTGCTCTGATAGACATGTAGGCTAATGTGAAAACCAGAGTGGTATTTGACCTGCCCTAGGAAAAATGTGGTGTATGGTTTTCAATGTTCTCTCTAGGCTCAGTTTTGGGTTCATTGTAAAGACCTAGGAGACTTTGGTGCTAATTGCTTTGGTGGTTGTGGAGCCAACCTCTCAACTCCCTGCATATTCTTCTCACGTTCTAGATTGGGGCTATGTGGAAGGATTAGGTTGTTTTTTTTTTAGGACACTACAGACAAGATAATCATGCCTGTGTAAGGTTGTCAACTATTTGTTTTAATGCTTAAAAGGAGTTCATCATTCTTATCTTGTCATTTGGGTTCAACATCTTGGTAAACTAGGAGGACGTACACCTACAATCTTCCTTTTATCAGAGATTTTGTTTTAGCCTCAACAAATTCATAGGAGTGTTTGGAGGCGTTAAAAGACTTTTGAAAATTCTAAGGAAACGCAAGTGAAAAATGTGTTCCAGGATCCATAAAACCTTGCCAACATTCTTCCAGCTCGTGTGTAGTATGGAGCCTTGAGCAGGCCTTAGTCAATCATCAAAACATAATGGGAAACATTTTCTGTTTGAAATTTTCAAGGGATCGAGAATATTTGTGTGTCGTCGTGGAGGATAGATCGATGCTCGTGAAATGTTTGACAAAATGCCCAAGTGAGATGTTGAACCAAATCCTGCGGGTTTGACCGGCTTCGTTCCTCTAGGCATGGTTCATCTCTCCTTGTCTTTCGTAATTATTATACTTTAGTTTCTCTTTTGCGATGAAATATAATTTTAAAAGATTAGAATTATCATACATTTAATTTTTATATTAACTTGTTACAAAACAATAAAATGTCGTATTGTAACTCATGCAATCAAAATAACCATTTTGAGTCAACCATGAACTTCAACCCTCATTTTGAGGTGATTTAGAAAACTTCTTAACCCAAACTAGATCACTACAATATTGTTTTATCAACAAGATGAAGTTGAATTCTAGTAAATATGTTGACCATCTCCTTGTTTAAATAGATAACTTGCGTTTTTGGAGACTCATAAAGTAACCTTCGTAACTCGAAAATGGGATGTTAAGCTTCATACATATACCTTGTTGTGTGAAGAGTCACCTTAACCCTTGGTTTGACCCTGAATGATCATTTTTGATCCTTTTGACGCCATACTAGGAGAAATGTTACACCATTTTGTAGTTGTAAGAAGCTACTAAAACTAAAAAGTTGGCTTTCGTTTTGAACCACCATTTGAATCTGAACAACAAAATGCTTAACCGTATTTGCAAACCTCTAGTATTTTTACTAGAAAATTTCCTAGAACTTTCAATCTTGAGGAAAAACACTTTTCCTGATAGTTTGGCAAAGCCATTTTGTAGGCTCCTCGGTTGTAGTGTGACTAGGTCAAACTGGACCAATTATGACCGAAGGCTCCAGAAAGCATGTCGCCATTTGTAAACCATTCACCAGTTCTAAATTCCATCAGTTCCTGTGAATTCTTGGTGTATAGGAGGACACGTAGAAACTTACCGGAGTGTGTTTTCTCATTAGAGGACAATGTTTGAAGTTGGTTTCTTAGCCTCTCGAGTGTTAATTGAACATTTTGCAACTAATAGGAAACATAAGAAGGAAGTTGTATGACCCATGTCAAGGTTGCCCAACCATCATGGAAATTTGTTGACACTTGTAAATAACTATTTAAAACTTTATTGTGTGACTTGTGTGAAATTGAACTTTTGGCAAAATAGTGTTTCTCTCTCTTCCCTATTTTCTTTCTCTCTCCTTGGTTAGGAAATGAAGTGACTGAAATGAAATAAATGTGTCTCTAACATTTTTATTTCAAATGCAAAATTATTAATGTTATTATGTAAATGGGAAACTAAAAATGTTAATTATGCTAGATTAGGGTGGATGCCATGCCAATGATTTATCATTGATTTCATGCTCACATGGTTTGTAGGATGCAAGAAAGATGGTGAAAAGGTGTTGTGCAATTCATCTTTTATTTTGTAATTTATATAGGTCATTGTAAAATGTATATATGTATAATGTAGTCCCATGTTACAGAAAATTTGTATTTGAAATTTGTTAATATGTCTGAGATGCTAGTTTTAGGGATACCTTGGGAAACATGCATTTAATCATAGGTGCAATTTGATTCATAGTTACTTTTGGTAGAAAATGATGATATATATATATATATATATATATATATATATATATATATATATATATATATATATATATATATATATATATGAATTTGAATCTAATATATTGTAGTGTGTTTCTAGTGTGCCATAGAGGATTAAATAATTGGTGTTGTGTTCCTTATCTTAAAAATGTAATAGAGAAAATCTAAATAAAACAATCTACCTTAGTTTAAAACTTGTGCAGATTTACCTTTCTCGCACGTTCCTTATTAGCATAGAATAATTTGAAACCGTAAAATGAACTTAAATTCTTGTTAATGAACTCTTTAGTTCCTCTCAGCTAAATGTGTTACCTTGGTTACTAAAAGCATATCACCTTGGTCTTTCATGAAGGTTTTCTATCATAAACATATCTTCTTTCCTTAAACTCATTCATAGTTGGGGTGTAGATTCTTAGGTGCAATTGGAATTATACCAAACAAAGGTAGTTTTCCTATGATATTCCCATGATTGATCTCTTGGTGGGATTATATTGCACAAGTGGATGTCTTGGTTGCAACATGCATTAACTCTGCAGTGTATAAGAGAAAAGAATTGGGTTATCTTGTGCTAGGTCACACTCCTTGTAGTAGTGAATCCGTTAGTGAAAATTATGTGTTATTTTGTTTACAAAGGTGATAAAACGATGCTAAAAATGAGACCATAGTACAATGTAAGAGTAAATCATATAAGAGGAAAATGATATTGGAGGTTAGGAATAATGTCACTCTTGGAATCCTTATAACTGAGTTAGACATTTACTTATGTTAAAAAGAATATGAATTTTCCTTGGTAAGAGAAAAATTTGAGAAAACAAAATATATACTTCTTCGAGAAGTTAGACAAGTACTTTTGTAAATCTTTATGTGATAAAGTGACAGAAAAAAAATATACCTAAGAAACAATGTAAATGAAATGAGAAACAAGAGTATATGTGATAATGGATTAAGAAAACAAATTCACTTGAAGTCCTTATGGTTGATTTAAGAATTGAATTTTGTTAAGAATGGATACAAATTGTTCGTGGGGATCTAGGAATTTGAGCCAATATAGAGTCCACTAAAAATAAAATAAAATTATGTCATGTAGAGGCTTAACTGAATCAAACTAAATTTGGAACTAAAACAACCATAGTATGAGAACAAATGTGCTTCGAATGGAAGGAAATTTATAGGAAAGAGAAACTTGAACCTTCACCTCCCTTGAATCATATTTTTTTTTCTCGACAACTTCTGGTTGGTCCCCGTGCATAATGAGGATAAGATTAAACATCAACTAAACATTTTTTTTAGAAACAAAATTTTAGCGTAAGAACGAGAGAAGTAGGAACCTTGTATTTAAATCTGAAATATGGAAAATAATTATGTAAGTTATGGAGATTGTCATAAGGGATAAAGAGAAAACTTAAATGGTCAAACTGTAAGTTAAATGTGGAATGAACTTATGAATCTGTAGGTAAAAAAGAGAGAAAATTATACTTACCTAATAATGTTATTGGAATGTTAATCGTAACGGAGATGAAATCATGGTAATGATGTGTTGTGGGTTTGCCAATCCTTGAGTCCCTTTTCTTGTGGTTGAGTCATTCCTAGTATTCGTTCATTGAGTAAAGTGTGGCATTGACTTGTAGATGGTGTTGTCAGGTGTCTATGTGAGTCGACAACTTATGAAAGTGTCGTATGTGTTGTTGAATTTCTTTACTTGGAGTCCTTGTGGCATTGTGTAGTGAGCAATGTAAGTCAAAAAAATTTATCCTGGTATTTTACTATTGTATTTGTGTGTGTAAAATGTGGGTGTTACATTGTTGAAATTTTAGATGAATGATAATATTTTTTAGTGGAGATGATGATTTAGATATATGTGGCTGGTTATTGATTTATGTATATATTTTATCTTGGATGTTTTGATGCGGCCACAAGGCCGAAGGAGGCATTGTGTGATTTTGTATGTAATTATATCACAACAATCAAAAGGCGGATTGGAGACCAACCACATCGGAATACTAAATGGATACAACTAAGGTCACTATGACAACTTTTTTATGTTGTTTGTGTGTTTTAAATTTTGTTAGGGGGTCCCCATGGGGGGGATGACCTCCAATTGTGACCATGGGCTTGTGTGCACTTTTCTCCCTTTTATTTATTTATTGTAGAGTATGTGATTTAATTGTGATGTGTTATTTTATCATGATTGATTAATGTGTTTTTATTTAGTAATTTAATCATGTTATCAAGTTATTTGAGGATGTGACAAATTAAGTCATTTATTAGAGTTGTTGGTTTTTAGACTATGTGATTTTAAGTTGAGTGTAAGTAACTTTGTGTATTGTACACTCTACGTTACCTTGGAAATTCAGATTTGGGCTTAAGGGAAATTTTTGGAGGCTTGTGGGACAAACTAAGCTTGACCCACACCTCTTCATTTCTTATACCAACCTTATCTATGGATTGGGGGTAAAAACTAGACCCCATTAAGTATTTTGTAAGACAAAAAGTGACATTTATTACACTATCACTACTAGAACTAGGCTCATTTATCTACATTGTTATCCACAATTAAATCATTTTGTAGAAAAATTGTGAATTATCAACATTAAATGGATAGCTTCTATAAAATATAATGTAAATCTTTCACAAATTCATAAAATTGTAAGTTAAATTTTTTAAGCATCCACCTCAATGAAATTTTAGTGTGGAGGAATCATATCTTATAGTGTTTTGAAAATGTTTCCTACTATTTCATAAAAATGAAATATAAAATTGTAAAATATCCACATTTTTGTGATTTCATCATGGAATATTCTCATTTTTGTCATATTTTTTTAAAAAAAAATAGGATTATGGACAATCTACACATCCCAAATATAAAACCTCCGATAAAAATTTTTCACATGATTTTAAACGTTTAAACAAATATATATATATATATATATATATATATATATATATATATATATATATATATATATATATATATATATGTATATATATATATATATATATATATGTATATATATATATATGTATATATGTATATATATATATATGTATATATATATATATGTATATATGTATATGTATATATATATATGTATGTATATGTATATATATATATATATATATGTATATATATATATGTATATATGTATATATATGTATGTATATATATATATATATATATATATATATATATATGTATATATATGTATATATATATATATATGTATATATATATATATATATATATATATATGTATATATACATATACATATATATATATATATATACATATATATATATATATATATATATATATATATATATATATATATATATATATATATATATATATATATATATATATATATATATATATATATATAATGCACCATTTAACTCTAATTCTTGTAATGTGCTTTTAACGTGTCATAATTTCAAATTTTGACCATATTTTTAATATTCAAATAAAAATTATAAAATTTCTTCTCTAAATATATGTTATCCACTAAATTATATATCTGTATGTATGTGTGCATTGTACATAGTTTCGTGCACCAATTAAATCCACTTTTTAATAATATAAACAATAAAATATTAAATTTGATATATGTGAATAATCTACACTTCTAATATTTAAATAGATAAAAAGAGAGAGGTTATAAAACTTGTTAGAAACATGAATAATATATATCACCATTACTTTTGAAATTGTGTTATTGTTAATTATATAATTAACCATAAATTATTAATGAATAATTTACATTTAAGCACACGTATTAATAGTGGATAATCAATTTTGCCTACAAAAATCAATAGCATCATAATACTATTTACTAATACTCTATTAGAAGTAAATTACAATAAATATTTTGGGAAACCGAAAAAACTTGACTTATCTACATATACAAATAGTATCTTTAATATTTATACATATAGTTTCTATAAAATATATAATGTAGCTAATTCACAATTTTATTATTTCATAGTCAAATTTATAGAATATTCACATTCTTAGATGTTGAATGTTGAATGTGCAAAAATAATATTTTTCTTTATATTAAAAAAATTAAAGTTTTGAAACTAAATTATTAATAGTTTACATAATGTAAATATATATTAAAATATTACTAATTTTTCACACCATTTTCTGATTCAAATAATTTTAACAAAAGTTTAGACCACTAGATTATTTGTGTATTATCTCCAAAATTTAACAATGTAATTATTGTGGACAAATAAGTTCATCACATAACTTACAATTGGTTAATAATCTAAATTATATAGCTGATCATGTTTTCAATTAATTTTTCATATCATTTCTAAGGTTCAAATAACATTTTTAAAAACATAGACCACTAAAATATCAACTATGTATTATCTACAAAATGTAAAATATATACACAAACTATATAACTCTACTTGATAATATAAACTACTAACAAATATGAATCACGGATAATTTAGATTCTATATTTATATTTAAGGGTAACATAATTCTCCTCATCATGTATTTTTCTATCCTCTACTATCTTTCATTCTAAAGAGACCCATTGATTACTTTTAACATGTGGCCATGTGCATACATTGATAGGAATGCAAATTATTTATATAGATCAAGAGGAACATACTTAAAAAAAAAATTAGAGACCCTTACATGACACCCATTTCTAACTTCAAGAGAAATTCTTTCATTTATCAAACATCTAAAATACAAGCCAAATATAATTAATGAGATTCCCAAATTTTAATATAAAAACTATATATTAGTAACTTTAAATTTTCTATGATTAATTTGCTAAGAAATATAGAACCTTTAAATAAAAAATATATAAATAAAATATAATAAGATCCTATAAATAGATATTTTCTTGTATACTTAAGAATATCTTAAAGACTCTATATTCCTTTACATATTATTTTTTGTTTCTTTAATATTTTCTAAAACAAATATGTGTGACAATTTGAATTAGGAATAGTAGTTATAAGAATAATGTTTTTCACTATTTTTTTTAATATATTTGAGAAAGTGTTCTCGAAACCCGTCCCCTCCAAATTTTGTAAATATAAATCAATATAGGTTATCATATATGGCTCGTCTCTAACGAGACCACTATCCATGGAAAATAATCATTTGTTTAGTTTTGGAATGTTATTTTGGGTGTTAAATTTGAAGGAACAAACACATGCACGCCCCAACACATTCTAAGTGGAATATTCTTCAAAATCTGATTCTTTGCATGACAACGGTGATCCATCTAGATTAAATCCCATGATTTGCGTGGATCTGATTCGGTGCATGGCAAACCGGGATTTACGTGAATTAAATACGGAAATCTGTGTGAATTAAGCTGCGATCTGTGTGAATTAGACTGTGATCCATCTGAATAGTATCCACTTTGGGAACACTAGTTAAAGAGATTCATAAACGCATATGCTCGTGAATCGTATTATGTGGGAAGAAGATTGCATATGCGTCTATTAATAAACATCCGTGTGAAGGATATTACCATCTCGGAGAATACAAACTTTGATATTTTTCATGAAGAGTATATTTATTAAAATATTAAGACTGATTATTTTTATTTTTATTTTCGGTTTTGAGCTTGATTTAAAGGGTTACGTGTGTTGCAGGTTGGAGACTCTTCCACGAAAAGGAGCTTTGAAGAGAGGTTGGGAGTGTCATCATCGTTTATAGTCGGAAGTGAATGGGAAGTAAAGAGTTTCGGGGTTAACGGTAGGGTTGTTGGTCCTAGTTGTGTATGAATTATTATATGGTACCTATTTTATGATGGAAGATATACTTTGAGAGGGTATGTTTGTTGGATCAAACAACTTGCAGAGTTATATTAAACAAGGTAGTATTGTAATAGCAGAAGAACAATATCTCAGATAATTAATGGGTGTTTGGCCAAAATAAAAAATAAAAAATTAAAGAATTGTGAAAGGGAAAGATTGAAATACCTGATGAATTAATAGACATTGAAGGAGAACAAGAATCCCCAAAAGCATTCATTCCAAATAAAAATTCAGCTACCAAAATACAAAAAAGTACACTCAAAGAATGACTTGTATAACCCAACCTCAATTTTAACTAAAAATAGTTGTTTATAAATTATGTTAAATAGAAAAATCTTATTGACACTTATGAAATCATCTAGTTTGTCAAACATGCATGTATGATTAATTTTATATTTAACTTCCTAAAATCCAATTTTAGTAAATAAAATAGTTTTATTATTACTCGCATGTATTTATAAAGATAATTAAAAATAGATATAGATATATAATATTAACATTCTAAACAATTTTAATTTTTAAAAATTATATATATATATATATATATATATATATATATATATATATATATATAGAGAGAGAGAGAGAGAGAGAGAGAGAGAGAGGGGAACGGGGAAAATTATAACTTTGTGTAAATATTCACAATTTAAAATTGTGAATCTAGTTACAAAATGGTTCTTGTAGCACATGTCACAATCTTAAAATTGTGGATCCACCACATTTTTAAAATTGTGAAAATAGTCACAATAATTTTAATGTGAAAACTACCACAATTATTAAAGTGTGGAATTCTCACAATTATTTCTTTTGTAGAATTTTTACAATTTTTTTTCACAATTGATGTTTCCACAAAATAATTGTGGGTGGAGTCCACAAAATTGGATTCACAATTCTAGATAAGATATCCACAATAAATTTGTGAAAAATTGTGGATATAGGACCCATTTTCTTGTAGTGTATTCTTACATGGGTTTTACAAATTTTCCTTAGGGTGTGTGGGTTGGGATTGTGTGTGTAAGAGGTTTTCATTCCTCTCAACCACCAATTTATTGTGCATTGGGGTTGAGGTTTGACTTATTATGTCGAGTTGAGGATAAGTGATATGGCATTCTACATGGTGCCACCTCACCCTCCTCTCCCCTTTTCTATTTATACAATTTTAATTGTTTGTTTGGGGGTTACTTCATTTCATTTTGTGCTCTTGTAATTTTGGAGTTGGAGGATTTTGGAGTGCTTGTGGATTTTTGTTTGAGATTTTTGGTGTTGGATTGGGCTTGAAGGAGCTTGGTGTGTGACTCTTGGATCAATCTCTACCATGGAAAGGTAGGAGCTACACCCTTGGTTTAATTGTTTTCTTTTATATGTGTATATGTGTATGTTATTGAGTGTTTTAGCATGCTTGTTGGGTTCTTGGGTAAATTTCCTAAGTATGGTGTAGGAGAAGGCTATGGGGATCTTATATGTATGGATTCATAAGAGTTTATTTCATGTTTCGGGAGGGAGTTGGGTTTAGTGCCCCACATTGGACAAGAAAATGATTGCATTTCTTACTTGGTTCTTATGAGGGAGACATAAGAGATTGTAGGGAGGCATAAGAGAATGTGGGAGGCATAAGTGGATTTTGGAGGAGGTAGAAGAGTTGTGTAGGGGTTTGGAGATGTATATTGAAAAGTTTTAAGGTGGGCACCTAATCCCATGAGGAGGCATAAGTGATCTCCCCATAGATCCTTGCTCCATTGGCTTTACATTTTCAAGCCTTGTATATTTTGTAAGTTTCCTTCCTGTGATTGTGTTTGGTGTTGATTGTGTTTTGAAATGGGCGTGAAATCTTTATATTGTGATGTGTAAGTTTGGTAATAGTTGTCATGAGTTGGATCTATCTTTTAGTGCATTGTGGTTGGGGTTCGGGGGTCAATGAGGAGGATAACTTCTTTTCCTCATTAGATTATTTGTTGGGTGGAGAGTGTTTCCTCTCCCCATTTTTGTTGTTGTGATCAAGTGAAGACATGGTGGAGATCTTGTTGGTGATGTGAAATTTGAAGCATTTGTTGAAGTCCAAAAGAAATCCTTCCTTGTGAGAAAACCTTCTTGTTATTTCCACTTAAGGTGGAAGACTTGTAGTATTATATTTTTAAAAGAAATGTTGCATTATAAGTTTCATTTACCAAGTTGTATTATTATTTTGAAGGAAATTCATTAAGGAATGTGTATTTTCCTTTCTCCTCAAATTGTAGTATGTAAAGGAATGAATTAGAATGGAAATCATGTTTAAAAGTTTAGTTGTATTGTATTGTGAGAAAGAAAGTTCTTTGCATTGAAATAAATGAGCTATGATCAAGGAAAATAAATTTCATTATCATTGTTGAAGTTGCATTATTATAAAAAGGAAAGAAAGAACATAGAAGTTGTAAAATACTAATAGTGTATGCATGGCAAACTTGATCGTGGAAAAAAGTTATTGAAGTTATTTGAACAAATGGTTGTAGTGGAAATGGAAAGATGCAATAAATTTTAAGTAAGTTATTATGTGGAGATATTGAATTTTGTTGTGAAAAGGGAAAACAATGATAATGAGAATTAGATTAAGTTTCATTTCTTACTTTGAGTTGAAGACAATTTTGTGGGAAAAATAATCTTATAGATGTGTTCTTGTCACTATAGAGATAGTAAATCTTTAAATTTAGTAATTTAATTATGGAATGGATAAATGGATTAAACCTTTCAAGTGGAGGCTTTAGGAATATAAAATCAAGCTAAGGATGATCTTTAAAACACTCTAGTAATTTTTTTTTGAAAAATTGTGGAAATGAAGGTTCTGTTTTCAAAGAATAGGACTGCCACCCTATGCAGAGCAACGGTCTACGAACCGCCACTCAAGAAAGGTGACAATTCATGAGTCATCACCTAGGTAGGGTGACGGTTTCATCACTAACGGTGGAATAAGAGAGATTCACGTCTATGTAAATTTAAACTTGTCTAAATTAAAATCTAAGCCTATTAAATGTAAAAATAAGACTATCAACATACTATAGGGGAAAAAATTCATTATTTAAAGCAAGTAAATCTTTAAATGGATATTTAAAAGTGCTCAATCTCATACATTATAATGGAGGTAGGGTTTGGCCCAAATAGGGAGCTCGAAATAAAAAAACTTTATAACAACTCTAGATTTGGAGTGGAAACCTCTATAATCTTCAAATGGAAGACATTACAATAATAAATCCATAAGCTAAGTTAAACTAAGTTTGATCTTGTGAATCCCCATGGTTCCTTCTTTCCTAGCTTCCATGACTTCCACTCCTCCAACCAGTGAAACTCAAGAAAGAAAATAGACCAAATGAGGAGGCCGGGCAAGGAAAAAGGTTTAATAAAATTTCATAAGGATAATTAGGGCTAGTACAAAACCCTAATATCTAGTGGTCACAATTTATTTGATCGATTAGGGTTGAGGATCAACCCTACTGATTGTTAGGTAGGAATGAATATTTTAGGTTTTTAGATAATTTAAGGGTATGTGTAAATGGGTGAATGGGGCCATTTAATACCCTTGTATGTTAAGTCATTTATTTAGTTCCTAGTATGTTTTAGAAATTAATGAAATGGACATTAAAGCTATTAAGATAATGGAACTAAAGTAACTAAGTATAAGGTTTATTAATTATGGGTTTGAATGTTAATTTAAGAAGGGGAAAAACATTTAACCAAGTAAATCAATTTATGGCACCTTCCTAGTTGATTGTAATTAATTTGACCTTAGAGATAAATTAAGAATATTTAATCATTTAACTTAGACCTGGTCCATCCTTTGTAATGTAGTAGTTGTTGGTAGAATTTAATTTAACGTACACTAGGGTTTGACAATCTTACTGACCTTATAACTTATATATTATATATATATATATATATATATATATATATATATATATATAACTATTTAAGGATTAATGTGGTTTTAGAACGTCAAAATTGTGGGTGTTATAGAGAGGAATTTTGACGTTGGTGACTTGGTTTTCTTGAGGTTACGATCCTATAGACAATCTCATCGAAGAAGAGTCAAAATGAAAAGATCAAACCTCATTTTTATGGACCACACATAATTAATCAAGGGATAAATGAGGTTTCCTATGAGTGGGATTTTCCAAAGCAGAGTAAAATATATAATATTTTCTATGTCTCATGTCCGAAAAAGGCTTTGGAGCGTCATATTATTCCTTCCAATGAGTTTCTTAATTTGGATGATGAAGGAAAACTTGATTTGATTCTGAAGTAGTTTTAGATTTCAAAGAGAAGAGGTTAATGAACAAGATTATCAAATAATATATGCTACTTGGGAGGGTGTTGAAATTCTTAGGCATCCCAACTTACATTTGCTTGAGGAAAACAATATTGAGAAGTCTGGGTGAAATTTCCCCTTTTCGGAATTAATTAATTTCGATTACTTGAAGCATATTTTTATTATTTTCCGTATGCTAAGGATAAATTAAAAGAAGAAAATAAATTAATTTAATTGGTTCAAGGATATTGTTATATTTTATTAAAAAAAAAACGCTTGAAATATATTTTAATACAAAAATAGAAATAAAATAAAATAATAATAGAAGATGAACTTTAATTATTGGGTGCCAAAGCATTAATGATTAAAAAATAGAATGAGGTACCAAAAATAGAGAGAGTTGCGTGAATACTAAGATCCTATTTTCGGGATGGAGGAGAAGCTTTTAATAATGTTTATTTCTATTTTTAGTATGGGGCGTTAAGCTGGAAAGGATTATTATTAATTTTAATTGTTTTAAGAGCATGTATGTAATTCCAAGAGGGGGTGCCCACTTTGGAGAGGAATTGAAATTCATAAAGGTAGATTTGGGGTTTATTGTTCACACATCTTGGAAATTTATCAACTACATCTTTATCTGTAAAAATAATTGTATACAAACACTAGTATTTCTAGGTACAAGTGTTCATCCAATGTAACTCCAAAACTAATTGTATCCATTGATAATTTTTAGTGTAGCTAGTTCGAAATCAATAAATAAAAGTTTGTGTTGGTGCGTTGTGGTTTGTTGGTTTTTAGTAGTATAGCTTGTTTGAAATCAATAAATAAAAGTTTCGTTGGTGCATTTTGGTTTTCTATTTTTTATTTAAAAATCAGATTATCATTGTCGTCATAAAGTTTATTTTATATACTATTGTTCTAGGGTTTTAACATAAATATTCAAATTTATCTAAAATATTTTTAGAGCCTTACGGCGAATAAAAGCATCAATAACAAGCACACAAATATTTGGAAAATCCACTAGCCTATCTCGTAGAATAACATATTTTTTGAGGTTGTATTTCAATAAAACCACACGGATGCTTGGAAAACCAATAAAATTGAAAGTGAGAGGATAGTTAAATCGCTAGTAAGTTCAAAAATCTATTTAAATTTTAGCATATGAACGGAAATTTCATACATATGTCATTTCTTCTTTTATTCGAGAGAATATTCAATACATGGTCATCTTTAAAATGTTTTCCCTCTTACCTATTATAACTATGTTTTGAATATTTTTTAAGTGCTAAAATTTAAAGAATGAGACCACTCAAATTCACTAAAGTTCTTTATTTATAGTATAATTTTCTTAAAATAAACTAAATATCAACAATTTGTTTGTATCTAAAATTTATATTGAATGAGAAATGTTTACACTAATTACTATTAAGATAATAATCATGATAATTTTTAATACAAATAAAAATATAAGTACAAAAATATTTTAAAAATCCGCTAAAATAACATATTTTGTGAAGTGGAATTTCATTAACCACACAAATAAATGAAAAACCAATAGAAGTGAAAGTGAGAGTAAGATTAACTCATTAAAAAACCGAAAAAATGTTTTAAAAAACAAGCACAAGGGAATATTCAATACATAATCCTCTTTCAAATGACTACTCCCTACTTTTTGAAGAATTTTTTAAGTGTTTAAATCTAACAAAACACATACCCCTCAATACGTTAGACACTAATTTCAATGGTGTCTTTGAGTTATAAGATGACATCAAAAATTTGTCTGCAGTGTATAATTTCTTATTGATGTCAAATATTTATACTAAATTCTAACACATGCAGCCAATAAAAGTATCAATAGTAAGCACACAATTTTTTTGGAAAATCCATTAATTTGTCCTGTAGCATAACATATTTATTGAGTAGGTATTTCATTGTAATCATACAAACAAATGAAAAACCAATTTATAGGTGAAAGCGAGAATATGAAAAATCCATTAAAAAATTGACATATGAGAAACAGTACAGTACATAGCCTTTAAAAATGACTGCTCTCTAGTGATTCTACCTATCTTTTAAAAATTCTTGAAGAGCTTAAATTTAGTAAAATAGATATCGGTCACTACCTTAACATTAAGCTCAATAAAACTCTTTAAAGATAACATAATACTTTTGAAAAAACATCAATAATTTATCTGCAGACTGCAGTCAATTTATTATAAATCGCTTATATTTATACAAATTGTTATTTGAATTGTAATCATGACAGCTTTCAAACACATACAACCAAAAACAACATTAATAATAAACATACAAATTTTTGGGTTCAAACCCACTAATTTATCTCATTTTCGTAAGTGATATTTCATCGTAACTACATAAATAATTATGAAACCAACAAAAATGAAAGTGAAATCAACAAGTAGAGTTAAATCGTGACATAAAAATTCACAATAGGCAACAATCAAGTCTTCTCAATAAACAACCAGACAGATATTTATTTATAAACTAAGTTGTTTTATAAGAAACCAACAGACTCATAAGACTTAACAATAAATAACCACTGAGAACCATTTATATATAAACAAATACTCGGAATAGCCTTTTTGATAAGATATAGCTGTTAAAAGAATATATATATATATATATATATATATATATATATATATATATATATATATATATTATTGTGGATTATTTGTAGAGTTTAATATTAAAAAAATTACTTAAATATTCATTATTTATTGATATTATTATTTAATAATAAAAATTTTATGCATACACAAAAAAATTATAGCATATTTATGAGTTTATATGATTTTGTTGGTTTTGTTACTGATGTAACTACAAATTATGTAGAAGTATAATATTTTCTAGGAAAAGGTTCGTGTATTTTTATAATTTCAGTAGTATAGTCAATAGAGGTGAGTACAATTGAAGAAAAAGTATTTAATTCTCTATTCCAATTTTTGGGAGAAAAGTCTATAATATTTTATAGAGAATTGGTAGGCATGGTTCAAATACCACTCTTCACAAAAGCGTGGGAGCTACTCTTTGCAAAAAAATGGCACTTTGTTTAGGATTGAATCTCATCACTTCAAAAAAACCTTGTATAAAAACTTATAGTTACATTATAGGAATCTCTTGCAATAAATTAATTCCATCCATGAGATATTTCCCATCCTTATATGATATTTATATATGATATTTAATTCTTTTTGTATAACAATTTCTCTAATTTTGTGATTTATTACGTTGAAGGCGTTCCACCTATATGGTAAAGGGCCTCGGCATTCAAGCCACACACTTAAATTTATTTGCCATTTTGACGATTTTTGCATGTGCTTAAATTTGTGAGCGTTTTGGCGTCTATTTTGTTTATGCACTTGAAGCCAAAAAAATAGAATCGCATGCAATGTGATTGTCCAACAATAAGCTCAGGAATTTTTGCAAAGCATTGTCACGAACCCTATTTCTCTCCGGTTGGGATGGCCAATGCCGGTTGTGTTTTGTGTTCGGCCCTGTTGTGTCATGTTTCTTTTGTGTTCGGCTCTGCGTTGTCTTGTTCGGCCATGTTCTGATGTAGGGTATTCTTTTTTCTTTCTCTATAGTGTGCACGCAGGTGCATACATGCGGGGTTTCTTTGTTTTTTAAAGTTTGTTATTTTCTTTGTGGCACCAACAACCATCAATATCATCTCGGAGAAACATGAAGGTGACATCCGAAGTAAATCGGGGATTTTATTTTAAGTATTTTTTAGTAACTTTTCCATTTGGAGTTTTCGTGTAATTGCTAATGTGATTGTTTGTAATTTATAGTGTATAAAACGACTTTGCACCTTTACAACATACAAGGCTTTGGGATGTAGGGTTTTTATCTTATTAAACACATTATGCACTAGGAGGAATGGGATATTCTTATTGTATGATGACAGAGACAGAGACAGACAGATGTGAACACGAGTTAGTGAAATGGTGATTGTGTTTAGGGTTTTGCAACCTTCTACTTGTTGCCATGTTGTTGTTAAGAAATTCTAAGGCTAATAATATTAAGTTTTTGCAGGAAATATTGATAAGTGAAAAAAGTGTATGATGCAGAGCTCATGTGTTCCGACGGTATTTAAAAGATGAATTCTAGGAAAATGATCTACTTTGATCACATTAAGATTGTTGTTCTAATAACAATTTGATTCTTTTTTTCCCTTCAATTTATTTTATTGAATGTTTCTTCAATGACTTTTTATTCATGGTTTTCTGTAAATTTTGTAAGATAGTTTCACTAAATATGTTTCTTCAATGATTTTTCTATGCCTTATTTTATTTTTAGGAAAATACATATCCATCTAGTCTTTTTAATGCTTAGATTGTTAGGCTTACAAGTTACACTTAGGTTTAGAAGCTACATTTGAAAGAGTTTCTATCATGGCAAATATGCACCGAATGGTCTGCGTTGACAAACCACTACATCCTCGGGAGATCTTTAACCCAAGGGATCATCAAACAGTCTAGGACGTACTCGACATTGTTCATAATAATACAAAATAAAGGGCTCAAATTAGAATAAACCACTTTCGAGAAAAAACATTCTAGAAGAAAATGACAAACATTTCTTTCAATATTTGTAACAATCTGGATCCTTTCTATGTATCTCATTATTTTCCATTGTTGCTTTAGAGTTGTGTTAGAAGAAAAACAAATCTATAAATTATGTCCTTTGTTTAATAAGATGATTTTTTCATATTCTTCCTATGCCATTAGGAAAGTACATCAAACAAACCAACTCACACTCTTCTGAATCTGTAGACAAAAACTCAAAAAGACCCTTATTTCCAATAGGTTCACTCAGCTTGTGCCCGTTTAACTACTCACTGAATCGGTTAGAAATGTGTGCTTGCATCTTTCTTCAATAGGTTTTTAAAATTTCTATGGTACCCAACTAATGTGTGCATGCATCTTTCTTGATATGTTTTTCTGATTTCTATGGAACCCAACTTTCCATTTCCAATATTGACAACACTATTTCCCTTTGAAATTCTGTCTTTTTCAACTGATGAAGTTAGCAAGCTATAGAAGCTAAAAAGTTATCAAAAAACTATATTCTTTTGACTAGACAAATTCACTACTACTTTTGATTGAAATGCCAAAATATTTAGGAGTTAGGAACCATTTGTGAGGATTACAATGTCCTTTTCTTTCATGTCTCGTTCCAAGGATGGTATTCTGATTGAATATGCTACTTACTGCTGCCCTTTTGGTTGCCAATTCCATTTGTTTTGGAAAGATTTCTTTTACTTTTGCTTAATTCAAAAGGAAATTATGATATATATCTAAATCAAAGCCACCATGGATTGAAATAAAATTAACTTTAAAGAAAAAACAGTGAACAATATTGACTCATCAATACAAATGATGTGGAATGGGGTTACCATAGTGTGTTACAATAAAGACATTAAATACATAAATAAAGGATGTCTATTAGTCTGCAATTTTCATATACTATAAAGTGTACAGTCAACCTCCAAGGTTGCAAGTGAGTTATAACCATAACCCTTAATATCCTTCTCTCTATTCAATTATTGTATTTGCAGAAAGTGAATAGGTCTATTTATCCTGTTGTTCAGCTTGTTTTAATGCTTATCATATTTTCCTTCCTTTTGCAGGCACTATTGAGGAAAGCAATCCGGATTCAACTACGCCAAAGCCTAAATTGTTTGTTTGAAGCATTGTTCTAAACCATATGTTTTGGGATCATTGGCTCTATTATTTTTTTCGTCAAAAGCATTGATAATATTCTCAAGACTTCCTTTTCTTGGGTGCAATGACCCACTTGATTGTAAGGGTTTACATTTTTGCAAATTAGAACTAATAGAGAAATAGATAGTCTAATTGAATTTATAGAATTTATCAAGGGAAGTTCTATTGCAATTTGCTAATTGTTTCACCCTTACTACGTTGTGAGGATTCCTTTTTCCACCTGTTTCTTTGTAGAGTTTTGAAACATAGTATTTGTAAATTTAATTCTCTTTCCTAATAATAGATGATACGGTAATTGGCTATGGTGTTACAAGCACTACTTGTAAATGTGTTCTAAAGAATTATAAGTTGAATTCTATAAAAATATTGTACAATCACTACCCACAAAGCTTGCGTGAATTTGAAACTGAGCTGGAAATAGTTGGAAGCATCAAACATCGAGAATCTTACAAGTCTACATGGATATTCTCTTTCTCCACATGGAAATCTGTTGTTTTATGATTACATGGTAAACATAAGTTTGTTATGAAGAAAACATGAGTAAAATGATTATGTTATGAAGAAAAATGGATATGTACATTGTAGATTCATATTTTGAAATAGAAGAATCCAATCAATCTCTAACCTTCTGATTAAAATGGATTGTTGGAGAATCTAACAAGTGTGTTTTAATTTTTTTTTTTTTTTTTGTATAGGATCATCAAATAAGATTAAGCTAGACTGGGACACTCGGCTAAAGATTGCTCATGGTGTTGCAAAAGGATTACCATATCTTCATCATGATTGTAACCCATGCATTGTTCACAGGGATGTGAAGACTTCTAACATTCTTTTGGATGATAATTTTGAAGCACATTTTTCAAACTTTGGCATTTCCAAGTGCATTTCCTCAGCCAAAACCCACACCTCTACCTATGTTATGGGTACCATTGGCTACATTGACCTTGAATATGCAAGAACATCAAGGATTAATGAGAAATATGATGTATACAATTACAAAATTGTTCTTCTAGAGTTACTGATGGGAAGGAAGTTGTGGATAATAACTCAAATTTGCTTCAGTTGGTAATATTTTTGTTTGTTAATTTTCTTTTAGAGCTTACACTATACATTGTTTAATTATTTTTAAGGTTTGTTGTCTGGAGCATGGAGCAATCAAATGTGGATGGAGTTGTCTTTGGAATTTATCTTCTTAACCTAAGTGTAACTTGTAAGCCTAACAATCGAGCATTAAAAGACTAGATGAATATGAGATTTTTCTCAACAAAAACAAAAGGCATAGAAAAATCATTGAAGAAACATATTTGATAAAACTATCTTACAAAATTTACATAAACCCATGAATAAAAAGTCATTGAAGAAACATTCAGTAAAATAAATTGAAGGGAAAAAAAAGAATCTTAATGTTTATCATAACAACAATCTTAATGTGATTATAAGATATCTTGTAATTTTTGTCGTAGAATTTGTGATATCTTTGGTTTCATAGATCTAGGGATGATAGTTCTCAAAATTCTAGGAAATTCCTCATGGGTTACTTACATTAACTTTTCTTTTTAAATGGCACTAGTAGGCCCAACATATGCTATATTTTTTGGGGAATACTAATGTAAATGGAGATATTGTTATGAACATGGCTTCCCCTCTGTTGGGACAGAATCCTCCTACGAGCACAAGGTTTTGATTATTCATCAATAAGAAATGTATCCTTCTGCTACTTGTCTCTTTCATGGCGTAAAGATGGAAATGATAGACATTACTAGTTATCTCTTGGAGATAATTTAACCCCTCACTTTGTAATAATATTTTTCATCGCATTTCCTCTTATTTCTTGAATGCAAAGATTTAGGTTGTTAAGTTGCAACCTTACTTTGTAATTACCATTTATACGATGTCTTATGTGTACTATTTTCTCCATATTGTAGATAAGATTCTCAGTAAAATGGGTGAAGGTAAGATGTTGTTTTGAACATGGATTCCCCTCTGTCAGGATAGAGTCCTCCTATGAGCACAAGGTTTCGATTATTCATCAATAAGAAATGTATCGTTTTCTTTGCTTGTCTCTTTCATGGCGTAAAGATGGGAAGGATGGACATTACCGAGTTACTCTTGGAGATAATTTAACCCCTCGCTATAATAAGATTTTTCATCGCATTTCCTCTTATTTCTTGAATGCAAAGATTTAGGTCGTTAAGTTGTAACCTTACTTTGTAATTACCATTTACGCAATGTTTTATGTGTACTATTTTCTCCATATTGCAAATAAGATTCTCAGTAAAATGGGTGAAGGTAATTTGCTTTCTTTTCTATGGGTGGATGCCAAATCCGTTGAATAATTTGTTGGTATTAGCAACTATAAAAAAATAGATTCTAAATGAAAACCCAACTTGCACAAGCACTTTTGGACAGGTCTTGGAATGTTGGGACCAAACATCAAAGGATCATGTAGCCATCAAAGTCACCGCGGATTACAGAAGTACCGAGAGGATGCATTGATTGAGATTGATGTTCTTCGTCAAGTTGCAAAGTATGATGAATGTGGAAACGGTAGGTGACAAAGTCTTCTCTATTCTTTAGGGCATGAGTCTTTTTCTCATTCGATTTGAAAATATATGATTATGTATTTGGAACTTGTTGTCTAAGTATTGAAATATTTTTTAATGTTTTTGTATTGATTGGATTCATAATGGCTAGTGCAGCTAGATCTATAAAGCAGCCAAGGACCTCAATAAACCCACAATTTCGAGATCAAGAATACTATCATTTTTATGGCACTATGTTGGACATGTTTGGAAAATGTATATCTCTTCCCCTAGTGCACAATAATTCACACTACCTCTAGATCTCTTCCCCTGGTGCTCAGTATATCATGCGTTGCCTCATATAGATATTAATGATTTCATAAAAAAATGTACAGACACTGTAGAGAACCATGTTGGACACACGTCAAGGGTAGATTAACAAGTAATGGGTTCTTAGAAATATGTTGTGTTTGATCTGAGACTTGCTTCCTATACCTCTCATACCAATTACAAAGGAAACATCTTTAGGGAAATTGGCACCTACACTTGTCCCATGGGCCTTCTTGAATTTTGAAGCTTGGAAGCCTTACTTATTTGTAAGTTCTTTCAGATTATATTTTGTGTTGTTGATCGATCATGTATATGATGATTCTTTGAAGGGTTATGTCAAGTGCATTAAACATGCATATATAATACACTCGTGGTCTAAAGATTCTAGAAATATTGTGTTATTACTTTTTACGGGAATCTGCATGGATATTCACTTTCTCCACATCCTACATGGTGAGTAAAATGATTATGTTATGAAGAAAAATGGATACATACATTATAGATTCATATTTTGAAGTAGAAGAATCGATCAATCTCTAACCTTCTTATTAAAATGGATTGTTGGAGAATTTAACAAGGTTTTTAAAAACAAATTATTTTCGTATAGGATCATCAAAGAAGATTAAGCTAGACTGGGACACTCGGCTAAATATTTCTCATGGTGTTGCAGAAGGATTAACATATCTTCATCATGACTGTAACCCACACATTGTTCACAGGGATGTGAAGACTTCTAACATTCTTTTGGATGATAATTTTGAAGCACATTTGTCAGAATTTGGCATTGCGAAGTGCATTTCCTTGGCCAAACCCACACCTCTACCTATGTTATAGGTACGATTGGTTACATTGACCACTGAATATACAAGAATAACAAGGCTTAATGAAAATATGATGTATACTGATTACTTAATTTTTTTAGAGTTCTTTAATAGGAAGGAAATTTGTGGAAATTGACTCAAATTTGCTTGATTGGTAAGATTTTTGTTTGTTAATTTTATTTTGGAGCTTACAGTGTACACTTTATTTAATTGTTTTTAAGGTTTTTTTGAACATGGAGGAATAAAATGTGGATGGATTTTTCTTTGACATTGGCATGTGAACATAGATACTATCCAAAGCAAAAAAACATAGTCATGGAAAATGTTGATACAAAAGTTGTGTGTCGCTGCATCAAGATATCAAACCCAACAATATTCTGCTTGACAACAATTTTAATGCCTATCTTTCTGACTTTGGTCTTGCCAAGCTTCTAGGGACCTCATAAACTCATGCAACAACTGATGTCATAGGCACATTTGGGTATGTTGCCCCAGAATATGCAATGACATGTCGTGTCTCAGATAAGGCTAATGTGTATAGTTATGGAGTTGTGCTTCTGGAGTTACTTTCTGATAATAAAGTTCTTGACCCTTCATTTTCTAGCTATGGTAATGGATTCAACATTGTTGCTTGGGCATGTATGTTGCTTCGACAAGGACAAGCCAAAGACCTTTTCATTGCAGGCTTATGGGATGGGGCACCTCATGATGATTTAGTAGATACACTGCATCTCGTTGTAATGTGTATTGTGGATTCACTTTCAATTAGGTCTACAATGAAGAAAGTTTTGATAAGAACTTAAAAATCACAACAGCCTCTTGTTTGCTAGCCAAGCATTGCATTTTGTAATTATAGAGTCAAGGTTATTGTTCCCATCTTTTGACATTTAAAATTTTCAGACCGGTTTCTGAATTGTATCACCTAAGAAATGGATAGAAAGTCCTTGTAGAAATATTAAAAATCCTCATTTTCCAATCTTTTGCATTATAGTTTTTTTTTTACATTGACTGATCTCTCTTTGATTCTGAATAGAGTCTGATGAATGTGGATAAATTTCCTCTTCCACTGTCAAAATGTGTGAGAACGTTTTATTGACAAATTCCAAGGAGAGATTAAAAGAAAAAAATAAATTAATATAAGTGGTCCAATGATGTTTCTATATTTTAATTGGAGAAAGGACACTTAAAGTATATTTTATTCCAAAAAATAGAAATAGAATAAAATAATAATAGAATGGTTTACTTCTATTATTAAGCGTCAAGTTCGATAATAATTAAATAAAAGAGTCTATAATGGGGGTGCAAGGATAGAAAGGGAGAAATCAAATCCTGTTTTTAGGATAAAGTGGAGTTTGAGTTTTTAATATTGCATATTCCTAATTTTAGAATGGGGCGTCAACTTGAGGGGAATAAAGTATTATTTTATTGGTTTATCGAGGCATGCATGTATTTCCAGATGGGGGTCGTCACTTTGGAAGAGGATGGGAGGTTATAAAGGCAGATTTGGGGTTTATTAAGGCAGATATGGGGTTTATTATTACGGGGCTCTTGGGATTGTGAGAAAAATCTTCAGTTGGCCTTTCTTTGCACTAAGAAATGACACTCTAATCAACCCACCATTCATGAATTTTCCGAGTTCTAAAGTTGATGTTGCTAGTGCCTGCTCCTAAGCAAGTTCCTAGTATCCAAAAAACCAATTGACCCCTAGTAATAATTACAGGAGGTATTTGGATGAATATGCATATGGTAAGCACATATATGTTATAGGGAGCACAAGCAACATTTGTTTGTGAGATTTGGTGAGGTGATTTCACAAAACATTGTTTGACTGGAATGAGATTGGGACAGTGTTGTGTCGGAAAAAAATGCATTCATGTTTAGTTCAAATAAACTACTCCACAAAATGCTACCACTCATGATATAAGATTTGCAAATGTATATGTACAAATTTGAAATGTAGAGATAAAACCTTTAAATGAAGTGCTTAATCTATATTTCTACACTTGCAAAATCAATCACACCCCTTATCAACATCAACTACAAAAGCAAAAACTATCTCTCTAAATCAAATAACATATACCGTACGGCGTTCACATTGCAATATACACATGCGAATGCTAGTTATAATACTCATGTAAATTTCAAGAAACAAGAATGCAGGCAACTTTTATTCATCTAGTTGAATAGAAAAAAATATTAACTGAAATTGCGAGAAGGTTGTCCACTCCAATTATTGCTTAGGCGCTCCTAACCTTAAATACAATTTCGTGACTATCAATGTCTATATTGTCTCAACATTTGTCCAAAAACTCAATCATTGAAGTTTTGCTGGAGTCAATATAATCTGTAATCCATAGTTCAACTTCACTAAACTAATATATAAAGTATGCAGCCTCAGTACAAGTATCTAAGCTATAACACTAACTAATGCCTTTAAATTCAACCAACTTAAAAAAACCTGCAAAAAATTCCTTTTTCTTTATATGAGGTCCATATAGGTGAGGGCTGGTTCGGGGTCACAGTCACAGTGACAGGGCTGGTTAAAATCGGGGTCGAAGTTGGAGGAATGGCAGTTGGAGTAATACAAGAGCAATCTGGTTTGACCTTAGCCTTGGGGTTCTTGAACTTGAAAGACACCAACTCCCTCGACTTTAGCCAGGCCTGGTCCACAACTTTTGCCTTGCAAATCAGAGGCACAACTTGCCCCTCCTTCTTCACCTCCATGGTCAAATGATACAGAAAGCCCGCCACAACTTGCTCCTTTGCCTTCAACACTCGTTTAAACTCATACGGTATACCATCCCTCTGAGAAAAAGTTAACACACAGAAAAAGAGATTTAATTGTTATCATGAAACCCTAATTTTAAGAATAAGAAATCACTCTGAGAAATAGTTAACACAGAATAAGAGATTTAATTGTTATCATGAAACCCCAATTTTAAGAATAAGAAACAGTATGTACACTGGCCTACATACATTTGAAATAAAAGCCCAAAAATTTTAGACTTTTTTTGTCTCCTGAAACCCTAATCTTGCACCACAAAATAACGTGATTAATATTTAACCTACCCTAGCCTAGCTTACCTGCTGCTTGTTGAATTCCTGGACGGCAAAGCGTGCAGGCTCCTGGATATCCTTGTCCCCTGTATAAACGAAGCTCCTACCACCAAAGACCTTCTTCGAGATGTCGTCATCCTCGGAGTGATCAGGAATATTCCCAAAAAAGCTTGCAAATGCTGTGTCGCTCCAAAACCTTCTCACAAAACCCCGGTCTCGCTGTTCATGTTGTTATAGCAGTAGTAAATACAGATGGATTCCACAGATCTTTCCAGACACTTCCCTCTGATATTTATGCTTTGCTCAAATAATGCTCAAGGGTTTCAACCGCTGCCCTGGAATTTGATGGTTCTGTTTACAACTTCAGAAAATATTAAACCGTATAAATTTAATGTACAATGTAAAATTGACGAATTATATTATTAATAAACTGTCGTCTAATATATATAATATATTAGAATAAATCTTGTCGTTTTTAATAATTATATTTTTTAAAATTATAAAAATAAATTTTATCGATGAAATTATTTTAGATTTAAAAAAAAACTAAAGTATTTTAGAATGTTTTAATTATTTTTGGATATTAAAAATAAAAGAAATTAAAGATTTTTTTCTTTCATAGTAAATAAGCTACCAATCGCATGTTGAAAGTGGAACGGGGACACCGAAAGAGATAAGGTGGACTAGTGGCAATATTGTAGGGGTGGAGAGAAACAACTTTGATTCCAACAAAACATGAATTGATTTTTATTGTATTTTAAATGACACTGAAATGTGGCAAAGAAGTGAGCCTTGCCTATTCATCTCTCCTAAGGTTTACATGAGGACCAAGAGACATTTTTTGAGAAACGGTCAAATGAGAATGGAGGGGATATGTGGAGGTCTTGAAGGGACAGGACCTCGAAGATAGTAGTGGATGTAAGCCCCTGCCTTTTAGTCCTCCCAATGTCAAGTGTTGCATTTTCCAAAGTAAGACCTTGTGACTTGTGGATTGTTAGAGCCCAAACCATTTTGAGTGGAAGTTGCATGTAGTTGCCTCTTGAAATAGGAGGGATTAGAACATGTGATGCATTATTTTTGTCCCAACAAGGTCGATGTATTTGTCAAAATTGACCAAAACTAAAAGGGTAAGGTTTGGTGAGGATGTGGAGATGTTGTAGATGACATCAACAATTGTCCCGATTCCACCATTTACAAGTCCAACATCAACCCACAACTTTGTTGTATGCATAATTTTTGATGTATCTGAAAATATTTATCTTGGAGTTGATCATCACGAGAATCTCCTAAATTGTTCTTCTTGGTCAATTGTACAATACATTGGGCCATAGGAAGGTTCAAAGATTTTAGCACGTGGAGGATGTGGTGGTTGACAAGGTCAATTTTTGCAAACAAATGGGGTCTTGATTGGAAACCGTGAAACTCTTGTTTTGAAATGTGTGTATCACTATGTGTCATAAGGATTTTCCGATCATTAATGTGAGGAGATGTTTCTCAAATGTGAAGGAGTTCACATAATTGAACATAGAGTTGGCCCCTTGCTTTAGCAAAATATTGTCCACAATATGATGGATATAGGAAATATCCTCCAAAGGTTGGCTCTATATGAGTGACCCACATACAGAGGAATGCCTTTGAGAGGAGGTAATTGGACAAGGTCACCAACGAGAATTATAGATCTATTACCAAATGTAGATGTCTTGAAATGAGGAAAAGCTTCACAGAAGCAGTACTCAACCATAGCAAGTAATTTGGGCCCAATTAATCTTATTTCATCAATGCTTATATATCGAACATGTTGTGTGCATTCTTGAAAGTGTGACAATGTTTGATAATCCAATGGTTTTATTTCTTTAATGGGTATGCACATGCAAGCATGTACAGTAGATGTTGAAATGTTGAAGACTATGACACTGGTTGGTGCAAGCAATAAAAGGTGTGATTTTGTTTCGTTGTTTGTGGGTGAGAGTGTTGACCTAATTACATTAATGAGATGTGATTTCCCTATGCTAACAATACCTTGAATTATCAATTTCAGTACAGAAAGTTGGTATACATGCATGAAATGATGAAGAATAGTATAAAAAGTAAGTTTTTGTTCTGGTGAGAAATAAAAAGAAGGTGGTGCAATTGGTAAATGATTACTAAAGATATTTCATGCAGCCATATCATCATTAATCAAATAAGGATGAATCTCCTATAAAGTAGGAGGAATTAATTTTTTTCCTCGGCTGTGGCTAATGTTAAATTCTCGGTAGCCCAATATATAAAGGTTATCTATGTCCATGTGGTTGTTGGGATGACAATGAGATAATAACTCGCATTCATCTAACCAAGTCGACTTGTGTTGTCCTCATCATTAGGCAGTTCCTCACATGATAGATGATAGACATCTAAGGGAGTACGTATGATATGCCAAGGCTAGCAATTATTTTGAAAGAGCTCCTAATTAGAAATGATTTGATTGGGAGAGGTGCCTATGTCGTTTGCAATGTTGTAAAATGGACTATATAAAAGGAGTTCACTCTAACAAAATGTTTCAAAAGATGTTGAATCAGAAGAGTAGGGATCCTAAAAATATAGGGGAGGCACAAATAATTGCGGCACAGAATATATCTTCCATTTATCCCCCTTGGATAAATTGTTGAAAGACCAGGTTTGATTTGTTTCTCTAAGTGACAAGGATTCCATTTTTGTAGGTCATTTGTAGGCATCGAGGAGATGGCATGATTTTGTAGATTCGGGATCTAATTTGATGACCTTCCTTAAGGCCTTCTTATAACCATTCAAGGAAATAAATTAAGCTGCTTTGTAAAGGACAAGAGGTAATTTTTGGATCATGTGGTAATTTTCTTATGCATTGATATCATGCTTAATGACAATCTCGGGAAGAATTATTTAGAAGCCAATATGAGCGGGTTGATCATCAATTGACACTATTGTGAATCCTAGAGAGCATATGATGGTATGCTTTAGAATTTTCTCTGCTTTGGAAGCATATTTTGCTATGCATTTTAGAACTACATGTGGGAAAGCATGGGTTTATAGTCAATATTGGCTCTCCATATGGATAGTATGGTCGGGTTATGGATGTTTACCCTATCATCATTTCTAGAAGGAAGGCACTTTACTTTTCCATCTTCCTTAATGAAAAATACGAGACTTAGGGTGTGTCTCCCGGGGGCATTGTAACAACATTGAAACTCTGCATTCTCTTCTCTCAAACACGTTTGTTATAAACCTTTGTTGTTTCATTAAACACGATTAAATATCTCTTGATATCAGATAGAGGGTTATAAGTAAGTATTTGTTTTGTGTATAATAGGAAAGGATCATCGTGTATGGACCATTATATATGTTTCACTCATTGAATTATGCCTCGAGGGTTCCATGTTGAAATGTTTCTATCAAAGTAATTTTGTGTTGTTTCCACATATTGTGGGCTATCCCAATCAATGTATCAATAATGGGTGCATTTGAAGCCACAAAAAACAATGCACATTTGTATATCCTCTATGTTGTCATACGTATTTATTAAAAGAAAGGATACTAATTATAAGTCATGAATTTGGAAGAGGAAAATAAAAGGGGAAGGAAATATATTACATGTACCAATATTCACACACCCCTAGATGATTTTGGAGGACCTCCTCAAAAATATTGTGAAGCATTGGTGTAAGTATGCATAGACATGGTGAGGATTGGAAGCGATGTTAAGATTTATCCATTTGTGAGAATTTCTAGCGTCGATGGGGAATTCGGGCATAATACTATAGAGGTCTGGTCATTTTGTGTCTATTGCACTAAGATTAAAGAACAAAATGGGGTGGTGATCACTCAATCATATCAAAGAAATCACTTCTCTGCGTGACCAAAAAGAGGGTGCCTCAAAGATTAGTTTTAAATCGCATAAAACTATACGGAAGGCCATCAATTAAGAAGTATTGATACCTTTGGTGAATATTTTATATTATTTTTAGCATCCCATGCTTGAGGTCTTGTTTCATGAATAAAAACATTTTTTCTCGAATCTTGTGGTGTATTATAAGGATAAGCAAAAAGCATTTGAATCACATAAGAGATATAAAGTAGACATCATTGTATTTGTTGAGTCTAGTACTCTTCTTATCTTATGCACATGACATTTTCAGGTTTGTTTCACATAATTTTTATCCATAGTCATGTTATCATATCCCTCTTAGAGAAACTAAGGCATGTTTACCCAAAGAGTGAAAGGTTTCAAGGTCCCATCATAGTTTAGTAAGAATGGAGTGAACAAAGTGAATTGTTCATTAGCAATTATACTTATGTTCCTCATGCATTTAACAATATAGCAAGAATGTGTACACACCAAACATAATACTCATACATTAATCATTTGCACAATACAAGCTCTAGTTATCTAGTAGTTCAAAGTCCAAGTACAAGGTCTTTACACCATGGTATCAAAACTCTCTCACACCAATACATCTCTTTATTTCTCTATTATTGTATTTCCCTCCTATACTAGACCCTTACATGAGTATTTATACTAGTGGGAACTTATCCTTCACTAGTCTTACGAGGGTTAAGAATAACCTTTGAGTTTACAGCTTTAGTTAACTAGTACTCCTTGTCGGTTATCCAAAATTAGCCTTTTATCATTTTAAACTTGTGTTGCATATTAACCCTTTGCTTTAGAAAGCTGATATATTTAGTTTTATCAACCATATTATATCAACTTCATTTGGATGGAAAAAGATAAAGTTAAGTCCAATTCTCAACTCATGTTTATTGTTATCCCTTTACTAATCTACATGTCCTCTCTTTTCTCTTATCCTTTTCTACATGAGCTTCCTCATGATTTATTACGCACACCTCCATAGTATTTTTTTCTCGCATGCTTCCTCACTTTTCCTTGCGTGGCCATTTTTTGCAATCCCTTACCTTTATCCTACACAAACCTTTATACAAACCTTGTGTGCCTCTAGGAATAAATAATGAATAAATAATACTAAGTCCTCTAAGACTTAGAGAATAATGAATATGATAACCATGGGCCCAAAATCACCCGGTACTAATTTGGTTTTCCATCATCGAGAAACATTTATTGGACATCTTAAAAAAATTGGCACATCACTTTGCAGCAATTCTTCATTCCCTTTCCATTTATTTTTATGACCTCAATTTGTTCGGTGATTTTATCCAACAAGATAATGAGTTGATTGAACATTGAATCACTTTGACTCATGCTATCACCGATACACACCAATCTTTGATTTTCTATTTCAGATCCCATAATGTTACTCCAAGATTTATTTCCTTAGTATCGGTGAGATTCCTCAATTGATCAATCATTTCTTTATTTTTTCTCTTTTTCCTTGAACTCCTAACTAATCACTGCTTCACATTCTTCCATTATTTTATTTTAGGTAGCTCATCATGGATTCATCATGTAGTTAGGATTCAAAGACCACTAGTTTATTTTCCAGTTCTTTTATGCACATGTTTATTAAATGTGGGTGATTATACAACCCTTTAAGTAGTTTTCACCATTCTCTACCTTGGCTTCCAATATTCTAGTGTTGTCTTCAAAAGCCACAAGCTTCATTACAAATGACACAAACTTTTTCATTGTTGCTTCCTTGTTGTTTGGCACTTTCTCTCTCCTTCTCTAGTTCCTTGAAGAGAAGATTCAAAAGTTCCTTGCGCTCTACTATTAGTGATTTAACAAAATCTGAATTTGATTTGTTAAATGTAAATATGTAAATTCCAAAAATGATTAATAAATGCTATGATACATATACATAAGATGAATAAAATGAAAACCCTAAGTGTAATAGAAAATTAAGAATGATTAAGCGATAATAATTAAAATCCCAAAGTGTTTGATGTTGGAGAACTAGTAAACATGGTGAGAAAACATCGCAACACCTCACGAGAAAATTACAAAAGTGTTAGACGTGTCTATACTAAGGTGTTTGGTCTATTCTTGTGGTGCACGGGTGCTAAGATCCCTCTTTAGGTGCCAAGGTCTGCACAAAACCTTGAGAACGAGATTTTGGAGGGTCACAAGGTTGTCACTGATCTTCACTTCCTATCGCTAGTATGTCGCACAACTCCTATAGATGTCATTGGTAACCTGTAATATAATATTCACTGCAAAACCCCCAAGCTGCATCAAACCACGAAAAGAAAGATGCAAAATGAGGGATCGAGAGAGTCCTCACCATCAAATGAATGATCTTATGGTGAGTGTTGCACTACATCGAGACCCAATGTAGTTCTATGTGATTATGTGTGCAATAGTTTCCTTAGATGCGATTGCGCTTAATGATGACAAAATAGCGGGCTATGACTAGATAGAATGCAAAATGTGTGAATGGAATAACGGAAATACCTCCTATGCGGTTTATGCAGATACTGATAATCCCAAAGAATACAAACCTCTTTATATATATATCTAGATAGTTGCCAACCCTTAATAATGGTATGTATGATGTGTTTATATAGAGATATCTTGTTTAAATTTTGATACAAGGAACACGACATGCTAGCTAGGACCTTGGGATAAGAGAAAGATAACCAAGAAGACTAAACACAAATGTCAAGATAATAAAATTAAATAAGAAATATAGGAGCGCCTGATTTGGACACAAGCGCATGGGTGCTAGTTTTGGGAGGAGTGCTAGTGTCCTAAAGTAAGTGATGACAATTACAAAAATACGATAGAGAGGGACCCTTATGACCTTACCAAAGAGTAGTGTGGGAGTGAAAAAGAAGAGGTGATAGATATAAAGAGAAATATAAAATAAGATAGTGAAAACAAAAGGGGAGGGACAAGGGGGATGTGTTAGTAGTGAATACTCTTTTTTCTCAATACCCATATATGAAACATCATACCTTCTAACATAGTAATGTAGTAGTAAGTGTGTGATTTTGTGTCTACATTTCCTCCCCCTTTATGCTATTTGAATGAAATTCAAGTAGTGTAAAGGAAGAAAGGAACATACTTGTATGGAATCCGAAGAAGCCCTATTATATAAGTACGTGTAGAATAATATGTAGCGTGGTGAACCATGGATTGACATGTCAATCCATGTGGTGTAAATAGAGATAACGAGCCATGGTAAGGCACACTATGGAGATAATTTATGATTTGATTCAAATAATGTGGATATTTTGATTGTCTTTTTGAAGAAAATATTTGAAGGGGGGAAAGGGAGTGATTAGCTACCAACCTGATTTTGTATGTTTTTTGAATAAATGAAGGATTTGTGTGTCCTTTATGCCAGAGGAAGAGTGTAGGGAGATAGTTCTAGTTTTACCCTCCAACTTTAACTACATCCTTAAACGTTCCAACCATTACGAGATGGTATAAAGACCAAATTTTGCTCAATTTCGATCTAGGTTGAATAACCCACATATGAGTAGTATAGGAAAGAAAATGATGTCTCATTTCCCCCACTCCAAGGGTGTCATGAATGCTAGATGGCTTCCATGTTAGGTCATCTAGAAGTGATATAAATGTAGCTCCCAAGTTAGGTCATCTAGGAGGAATGATAAAATTTTCTTATTGTATTGATTTGATGATAAAATATTTTGTTGATTGATTGATTTGATTAAAGAAGAAGAATCATAGAGAGATTTTTCTTCTTCTTTTGTTTCCCCCAGATTAGATCATTAGGGGAATATATTTGATGTGATTAACAAAATATTCAAAGAAATTTATGCTTGATTACACTTGATTGATTGCATAGAAATCGGAAAGTGATCGTGAGGAGATCTTGATTGTATGCCCCCATTTTTGGTGAAAGGTGAAGGGACTTGATGAAAAGCACTGAGCCAAAAGTAGAGATGAAAAAGTGTTCGAATGATATATAGAATATTTTTGTAAGCTTGTGTGAAAGTCAATGAAAGATGAGCGAGATTAGAATATAGTGTTGTAAAATGTATCTAGTGCGGTATCAAGAGGAATTCTAGAGTGATTTCTACAAACATGGATGAAAATAGAGTAAGGAAACTCAATATGTGAGTGAGATCTGTATGTCTTGTATTAGTTTGAGCAATGAGTGCGAGATAGTAACTATAGTATAGGAAAAATTGAAAGTTACTATATATAGCGGGGTAAAAAGTGAATAGTAACTTCATTTGAATTGTGAGTGAGTTGGAAATTGAGCTATGGTATTGCAAATATTTCGTAAATTAGAAAAATGAGGATGAAAAGATTCGAGAGGGTGGCGAAGGTTGTGGACAACACAAATGACAGATGAGGTTATATGTATGAATTTTAATGAATTTTTTTATGAAAAGTGTTAAGTTTTTTTATTTTTGTGTAAATTTTAGATTTTTTAATTTATGGGTGTTTTAGTCCTAGACAGTAGTTGCCAAGGTTAAAACGTCCTTTGGAACACTAGCACCCAATTTTAGACTCTAAGGTCTTGCCTCCGATCGTGAGAGTCACCTTACAGGCATTGTAGTCCCAGGTGAGTTTATTACTGCATATTGCAAAGTTTTAGTTTTCTGATGAATATATTTGGTGTTTATGATTTGTTTTGGACCTATATGAGGTATTGATGCCAATATTTGGGTTATTTTCTTGTTGTGCGGTGAGATATCCATTCGAGGGAGTTCCATAGAGATCGACAATTGAGTACTTTATTGATGTTAGGGCTATCGACAAGGAGTGGGATGTTATAGACCATGTTGGGATATGGAACATAGCGAGATTAGAGGAATTTCCCCATAATATGCCCATAATTACAATACTATGTGAGCTATGGTGTGCGGGTACATGAATATTTTGGTTTTCTACAGGTGAAATAATCGTGACCTTGGAGGATGTATATCTCATATTCCAATTACCAATAGTAGGGGAAAGGGTACAAGTCATGGTAGTAGATAATACTATGAGGCTAGATGTAAGAAAATAGGAGGTATTTTATAGGGACACAGGTCTAGAAAAAGATCCATATCAATTTGGATGCAATTTTTAGATCGGGTGTTCTGCGATTGCAGAATTTTATCGCAATAGTGATAGTGTCATCAGTGGTGGTAGATGGAGATGGTGTAGGAATCTTGTATAAGATGTGTAATATATGTTAGCATTTTGAGGAGCATGGTATGATGTTTGATTGGGCGAGGTGTGTGTTAGCCTACTTGTATATGGACTTATACATTTTTGGACATAATGAACATGGGAGTGGCCTTGGAGCCACCACATTATTACATGTATGGGTGTATAAGCATATTGTTATACTCGATACCACTTGGTATTCCATACGTAGAGTGGACGGGGCCAAATATATTTTCTCTAAGATGGGTAAGCATCTAGAGTAGGCAGTGGACACTACAACCTATAGAGTTATGCTAGATTGGATGGGGCTAGGGGCCATGATATGGAGGCCATATAGAGAGTATGGTGGATGGGTCAAGGATGCAGTTGATTTGAGATGTATTCATCATACTATGTGGTTGGAGGATCACTTTCTTGGGGTATCCAAGCTATTTCAGGTGGAGCAGTATCGAGGTAGTTTTCTATGTCTCAAGATGTGCTCCCATATCCATATGTGTAGATTAGATCCATTAGAGAATTGAAGTGACCATGTGTGAGACCGGGATTCACATGAGCATAATTTATGCATTTAGGTCCGGATGAGGTAGATGTAGTGATTGGGCCGACATTCATGGATGATGCTGGTTATACTCAGTGTAGACACTAAAAACTTGTACTCTTCTTTCCCTTTATCATTTACATCTCTATTAATCAATTTAATCATTTAACTCATGTGTCACCAATCCTAAACCAAAAATCATCCATCATATTTACTTCATGTGAATATCCATTTCATAGCTATTAAATCTATACTTAACTACCTAAAATCATCTCAAAACCAAAAACAAATAAAACAAATCAACCATATAACCATTCTATAACTATTTTAACCCTTACACCTCAACATGCAACATCTTTCCAACCATTTTACCAAAAGTATAAAACAAAATACATTCATTTAGAAGTGATTTTAACCACTTTAACAGCTAAAATCCTAAAATATCTAGATCATCGGTGATTCATTTTAATTTCCAATGATTATAAATAACACTTTACAATCCTTCCTCTAGGATCCTTAATTTTGAATCTCTCAAACCCTAGTTTTCTATCTCAAACACATCTCATGAACTCTACACATTTATTACAATGGTGAGCCTCTTTCTCATCTTGAAGAGAAGATCAAGAACAACTAAATTCTCCCAATAGCCAATCTACATCATCTAAAACACTTAAGCCCTTTAGTCCTCACTATTTCGATGGTGGGAATCACGACTTCACAAAAATATTAGATTCAACCCCTATAGCACTTAATGCTTATCTTGTAGCTAGGGGTTCACCCTCAATCATATACATATGAACCATGTCCTTATGTCCCTAATCCTTCATGTGGTTTTTCCCACCTCATCGATCCAAACCAAGAACTGTTATTCAACAGTTATACTCATATTATCCTCACGATCAACAAAAAAATCTAATGTTGTGTCTTCAGTCCTAGTTTTTATCTTCATATGATTTCCTCACAAGACACATCTACTCAACAACCTACATCTTCACCATATCCTTCAACTAGTTTGACATCTCTTCAACACAACGCCCATGCTTCCTCATCTACCCCTCTAGCTTCCTCTGTTGTTCAAACACCTATTTTGAGTTATACCACTATCCCTAAAAGTTTACCTCAACCACCACCCCCTCAACATAATACAATACCCACTCAAAACATCACTATGTCTATTCCCACATCTATACCTCCAATCAAAACAAGTGTCATTTCTAGTACTCATCTCGTTTCACTACAATCCTCTACTCATTTCGCAACACACACCTCAACCATCATAACCACTTGCTTCTTCCCAATCCATACCACAATACTCACAATCTATTCGCCTTAGAAACATTCTTCAACCATCACAATATTTAATTGTTATTTCCATCCCTTTTTAACACCCATCTCCAAATTGACAACCCCTTATCCATACATCCATTCCTTTTCAACACTTCCCTATACAATCACAACCTCCTTTGAATACATCTATCTTTATCCCATATAAATATGTTCAACCATCACAACCCTTAGCATCACAACATATTTATAACATTCCCATGAGCTTCCCTGTATAGCAAAATATCCCCTTTCAGCAAAACATTCCTCGAAATATCAATAGTATCGAGTCTTACACACAACCTAATCAATTCTTATTCAACCATCATGTCTCATCCTCATCTAGTACTTAATAACCACCTCGGATAGATATCCTTCAAGCTTTAACAAAAAAATATCTAGCCTTAAAGTTACTTCCATGGGTCCTAAAAATGTATTATCATATGAGAAAGTATGTAATAAACCTATTCAACTATATATACCATACAAATCTTATCCATATCATTGGAAGCCTCCAAAATTCCTCAAATTATATAGCAAGGAGGATCCCCAACAACACATCTGTGCATTCCATCATGCTTGTTATCTTACATCCCATGACCAAGATTTAATGTTGAGGACATTCCCTATGTCTCAAGCTAGCCCCGCATTGAATTGATACAACAACATTCCTCAATATTCCCTCTTTTCACTCACATAACTCACCTAGCTATTTCTAGAGCACTTATCAATAAACATTGCTCACAAAATCACCATGAAAGACATGTATGACATCAAACAATTTGAAGATGAATCCATTTCTGATTTTATTTCCCACTTGAGGGGTATTATCAATCAACTATCCTTCTCCCTCCCACAAATAGAATTAATCAAATTGTTTTGTCATTCATGTGCCAAAAATATCTCATCTACACTTCAAATCCGGTCATTCTAAATGTTTGATTGAGCTTTCACCATGGCCCGTAAGCTTGAGTTCCGAGCTCTCAAAGAAGTCACAATCAAACTCAGACCAAAGAAACCAAAATCAAATTTCCCATCCAAATCATCTTCCAATCTAGATAAATCTAAATCCTCGGCCCAAAGCCGTAGTTGCTAAATCTGCTCCTAAAGAATGACCAACTACCGAATGCTATCATACACAATGCAACTATACACACTTTGGAGAGACTTATAATGCAATTTTTAACAAACTCCTTATTGCCAACATAATCTCTTTGCCACCTATCAGGCCTATCGATAATTTTGTCTCTAAACTCTCTTGGTATAGTAAAAAAATTATTTTAAATACCACAGGATACAGAGCAAAACATTTAAAGGTTTCAGTCATTCCACAATTTCCTTAAGGATTTGATTGATAAGGGTGAACTTCATCTAGACAATGCTAATGCACCTCAAAATAAGAACCTTGATGTATTTACACAACCATTTCCAAATCACTCCCCATCCATTAGTTAACTACAAGTGAACAATGTCCAATCCCATCATACTATCAAAACTATCAATAAACACTACTACCGCCATTGAATCTACTTATATATGTTCCATTGATATTCCGAATCTACATCTATTTTCCAAATATATTTTTGAATCTAAAGTCATGTATTTTAAGGACATCTTCGAATCCACACCTACCTCTTCCAAAATTAATTCTCGAATCTATATTCATCAAATATCTAGAAACACCCTCAAATCCTATTATCAACAATCAGTCTTCCACTTCCTCAACTATTACCCCTTCATCTACCTCATCTAAGAAAGCTTCCCAAGAACCTCCTAAAAACCTATCATCTAATTTACTAAAATTCTATTCATTGCATTTGTAACCTAGTATGACATACGTAACCCTAAGAGTTTTTCTCCACCTCCATCTAAGAAGGTTACCATAATACCCAATAAACATCCTTTGCTTCAAAGACAAACATCAAAACCTCAACCAACAATCCTAAAATTAAAACACAATTCCTCTATATTGGGTCCTCATCCTTCATCTATCATACTATCCAAAAGTCTTCCTCGAAGCGAGTTAAACAATCTACATCTAAGATCACGCTTCCTTAGAATTTCAAATCAAATGAAACCTCATTACTATAGACATGTTGTCGTGAGAATGTGCAATAAGGAAATTGACAATTTCAAAGCACGACAACTATACCCCTATGCCAAAATTTTCATGTTTTATCATTCCTAAGAAACCCACGGATCAGCTAGATAATTTATCCTAGGTGATTTAGGAAATTTCATTCATTCCCCTAGGTGATTTTAGGAGTTCATTGAAAATGTTATCTTTTGGCAGTATAGGGAAGGGCTATTGTTGGCCTTCCCGGGATTGGATCAACCCCTGGAGCAGATCAGAAGGGAAAAATTCAACACAAAGGTGAATGGAAGACCTTATAACATCATGGAAATGATTTTGGAAGGCTTTGGGAAGTTCTGAAAGACTTGGAGCAGTCTGAGTGAAAACAGGGTTCACAAGCCTAGGCAGTACACAGGCCTAAAACAAGCTGTTGAGCTTCAAATGAAGATTTCAGGAGCTCCGGATGGATTTGGAAGTAAAACGAAACATATTCAGAAATAGGATTCCAAGAACTACATTATGGTGAAATAATATTTTCACAAAACCTTGGAGAATATGATTGGAAGACAGTTTTCTCGGGTATAAGTGGAGTCCCAGGATCAAAAATCCATTTTTAGGGATCATATGATTGAATAAAGACATGAGACCCACATCATTGGATTAAAAATTCCATTTCTATTCAGTATCATATAAATTTTCAACAAGAAATTCCACTGGAAGCTCAAGTTATCTGCATTCCAAGTTACCCTCTCAAAGGCAGTTCAGGACTTAGTCATTTTTTCGAGAGGACACGTGTCAGCACCAGGAGCCTGGCGGGATTTCATGTCCCCCACGTCCCTGAGGTTAGGTAAATAACCCCTTGGAAAATGTTCCCAGCCCTCATGTGACCCTTGGGACCCTCATATGACCTCCAGACCTGGCAGTTCAACCCTCAAGTGTTTATTTGGAGCATGCATTCCCTACCATCGGATCGGTCGCCACATGTCAGCTCCAGGACCACTATGGAATTTTATGTACCTTATGAACCTAAGGTGGGGGATATCATACCTTAAAAAATTCACCCAGCCACTATGGGGAGTCATTTGGACACCCACATGACTGTCGTTCATCCCTAAGTGTAGTTTTGGAGCATCCATTCCCCTGCCATTGGATCGGGTTTGTCACCTCCTCCAGGACCACCGTGGAAATTGATGTACCTTATGTAGCTGAGGTGGGGGACATTAGACATGGAAAAATGCACCCATCCCCTAGGAGGAGTCTTGTGGACACCCACATGACCTCCTTTCAGCTCCCAGTGCTTCAAATCAGCTTTTTCCTCCTTCATTCCCTGTCATTGGATCTAGTGCCACGTGTCACCGTCTTGCTCATTGTGGAAATTGATGTCCCTCACATCCCTAAGGTCAAGGACATAAAGCATGGAAAAATTCACCCAAGCCCTACCTATGCACATCTTTTTGAAAAATTTCCAAGTGTCGCTTTTTCATTTCTAACTTCTAAACATTTTGTGCACTCCTTTCCTCCATTTCTTCCTCTCTGACATTCTACCATCACTCCGCCATTGAAAATGCTCGAGACCATCTTGAAAAAGAACTAAAAAAATTCCCATGGTGATTCATAGGTCTCGAAGGATCTTTCATCAAAACAAGAAGGAGAAATGAAGAGCAAGAAGGAGAGAACAGTGAAAATCCCCATAGCCTAAAAATGAAGATCTAAAGAAATGTTGCAAACTGGTGCATGAAACAACAAACCATTTGCTGCTGTTCATTCCTCTATCCAAGACCATCGAAAGAAGACACCTTCAAACTACCCCCTCATGTGATAGAGTAGCCCCTGATGAAGAAATCTCATTTCGGCTCAACGAAGAAAGAAGTGGGATTTCCCGTCAAACTAGTTCGGATCGAAGTAAGATTGCACGTGAAGCACCAGAAGAAAAAACCCACATCAAAAATACAATTTTATTCATAAATGGAGGAGAAAACCAGACCTGTAATTTTGAGGTCCATTAATGGCTGCCGTACCCAGAAGCACTGCCGAGTCAAAAATTAAAACTTTAAAATCTCTCTGGATTATTAAGCGGGTGGGCCCGAAATTTCAAAGGGATGATATTGGGAAAAAACCCATATCAAAAAACTTTGTTCCACGTCAATCCGACTCCCAGAGGCCAACTTTCTAAAAATAGCAGGTCTACTACATAGGAACTACTATTTCGGGAAAGTCATTAACAGAAGAACCTGCGAAGGAGATGAAGATATTAGAGGTGCACTATAGCTGAGAATCCACTAGAATGGACATTTTTGGCACTTACTAAAAATAGTAAGTGGGCCCTCGAGAACCTGCTAAAAATAGAAATTTGATCCAAAGGAGTGAGGAACACAGGGAGAAAGGGGAATCAAGGTCTGACACTCGTGAAAGGATCGAGAGAGTTTCCTTTTTCACACTTACTAAAAATAGTAAGTTACACTCAAAGAGAAGTTTTGGCACAATGGGATGTACAAGGATAATCATTTAGGGGGACATCATTGTTTGGGAGCATCCTAGTCATTTTTCATAGGGCATTCAAGATCCACCTTAGTTCATTCAACTTAGCGAGTGTTCGTGAGATAATTTGGAGGAATTTCACAGTGTGCAAGGAGTTCAAAGATTCAAAGTTTCATTGCATTTGGAGCTTTCCATCAATGAGGATCAACGAACTTCATTAGGAATGACATCTCCTCTTCTTCTTTCTCCCCTTTCTCTCTCCTCTTCCCCCAACTTTCTCTCACTTTCCAATATTCTAATTTCATGTTGGGGTTTGCACTTTTAATATGACTTAAGAGACTTTAGAAACATAATGTAAATTAAGTCGCCTTCTTTATTATAAAAGGACTTAAATATTTGAAGTGGAATATGAACAGTCTTAAGTCATATTAAGGTATTTGAAAGGTCATGAGGAAGATGAAGAGTCATATTCTATTCTATAAATTGTAAAGCCATTCCCATTTCAAAGGGTTGGCGATTGATCTTGTAGACTCAAGAGTGCATTCTACCTTGAGAGAAAGTAAAGGAGATAGCCATTTTCTTCTACTCTCTTCCCCTCTCAAATTTCTTCCATTCCTACACTATGTACAACTTTTGTTCAAGCATCAATACAAGAAGAAGGAGTTTCTAGCTTTCTTTGACCAAGGGATTTCATGACACTTTGTTCTCATCAAATTCTATTTGGTCTTGTTGTCATTTATAGGGTTGTTTCTTCTCATAAATGCATGTGATGAAGTTTCTAACTAGTGTGTGTGTAGGAATCTGATTTTCTACCTGCAGCATTAGTTCTCCTACCTCCATTCTCACTCCCTTTCCCACTTTCAGACAAAGTCATCTCTTGCAGGTATATGCAAGCATTTTCCGTAGGGTCAGTGGAGTGCCCCTGTTGGATCCCAGTCGAAAGGCCACCACAGAAATCCACCTTTTCATGCGCATGCACATACGGCAGCTGCACCGGTTAAGTAGAGGGACTTAGATTCCTAGAGCATTGGCAAGAAATCCACAAGTTTTCCACTTGACAAATTTTCTCACCAATAATTTTTGGCGCCCACTGTGGGGCAGATTTAGCAGCATCTGCACCCAAAATATGACCACAAGGTCCCAAAAATTCAAAAAAAAATCAAATATTGAAAAAATCATAAAAGAGAGTTCAAGAAAGTCCATTTCGCAAAAGATACACTGCTGATTTCTGCACGTGACTTTTCACATTCCACAGTGGCCTTTCATATTTTGACTGCAAAAGCTTCCAAAAGCTAGCTGAAGGAAGATACGCCAGGTTGAGAAGGTCGAGAGGTGTTGCTGATTTCAATTTCGAAGCTTCACAAAATCTGCAAGAAATGAATTAGAGATAATCCATATTTCTTCTCTCAAGCCTCCTCTTCATCTGGCTCTTCAAGAAGTTCACCTGGTAATCCTATCCAAAATCCTTCAAATTCTACAATTTTTTTAACCACCATTGAACATCGAGTTCATGGAAGAAGAAGAATTTGAAGAAGGATCTTCTGAAGCAAGATCTGAAATAGAAGAAGAAGAAACAATGGCAGAAGAAGAAGAAATACCTCAACCCATTGTTCCATGGGGAAGGAATATAGGCCCGCTTGCTCTTGAACCCCCTCTTCATGATCTACCAATAGGTTCCCCATGAGAACTTTCCAAAGTTCAAAGGTGACAACACACAACATCCAGAAGAACACATCATTGCTTTCATGACATCATGTGGAATTCTTGGTGTCCAACATGAAGACGTTGCTTTGTAAGATTGTTTGTGGAGTCCCTCCAAGAAAAAGTAGCAGAATGGTTTTACCTCCTGCCTACCCGGTCCATCACGGGTTGGAATGACATCAAGGATGCCTTCAAAAGAGATTTAAATCAATTGAAGATTGTGAGACCTCTTGGTGTAGTTGGCTCAAATAAATAAATAAAGGAGAAAATGAAACCATGAGAGACTTGGTGGCTCGTTTTGAATGGTTTTTGAGTAGGATACGAAGAGGATTCACCATCTGAAAACAATATCAAAAGATTCTTCATAAATGCTCAATCACGGAGGTAGGATTTCTCCTACGAAGAGTTCAACCAAGGAACATTGTAGAAGCACAAAGGAGGGCCATTGAATTGGATGATGATCTCATCCTCTCTGGAAAGATCAAGAATCCATCAAAGGGAAAGGCCCAACATCCTGAAGATGAGAGAACTAATCCATCGCTGCAAAATTTGGTGAATGAGATGGCCTCTTTGAAGAGGGAATTATTTGAACGAGTTTCTTCTCAGAGAAGCAATAGAAATCAGATTGTAGGAGCACCCCAAAGACTTGCCTTGGAGGCCCCACCCGTGAATGTAAATTGTAGATTTCAAGAAAGTGAAGAAGAGCTTGAATAAGAAGGTGGCGATTTCAAGAAAGTGATGAGTTTGAGAACGATACACAAATCAGGTTTTGTGAGTATTTTGGAGGTTATGAAGAAGATGAAGAAGATGCACCAAGTTTCTCATGCGCGGTATTCACTCATTCTCAGTCTAAGAAAAGAGCATCTCCCTCCACTGCTACAAAAGAAAAGAAGGTTGATGATCCTCCTATGGCGACTCTGAAAAATAAAATAATCAGTCGAGGATCCCCACTTCCATCTTCCATGAATTCTACATTTTTGGAGCTTGACCCTGTAGCAAGTAAGAAGGCTCCCTCAATCCCAAGTAAGTCTTCTAATGTCTCTTCAAGTCTAAATCTAAATCTACTCCTACAAAATCTAATACCTTGAAAGCTCCTAGTGTGCCTTTCAAAATACCCTCCATTCCTCAAACATCAAATCTTGCTCCTAAGCCTATCTAGACTCCAAAATCAGTCCCTTCACCCCCTTGTCCACATCTTCTCCTTTGACTTCATAGAATATGTAAACAAAGCCAAAGTGCAGATTACTGAAACTGAATATTTGCGGACTCATCCTAAACAATTTGAGAGGTTGTCGATACATCGAAATGGTAGTCTAACACTAATGATGTTGTAGCTTCATCGTTCCAAAGGCATGCTACCAAAACTCACCTACACCTCCCTCACAGAACATGTTTTCTCTGAGTGCATCAAAGACTGATAAAGTTGAACCTTTCTACGTCTCCCTTCTTGTTGGAGAATATGTACTAAACAATTGCATAATAGATTCTAGTGCCTCAGACAACGTGATGCCTTTGAAGGTCGCCAAGGCTCTTAAACTTACAATGACTCCACCTAGTGGCTCTTGTTACTCTTTGGAATAAAAAAAGGTCTCACTTGTAGGGAAGGTTAAAGATGCACAGGTGGCTCTCGCCAGATTTCAGACAAGAAAGTTTCAGTGATGATTTTGGTAGTAGACGTCCCAGCCTCATTCGGAATGTTGTTGAGTAGAAATTTTGCTATGAGAATTGGGAGGAAAATTCAGATGAATTGGTCTTTTGCAACCATACGGTGAAGGAGACATGGAGAAATTACTTCCGAGAAGAAAATGAGGTACATTGTGTAAAAATCTGGAAGCCCAGAAGCTAACATTTTGTACCAAAATACCAGGTGGATGAATCACTTGGTGACAACCGAGGAGGAAGAAGATATTCCCATCTTGATAGGTCCAGACATGCCTTCCTAGAGATATTTGGACTTTGAAGAAGCATTGAGGAGATTCGAGTTATAAGAGGGCAGCCCTGAATCGCCAAATGATGCAGACCACGAGGAAGAGGAAATGGTTCTCGGTGATTTTCAAGAAGAAAAATCAGCCTATATGCTTTTCCAAGATGAGGAGTTATTCTCATTCCCATTTGGGGATGAAGATGATCTCTATCAAGCCATCTATGGAGAGACAAAATCAGCTTGTGATGAGCCCATGAAAGGTTTGAAAGAAATGTCTATACAAGGACTGCTAAGAGCCGCGGAAGAAACAAAGGACCTTGAGATCAGTCTGGAACTTTTAATGCAAGCCATGAATATGGAAGATAAACATGAAGCTGATTTGGAAGCCTTAACTAATGTGAAGGTCAGCCATATTGAGATAAGGCAAGATGAGAAATATGATGTCCCTCTCAAGCCAATGGTTGGTGGATACAATGATGAAATTGAAGTATTTTCTTTCCCATTTGAAGATGAAGACTCTTTCTATGATGAAGAAATTGAAGCAAGGAGTTTGAAGACCTCTAAAGATGAAGCTCCTTTTGATGAAGGATCAGTAGAGTGCAGCGATTCTCGAGATGATGAGGTAATCCCTCTAGATAGTTTCTTTGAGTTACAAGATAAAGATTCTTCAAAGGTGTACAAAGAGGGACTACAGGAAATGATGAAGCATTACTCCATGCAAGAAATCTTGGATGCAGTAGAAGTGGCGGAAGACCCTGAGCTGATTCTTGATCTCTTCACTCATGCCATGGGCATACAAGACAAGTATGAGGCCACATCCAATCTTTCAGTCAGTACTCAAGCACCTCACAGTGAAGTAAAGGAAAATGGATAAGTCTGAGGTTTCTCATGGAAGAGATGTCAATGAGCATAGACCGGGAAAGAAATTAACTCAGAAGGTTCAAGGAATTGGAACGAAAATCAGCATTGGGGCAGCGATGAGATGCTCGATGGAGAATCAGCTATATGGATAAACATGGAAGGAAACTGGCACGATGAAACCAATTTCAAAGAGCATGAAGACAATGGAGTTTCCAAGAAAGGACCTGAGCATCAAGAAGATCACATGGACTCACTCCTACCAAGTACATAGAGAAATTTGAAAATCACCGGCTTTTCATAAGTAAGGAGGGGAGGATACTTTCTAGAACCCGTCAACGGCTTCATGAGAACATCATCATTCGGTGTTGCCTCTTCAGGGGTAACTTTTGTGAAATAAAAAGTACTTGGGAAAGCGGGTTGTCCCTCGCCTTGTACCATAGGTGATTGATAGGTGTTTTTCCCTTTCCATTGTGTGTGTTTCCCTTCTGTTGTGTGTCGTGTGTTTCCTTTCGGTCATTTTGTGTGTGTGTGTTTCCTTCTTCTAATCTTCCTTTCTTGAAGTTGTGCATGACTCCGTAGGGCCCAATGGATAAGGCACTGGTCAATGAATTATATGGTCTAAAATTGAGATTTTGGATTCCCATGTCATGTCTTCCCATGCTCGAGTCCATGTCATGTCCCCAAGCTATAGCTAGCTATTGTCGTGAGAATGTGCAACAGGGAAATTGACAATTTCGAGCACGACAACTATACCCCTATGCCAAAATTTTCATGTTTTATCATTCCTAAGAAACCCTAGATCTGTTCAGTTCAGTCAAATGAATTCCCAACCAATGTCATGATATTATCCTAGGTGATTTAGGAAATTCCATTCATTCCCCCTAGGTGATTTTAGGAGTTCATTGAAAATGTTATCTTTTGGCAGTATAGGGAAGGGCTATTGTTGGCCTTCCGGGATTGGATCAACCCCCTAGAGCAGAGAAGAAGGGAAAAATTCAACACAGAGGTGAATGGAAGACCTTATAACATCATGGAAATGATTTTGGAAGGCTTTGGGAAGTTCTGAAAGACTTGGAGCAGTCTGAGTGAAAACAGGGTTCACAAGCCTAGGCAGTACACAGGCCTAAAACAAGTTGTTGAGCTTCAAACAAAGATTTCGAGAGCTCGGATGGAGTTGGAAGTAAAAAAAAACATCTTTGGAAAGAGGATTCCAAGACCTACATGATGGTGAAATAATATTTTTCACAACACCTTGGCGCATATGATTGGAAGATAGTTTTTCTCAGGTACAAGTGGAGTCCCAGATCAAAAACTGGATTTTTAGGGATCATATGATCGAATAAAGACATGATACCCACATCATTGGATTCAAAATTCCATTTCAGTTAGGATCATATAAATTTTCACCAATAAATTCCATTGGAAGCTCAAGTTATCTGCATTCCAAGTTACCCTCTCAAAGGCAGTTCAGGACTTAGTCATTTTTTCGAGAGGACACGTGTCAGCACCAGGAGCCTAGCGGGATTTCATGTCCCCCACGTCCCTGAGGTCAGGTACATCACCCCTTGGAAAATGTTCCCAGCCCTCATGTGACCCTTGGGACCCTCATATGACCTCCAGGACTGTGCGAGTTCAGCCCTCAAGTGCTTATTTGGAGCATGCATTCCCTGTCGTTGGATCGGTCGCCACGTGTCAGCTCCAGGACCACCGTGGAATTTTATGTACCTTATGCACCTAAGGTGGGGGACATAATACCTTGAAAATTTTCCCTACCCCTATGGGAGTCATTTGGACACCCACATGTGTCGTTCATCCCCAGTGTAGTTTTGGAGCATTCATTCCCTACCGTTGGATCGGGCACCACGTGTCACCTCCAGGACCACCATGGAAATTGATGTACCTTATGTACCTAAGGTGGGGGACATCAGACATGGAAAAACCCAGCCCCTAGGAGGAGTCTTTTGGACACCCACGTGACCTCCTTTTAGCTCCCAGTGCTTCAAATCATCTTTTTCCTCCTTCATTCCCTGTCGTTGGATCTAGTGCCACGTGTCACCGTCTTGCTCATTGTGGAAATTGATGTCCCTCACGTCCCTGAGGTAAGGGACATCAAGCATGGAAAAATTCACCAAGCCCTACCTATGCACATCTTTTTGAAAAATTTCCAAGTGCTGCTTTTTCATTTCTAACTTCTAAACAGTTTTTTTGCACTCCTTTCCTCCATTTCTTCCTCTGCTGACATTCTACCATCACTCCGCCATTGCAAATACTCAGACCAGATCAAAAAAAGAACTGAAATAACTCCCATGGTGATTTGCAGGTCTCAAAAAGGATCTTTCATCAAAACAAGAGGAGAAACGAAGAGCAAGAAGAGAGAACAATTAAAATCCCCATAGCCTAAAAATGAAATCTAAAGAAATGTTGCAAACCGGTGCGTGAAACAACAAACCATTTATTTTGTTCATTCCTCTATCCAAGACCATCAGAAAGACACCTTCAAACTCCCCCTCATGTGATAAAGCAGCCCTGATGAAGAAATCTCATTTCCGGCTCAACGAAGAAAGAAGTGGGATTTCCGTCAAACTAGTTGCCGGATCGAAGTAAGATTGCACGTGAAGCACTAGAAGAAAAAACCCACATCAAAAATACAATTTTATTCACAAACAGAGGAGAAAACCAAACCTGCAATTTTGAGGTCCATTAATGGCACTGCCGTACCCAGAAGCACTACCAGGTCAAAAATTAAAACTTTAAAATCTCTGGATTATTAAGCGGGTGGGCCCAAAATTTCAAAGGGATGATATTGGGAAAAAACCCATATAAAAAAAAAAACTTCGTTCCACGTCAATCCGACTCCCAGAGAGGCCAACTTTCTAAAAATAGCGGAGTCTACTACATAGGAACTGCTATTTGGGAAAGTCATTAACATAAGAACCTACGAAGGAGATGAAGATATCAGAGGTGCACTATCGCTGAGAATTCACCAGAATGGACATTTTTGGCACTTACTAAAAATAGTAAGTGGGCCCTCGAGCACCTTAAAAATAGAAATTTGATCAAAGGAGTGAGGAACGAGGGAGAAAGGGGAATCGAGGTCATGACACTCGTGCAAAGGATCGAGAGAGTTCCTTTTTCACACTTACTAAAAATAGTAAGTTACACTCAAAGAGAAGTTTTGGCACAATGGGATGTCTGAGGATAATCATTCGGGGGGACATCATTGTTCGGGAGCATCCTAGTCATTTTTCATAGGGCATTCAAGATCCACCTTAGTTCATTCAACTTAGCGAGTGTTCGTGAGATAATTTGGAGGAATTTCATAGTGTGCTGAGGAGTTGAAGATTGAGTTTCACTGCATTTGGAGCTTTCCATCAACGAGGATCAATGGACTTCATCGGGAATGACATCTCTCTTCTTCTTCTCCCCCCTCTCTCTCTCCTCTTCCCCCAACTTTCTCTCACTTTCCAATATTCTAATTTCGCGTTGGGGTTTGCACTTTTAATATGACTTAAGAGACTTTAGAAACATAATGTAAATTAAGTCTTTTAATATGACCTTGAAACATAATGTAAATTAAGTTATTATAAAAGGGACTTAAATATTTGAAGTGGAATATGAACAGTCTTAAGTCATATTAAGGTATTTGAAAGGTCATGAGGAAGATGAAGAGTCATATTCTATTCTATAAATTGTAAAGCCATTCCCATTTCAAAGGGTTGGTGATTGATCTTGTAGACTCAAGAGTGCATTCTACCTTGAGAGAAAGCAAAGGAGATAGCCATTTTCTTCTACTCTCTTCCCCTCTCAAATTTCTTCCATTCCTACACTATGTACAACTTTTTTCAAGCATCAATACAAGAAGAAGGAGTTTCTAGCTTTCTTTGACCAAGGGATTTCATGACACTTTGTTCTCATCAAATTCTATTTGGTCTTGTTGTCATTTATAGGGTTGTTTCTTCTCATAAATGCATGTGATGAAGTTTCTAACTAGTGTGTGTGCGGGAACCCGCAACATTAGTTTCCTACCTCCATTCTCACTCCCTTTCCCACTTTGAGACAAATTCATTAGATATTCATTTTCATGAGGTCTGGCGCGCCCCTCATAGAAATCCACCTTTTCATGCACATGCACACTCCGAGCATCTTGGTCCTACTTCTCGGTGCCCCGATCTATGCACATCATTTTCCCTCTTTCTTTTGTTGCTTTTCTAGTCATTTGTTGTCTTTATATTTTCCTCAGTTGGCCTTGTCAAGATTAATTATGAAATTAAACTTGAGAGCCCTATAAATATAAAACTTATAAGACCATAATGGGGATCCTGACGTCACATACTACTATCACTCCATCTAGAGTTGCATTTATTGCATCACTTACATTCATTAGTGCCATGTATCAAGGCTAGGAGATCTGCATCACACACACTGCATAGGGGGGGATTCTATTTTATTCCATGCACACATTCTACTTACATTTTCTATAGTTATTATTACTTGTTACTTCACAAAGTATGACTAGACAAGAGAACCCAGGGTGTGACATGAACACACAATAGAACTACATCTAGGTCCAAAATGTAGTGTAACCCTCAGTGATAAGACCAAACTTTTAGCAACTAAGGTCATTCTCCAATTCATTTAGAAAATCTAGCGTGAAAAAAGGCGGGGTTTCAGGTCAAGTACACTCTGGGGCACTCCAGTACACTCCGGGGGCACTCAGGGGCACCCTGATACACTCCCACGCACCCTAATTAGCTCATATATTCCCTGTATAGGGTCCTTGTGTGTTAGACTAAACTCACTTGACTTCATTTTCAGATCTGCGACAACCTTGAAATTTTTGAAAATGAGCTAAGATATTTCTCTCCTTCTTCTTTCACACTTAGGGTTTTATTTCACTTATAATAGTTTACTTGCATGTATTTTATACTATTATATCTCATTTACTATAGTGTTTTTAGTTCTCGTAATCAGACTAAGGAAGATCTACTACATCCGGTATATTAGTAATATTTTTGTTAATCATTTTGGTGAACTTGAATTCCATTTTATCTTTATGCCCATTACTCGTAGTGGTCACTTTGGACCTCTCCACTACTTTGAGCTTCGTTCTTCTCTTCACTACACCTTTAGAACCATGGCTGATATACCTACTTATATTATAGGTGAAAACCCCTAGACCCCTATATAAGGTTCCCCTTCACAAAATTGAAACCACGGTTAGTGAACACTCCTATGATGAACAATCTAATGTTTACCAGAACAACTTGATGTTATCACACATTTTTGCTAAAAGCTACGTGAGAAGCCCACCCATCTCCCAAATATTTTCATGCCCTACTTACTGCTAAGCGATCTCGTGAAGCATCCCTACCTATTTCCTCCACCTCTATGGTATCTACACCACCTGTTTCTATTTCCACTGCTCCTATAACAACTATTGTCCCTCTAACTCACTAGGGTGCCTCTAATGGTCGATTGGCTCCTCCTCTACTATCCTTGATTTTGCATCATTATAACAAGATCTCCAGAACCAAATCCACTAGTTACAAAATTCTACCTCTAAAGGATCTCTATCACTTGACTCCTCCTCCTTGTTACATTCACCCTTTGCACCATCCATCTCTACTTACGCGTTTCCACCTAATTTTGTTTCTCCTAAATTACCCATTTTTAAAGGTCGGGGTGATCGATAAGAACATCTTCATGCTATCCATGTTTCGATCTCGACTATGCTAATAATCATACTATCCTCATAAAGTTGTTTCTTCATAGTCTACAGGACTATGCTATGCACTAGTTTGATGACTTACCCGTTCATTCGGTGGTTTCCTTTACTCATCTCGTTGATGCATTTCTTACCCATTTTTCTATTAATATCAGTTATGTAATTTCTTACGCTCATCTACCATAGCTCAAACAAGTGCCCAACGAACATTTATCGACTATGTTTTACATTACAAGGGCAACTTAGATAAGATTAATAATCCTCTTGCAGATTATGAGCTCCAGGATATATTTATCCATAGTCTCTTTCCACCTCTACAAGATAGCCTGCTCTTTGAAATTTTCCCCTCATTTGATCAACTTTGTCACTCTCCCAAACTACGTGAGGCTAATATTTTCTTCGTAGCCAAGCTTAGATACAGGATGCACCTTATTCCTCATCTCACATGCCAAGAAAAACCCTCTTCAAGGAACCTAAACATAAATCTAACAACCCAAAACTGATGTTAAGGAAGTCTCCACTACTAGGGAATTACGTCTATAGCCATACCATCATCCTTTTACTAAACTTAGTATCCTGCTCAACATCTTGTTACCACAACTCATTGATAGTAGCCTCATTACTCTGCTACCACCTTTACAACTCGACCCATCCCGCCCCAAAGGGCGTAAATTTGACAACCATTCTTATTGTAATTATCATCAATGTGTTAGGCCTTTGCACTAATTATTGTTTCAAGCTCCAACATCTCATTCAAGACTTACTCAACACTAGTTCTCTTGAACTTCACGATTATCCCTCATTTGTCCCTACTAATGATAACCAAAAACTCCAAACATTTAACAACCCCTTACCCAAACATGATACTAAGAAAGTCAATTCATCTTCTAACTATGTCTAACATACATCATCTACTTCCCCTAGACCTCTCGAGTTTCTTATTGTTCACTCTCTGCGCCCACACCAATTACTCCTCAGAAGGTGACTACCATGCTACCTTTGTATCGACCATTTACGTATCCAAATCTCTATCCGATCCACCTCTATCATCAACACTAAGGTTGATCCATCTTCCCCCATTAGCGCATGTTCCCTATCCTTCTTACGCTCTATCGGGTACCCTCCATCACAAATCAACTACCCATTCAAGAGGCCCTATGGTGTTGTTAAGTTACATATCATAGTTGGTCTTCTCACTCTTCTCATCCATTTCCTTTTTAGTCAAACTGTCAAAGGATGTGATTTACTTCTCTTCCTCAATTGGATCCGTAAATCCCAAGCTATTGTCTCCATCAACCACTTGTGCCTTAAGTTCATCTATGATAACCGAGTTATCTCCATTGATGGTATTTATCATTCACCTCCAAAGCATCATCACATTATAGTTTTGTTACATCTGCACCTCCTCCTCTCCCTCACACACCTCCTTTAACGTTACTTGCATTGCATCTTATTCATACCCCACTTCTTCAACCATCCACTATGCACTGAATCCATTCTATCTGTCCTACACACCACCATAGGCCTATTCCTAGGACTAGCTCCCATCGATGGTCTCCATCAACCACTTATGCCTTAATTTCATCTACGAAAACTGAGTTATCTCCATTAATGGTATTTTTCATTCACCTCCAACATCCTCACATTATAGTTTCGTTACATCTGCACCTCCTCCTCTCCCTCACACACCTCCTTTGACATCACTTGCATTGCATCCTATTCATACCCCACTACTTCAACCATCCGCTATGCACTGAATCCATTCTATCGGTCCTACACACCACCATATGCCTATTCCTAGGACTACCTCCCGCTGATGGTCACCACCTCACTTTATTCCACATGACTTGTTTACTTCTACACGCATGATCCCGCCTCACTTTCCATCACCCACACACTTTACTACACCTCAATATTGGTCTTACATACACCCATCACATGCATATCATCTTCATTTCCTTATGCAACATTTGTATCACATACCACCCTTGGTGGATGTATGTACCCAAAATTGTAGGGTACTACACCACTGGAACAATGTCACACGTGCCCCAATGATGATACAGGTCTCCTCACAAGGTGTTTGGGATCCAAAAAATCTCTCCAAGTGTACATTAACATCCTGCATGCCCCGCTTAGCCTCCGCATGCTCTATTTTACTCTTTCCCCCTCTTTTCCTTTGCATTTTGGTCTTGGTGTGAAACCACCACCCTACAGGTGGCGGTCTTGTGACCACCGCCGGGCGGGCGGCGGTCAGAATCTTGCTGCCCTACTTAGGGCGGTGGTCCTTCATGCATTTTCCGAGAATGTTCCTTTTATTATGACTTGTGTAAATTTCAATGTTTGAGCTTTTTCACCGCCTTTGCTCGTATTTATGATTCTAGTTCCTAGAATAGTGTTTTTTCCATTGTTTATCGTTAAAGAGTTCAAATTGGTTTTCACCTTTAGGTAAATGGGATTCTATAAATAGTGGTTGATATTTAAGAAAATGGCCCCTCAAATTTGCCTGTCATTTTCTCATTTCAATAGCTTAGTCTTTCGGTTTTGCTTAGGAATTCAATAGTTTTATTTGTTGCATGTATAGTTGGTGTTGTTTTTCTATTTAGAAGCACATAATCTTCTTGTGCTAGTGTTCTTACTATTTCCATCTAGTCAATTGAGGTAGGATAGTTTCATTTTTCAGTCAAAATCCATTAAATTTACGCTTTTGTTCGTCAAAAAAGGACAGTTTCGGGTTCGGACGTTTTATGTTGTATGACTTGTAATAAATCCCGCTAGGAATTGCATAAGGCGAGCTCTGTTCTCTTGCGCTATTCCTCTCCTACTTGCATTGAATTCAGTCTACATCCAAAGCTGCCATTATCTCAACACCAAATTCCATTGATCTTTAACATCACACGGTTTTCCGGATCCACGTGAGCAGGAAGGAACGAGGAGATCAAACTGAGTTGACAAAGCCACACACAACCAAATTCGCCACTATTTTGTAAAATCCAGGTTCAAGCTTAATCATCCAAACTACATATTTTCCTAAAAATAGATATCTACATATTTGTAGAAGGTCTTGAAAGAGAGCAAGCATTCGGTTGTGATCCTTTGGTCCCACATCGGGAGATATCCTCAATGACATAGACACTAGTTTAAGAATCCAGGTTGCCATAATGCACCGTAAGTTACCCGAGAAGATTGAACAACTTTTAGTTCTAAATATAGAGGAAATTTGAAAAGGCATACGACTATTGGATATTAGGAATTAGGATTAATTCCACGCATGACCATATGAAGACCATGACAACCAAGGATTTACGGTTTTGATCCATAGATCCCACAACCCAACGAGCCACGGGTCAATCGGGACGTTGATGTTGGCTTACACACAATATTATTTATGTCCTCTCCACTTCCACCAACCATTATCGCAGATTATCCTTATTAGATATAACACTAACAAAGCTAAGGATTTTGGACTAGACAGAGAGAACTACCTATAGAATACACCATATATACAACATCCATCTTATGACCCTATCTGGAGACATACACGAAACAATCCCAAGCCATTTTCCACGTATCCCATAACCTATAGATTGGATCATGCTAGAGCTCAATATTGATTGGAGCCTTGAGCAGCCATCCTCACCAAATGATCTATCACACCGGTTCGGAGTTAGGAGGGTCTTCTTTTCCTTAGATTCACAGATTCCATTAGTGCATGTCGAAGACATACGTTTGCCTAACTAGTTCACCTATCCCCACGTATATTCCATCCCCACCAATTTGTCTCGACACGACCTCGGGAGGTCAAGTGCGAGGAAGAGTTACTTGTAGATTCCCATGCTTGCTTGTCACTTTTCCATCGTACAAAATTGGTGAACCCAGGCGTGAATCAAACAAACTATTTCATCTTCTCCATCTCATTAGCCTTCATATTAGCTTCATCAACAAAATTGGCAAATCGACGTGAACCAAATCGTTCTTCCACTTTTATCTCTTCCATCCGACCGTTCTTTCCCATTATTCTACGGGTATTCATATACCCCGAATATGTGAGGATTCAATGCATATGGCATACCTCTTTTAGATCTTGAAACAAACTATAGTCAAACAAATAGACAACCATCACCCTCACTTCTACGAATGGGTGATAACTATTCAAATAATTATTTATCATCTCAAACTCCGCCTCAAAAGACTAGATATAGTTCTTCTTTCCAAATAGAGGAGTTGGATCAGCCCACTCAAATGCAACAACTAGAGCCTTCAGGCTCTAATAACATGACACTTACTGGAGAATCTATTTCATCTCCTCAGGTCTTATTCAGACCACAAATTAGTAGACAGTCAGACCCACTTCATTTTTGGATGATGAATAATTAGCACGCTTCGCTAAAAGCAAGCAACGCTTCCAAAGCATGTATCCACCAATAGGGAGCTTACAAGTGCAATCTAATACTCTATTCCAGGAAAACACCCATATTCCTCCACTGACGGGAAATGCCCTCGGTGATGTTTGGTAGAGTAATGACCAATTAATAGCAGGGTATCATACCCCTTTGCAACCTCGAATAATACAACAAATGCCCTCAAGGAAAAATACCGTATCTTCACCAAATGAGGTCATTTCACCTTGGTGAAAAGGTTAGAGGTGGATCTTACTCAAGAAAATTAGAATTCATACTTTGGATAAGTAGGAATCCCCAATCCTCCACATCATCCTAGCCAAGTATACCTCCTCACGGGAATAAGCACGTTGGGCATGCCTCCTCAATATTCGCAAAAAGCACCAACTAGAAGCTGCATTTGCTAACGTGACTCTAATAGAAAATATGATACCTCCCAATTTAGTACAAACTAATCCATTCTGGGCAAAGCTCCTCCATACTTAAACATGTATTCCAAATCACCACAAGGAGATATGTTCTATTCTCCCAAACATGTTCACTCAACCATAGGGATTTCCTTATGCCTGCGAATGCTTATGTTACACTACATCAAAAAACCATCCCACCTCCACCCCCTCAAAGAAATGCCATCGATGGTCAAAACCTATGCGATAATAACTTATTCATAATATTTGAAAGGACCTTTAGAATTCACCATACGAAGCGTCATGCTTCTAAGACCTCTTCCCGATTTTCCCAAATACAAAGGGGATGGAGACCCAAATGCACATATCAAAGCCTATGCACAATGTGACCATTCGAGAATTGCTCCCTTGGGATGGGGTTGTTGCTTAAAATATTCCCCAAAACTTTAGAGGGCATTTCCCTTGATTGGTACTACAAAATACCTAAAGCTTCCATCCATTTGTTTAAACAACTCATTTCAGAGTTCATCAAGGCGTTTGACATGAACAAACTATTAAGAACCGGAATCGGGGAATTCTTGCATATTAAGCAAGAACCAATGATGAATCGGTTGCTCATTTCATCCAAAGAAGGTGTCTTGTCCTTTATTTTTACGTAAGTTCTCCGTACATGGATCAGATGGAACTATGTGATTTATTCCTTCATTATCTTAGTAGAGAGGTAAAGGAAGAAGTCAGAAGTTCCCTCTAAGAACTTATGATGAAGTACTTAAGAGCACCCTCCGAATAGATCAAGTTGCAATAGATAGTGGTTGCAAGATGTATGGAGTAAATGGGAGGTTAATCATCCCCAATCAAAACACTACAACCTATCCTAGTATAGTAAATGTCAATCAAGGACCTAAAATCCTTAACAAGAATTACGGAGTGACAAATGATGGATAATAGCGACTGTGCTAAGAAGGAAAATGTTCCACCACCGGTTAACAATCAATGAAACAACAATTTTACCCCAAAAATCAATACGGTGGATTTTAATCATCCACAAAAACAACAACATCAGATCCAAACACGGGGTCAAGACAAAACACAACTGGATATCAAAACCCGAACCAAAACCAAAGATAACAAATGAAAAAAATTTAATCCTAATACTCAATGGTTTAATCAGAGTTTTGGACCACAACATGCACCAAACCAGCAACCTAGGAATTACAATCCTAACTCATATTGTGGTTTCCACAAAATTCGAGGCCATGACACTAGGACTTTCCATGATTACAATAAATTCATGCAACATTTGCCAGAGGAACAAAGACAACTTTTCATAGATATGTTCTTAGCAGATCCTACATCACCTACACCAAATACTTTCATGGGAGCAGTCTCCCCTCAAAATGCACCCCTCAAGATCTTCAACGATCTGCTCCCAAATCACAATAACAATAAATTAAATCCAAATGGGATGAACAAGGGTGTGATGATAGGAAACAATGATCATGAAGCCTCAACTTCACTAAATCCACCTGTCGCACCGCAATTAGGAAGTCAGCCACGACCCAAGATAGTCGGTTTAGTGGAGTTAGACACTAAACTACACGTAGAAGCTGTAACAAGGACACAAGAGTATTCCTCTCAGCTAAACCCAAGTTACCCACTAGAGAAAGATAACATTCAAAAACCATTAGTAAAACCCCGAGGTGCCTATGATTTAATTAATGACCTAACAAAGACCTTCTCTCACATCTCCTTTTTGGACCTAGGCAGGATACCGAGTTTATATTCAACATAAACAAAATTCCAACGAGATGCTAAGATTACACGTAGAGGAAATCTAGCCTTGCATTTACAAGTGTGGGTTTATAACAAATATGTTAAACGTGCAATGGTTGGCGACAGGCAGCGATTAACATAGTCCCCTTCTCTTTCCTTCAAAAGCTAGGGTATGGAGAAACAAATTTTTCCATGACTCGAGAATACACTAAGAGGCTATGATAGCCTTAAAGCCACTTAGATTGGGACTAGAATACTACCAGTCACCTTAGGACCCAAAACTATCTTAACTGAGTTTTATATTATAGATCGGGAAACAAACTATAATATGATCCTCGACCGACCATGGATACACCGTATGAAGGCAATCCCTTCTATGTTATTTCAAGAAATAAGATTCGTGCACGTAGGAAGGATATTCATAGCAAAAGGCGATCCGAAACCATTCGATATACTCCTAGCCAACCTGAAGAAAAGGCCAGGTGTTCACTTTGAGTTTGAACTCCCAACAAACCAACTTAACAAACCAACCGACGCAAAACCGAAAGAAAAATTGATACCTACAATGGAAATAGAAGTTACAAACCTAGTTAGGAATATCCCAGCCCTCAAGGATGAGGATGATGTTGTAGAAACAATATCATTAGGAACTACTACAAAAATTTTCGAATTACTAGAACAAGATTTACCAATTTTCCTGCCATTTGATTTTGTAGGTATGGGATATACCCTAGGAATTGGTTCTCTTCCAGCAGAGGAACTCTGCATGGTAGAAGTAACTGAAGTAGAAGAAATAGATGTAGCAAATGTCCCAATATCCATCTTCCCAACTAAATATTGGACTCTCCATTTCGATGGAGCTAGATGTCATTATGGGGCTGGGGTAGGTGTGATCTTTACTTCACCCAAGGGAAAGATCTTACCATTCGCCTTTAAATTGAATTTTGAATGTACAAACAATGGCGATGAATACAAAGCCCTCCTCCTTGGTCTCATCATAGCTAAAAGGATTGGTGTTAATAACATCAGAGTATTAGGAGACTCGCAATTAGTAGAAAACCAAGTCTCTGAGGTGTATGAGACTAGAGATGAACATCTATAGCTCTAAAAAATAGTAGTATTAGATTTGAGTAAAATATTTGACTTCATATCCATTGAGGCAATCCCACGAGAACAAAACCTTCTCGTGGATTTGATAGCAACCTCATCTTCACGTTTTACCCTAAACAACAAGTTGGAAGACACTCGTTTCATGGTATCCCTTAAATGCTTGAAGCTGTTAGTAAAGAAAATGTCAAATCATCTCTTAACGACTATTCTTTGAGAATAAAACTACTATCTTAGACCATGTTGAGAGTGATAGATCCACCCTTGATTACCTCAATGCCTATGCGAGTTACATCTCACCCATCACATGGTAGATTTTCCTTAATCCCACATTCGTCTTCTTACTTTGGAAATCCCATGATAGAGCTTCCCCCACAAAAGGAGCTCGACATATACGGGTAGAGAATGGAGAAGATCTGGAACTACCTCCAGCCCCGCCTAAGTTTGAAGAAGGTAACGCTTCTTTAATTGAAGAAACAATTGATATTAATATCGGAATAGAGGAAGAACCGAAGATCTTAAAACTAGGATCTTCGTTAACTCCAGAAGAGATAGACATACACACTCAAATCATCAAAGAACATTAGAAGGCTTTTTTATTTAATTATAAAGAAATGATAAGAGTTGCACCACACACACAATACATAACCTCATCACCAAACTATATGCAAAGCCAATTAAATAAAAATCGAGACCAATGAAGCCCAAGGTAGCTCTCATGGTAAAGGAAGAAGTAATGAAACTCCTCCAAGTAGGGTTCATCAAACTGGTCGATTACTCTCGGTGGGTATCTAATATCATTCCCATTCTCAAAAAGAATGGGAATATATATCTCGCATAGATTTCAAGACATTAACAAGGCGTGCCCTAAGGATGACTTCCCATTACCATCCATTGACGTCATTGCTTAACGCAACAACTGGATTTGAGCTTTTGTCTCTCATGGATGGATTCTCGGGATACAATCAAATCAGAATATCCAAACAAGACCAAGCCAAAACCATGTTTATAACTCCTTGGGAACCTATTGCTACTTTGTTATGTCATTTGGTCTCAAGAATCTGGTGCTACATACCGGTGGGTAATGACATATATATTTCATGATCTTATTCATAAAATCATGGAATTCTATGTTGAAGACTTGTTGGCTAAAGCCAAAAGTGTTGCGATCACCCAAAAGTGCTCCGCATCATTCTTTCATGTTTGATCGAATACGAGTCACACTAAACCCAAAAAATGCATATTTGGTGTGACAAGAGAGAAACTCTTGGGTTACATCATATCATCACAAGGATCAATGTAGACCCAGCCCAAGATCACGGTTTTTATTAAAATGATCCCACCTCTAGATGAGTCTGGAATCAGGTCATTTCATGGGAAAATCGGTGTAATCGAAGATTCATCCTGAATTGAGCTTTTCTATTCATCCAATCAACAATCTACTCAAGAAAGATTATAGTATCAATTGGACCGAAGAATGCAATGAGGCTTTCGAAGTAGTTAAGCGTTTCTTGTTGTCACCACCTACGATAATGCCTCCTAAGCCAGACCACCCTTTAATCTTATATTCACGAGCTACCAATATCTCGCTAGCCTGCATGCTGGCTCAAGAAGACGATGAAAAAAGAGAACGCGCGATATATTTCATTAGCCAAACATTGCTCGAATATGAAACACATTATGCGCAAGAAGAATGAGAATGCTTTGCCATAGTCTTCACAACCAAATGCTTAAGACACTACATGCTAAACCAAGAAACAAGGGTCATTGTAAAAATAGACCATTTATGAACTTTCCTCATGCAAGGGTCCTTGCCTAAAAAGGTTGGATGCTTTATAACCTTAATGGGTGAATTCGAATTAACTTTTGTAAACCCAGAAGTCTATTAAAGGACAAATCATTGCAAATTGGTTAGCCGATAACCCGCTAGAAGGAGGCGATCTAGTAGATCTAGATTTTCCTGATGAATGAATATATTACATTGAAACTAGACCTCCCATCTCTGAATGTCCTTGGTATACTAATATTATTAATTATATCATGGACCATACATATCCCGAAGGTGCTACACCACAACAAGAAGGTAGTTATGCATTATCGTGGCTAAATACATCATTATAGAACAAGTGCTCTATCGTAAGGCTTTCGATGGAATACTTCTAAGCTGTGTTGACACGAGAAGAATCCAAGAAGATTCTCTATGAATCCCACAATGGAATATGTGGAGGTCACTTTGGTGGTCATGCCACTACCCACAAAATACATCGGATGGGCTATTTCTAGCCCACTCTAGAACACAATGCAAAGAGAGTTTGTCTGTGAGATGTCATAAATGCCAAGAATTTGCCCATGAAATTCACATGCCGGAACAAGAGCTGCAACCAATCACAACTCCATGGCCCTTTTCTACATGGGGCCTAGATTTGATAGGGAATTTCTTTCCCTCATCAATGAGATGGCCACAACTTGATAATCACAACCACCGAATATTTCACCAAATGGGTAGAGGCTATGCCTCTTACCAATGTACAGTGTTGTGATCACTAAGTTCATTTTGAACCAGATCATTTACATGTACGGTGTCTCACAAATCATTATCTTGGATAATGGCACTTCTTTTAAGAATGACGAGGTTCGTGAGCTATGCGGTAAATTTAAAATAAACCATCATACTGACCTCCTCAGATTACCCTCAAGCTAATGGGTAGGTCAAGCAACAAATAAAACATTGAAAGCTATTCTCCTCAAAATGGTAAAAGAAAACAAACAAGATTGGCATTTAAAGTTATATTTGGCCTTGTGGGCCCACCAAACCTCTATAAGAACACCAAGGGAGCAAATCCTTTCTCATTGGTATTCGGTGTAGAAGTAGTTCTCCCACTTGAGGTTGAAATACCCCGGTCCCTACATCTCCCTATAAGGGATTACGGATGAAGAAGCTTATAGAGAAGCACACCTCTTCCAACTAGAAAGCCTAGATGAGGCCGGGTTAGATGCCGAATAGCAAGTATAAAGTCTATGTTGACCGGATGTGCCAACAAAGTATAACAAAAAGGTCTATGAACAAGATATATATAAAGGAGATCTAGTTCTAAGACTATACAACCGGATCGATAAAAAGACCGGCAAAGGAAGGAAATTCCGACCCAAATGGTTGGGTCCATACCGAGTCACGAAAGACTATGGAAATCTTGCGTATCTCTTATGTACATTGGAAGGTGAGGAATTCAACAAAATAGTTAATTCCTTGCATCTTAAACGATTCTACGCATAAGCGAATAGTATTATTTGTATAATTATATCTACATTGCATCTTCATGTAGTTAGGTTCATTTTGTTTACTTGTTTCATAAAGTTTTGTGATCAAGGAAATTTTTCTTAAGCAATTAATTACAAACTTCTGATGGTATTGGCATAAGCATTCTAATCATACTTCTTCATTTTTCATAATATCATTAACTATTTTGGAGTCATTTCATCAAATAAAGCTAGATATGACAAAGTCTTAACAAATGTTGACCATCTTGAGGCCTCGCATGCTTGTTCTCACTTTTGGTTTCTTCCTAGGATAGGTGTCTTGCCTATGGTCTGTTCTAGAAGCTTCATAATGTCACATCTATCCCATGTATATATCTCTTTGGAAATAAGAACATATTGACATTTTTCTCAAATAAATAAGTCAAATGTAGATCAAACAGAAAATTTTATTTTTACACATTCCCTTGCCCTACCAACCTTCGGTGATGAGCTTACATCTCTTACTAGTGACGTAGGGTTGGGAAAGGATGGGAATGCCCTTACTCACTTGTGCCTTATCCATGGTGATAAGACCATGCTTCCTACTAGTAGCATGGGGCAAGGTGCAGGGAGTTCTATTGACAATAAACGTTAAAAGTCACAAAGCAAACGGTTCAAATAAACCTTTGAAATATTGAGTCAAAAACAAATGAATCAGATGTCCAAAATTCCAAGAGAGTTCAAAACCCCAAAAACCAGATTTTGTCAACCATGTGGCCATCTACGGATCTAAGTCTAGATAAACCGTAAAGCAAGTTGCATTCTAAACTATGGAGTCACTTGAGTAGAATAGGTTTGTAGCATCCTAATTTGGTTCCACCAAATATTTGTCTATCTCTCATCGCTACCATTCAACAAATTTCATAACTTGCGCCCTTTCTAGCTCTCGGTGGTGAGCCCTCGCATCTTACTAGCTACGTGGAGTTAGGAATGAGGCAAGTACATCTGCTCATCATACCAGACTTATCATCACGTTCTGTCAAAAACTATATGAAGTACCAGAAAATTACTTATAGAAGCTAAAGTTCAAAACCACATTGTGTCTACATTATCATATATCAGCATCACGAAATACAAAAGGAAAGAAAGCATTTGTATCATTTGTTCTCCATTGCATACATTTTGAAAAGCATATAAAAACAACATTACAATACACATGCAGAAACAAATCACAAAATCCTAGATACTAAGAGTCTGATCCAAAAAGAATATATATATATATATATATATATATATATATATAATCAAGTTTCTTGTATAATGCCATCATGCGCTAGGCATGGTCAAAATGCTCAATGAGCCCGGAAATACAAAATAAATCGTATAAAAAATCTAAGAGAGCCAAGTGGCCTCTCAACCCCTATGAGATCCCTCTAAAGGTGCACGACCATGTCTAGGACTCGCTACTTTGGTGCTCGAGTGCCTCAAGGCTCACGGTCCCAAGGAGCAGTTTGTGGCCTCGCTTATGAGAGCAACTCCCGATCGGGTGCTCTGTTATCCTATACCAGCCAACTCGGTGCAGAGGGTAGTCACCATCTTGGCCACATGCCGGACGGGGTGAAGACATCACTATGCCTACCACCATCTTGAAGGCTCCCCCTGCATCCACGAATAGCTTGCAGCACGAGTCTTCTCCATGGGGATCATTAGGGTATCGGTGCATACACGATGAATCAGGTCTCGCCACTCATCAGCAATCTCTGCAAACAAAGGAGAAAATAAAATTAGTAAATGATCAAAAGGTAAGACCAAAAATGAACAAGAGGCAAGATAGCAACTAAGGTAGTCCTAGCCGAAAACAAATATTAAGAAAGGGGTGATAACTCACTCAGATCTTTGGGCCTCCAAGAGGGATCCCTAGGATCAGCACCTTCCATAGATGCTGCCATTGACTAATGTCCCCCTCCTGTGCCTGAGGCTACTTATCATCCTACTACGGACTCATCCTCTCTGCCCACGTCCTGAGAGGGAAGCTCCTATGAAACTAGAGTCTCCCTCTCCACACTCTGCTCTGCCCTCTCAGCTTGTAACATCTCTTGAGTGTCATGCCACTCGGGATCGCTATCCTCCTCTCCATCTGACTCGCTAACCTCCATGTCCTCAGTCTCCTCCTCTATCTATCCCCCTGTAAAATCCTCGGGCTCAGAGTCTATATCAATGGGGTCATCGCTGTTGTGGGTAGGGCCGGCAGTGATCTGAAGTAAAGGTTCCTGAGGAGCACCGGCTCTCCCTCGAGTGCGTACCATGCTCCTGGCTGCAATAGGAATGCCAAGAGTAACAATTGTCTGACCCCAGCCTCTAGGACCTCCCCTAGCCTCCCGAACTGATCTGAACACTAGCACCACTAGGGGAAGCATACCGACGTAATGAAGGCCAAACTGCTAAGGCACTCGGTCAAAGGGGTATGTCTCCACCTTCCCTATCCTGTCCATAAGCTACCTTGTGGTAGAGCAAGAGATCAGAGTGAGGGCCTCCTCACCCCACAACCCTGTCATGGCTTGATAAGGTGTGGCCTCTATATCATTGGTAGTCAAGGAAGCAACTAGCTAGTGAGGTGCTCTAAGCACCGACGTATCTATCCATCTAGCTGCCCTCACAGCTCTGGGATCTACCACCTTTACACCTCTCCCATAAGGGATGAAACGCTCATAGACCTAACTCATCACCAGGGTCAGATGGCTCAATGATTGTCCCTATAAGCGGACCACCCAGTATAAATCATGATAGGTGGTCCCAAGTATATCAGCTCCCTAGGCATAAATCTAGCCATGTGCCTCAATCTGTGCAATAATAGGAGACCAGCAGTAGAGTAAAGTGTCCCCTCCCTTGTCCCTGATCAATCTCAAGGCAAGGATCCCCATAATAGCCTGACGAATCAAGGGGATAGGCAAGCTAGGAATAGAATGGACCCTCACCCCCTTCTTCGAGCTAGTAGAGATAACTGCGTCTCCCATATATGACACCCATTGGGCTATCTAAGCTCACGACCCTATTGTCTCAAGTGTGATCCATCTCTCGATGATTGGGACTCCCAAAATGTGGTATACATCCTCCAAGGTAATAGTCCACTCACGCCTGACTCCTGGAAATCGGAAAGTGTTCCGATCGGCATCCCAATATGAAAACAAGTCACAAAGTATGTGACTAGAAGGTGTGACATGAGGAACCCATGATATAAGCACTATGTCGAACCTCTCGAAGCATATCCTACTCACTCGAGAAAGGGCATCCAACACTGCTTTGGAAGCCAATCACACTCTCTCTTGACTCCATCGATATACTCCTCCTTCGCCGCATACACCCAAAAAAATGCAAAAAGGAGTAAGTTAGTACTCAAATTGCATTTTAAAAAATCATTAAATCATATAAGAGTACTAAAAATGAAAAATTTGACTCAAAACGCTGAGTTTTGGCATTCTCAGAAGGACCGCCACCCCGAGCAGGTGGCAGTTCCTGTAACCGCCGCTTCTGAGGTGGCGGTTCTATAACCGCTGCCCTGCTCTCGGGGCAGCGGTCATGTCTCGAATTTTCAAATGGGTCATGTGCCCTAAAAATGCCTAAAAACTCGAAAAAAGACCATTTTGACCAATATAAAGCCTACCCATTAGGCACCCCCCCTAAGTGACCCTATTAACACTAACATTTTCAAAAATAATCCCCCCATGACAAAGATTTCCTCATTTTAATATTTTGGGGATAAAAATGTTAAATTGAGTAGAACTTGTGATCTCGCAGTTGATGTTCTACTCGCGGAGGCATGATCACTATCTCGTCATGAATTTTTTTGACTATACTGCGTCAAAACCATCACCGTGGGTCCCGAGTTCAAAATCAATGAAATCAACACGCACAAATGAATAGGAAAATGGGTCCGTTTTTATATATATAGCATCTTGACCCATTTTAAATCTCCTTTTCACAGGTTTAGAGTGCCGACGGAGGTAAGTTCTTATCCCCACATGAATGGTATGTCCTCACTTCATGTTATTTTAGTATTTATTTTTCGATTTATTTTATCTATCTATGCTTGAGTCCTCTTTTCATTTTATAGGTAGTGGGAATTTTAGATGGTGTCATTTCAACACATAGACGTGTCAGGTATAATTTCTAACTCCCCATTTCGGAACCGCCATACTCGGACCCACCGTTTTATGCCTCTTCATGGCTAAAACACTTCTCCAAGGGGGCAATATGTACGTACCCAAAATTGTAGGGTCTTTGTACCACCGAACAATGTCACATGTGCCCCAATGTTCATAAAGGTCTCCTCGCAAGGTGTTCGGGATCCAGAAAAGCTCTCCAAGTGTACATTAACATCCCACATGCCCCGCTTAGCCTCCGCATGCTTTGTTTTATTCTTTCCCCCTCTTTTCCTTTACATTTTGGTCTTCAGTGATGAAACCGCCACCCTTCCTGGGTGGTGGTCCTTCACGCGTTTTTCCAAAACATTCCTTTTATCACGACTCGCGTAAATTTCAACGTTTACCATCTTTTTCACTGCCTTTTCTCGTATTTATGATTCTGGTTCCCTAGAATAGTGTTTTTACATTGTTTATGGTTAAAGAGTTCAAATTGGTTTTCACCTTTGGCTAAATGGGATTCTATAAATAATCTGGTTGATCTTCAAGTAAATGGCCCCTCAAATTTGCGTCTCATTTTCTCATTTCAATAGCTTAGTCTTTTAGTTTTGCTTAGGAATTCAATAGTTTTATTTGTTACATGCATAGTTAGTGTTGTTTTGTTGTTTAGAAGCCACATAATCTTCTTGTGCTAGTGTTCTTACTATTTCCATGCGATAATTGAGGTAGGATAGTTTCATTTTTTTTTCGGAAGCCATTAAATTTGTAAGTTTTGTCTATCAAAAAGGACAGTTTGAGTTACGGACATTTTATGTTGTATGACTGGCAATAAATCCCGCTAGGAATTGTATAGGCCAAGCTCTGTTCTCTTGCGCTATCCCTCTCCTACTCACATTGTATTTAGTCTCGCATCCATTGATGCTAACATCATATGGTTTTCTAGATCCACGTGAGCACGAAGGAACGAGGAGACCACACCGAGGGGACAAAGCCACACACAATAGGATTTTCCACTGTCTCGTAAAATCTAGGTTCAATCTTAATCAGCCAAACTACAGATTGTCCTAAAAATAGATATCCACATGATTGTAGAAGGGCTCTAAAGAGAGAAAGCATTCGGTTGTGATCCTTGGTCCCCTGACCAAAGACGTAGGAGATATCTTCGTTGACATAGACACTAGCTTAAGAATCCAGGTTCCTAGAACACCCGTAAGTTACCCCGAGAAGATTGAACAACTTTTAGTTCTAAATATAGAGGCTGAAAAGGCATACGACTACCGAATATTAGGAATTAGGATTAATTGTGCATGACCATAGGAGGACCACGAAAACCAATAATTTACGGTTGTGATCCACAGATCCCACAACCCAACGAGACCACAAGTCAATCAGATGTTGATGCTGGCTTACGTACATTAGTATTTAGGTCCTCTCCACTTCCACCAACCATTATCACACAGTTATCCTTATTAGATATAACAGCTAACAAAGCTACGGATTTGTGGACTAGACTAGAGAAAGCTGTCCATAGAATACACCATATATACATCATCCATCTTATGACCCTGTCTAGAGACATACATGAAACAATCCTAGGCCATTTTCCACATATCCCACAACCTATAGATTGGATTACGCCAGAGCTCGATATTGATTGGAGCCTTTGAGCAGCCATCCTCACCGAATGATCTATCACACCGGTTCAGTTAGGAGGGCCTTCTTTTCCTTAGATTTGTAGATTCCATTAGTGCATGTCAAATACATATGATTTCCTAACTAGTTCACCTATCCCCCACGTATATTCCATCCCCACCGGCTGTCTCGGCATGACCTCGAGAGGTTGGGTGTGAGGAAGAGTTACTTATAGATTCCCATGCTCACTTGTCACTTTTCCATCATACGGTGGACCGTGGTCCTAAGGTGTCATCATCCTCATCAAAAATTGTCAGACCTCCATCCCTAAACCTTATTGGTTGACCCCTCCTTTATGATACATTTGAGGGGCATAACACATTATATCCAACTCACCCCCTTCTCTATTCTAGCATACTTGTATCATCCTACATCCATCACTGATTCTATCCCCCACATTATCACACCATCATTACCCGATGACACACTCTTGTGCTTCAGTTCACACTAGATGATTGAGGGATCACCATTCCACTAAACCCCACACACCACAACTCTTGCAATATCCTATACATACTTCATTTATTATTCATTTCTCCTACGTTACACACTAGTCTTCGATATATGAGTTTAGTTTTATATTCCACCCATACATTCTATATTTACGCTAGGTGACATTATCCATGGGTATATCTTTACCTATCACCACTTCCTATTCTATCTACACCTATCATCACACTTTGTAAATTCTACCATGCATTTACACATCCTATTCACCATTTGGTCACCGCACTATATTGTTTTACACACTGCACTCACTAACCTATGACACACTCTAGTTCGTTTGTCCATACGTGATTCTTTGAGGGTTTACCAATCAAATGGACCTTACCTATATACAACATGTCATCATACCACATTCATCAGACTAATGACCAACGCTCTAGGCTATATTGTCACTGACACCCATCATGATGCGTTGATATACACCTTAGGTTAAATCACCACTCTTTTCATCACTTCGCATCATCCCATGAAATTTTCTCAACTTCCATTATATCCTCCTATACTTTTCTAATTCCAAAATTATTCCATTACATTTTCATACCCTCAATCATCACGTAGTGGTATACACCTTAGGTTAAATCACCACTATTTTCATCAATTTCTCATTATCATCTTACATCATATCATCACATATTCTAGTATCATATTCTAAGTCATTCTATTACATCATCATTTATCCTACTCATCATCGTATTCATCATGGAGTGGTATACGTTTTAGGTTAAATCACCACCTCATTCATATTCATCATGTAGTGGTATAAGCTTTAGGCTAAATCACCACCTCATTCTTATTCATCACGTAGTGGTCACGCTTAGTGATAAATCACAACCATATATTATCCACTTGATACTCATATACACTTCATACACCCTCATCACCCATCTCATAGTGACATACATTATAGGATAAATCATCACCTTCTTCTTTCATCATGTAGTGATATACGCTTAGGGCTAAATCATCACTCATCCATTCAACATGTTGTGGTATATGCTTAGGCTATAGGGTCCACACTTATCTTTCCCTCTGTCTCCTCACCATCCACTTCTTCCATAGTGATATACGCTTAGGGCTAAATCATCACTCGTCTATTTAGCAAAGTCGTGGTATACATTTACGCTATAGGGTCCACACACATTTATGATTCATTATTGACTACCGAGGAGGAAAAAAATGAACCTCACTTCATACAATTCCATACACTTAAGGTGAATGTTGCTCCTATCATTACATTTTGCATTCCATTCAATCCATCTTCTACATACCGCATTATCTGGGGGCATTTACTTTTGCGTACTAGTATTTTTCATGATCACTTTACTACACATGTTAGCTTGCTTTCTTATATGTCATTATCATACACACATGTGTGTTCACCTATTTGTTTAGTGTGATCATAGATACATGACTCTACACATGGCATGGATGCTCACCTTCTACCCTTACTATACTAGTCGCTGGGGCATCCACATTTGTCTCATACAGATGTTATTGTTTCATTTTGTACTTAGCATCTTATACTACTTATTCATACTTGTTTTTAACATATTGGTTATCACTCTAACATACTAATAGGTGTTCCATGTGCATCACTTGTTTTGCAAGATTACATGTTTCCATGACTACTTTTTGCTTCTACTTGTCTGCTTTTTTGTTATTATATGCGGGATTTTCCCTTTTCTTGTGTGCACACTTGTCTACTTTTTATGACCATGATGGGCTTGAGTGTCTTACGACATTGTGGGTGATGTCCCTTGTTTGTAACCCACTTTGTGTGGTCTTATTGTTTTTTCTTGCATGTTTACACTAATGTGCTTGGTACTTTTTCTACACATTATGTTTTTACACTAATTACATGCATGTGCTTGCAGACTAACACTTGTTTTGGCTAGCCATCCCCTTTTGTGTGTGCCTTGGTATCTACCAAGTTCTTTCCCTATCCCCCTTGTAGATCCGAGGGTCACATGTGTCGAGTGTGGTTGGTCCTCTTTTGGGGCCGCATTCTCCTTTTAGGGTTGTCACATGCACCCCCAAAGAGGGGGCATCATTGTGGGTTTTATACTAACATAATGTATTTACACCGGTTCAGACACAATGAGTGAGTTTAGACCAGTCTACAAACTCCATACACAACGTCCATAACAGGACATGGTGTCCTTCGACAATTCTACGGAGTAGTTATAGGCTTAGGGGTTATAATGGGTGTTCCTCTCTACACTTCTCCATCTAGTTGTGTCGATCACCCAAAAACTAGCATTGTACAAAGATCTCTTTAATAAATTTCAGCATAAGCGGTTAGAGTTAGAGGACACAGAGCATTTCTTCCCTACACTTCATCAGCTAGGGTGGTTTGACATCACCTAAAAAACTTGTGATAGTATAGGATATCCTTCTACACCCTTCTTCTCGACATGGATCAGGTGCACATGTTACATTTACACTTTTTCTAGCATATTTTACATTTTCATGCTTTACATTTGTATATTTTACACATAGTTTTTACATACATACATATTTTACTACTTGATTGTTTTCTCGTTACATGTCCATCATATGAGAAACAAGCAGTCAAATTAAGGGAAACAACAACAACAACATCAAGAATAACGACAATGACAATGAAATCACACCACTACATGAATTTTCCTTTATTAACCATGTAGGTACACTATACACACAATAATAATTACACACACACTCCACCTTAATTTCACTTCATTAGTTTTAATGCACATTTTTCATCTTTAGAATCCATGCTCCATATTTTTATTTTTTCATTCCACGCTTGAGTCTAGTCCATCGACACATTTTCTTTTACACTCTACATGGATATCAGGTATGCATCTCTATTTACTTTATGTTACCGAGCTTTCCACTCACCAACATAAAGTGGGAGGAAATGTAGACACAAAATTATGCACTTTACACATAATTTAGCTTGGTGTTATACTACTATTTAGAAGGTTCTCAAGTGGTTAAAGTACTAATTAATCCCACCTTTTGGGAATCTTTATTTTATATTTTGTTTCATACTTCAAATGTATTTTCAAGTAGATACCCTCCCACTTCGCAATTACCCCACCATTCTAGCCCAAATTAAGGGTGCCCCATCCTGTATTGGGGTGCCCCGGGGCATCTCGGTTCTACTTCTAGGTGACCCGGTTTATGCACATCTTTTTCCTACTTTATTTTTGGGATTTTCAAGCTATTTTTTGTCTTTATCATTTCCTCATTCGACCTTTTCGAGATTAATTACGATATTAAACTTGAGTGCCTTATAAATAAAAATATTATAAGACCATAATGGGGGTCCTAGCATCACATACTACTATCACTCCATCTAGAGCTGCATCCATTACATCACTTACATCCATTAGTTCTATGCATCAAGACTAGGAGATCTGCATCACACACATTGCATAGGGGAAGGGATTATATTTTATTCCATGCACACATTCTACTTACATTTTCTATAGTTACTATTTCTCGCTACTTCATAAACTGTGACTAACACGAGAGAACCTAGAGCACGAAATGCACAAACACACTAGAACTATATCTAGGTCTAAAATTTAGTGCAACGCTCGGTGATAAGACCACTAGTTTGGGGAGTGAGGTCATTCTCCGAGTTCATTTGACAAATCTAGTGCAAAAACAAGTAGGGTTTCGAGGTCAAGTTGTGACACCGCCAAACTCAATTTTTGAGTTTTTACAGTGTTCAAAGTGAAAAGATTATATACATGGGTACCCTTAGGCATGCCGTTAGCTCAGACATGCCATTTGCAAGGTCCATGAGTGTTCATATGTACTCCCGATTTCATTTCCAAACCTACAATAACCTACGGCAGACTTTGCAAATCAACGAATCTATTTATCTCCTTCTTCTTGCACACTTCGGGTTTTATTTCACTTATAATAGTTTACTTGCATTTATTTCATACTATTCTAGCTCATTTACTACAACATTTTTAGTCCTCCTAATCAGATTAACTAATATTTACTACATCCAAAGTATATTAATATTATTTTGTTAATCAATTACCCTCAACATACTCACCTAAAGGATGTTATGCAACCATCTTAGAACACTTAATTCAACAATCACTTGTAACATTACCAAATCATAATCCATCTAACTTTCAAGGCTAGAAGCCTTCATGGTATGATTTTGAATCCTCTTACAACTATCACCGAACAAGTAAGACACTCCATAGAGGACTATAAGGATTTTCACTCGAGTTGTTAAGAAAATTGGAAAAAAGCTTCCTCCCCTTCAAAGTCGCACCAATCTCACACAAAATAAAAAAATTCATCTTTATCCACACCTAAAGAATCCACATCCAAAATCGTCCCTCATCAAATTTATGCTATTAACATTACTACTCGTGCATGAAACCACAACCATGATTCATTTGAGTAAAAGAATTCCAAGACCTTCATCGCCATTCCTCCCCCACTAGAAATTGTTTCTTCCTCCGATAAACCTAAGGTTTCCATTCCTCTCACTCCCAAGACATCCAATCAAACAAAACCATCAAAGGATAAAGTTTCCATACTCACCACTTCACCATCTTCCACCACAACAAAAAAAAAAATTGTTTTCAAACATTTACACCAAGCTCCCATCAAAATTTCACTTTACGAGCCCATTCAAACATCACCTCCTCACAAAGAAGTTATGATAAAATAACTTTAGTCAATATTGGTACTGTAGATGACCCCCTCTTTTTAATTAATTTTATAGGGGCCCTTAAATAATTTTTGCCTATATCATTAGAATCTTCTTAAATACCATCACTTAGACTAGAAGACCATGAATTAACACTCTTCATCACAACTAAAATCAATGATGTCCTTGTTAAAAGGGTCATTATTGATGGGAGTGCAACTAATAACATCATATCATCTATCACTTTCAACTAACTTAGATTACCACATACCGTTATAGCTCAAAATTCACTTTTATTGTGATCCTTCAATGACACAATTGTACCCACATTAGGGACTTTCATTTTACTTGTCAAAGTCGGTGTCAAAACCCTCCTAAATATTCTACATCATAAAGGGGATTTGTAATATAACATGTTGTTAGGATGCCCTTGGATACACACTATACAGTGTGTTCCTTCCACACTCCACCGATGTCTTAAATACTAACATGAAGTTCAAATGTACGCAGTCCTATAGATCCTAACCCCTTTGCCACTACAACATGACATACCATATGAATGATGTTCTCATGCCTAAGACCTCATTCGACTCATTCGATGAAGCATATGCAAGAACATCCATCCCTCATCTAAATTTCCTGATGATTCCTCCCTTGGTGACATTATGAAACGTCTATCCCTGGGGGAGTACCATCTCCTTATGCTCAATTCATTTCCTACACCTAAAATATATGGCTGACTAGATAAACAACCCATGTACGAGCCTAACATCAGAGATATTTGTCTCTTATGACTCAACATAAATAAAAACAAATCTCATCTATGGGGAATCAATCACAATTTATCTCAATCCATCTGAAAACATAATGCGTTGAATTTTTATTAGACTTCAAATACTTATCTAATCCAAGATTTGCACGTATATATCTCCATCGCTGCACATGGAAAGGATTTGGCCTTGGACATTATGAACAAGGAATACATAATTTAATTGTTGAACACTCTCTTAAGGAACATGAGAAATATGGTTTAGGCTATGAGAAACCCGACACTCTGAAACATCTAAACCCACCACCTCTATTCATACCATGAAATTAGAATCCTCATCATCCATAGAATCAAGACCATATGGGCATTGAAAACACTATCTCCATCCCACCTAACATTTTTGTTAGTAAATGCTATTTCTTTATGACCATTGACTTATCAATCCAATCACACTATCAAAACGCTCCCTTTTATTAGGCCATAAATGGTTGAAGAAGATTCATTGACTATCGATATCCTTGAATGTCGCGATGATTAAGAAATTCTCTCCCATATGGGGATGTGAGACCACTTCCTTTAGAAATCCCTACCACGATACATCAACCCTTCTTAATGAATCCACTATCAACATAAACTTAGGGACTCCTCAAGAAACCCATATAGTTATAGTTGTTCACCACTAAATCCGTAAGAACTACATGACTTCACCACTTTCTTATCAAAATACAATCAAGAATTTGCCTGGTCTTATAATGATATGCAGTGTATTGACCGAATATCATCGTACATAATATCATCACCTATCTTAATGTTAAACTTGTCAAATGGAAACTCCATCGAATATATCCCCACATCGCTTTTCTTATCAAAGAAGAGTTACAATGTCCCCTTTCCTCCAACTTCATCATGCCCATTGACTATCCACAATGGGTCTTCAATATTTTACACATAACCAAAGCCTCACTAAATTTATGCATCTCAGTAATGACTTCCACGATCTCAACCTTGTTTTCCCAAAGGATAATTTTCCTTTTCCAAACATCGATTAACTCGTCGATCTCATAAGCTGACAACAAAATGCTTTCTCTTATGGATGTTTTTATGGCTATAATCAAATCCTCATCTCCACTTCGATCAACACAAAATATCTTTCATTACCTCTTGGGGAAATTTTTTCTCCCGTATCATGCCTTTTGGATTTAAGAACATAGGACCACGTATCAATGTGCTATTACCTATATCTTTTATGACCTCATCGTAAAATGGTAGAAGACTATGTCAATGAACTTTTAGGAAAATCTAAACAATGCAAATATCATCTTACCATCCTCGAATCTATCTTCACTTGCCTTATCAATATTTCCTCGGTCTCAATCTTGGTAAGTGTGTTTTCGGTGTTATCACCAAAAATTCTTTAGGATTTATCATATCTATCAGAGGTATCAAAGTCAACCAAAAAAAGATCAAAACAATCATAAAAATGCCTTTTCCATTAAACCTTAAATAAATACATAGCCTTCAAGGTAAACTACAGTCCACAAGACACTTTATCTCACACCTTTCTCGATTGTTGTCAACCATTTCACGATATTCTCTGTAAGGATGTAGATTTCAAATGGGATATTGATTGTCAAAAGGCCTTCAACAAATTCAAACATTATCTCTTATCACCACCCATGATTACGCTACCTCACGAGGGCGAACCCTTCGATCTTTACATATCTACTTTAGACCATGCCTTAGGGGCCATCCTTGCCCACTATGATGACCAAGGTTTTGAACAAGCCATATACTACATGAGTCGCAAACTTCATGACTATGAAACCCATTATACCGAAGCCGAAAATATATTTTTGCTCTACAAAACTTTGTAAATTCTAATCTACATCACTATCTCCTTAATAAAAAAACTTATGGCGTTACTAGTTTCAATCCACTTAAAACCATGCATTCCAAACCATATCAATGACCACATAACTTGATGGATTATTCTTATGACTTAATTTTATCTTGAGTTCATATCACATAAATACATCAAATTCAAGGCTATTTCAGATTAGCTTGTTGATGCACCCCTTCTCGACACTCAAATTTCACATGAATTATTTCTTTACAAATCCATCAATAATGTCTATGAACACGAATTTATCCCTGTCAAAATGACCCTCTTCTTCAATGGATCTAAATGCCAACAAAGGGGGAAATTTTTTTCATCATACCTCCCTGGGGATTCCTATTCCCCTATCATTTAAACTTAACTTTGAATGCACTAATAACATGGCAGAATACAAAGCTTTAATCATGGGCCTCACAACCACTATCTTACTAGGTGTTCATATGTTAGAAATCTATGGAGACTCACAACTTGTCATTAATAAAATCAAAGGAGAATATCAATATAAAAATAAATCTTGTAAAAATATAAAGTTGTTGTTCAATTTCTCCTCAAATCATTTGACCATTACACCATTCAAAGAATTCCATGATCCTTTAATAATTTTATAGATACCATGGCCTCTCTAGGAGAGCTCATACCCTTACAAACTAAAGAATCAACCGATAGCTCTAGAGTATACGTAATTTTTCAAATATTAGATCGCACCTCACATCAAAATCACCTTCCCTCCATTAGTACTATGAATATCATCCAGTAGACTTGTGGTATTCTCTAATATATAACTACCTTTCGAATCTAAAATCCCTTCTAATTTATTACGATATGCTAAATGTTCATTTCTCTAACATGCCACTCAATTTGTAATCATATGCAACATCTTGTATAAACGAGGCTTTGAAGGCCTCTATTTAAGGTGTCTTAAATCTCATGAATCAATGAAATCAATCCAAGAATTCCATGATGACATATGTGGAGGAAATTTTAGTGGAAATGTAAATCGTTAAGTGTGTCTTATGACTAGGTTAATAATGGCCCATTATTAACTAAGACTACTGTGCATAAATTAATAAATGCGTCAAATGCCAACTACATTAAGATCTCATCCATGCTCCCAGTCAAGCTTTAAAACCTTCTTAAGACCTACAGACCTTCTCTCAATGGGGGTTAGACCTCATTGGCACTATCAATCCTAAATCATGTCAATAACATCATTCTATTATCACAACAGATGAATATTTTACAAATTGGGTTGAAGTTATTCATTTAAATTTAACTAAATCAGGTCCAATCGTGAATTTCATATATCAATACATCATATGCTGCTTTGGTGTTCCCCATAAGCTTGTCACAGATAATGGAAAATATTTTAAAAACAAGGAAGTTAAGAAACTTTGTGACACATTCAACATCAAAATCAAATTTTCATCACCATACTATCCCCAAGAAAATGGACAGTGAAGCCTCTAACAAAAAACTCAATAAAATTCTCATGAAAAAATAGACGATGCCGATAGGAATTGGCATATCCAAATCTGTTTATTCTTTGGGCTTATCGGAATAACATCCATATCCCTACAAGTGCTACTCTCTTTTCACTCTTCTATGGCTCTGAGGATGTCCTACCTCTTGAAGTCCAAATTCCATCACTCTGTGTATCCCTTAAGGAGTTTATTCGTGACGAAGAATATCAACAAGACTCATCTAGTTCAAATAGAATTATTAGATGAAAAATGTCTAACCACCCTTGAACATCATCAAGTCTATCAAGAATACGTTAAAAAATAATACAACAAACCTGTAAAAAGAACATGACTTGGAGTAAATGTGGAAAGTTTACCCCTAATTGGATCAAGATCTTTGTTAGAGTAGGTATTTACCTTAGCTCATGTTCACCTAGGTAAATTATTTACCTTTATTGTATTTATCCTCACCCACTTATGTGTGTGGATATTTCTTTTTATTTATTTAGATATTAGGAGATATTATCTAGTTGTTAGGTATAGTTCTTTCCTTGATCTATGGTATTGACTAGTTCTTTCCTAGATCTATGGTATTGACTAGATCCTTGATGTCTAGTTCTCTGATAAATCTATGGACTTGACTAGTTCTTTGATGACTAGTTCATTCCATCATTTATGGCTTGATCTACGACCTTGACTGGTTCTTAGATTATTATTCTTTGCCTATATAAGCAAGTTCCATTCTCATTATATTTCATTGAGTTCCATAATAATATATGATATTGCTGCTCATTTGTTTGCAAAGGTTTATGTAAAGTTATTATGGTGAATTATTTTCATCTTATTGATCATGATGTTTGATTAGCATCTGTGTTCTTGGCTTGGTACAATCTGGTTATCATTCCTTTTATGGTATTAGAGCAGGAGATTGCTATTGACATCCATCTGTAAGTTTTATTTTACAAATAATTTTTTTATATATTCATATATTTCAGGATTTGCTCATATTTTGTTGCTATGTGCATTTTTATGCAAAACAAAGGCTTCCATTGGATCCGAAAGGCAGAAAAACCCTAAGATCGACTGTAAACTCGACCATTTCGGGAGGCAGTCGGTTTTTTGGTGTTTTTGTTGTGCAGAGAAACATACTGGTTTCGCCTCGGGATTCGCACCATACGGAAAATGAAAGCTATGAAAAAATTTCTAGGTTTTGCTAGGTTTCTAGAGATCCAATCTGGGTATTTTTTGTTGTGGCATAGCATTTTTGGTTTGTGCACAGGAGGTCTTTTTTTGAAAAGATGTTTCTTTCCTCTTTTGGCAGGGTCCATGGACGACACCCATTGAAATTCTTAGCCCTTGGTCATATGGTATAGTCATATGAGGGCTTAAAGCTTGTGATTCCTAGTAGGTGCTTAACTCCAGCCCCATTTCATTTTATTTGTGTGGTGAAGGAAAGAGTATTTTATTCTATTTTAGTGGCAACTAAAATAAATAGTAGAGAAGAATATTGAAAAGCTTGTAACTTTTGATCGGTAACTCGGTTTTGAGTGTCGTTTTTTGAAAAAGTGATTTTTTTCCATGCTTTTTCCATTGGAAATATTTATTTTGAGAATTTCACTATAATTATAAAGTTCCATATTGTAACACACACTCATTATAAAGTGCCAAAATCTAGGGGGCTCTTGTTGCATTGCTTGGTTCTTCCATTTCTTTTGGTGTTTTTTAGGATGGCATATACTTCTACATTAGATCATGTTGAGCCATTAACAACAGATAATTACCACACATGGAAACCAAGAATGGAAACAATAATTAAGCGGAAAGGATTATGGGTTTTAACTTCTAAAGAACAACCATTGTTCATTAGAGAATAGAAGAAATTTCAGTACCAGTGCAAATTTGATGGGTTTATGGGTTTGATAGGAACTTATGTAAGTGACATTATTTTATTTCATTTGGAAAAGTGTGACTCTCCTTTCAAAATATGGGAGAAATTGGAGCATTTATTTGGTAAGGTGGATCATATGAGAGCCATGCAACTTGAAATTGAGATCACCTCTCTTAATCCTAATATTTTCCAACAATTATAGACTATCTTACCAAGTTCAAGCATTTGTTGACACGATTGAAGGGGAGTGGAAGAGATAAGAAAGATGAAGAGTGTGTTTACTTGATTTTATCCAAGTTGAGAGGACCATTACAAATTTTTGCTTCTACCTTTTTCTCTAGCATGGATGCCTTAGGTGACACCTTCAAAATGCCTAACTTAGAGACATTTTGTGAAATAATTACTAGGGAAGAATCCAAATTATCACACCTTGAGTCTTCCACCTCTCAAAAGACATTAGTTGCATCTAATCCTAAGGGAGGGAAAACCAAACATTAAAACCAAATCCACACCTTCTCTATCTCAAAATGCTCCTAAACCCAAAGAAAACAACTCAAAACCCAAGGATTCTTCTAAATCTAAGAATAAGTCTAGCCGTTCATGCTCTTTTTGTAATCATGAAGAAAATAGGTGTTATAAGTGAATACAAGCCTTAGAGGATGCAGTCAAGAAACACAAAATTTCTATCTCCACTTCACCTCCTTCTAATTAGCATGTAAAAGCACTTAATGTTGTTAGAAGATCTCAGTCACCACTTGCAAACAATTGGGTTATAGATTCTGGTGCTTCTCATCACATGAATTCTTCCAAGGAGTCTTTTATTTCTCTAGGTTTGAGTTCTACTTCCAAAATTGAGGTTGGAGATTCTTCCTTTCTTTCTGTTGAGGGAAAAGGTGATATAAAACTTGATGGTGGCAGTATCCAAGATGCACTATATGTTCCTAACATCACTACAAATTTGCTTTTGTATATCAAATTTGTCATTCTGGTAAAGGAAAAACAGTGACTTTTACACCACATGGAGCAGAAGTATGAACTTTGTTGGAGCCTCATTCATTGGTTGCTCAGGGTATTGTTGATCATAGTTCTAGACTATATCACTTTGAGGGTTTTGATGACACTTCTTCTATAGGGTTAGGATTGGTTTCTCATGCAGATTTAGAGAGTAAGCTTTGGCATGAAAGATTTGGACATCTCAATTACAGATATTTGAAGGAGTTGAGCACTCATGGTATGGTAGATGGTCTTCCTAGAGTTTCTTGTCTTGAGGGAGTTTGTCATGGTTGTGCATTAGGGAAACAACATCAAGATCATTTTCCTAAGAATTTGTCTAAGAGAGCTTCTTCACCACTTGAGCTTGTGCATAGTGACTTGATGGTTTTTCCTACCCCATCTTTCAATGGAGCTAAGTATGTACTTACGTTTATTGATAATTTCTCGAGGCGTACTTGGGTTTATTTTCTCAAGTAAAAAAGTGATGTTTTTTCACACTTCAAAGTCTTCAAGGATTTGGTTGAGAAACAATCTTCTAGTAGCATAAAGAACCTTCATACTGATAATGGGGGGAGTACTTCAACAATGAGTTTTCTAAATTTTTGGCAACTCAAGGAATTATTCACCAACATTCATTCCTCATACTCCACAATGAATGGATTAGCAGAAAGGAAGAATAGAACTTTGAAATAAGCGACTAAATGTATGATGCATTATAGAGATATACCTCCTATCTATTGGGTAGAAGTAGTTAATTGTGCTTACTATATTTAGAATCGCACAACACACAGAGCACTTGAGCATTTGACTCAGAGGAAGCTTGGTTCAACACTAAGCCAAATGTCTCATTTTTTCGAGTCTTTAGGAGCCATGCTTGGGCCTTTGTGGCAAAGAAGAAAAGGAAATATTTTGATAAAAAGAGTAAACCCTTGATCTTTATAGGGTATTGTGAGGACATGGAGCTTATCATATTTTAGATCCTAATACACATGATGTTCTTTTTCAAACACATGTTAAGTTTGATGAGAATTTCACTCATCATGATTCTTCATCTTCTTCCATTCCTTCTTCTTCATCTCATCTTGAGGATCCTTTATTTGAGGAGATTGATGAGGAGGTTATAAGTGCCATTGAGGATCCTATTCCCACTGATGTTTTCATTATGCCTAAGTGGGCTCGTACTACAGTTTCTAAGGTAAAACCTTTCATAGAGGATCTTCCACCCACTAGACATCATCATGCACATTCTACAAGTTTTGGATGTTTGTTTCAAGTAGTTTTTGAGGATCCATAGTCTTTTTAAAAGGCTCATGGGATACGGAGTGGGATGATGCAATGGCGGTTGAGTATTCTTCTTTGATAAAGAATCATACTTGGGATTTGGTATCTCTTCCTAAAGGAAGAAAGATGGTTAGGTGTAAGTGGGTATACCGAGCCAAATACACAACCGATGGGTCCATTGAAAATTATAAGGCACGTCTTGTTGCAGCGGTTTTTCACAAGTCGAAGGTATTGATTACTCTGAGACTTTTGCACCCGTTGCCAAGATGGATTATGTATGCCTTGTACTTTCTATTGCTGCATCACAGGGGTGGCCTGTATACTAGATGGACGTGTAGAGTGCCTTCTTACATGGAGGTCTACAAGAGGAAATATACATGGAGCAGCCAATTGGATTTTTTTAGGATTCTTCTCTTGCTTGTAGGCTCTGAAAGTCTCTTTATGGTCTCAAACAAGCCCCTCGGGCTTGGTATGAGAAGATGGATTATTTTCTTCTATCTACTGGTTTTGTTCATTTCCACTCCGATCATACAATTGTATCTCCAACATGTTGGTGAGGATATTATGATACTTGTCTTGTATGTTGATGATATGTTACTTACTAGCAGTTCTTCTTCCCACATTCAGAGTATTCACCGAGATCTTTCTACACAGTTTGACATAACAGATCTTGGGTTATTGCATTATTTCCTTAGTTTGCAGATTTCTTAGACAAATTCAAGGATTCATTTGAGTTAGCATAAATAAACCCATGATCTTCTTGGCACTTTGATATAGCTGATTGCAAGCCAAGTGCATCTCCTTTTCAGTTTGGGGTTACTCTTATATCCACATATAGCACACCACTTTGTGATCCTACGTTGTATAGGGAGTTGGCTGGGAGTATAATGTACTTGACCCATACTCACCCTAATATTTCATTTGCAGTAGGGCTTGTATCTCGGTTTGCACATTCTCCTCATAGTAGTCATTGGAAGGATGCTAAAAGGATTTTGTGCTATTTACAGGGCACTTCCCTCTTTGGCCTACACTACAGTAGGGGTTCTTCTCAGTTGGTTGGGTATACAAATTCAGATTGGGCAAGTTCTATTGATGACAGGAGTTCCACTTCTAGATATCTTTTCTATCTTGGTTCTTCTCTAGTTGTTTGCGCATGCAAAAACCAACAAGCTATTAAACTTTCATCTTCAGAGGAAGAGTACATGGCAGCGATTCATACAAGTCACAGATTCTTTGGCTTCATTAGTTATTGACAGAGTTTGGATTCTTACAGGATTCACCAACTATATTTTGGTGTGACAACCAAAGTGCAATTCACATTTATCGTAACCCAATTGAGCACCAGCAGACAAAGTATATTGAAATACACATCCACTTCATTCGGCAACACATTTAGAATGGAGTTCTTTGTTTGGAGTATCTTCCAACTCAAAGAAAGATGTTGCAAACATCTTTACGAAGCCTTTTACATCACCTCACTACCTTGAGTTGTGTGGAATGCTTGGGGTTTTGGAAGTTGTTCTTGGGGGGTGTTCGTGAGAACATCTTCCTTCTTCTTCTTCTTTCTCTTTCCTTATAACAGGATTCTTTCCTTCTTTTGGTTTGATATTTCTTCATGGATATATTGTACATGAGTACCTCATTAGGCCTAGTTGCCGGGACTCATACTACTGGACATGCCACTTCTATTTTGGCCCCTAGCTTCACTTGAGGGGGGGTGTTAGAGTAGGTATTTACCTTAGCTCATGTTCACCTAGGTACATTATTTACCTTTATTGTATTTATCCTCACCCACTTATGTGTGTGGATATTTATTTTTATTTATTTAGATATTAGGAGATATTATCTAGTTGTTAGGTATAGTTCTTTCCTTGATCTATGGTATTGACTAGTTCTTTCCTAGATCTATGGTATTGACTAGATCTTTGATGTCTAGTTCTTTCATAAATCTATGGACTTGACTAGTTCTTTGATGACTAGTTCTTTCCATGATTTATGGCTTGATCTACGACCTTGACCGAGTTCTTAGATTTTTATTCCTTTTCTATATAAGCAAGGTCCATTCTCATTATATTTCATTGAGTTCCATAATAATATATGATATTGCTGCTCATTTGTTTGCAAAGGTTTATGTAAAGTTATTTTGGTGAATTAATTTCATCTTATTGATCATGATGTTTGATTAACATCTATTTTCTTGGCAACACGATCTTGTTATTGTTCCTTTTATTTCCATACGTCATCACTCACAAGTATGGGTTGGGAGCGTATCATCTTGCATCCCTTGATGGTCATCCTGAAAAGGAACCTTTGAATGCCTTGCGCTTGCGTCCTTTCTATTGTTAACTGATTGATGGTTATAACAATAGTTACATATAAGATCTTATCCCATCATTAGCCAACCATTTTATCATCATAATGATTTGAAAGCATGTGGGTTTTTTTTTAGTATCATCAAGTACCTTAAAGATGAGCACCATAAATTTGTTCATCGCATCTTTCACTATGGAAAATTTCCTCCCTAGTAGGAACCCCACAATCATTACATCCACCTACCTTATACCAACAAACAAAATGACATGGAGCACATGTGTGTAGGTCATATGCACATATTTTCCCCTCCTTGAAACATTCTATTAGGGTCTTACCCTCAACTAAAAAAATAAAAAGTCAAAATATTTATGGATGCTTCTTATCAAAACTCAAATATAATAGATTGATCCCTCAAAGAACAACTATTCAAAATATAAAAATCATGTTGTCAGAAAGCAAAAAGTAGACTAATCCCTTGAAGGAAAACTATGATTCAAAATCATAGACTGATCCCTTAAAGGACAAATGCTATCTGTAAAAGTCAAAAATCAAAATTTTAGACCACTCCCTTGAAGGATGGCTACCTATGTAGAAAGGCTTCCTACATTGACCAGCCTTCAAATATTAAAATTTATCTAAGCATCCTAATAAATATTCCTACATCGATCAAATTTCTCATCGAAAGAAGGCTTCCCATATTGATCATCTTGCATAAAAAATATATGTATGTCTATATAGCTGGGAATTTCTCTAAGAAAACTATTGAACATGAGAATCCTTCTTTCTTACATTGATCTACACATATACAATTCCCTTTCATGTCCTAGGAAAGTACATAATATCATTCCACCTTTATGACTAAGTTATTATGTAACTACCCATTGACAATCTCATTTAACATTATTTATTCATTAGGGATAAAAGTGCAAGTGCTTTCACATTTCTATACCCATCACGTATGTATCAAATCCATATCAAAGCAATCATTTCATTTTTACTCCTATCTTATTGGCTACATTTTGATAAGACTATCTTGAGATCACATTTTAGTCACATAATAAATAATCATCCATGTCACATTTAACATTTAATCATGTAAATAAAATTTTCCACATTCCATAAACATCAATTAAATAAAACATTTAAAACATCAAATTTAAACACATACATAATAATAAACACATATAAATCAAATAGATCAAAAATGAGAATCACATTATCATCATATATATCTATGTGTGTGTGTGTGTATGTAAAATTCCCGAATACATCATCACTTATGTAAAAGTCATATACATATATATATGTGTGTGTGTGTGTGTGTGTGTGTGTGTGTGTGTGTGTGTGTGTGTGTGTGTGTGTGTGTGTGTGTATTTACTTTATTGACATGAAACAGAGATAAGGGTAAGGGCTAAGGAGGAATACCTATTATTCATGATCAGTTGATGGTTGTTGCGCAAGACGTTTTGACTTCTCAATCTCATGTCGATTATGAGAGCTTCCTTTTGGCTAGGAGGAACTACGAAATAGAAAACTTGACCAAAAATAATAGTTAAATGATATATGATAGTGGACTGCCTAGCATATGCTAGATCTGGGAAGTGTGATACTCCTTAGATGGTCTGTCAATCCACTGTTTAAAATAAATTAATGTGAGAAATAAGAAAATTCCTACTATAGTTGATATGATTTAGGTATCTCATTCAATCACAATAAGAAAATATAATATAACAAGGCTATGCTATAGTTAGATATGAAGGGTTGGTAGGTGTCAGGGTACTGGAACTAGTTAGGGTTAGGTTCTAGGTTGTTTAGGTTATTTGGTAAAAGGTTGTTTGTTTCGTTATTGGCATAGGGTATGAAACACAGAGACCAATGTCGGTTGGGTATAACCAATGATGGTTTAAGGGAGACCGACGATGGTTATGGGTAACCGACGTTGGTACCAGTAGTTCAATGAAAACCTTATTGTAGAGTTTGGGTGAGGTTAGATGGGGCTAAAGAAGGGGATGGAGAGGTCTGTGGGAATGTTGAGAACACTTAGAGAGGTGGAAGGGCTAGGATAGGTGATCTAATAAAAGGGTGGGTGAGGTTTTTAGTTTGTCAGAAAGAATGTTATGGAGGAATGGGAATGTTAATAGAAGAATGATAACAGAAATGATAACAACTCTATGAGCAGAATAAGAATGGAAATGAATAACGATAATAACACTTACCATTGTGTAGGTCCAATGGTTGGGTTGTGTTTATGATCGATTGGTGGAATGGAGCTTTTTGAAATAGTGATGCTTCCCATAATGTTACCATGAGTGCAAATGCTTATGGATCTGTCCTGGTGTTGGCTATGGATGTTTGGGTGTGTGAAAAGACTCTGGTTCTGCTTACATGCAACTCTCTTCTCACCCTCTTGCTCTTAGAATGTGCCAGCCCAACAACAAGGTTTCTAAGGTGAATAAATGGTAATCGACGATGGTTTTGGGCTGACCGGTGTCAGTTTAGGGGTGACCGACATCGATTAAGGTGGGATTCCCTATGTTTACTAAAATGGCATATCCCCATGGATTTCTTGGGCTAGATTGGTTTTATTCATGTGGATCAAAACTAAAGTTTCCCTTCTAATGAGTGGGAATGTGGTTAGAGAAATCTTAGGCATGTGCTTTTATGGTTAGACCAAATTTCAGTGCATTAAGGCAAGTAAGATCAGGTCTTGGTTAATTACAGAAACATCTCTAGAATAGGTCTAGGGTGAGGTGGCTGGGTGAGGTGTCTAGGTGAGGTGGTGGGGTATAAATTAAGATAATTAGATACTAAATATTGTGAGGATATATATTAATTTAATTAAATTAATAGTGATGTGGAGTAGAAGGGGTCATGGTTAGGTGAGTATGTTTGAGTGGTTATTTGATGAGGGATCAACGGAGTGTGACCCAATTTTGGTTTCTATATTTTTCCCCTTTTTTGTAGCTTGTATTGGTAAGCAATGCTAAAAAAAATAGGATGTGGTTTTATTGGGTGTAAGTGAAGGTGGTATTGTCCCAAGCATGGGTGAAGGTAACCCCCCTAAAACTAGGAATTGATGAGGTGAGGGAAGGAATCAATGAGTGGTTTGATAAAATGAGGAGGTGGGTGGTTTGAGAAAACATGGTTAGGTGTAAGGAAGGTGATGGTGGAGGGTATGGTGATTGTAAGAGGTAGGGTGGGTGATTAGGTAAAGCATTTAGATGTACGCACACGTTGTGAAATGCCATGAGATACAAGGGTTTCTCAACATAACAAATGTACGTTAGCTAGGGTCATAAAGGTCATCCAAATAAGGGTTGTTGAGGTCGATATCCAAGGTAAAGGATACGGTCTGGGCACTCAATGAGGTAAGATGCAGGATGCATAGGTGTGGTTCCAGTACATCCAAAAGTTCAAAAGGTCAAGGTTTGTTTGGGTGAAGGCCATGGCCATAGGAAAGGTAAGGCTATTAGGTTTAGCAACACGGGTACCATCATCGCGAGATGTAACGAATGAGGGCATGAGAATATCCACATAATCAATTGTTAGGCGGGTAGGTGTGGGGAGGGTAGGTGGAGGTAAAAATGGGTAATGGGGTAAAGGTTGAAGCGGAAAATAGAAAAATGTGATAGGTTCAAAGGTAGTGATGATCGAACACACGTGCATGTATAAATTGCGGCACGGTACCAGGGTGAAGAGCTTGCAAACTCTACATCATCCAAGGTCGATAGGTCTATCCAAATAGGGTTGAAGTGAGTCCGGTATCCAAGGTATAGGATATGGTGCGAGAAACACAATAGAGGTCAAGTGCAGGAACATTTAGGTATGTTATAGTATACCAAATGTTGGGTTAGGATAAACAACAAAACAATAGGCAAGGTAAGGTTAGTAGGAAAACAATACGGGTACTTGACTCGTAAGGCATAGCGAGCATCTAGGTTCAAAGGTCATGAACAGTGTTCGGATCAAGGCATATAAGTCACAAGTATGGGTACGGCTAAGGGAAAGGTGAAAACAACATGTCCCTTAACACAATTTAGCATGGTTATAGGTAAGATGGGTGGGGAGGTAGGTGGCAATAAGGGTGAGTAAGGTTAAGAAGGTGGTGGGAAGGGTAAATTTTGGTCGGAAATGGGGAAAGGGTATTGACAAGAGTATGATAGGTAACCGATACCTGTCATTCTTATCCAATGAAATTCTAGGTAAACTGACCATGACATTCTAGGGCATAGGACCGATGTCGATTTAGGTGAAACAGATCATGGTTTGCTAGGGCACAAGACCAATGTCGGTCAGGTCGAGATATGGATAAAAAAGGAAATTTCCACTTTTTGCAGAATCATTTGTAATTTTCCAAATAGGGAAAACAACAAAGCATTGAATGAGTTGTTCTTTTTTAGGAAAAGGTACGAGGGATGAGATCCTGCTGAGGTGGAGAGATCTAGTTGGTTAGAGGAGCTAGGTAGATGGGTCCACGAGATCGGGTGAAACATTTGTGATATGGTGGAGGTTAGGAGGATTGGATTTGGTGATTGGATATGGCAGAGGCGGGAGAAGGTTCGGGTGGGTCACCCATCCAATGTCAATCATACCACCACGCTAATGACACGAGAGATGAGGTAGGATTCTATTTGATATTGTATTTGTTATTGAAATAGGCTATTGAAATGGGGTTGGGTGAAAAGTTGGGTGTAATTTTATTATTTGGAAGGTATGGGTAAAACAAAGGAAATGAGGGATGGGAAGGTCCAATGTAGGTTAAATAGGATTGTGAATGAAGCTAGTATATGTTTGGGTATGTTAGAGTGGAGGATTAGGTCATATTTTGAGAATTTTGGAAAAACAGGGGAGGGGGTTTAGGCGTATTTGGCTCTATGACACCGACCGACGCTAGTCAAGTGTTGGCCAACATCGATGGTATTTGGCTGGCATCGGTCAAGTAGTAGGTGATCGATCTGGTTACACATGACCAATAACGATCATTCTTGACCCGTTGTCGACCGAATTTTTGGAAAAATAGGGCAATAGAGAGCCAAGGTAAGAGATAAGGATATGTTAGGAGATGTAAGGGTAGGTTTCATGAGAGGTAAATAGGGGAATAGGTATAAATAGCATGAATATATTGGTATAGAAAGGGGTAAGTGGTAGGGTGGGTATAATTGTTATCACCGAATCACAAAGCACCTAATGTTTATACAAGTGCATATACTTGAACTCATGGTGTGATTGGATAACATGGGTACTATCTCCAAGTTGTGGGACTTGCTACTTGAGATAGACCTCTAGAGAAGGCTGGTTCCTCTCCTAAACTACCTGCCACAATCTACTCTAATGCAGGGGAAACTAACTATTCTAATCTAAATTTCCAAGATACTAGGGAGAGAGAATGCATAAAATGAAAGCCTACACTAAAGCGGTGATACACTAGAAAAGGAGGGTGTGAGAGTAGTCTTCAAATGCGTGAAATACAGAAGCAAAGTGCACACTAGAAGAGGTGATGATAGTTCTCCATAATCTAGCAAAACACATTCACAACAATATTTCAAACATACACAATGATAATGGATCCCTACATGAACATAATAATAGACACAATATTCTTGTAATCAAGGTTGAAGGGGCAAGAAGAATGCAAGAAAACACAGCAGGGGAAGATACATCCACAAACTTATATTTTATTGCTTCATGATATGCACAGTTCAATCTATTACAAGATAAGGGCCTAGATCACCATGCAAGGAGTCCACTACAAGGGCCTGCAACACATTGGCTTCACAAAGAAATTTTGGCAGAGCTTTGCTACAAAAACTACCTCCTCCTACAATGAGCCCAACACTCCAATTTATAGAAAAAATGAGAAGAGAAAGAGAAGGGAAAATGGAAATCTCGAAATCTGTTCTTCAACCACTTGTAAGAGGCATTAAATGGAGTAAAATGATTATATATTACTTGTAAAAGGCTCCTCATACTGTCCCAGGTGCTGCAGCAGAGAAAGAATGATGACCATGCCTCTTAATTACACTCCCAACCACCAAATAAAACACTGTTATGAACCCGTCCACATTTTGTGAAATCTCCCCACCAATATCTCATCAAATCCATAATTTCTTGATTTATGTGCATTGGGCTTGGAGCCATGATTCCAACGGTACCAATTTTGTGTGATTTCGTTCATAAATACAAAAGTTATGGCCTTCTGAGTGCGGGAAGCTATTTTGGGTCTGGCAGGCGTTTTCTATCATTTGACTGGAATGAGCATTAACTGACGTCGTGCTCATTCCAGAAAGTCCAATTTTGTGAAAATCGGAGCTCGGAGTCAAAAGTTATGGCCGTTTGAAGTTTCACGGGTCAAACATTGACTTTTCTCTTTTTGCCTTTGGCCGTTTTAGCTTTTCATGTCTCATGCGTCCCTTGTGTACTTTTGTCCCAACTGTCTCGGATGAAAATCTTACGCTTCGGCTGATTCGGGCTTCCTTGTCCCTGCTTACACCTTTTTCACCTTTTTATGTCTCACGCGTACTTTTGTCCCAACTGTCCCACAGATTGCCTAGGACAAATATCTCTAAACCACCCAAAATGGGCTGTCTTTCGGTGAATCGGCTGGTTCGCGTCCCGCACGTACTTTTGTCGGCTGTCCTAGAAGCTGCGCAAAAAAAAATTGACGATTTTCTATGCTTTCGGCCAATTCAGCTTTTCACATCCCGACGTCCCAACTGTCCCACGGACCGCCTGGGACAAAAATGTCCGACTTAGCCAATTTTCTTTGTTTTTTCAGCCCCAAGCTTGGTACGACGAACCTCGGTACGACCCGAACTGGTACAACCCGAACCCTTCAGACCCGAAATGCTTTAAAACAGTCCTGTAACCTTATTTTTTGTATTTTTTCCATTTTTTCAACTCGTTGGGATTTCTTCTTGGATGAGAGAGTTAGAGAGAAGCCGAGGGGGCCCCAAAAACATGATTTCGGGCCTTGAATCAATCTACTTGCTCGGGACTAAATAATTTGATGCATGTTATCAAAATTACCTTGAGGGGTGAATTTTGGATAACAATAATAAGTAATAAGGTTTAGGGATAAGGTTTATTGGGTACAATACATGTTTGGTATGGGAAGGTTTTGACAATAGTGTGTTTTTTTGGGTGCGGGTGAGGGACTTGTCGACACTAAAATTTTCCTCCGTAATTTCTATTTCATTAATGTATGTATTAGGAATATGATGTTGTTAAGTATAATAGTAGCGTCGATAGAAGATAACGGTGCCGTCGATGCAAGTGCCGCCAATAATGTGGAGTACGGTACATGATCAAAGTACAATAGGAATGTTGTAAAAAGTAAATATTTGTCATAAGTGGTCCGGTAATGTTAAAATGTCAAAGTTTGGGTAATTATAGAAGTAGGGTCTACATGATTAGAAATTAGAAATATTATATTGGTAATAAGGACAAGGAGTGAGGTCATAAATATTTTGTGTATTTTATTTGTAAAAAGTCTAAAAATATGGAACCCATGTAAAATGATAAGGTTTATCTTATCTTAAAAGATAAGCTTACATGTACAGATAAGAGTTAAGGTATGGAATATGATTCGTCAGAGTGGATTTCTTATCCTATCTTAGAGATAAGATGGATAAGCCTGGAAGTTCTATAAATAGAGAGGCCACCCCCCTCATTTAGCATAGAAGGAAGTAGTGAGAAATATTGTAGGAAGTGTGCGAAGGAAGCCATCAGTTTAAAGGTGTGTTGAAGAAGCCATTAAGAGGTGTAATTGTAAAGTTTCTCCCATAGTCTTGGTGAAAGGAAAGTGAAGTCAATAACACTTGAAGTACCTCATGGGTGAGATTGTAACAATTTCATGTTAATATTATAATTTATTTTGATATTTCAGATTTGTCATCATTCTGTCTTATCATAGTCGATGGTATTCTTGTGTTATGTTGTTGTTTTGTTTCCAGATTACATCCACCAAACTAAAGGCTGTGCATTAGTAAATAATCATAGCACGAGGAGTTCCCGGTGAAGAATTATCATAGTGCCGGATTGGTGATGACATTTTGGTTCCATTGCCGGGACCATTCCTCGTTGGTGGATTTTCTGGAGAGATATTCCCACTTAGTCAAAAATCAACCTTGTTTTTACTGTGCATAGTAGTTACCATGGTAAAGTCATTTTTGCCATGAATAGTAGTTACCATAGTAAAGTCATTTTTGCTGGAATAGTATTTACCGCAGTAAAGTCACTTTTTACCGTGAATAGTATTTACCGCAGTAACTTCACTTTTTACCGTGAATAGTGTTTACCATAGTAAAGTCAGTTTTTACCGTAGTAAGTCAAGTTTTACCATAGTTTACCATGGTCATTTCTATTTTACTGTAGAAAGGTGTAAAGTCACTTTCTAGTATAGTGATTCCAATTATTTGTACACATAAGTCTTGTTGATTGTACTTGTGAGTTGGTATTTCACGGTGGTTACTTTTGAAAATGGGAAAGATTCCTGTTTTTTCAACTCAATCTAATGAAGATGCTTCTTCTTTCATTCAAGAGTTTAAGCGATCTTGTATTTGTAATGGCCTTATAAGAAGGGAACAATGGACTGAATTTTTTCCTACCTTTTTGGATGGTTCAGCACTTAGGTGGTTTGAAACACTAGGTGATAATGTGAAAAATTCATGGGATTTATTAACTGAAAGTTTTCTTGACGAGTTTGGTGAACAACAGAAATATGCAGATCTCATGATCGAGATCACAAAGCTATCCCAAGTAGAGAAGGAGAAGATAAGGGATTATCATGCTCGTGTTCTAGAGCTAAGGAGGAAGCTCGATGCCCAGATTTGGAAGGAAGGATTAGCGGATGGGTTGATGAATGGCGTGGATAATCTCCTCTGTAAGCACTTCATTCTTGGGATGAAGCCAGAGATCAGACAACGAGTGAAGTATGACCGCCCAACTACCATTGAACAAGCAAAGGAGATTGCAAGAAGGCAAGAAGAAAGCATGGAAGAGGAGCCCAAAGAAATTGTTGCTAAAGTAGAGCCTACACCAGCACCTTTGGTCCAAAATCCACAACCACTCTCGGTGAGCACAAATATTTCTCCTAGTACATCTACTGAGTATGAAGATCTACTCAAAAGATGGGTCAGTTAACTATTAATCTTCTTCAAGGAAAGGAATTTAGTTCTCAGGGAGGAGATAGAGGTCCAAAAAGAAATATTTCTGAAGTTGTTTGTTATGGTTGTTATAAAAAGGGTCATTATAAGTATAATTATCCAGATAGAGCTTCTACATCTGGTAAAGGAGATAATGATAAAGGAAAAGCACCTGTGAATTCTTTTGATGTAGTAGATAAGAGTAAAAATAATGAAGTAGATGTGTTTGTAACAAAAAGAAAGAAAGAAAAAGATAATCAAGATGGAAATGATCCTAAGAAGATGAAAGAAGAAACTAGTAAGAAACATAGGAGAAGAAAGTTGGGTGTGCAGGATTTTTTGATTTCACAGGGGCAAGGACCATACTCCATCTTGGAAGATCTGTCCAAAAGGCCTACAAATATTACATATGGTCAACTCTTGGCTATGTCTTCTGAGAAGAGGCGGGAGTTGCGAGGTGGACTCAATGCTCGAAGAAGGAAGGAGGTTGAGGTCCCTATTTTGGGAGGCGAGGCAGATCCTTATGTTCCCAAGTTTGAGGTATTATGTAATGGTATTTCAATTCATGATGTCTTAGTTGATGGAGGTGCTGCGATTAATGTAATAACCGAGTCAGTAATGAATATGTTGGGTTTAAAAATTGATCGCCCTTCAACACTTATGTTAAGGTCATTAAATAAAGGAAAAACTAAACCAGAAGGTGTAGTTTCAAATGTGGCAATATCTGTTATGGGTGTTGTATGTGTGGTAGACTTTCAGGTGATGAAAAATGGTATTCATGCGCACTCCAATGTTCTTTGGGAAGACCATGGCTAAGGAGAGTTCATGCAAGAAACTACTTTGGAATGAAGGTTTCATGACACTTAGACGTGGTAGAGAGGGTGAAGATAAACGTGATCCCTCGACATCATAAAGCAGAACCTGTGGATTCAAGTGATGAAACTGATGATTGGACATCCTCTGATTACTCTAGTACCAGTGAAGTGGACAATGAAGATGAAGAAAGCGAGGTGGATGTTTCAGTCATGGATATCCTTTCAGTCACACCAACTCATGACCCCATAAAATTATCTGAAGAAGAATTTGATGATCGTCTCCAACAAATAAAGATTGGTGATCTTTGTGATGGAGAGTGAGAAGGAATCCTACCTTGCTCTTTTGAAGGTACATACACCTATTCACTTTTGATTACAAGGAACTCCATCAAGTAAGTTGGGTAGAACATTGTATTGAGCTGGTAGATGGTGCTAAGCCCATAAAGCAAATGCCATATAGAATGAATCCTAATTTTTCCAAGACTGTAAAAGAAGAAATAGATAAGTTGCTTGATGCAGGATTCATATTTGCTATGGAGAATTCGAGAATGGGTTTCTCCCATTGTGATCTCAATAAAAAAGAATGGGAAGCTATGCATTTGTGTTGATTACAGGAAGCTCAATAAGGCAACAAAGAAGGATCATTACCCTCTTCCATTTTTAGATCGAGCTTGGACGAAGTAGTGGCCAGAGTGCTATAGTTTTGTTGATGGATATAAGCGGCTACAACCAAGTTTGTATAGCGAGAGAAATATCAGCTGAAGACCACGTTCACCACTCCTTGGGGAACGTTTTCTTATAGAGTTATGCCTTTTGGGTTGTGTAATGCTCCAGCAACATTCTAGCGTTTGATGAATAGGGTGTTTGAACCCTACATTGGGACCTTCATCAGAGTATTTCTGGATGATTTTTACATCTATGGGAGCAAGTTGGACCACCTGCACCAAATGGAGACATCATTTCAAAGGTTAGATGAAGCACAAGCCTCACTAAACCCTACAAAGTGTGTCTTTGGATGTTCTAAAGGTGTTTTGTTAGGGCATGTTGTATCCAAAGATGGTATTGGTACTGATCTTGATAAAGTTTCAAAAATCAAAGATTTACCATTTCCTCTTAATAGAAGTAAGTTGAGATCATTTTTAGGCCATGTGGGTTACTATAGAAGGTTCATTAAGAATTTCTCAAAGATTACACTGACCACTAACTTGATTCTTGAAGAAGGATGTTATTTATGAACCAGGAAATAAGGTACATGAAGCTTTTGGACAATTGAAGGAAGCCCTGGTGTCTTCACCTATTTTGAAGAATCCAGATTGGAGCAAGCCATTCATTGTGTACACTGATGCCTCATATGTAGCACTAGGAAGTACTTTGAGCCAAAAGGATGAAAATGGGAATGAACATCCAATTTACTTTGGGAGGCAGAAATGAGCAAATGAGCAATGCTGAGGTAAATTATACTGTAACTGAAAAAGAGGCTCTGGCTATCATTTTTGTTGTAAAGAAGTTTAGAAATTACTTGCTAGGGAAAAAATTTCTAGTTGTAATAGATCATCAGGCTCTAAAATATATTGTAAATAAGCCTAACCCATCAGGGAGGATAGCAAGATGGATAATTTTTCTACAAGAATTTGAATTTGATATTATAGATAGGCTAGGAAAGAAGCATGTCAATGCAGATGCACTCTCTCGAGCCTATGATGGTTTAGGATCATCTTGTGATGATGATGATTTCCCGATGCAGCATTGTTATCCCTTGACACAATCCCTAGTGAATACATAGATATTTGGAATTATCGAATGAATTCAAGTTTTTACGATGGTGCCAATGCAAAGACTAAGAGAAAGATTACTCAAGCCGATCGTCCATATTCTATTCTCGCACGGAGTATTATTTCGAATAGGACACGATGGACAAAGACACGAGGGCAATTGGACATGATCAAGGGAAGGAACTTCTAGAAGAATTCCACAATGGTACATGTGGAGGGCACTTCTCTAGACAACTTACAACAAGAAGGATCTTGGATGCGAGGTTATCACCTTTGGCCCACTCTTTTTAAAGATTGTTATAATTATTGTAAGACATGTGATATTTGTCAAACACATGGTAACCATAAGACTTCATCAGCTCCATTATGTCTTATTCTTCCCCTTGGTCCCTTTGAAAAGTTGGGAATAGACATTGTAGGTCCAACTACATCACGCCAAAATAAGTATATTGTAGTTGCCACGATTATTTAACCAAGTGGGTTGAAGCTAGGCCATTCAAAAAACAGCTTCCATGGATGAAGTGGCAAGGTTCATGTATGAATGCATTGTCACGATTTGGTTGCCCATTAGAAATTGTAACAGATCAAGAAAGCCACTTAATTAATGAGGTGGTAGAAGCCCTAGTCAATAAGTTTTCTATTAAGCACGGGAAGACAACAACATACAAGCCAAGCACAAATGGACAGTAAGCGAACAAATTTTGTGTTATGTCAAATTCTAGCAAAAGACGCAGCCTTGAAGGTACATAAATGGGATAAAAAGATTCATGCAGCATTGTGGGCATATAGGGCAACATCAAAGTCAGCAACAGGATACTCCTCATTTCAGTTGGCCTATGGCATTGATCCAATTCTTCCTATTGAGTTTAATATTCCCACTATGAGAGTTATAAAAAATGAAAGGATGGATGAAAGTGATTCAAGAAAAGAAAGGTTGGTACATCTTCATTTGCTAAAGGAAATGAAAGAAATAGCAAAGGATACAAGCCATAAGAAGAAAATGAAGCAGAAGGAATACTTTGATCAAAAGATCCGGTGGTCTCCATTTCATGTGAATGACTTGGTTCTAGTATATGATTCCAGATACAAAAAAGAAGACAGAGAAATTTTTTTCCAAAATGGATGGGGCCCTACAAAATAGCAGCTGTGCATGAAAATGGTACGCATCTTGCTGGAGGAATTGGATGGCACTCCCATTACGAAATGGGTCAACCACGACAAGTTGAAGATTTTCCAAGCACCAGAAGAGTCTACTCCGAGGACGGAGTAGAAGCTAGGAAGGGGGAAGATGTCGACACTAAAATTTTCCTCCATAATTTCTATTTCATTAATGTATGTATTAGGAATAGGATGTTGTTAAGTATAATAGTAGCATCTAATAGAAGATAACGGTGCCGTCGATGCGGTGCCGCCAATAATGTAGAGTACAAGAATGTGATCAAAGTACAATAGGAATGTTGTAAAAGTAAATATTTGTCATAAGTGGTCCGGTAATGTTAAAATGTCAAAGTTTGGGTAATTAGAGAAGTAGGGTCTACATGATTAGAAATTAGAAATATTATATTAGTAATAAGGACAAGGAGTTAGGTCATAAATATTTTGTGTATTTTATTTGTAAAAAGTCTAAAAATGTGGAACCCATGTAAAATGATAAGGTTTATCTTATCTTAAAAGATAAGCTTACATGTACAAATAAGAGTTAAGGTATGGAATATGATTTGTCAGAGTGGATTTCTTATCCTATCTTAGAGATAAGATGGATAAGCTTGGAAGTTCTATAAATAGAGAGGCCACCCCCCTCATTTAGCGTAGAAGGAAGCAAGTGAGAAATATTGTAGGAAGTGTGCGAAGGAAGCCATCAGTTTAAAGGTGTGTTGAAGAAGCCATTAAGAGGTGTAATTGTAAAGTTTCTCCCATAGTCTTGGTGAAAGGAAAGTGAAGTCAATAACACTTGAAGTACCTCATGGGTGAGATTATACTTGATTTCATGTTAATATTATAATTTATTTTGATATTTCATATTTGTCATCATTCTCGTCTTATCATAGTCGATGGTATTCTTGTGTTATGTTGTTGTTTTGTTTCCAGATTATATCCACCAAACTAAAAGTGTGCATTAGTAAATAATCATAGCATGAGGAGTTTCCGGTGAAGAATTATCATAGTGCGGATTGGTGATGACGGACCAACTACGGATGCGGGATAGGGTACCGCCCTTGCTCATGGAGGTACAAGGGAGTGTGATAGCTAATGATTGGCACCATGTCACAGTGGTTGGCCTTATTGGGGTCAGACGCTACTAGCACATAGTTTGGGATCTGAGTTTGATGGTTACCCTCATTGATAGATGGGGTTCAGTGACCAATACCTTCCATTTGCCGATGGGTGACATCACAGTCACCCTAGAGGATGTGTACAGGATCCTGCAGTTACCAATAGTGGTGATGAAAATGCATTCTATCTCCTCGAGAGGCATCTAGGAGTTGATGTTGACTGTGTTCGAAGGGGCTAGCAGAGATGAGGTTCCATAGTGCTAGTATGAGCTACAGATATATGTATCGGGCCAATCCAGAGGAAATGAGGCTAGTGGTGTTGTTTATGAAGGCGTTTGATGCTTTGCATTCTTTGGACTGGACATAGAGGGTGGGAGATTCCCATGGGCATTGATGGGGGTTCTTCATGACATGATGGAGGATAGGACCTGGTTTGCATGGGCACCCGCATTCTTGGTGCAGCTATATAGAGAGTTATGGGCCTATAGGAGGCTACAGAGGTTCATTCTATGTTGTATGTTTCTACTACACTATTGGGTATACAAGCATATTGTGTGTCTATGTCTCATTGGTTTACTCCGTCTAGATACATTTGAGGTGGGCTTGGTCCAAGTAGGTTACATGCAATGGGTACCAGTTGTTGGAGAGCATCGGGATGGCAGGGTTACACATGATGTAGCCTATTACATGCATTTTCTAGAGGGGTTATCTGGCGTGGAAATTGTTTGGAGGCCTTATGTGGTTTTTCCATCATATGGGTGGATGACAGAGGAGCTATAGGAGCTATAACTACTCCGATGGATAGAGGAGGATGTGTAGGAGAGCACGAGATGATACCTATAGATAGGGTTAGATGGTAGTTTGGGCTACTTCAGGATATACCCCCACCCTTCCCACAGTATAGGAGGGATGATGTGGAGAGGCCTCTGCCTCTACCACATCCGATATTTCCGAAAAAGCGGAGAGAGGTAGTAGGCGGCGTATTGATGATGTTGAGGTTACTGCGATAGGTATAGACAGTGGTGGGATGCAAATTTACGAGTGGTACCACCGAGGCGGGGCATCCAGATTTAGCCACCATCACAGTGCAGAGGGACACCCTACAAGGGCAGGTGGTGACCCTGATTACATATTTGGGGATAGTGCAGGGGCAAATGAAAAGTTTAGAGGCACATGTTACTATTTTACAGGCATGCAATGTGGCCACTCTACAGCCTAGGTAAAGACAAGGATAGGTACCTACATAGGGTGGAGATGGGGATGGGGTAAAGGTGGCCACCCTACAAGCACATATTACATGTTTCTAGGGCTAGTTGGCACTTGCATAGCACGAGGACGGAGTTCCTGAGAGATAGGTATAGGGGCCGAGGTTGATGGAACCACCACAATAATACCTATAGGCAAGCTGAGGGATGCCTTAGGTAATGTGAGGTGTTATCAGGATTAGCTGATGGTTGCAGGGATATATTTCCTATCCTATGGAGAGTATAGAGCACAACAGGCCTCGAGTGAGAGGACTAGGTTACACACTCACAATGTGGAGAGCACATGTGGCCATCAAGCCCCGAGACGAGGTAGGCGAGACCACTAGTTCATGGAGGCCAGCCCAGGTGAGGTACCAGTAGAGATCCAACCGGGACCGATGGTGGGTGGTGAGATGTTAGCGGGATGCCACACCGGATCGCGAAGGAGGAGGAGACATGTGAGACAGATATGGAGGATATCCAAGTAGGGTGATGTCTGATAGTTGTATGTACCTCTTGTTTTGTATAGTTGTTTATTTTTTATATATATACCAGCCTACGTGCCGAAGAGAGTGAGGATGTAGATGAGAGTTTGTGTTATTTTGATCATATACCTGTCTGTGTGTCAAAGATAGTGAGGATGTATATGAGATTTTTTGTTATTTTTGATCATATACCAGCCTGCGTGCCAAAGATAGTGAGGATGTATATGAGAGTTTTTGTGAGACTGGTATTTATCTATATCCATGTACACATGTGTGTATACATAGACTTTTGATTTATAGCTGATGGTACTTATAGCATGAATGGGGTTATTTATTTTCATTTCTGTATTTATGTGTGTATGTGATGGAAACTAAGTGGATTAGGCATGATGGAGTCATGTTGGTTTAGGCATGGTGGAGTTAGATTGATTTAAGCATGGTTGAGTCAGGTTGATTTAGGCATGGTGGAGTCAGGTTGATTTAGGCATGGTTGAGTCAGGTTGATTTAGGCATGGTGGAGTCAGGTCATTTTAGGCATGATTGAGTCAAGTTGGTGTAGGAATGGTTGATTCAAGTTGATTTAGGCATGATTGAGTCAGGTTGATTTAGGCATGGTGGATTCAAGTCTGTTTAGGCATGATTGAGTTAGGTTGGTGTAGACATGGTGGAGTCAGGTTGATTTAGGTATTGTTGAGTCAGGTTTTATGGTTGATTGAATTTCTAAGTCATTAATGTGTGCAATTAGTGATGGTATGGATCATGTTAAGATGATTTGTAGGAAAATGTATGATGATGGTAAAGAAATGGTAGATGTGATGAAATGAATGTGTAAATTATGATGGTAAAGATGTTTAGCAATTGTTGTTTGTTTGGTTTAATTTCTAGTTATTGATATAGAAAGGAAACTAACTAGGGTAGAATGTGAATAGGAAAAGGGAAGGGAAAGGGGGAATTGGTTAGGGTAGAGAGTGGCTGAGCTAACCTCTAAGGGCCCCATGCCCTCGAAGTGCTACCTACATAGTCCCAGTGAAAAGGGAACTCAGGCTGATGTAGTTCTCCCATAAGCTAGGGAAGATTATGATGAAGTAGAAGAATGGGTTGGTAAGTGTTAGGAATTGTTGAATGTAGGTCATAGGCATGATTGAGTGTAGGTCACAAGCATGGTTGATTTTAGGTCACAGGCATGGTTGAGTTTAGGTCGTAGGCATGGTTGAGTGGTTTTTAAATATAAGTGTCAATGATCTGGTCCTGTATAGGATAATCAATAAGTAATGAGGAAGGAAAATGGTAAGAGGTGGTAAAAGAGCCACTTAATTGATAAGAACCCTAATGAGTTAACCATACCTAAGAGGGGCTTATGAACGTAAGACCCTAAAGGCATTGCATAATGGACCATTCTAAGGGTGAAGAAAGTTGCATAATCACAAAATGTCATGTTTGCGGAAAGTCCCTTGAGTAATAAGGGAATTAGGCTAAAAATTCAAGGAGGTGAGAATAGGCGGTTTAGCATAACTTAGTGTACGATAGCATGTCTTTCGGAACAAGAAACCCAGGATCAAGAATAGGAAAGTCCATGACAAAAATTCATCTTTTTCTTCATTTTTTAAATTTTTAATAGATTGATCAATACGGGAAGTCTATATGGGATGAGTATATTATCTCCTTGAGGTCTTCGTGAAGTTGATCAATGCGGGAAGCTTCTGGATATTTTTATTGAATTTGTGAAATAACTATGATATAGCTGTCCTTCAAGGGAGCAGTCTATTTATAGCGGTGGAATTAGAGTGAAGAGATGTCCCTTTTGAGGGATTCATATTTTTCTAGAAGTTTGACTCAAGGAGTTGCATCCCTTTTTGTTTTTGGACATTTAAGTCATGGAAAAGACTATAGAGGAAGGGTAGGCTCTTGTTCGGATGACAAAACCATAGTACACAGGAGTTAACTATGAAAGGGGGTGGTTTTGAGTGATGAACAACCATGGGATTCCATCTTGGAGAAGATGAAAAGTATCCATGAGAATCATGTTATGAGTAGAGCCGTGGTACTCATATTGAAGACAAGGCTGAGATGGTGATGAGTAATTACAAGATCTTCAAAACGAGTAATATGTAAGGTGAACAACACACAAGGGATGAGTGATCAACTGACGAGAAAGTGATATAGGACTTGATATCAACAATAAAATAGTTGAAGATGCAAGGAATTAAGGGGCTCAGGTTCAGGTTTACCTTCAAGTGAAGATAAACGATAAGCACTTGATCCATAGGAATGGGTAACGATATAGGGTCAAAGCTAATTAGGAGAAAATTTGCCCGTTTACGTGTCTCCTCTTTGGTTACATGTTGATTTTCTTTCAGGACGAGGTCACCGAATTGAAAGGTTAATTTGTGAACATGTTTGTCATAGGCACGTTTGATACATTTTTAGTAGATTTAGAGATGGTCAAGAGCATTGAGATGAAGTTCATCTAATAACTCAAGTTGTGCCAAAGGATCTTGGTGAACATCATCATCATTGAGCATGTCTTATAGTGAAATGTAGAGAGATGGAATCTGGACTTTGAGAGGTAAGAAAACCTCGGTACCGTAGACCAGAGAAAAGGGTGTGGCAGTAGTTGAAGTGTGAATACTAGTGCGATAAGCCCACAAGGTGAAAGGAATGTGTGTATGCCAATATTTTCCAATATCGTTGACTACTTTCATAAGAATTTTGTTCAAGGTTTTATTGGTTGATTTGTCTTGACCATTGGTTTGTGGGTAATAAGATGATGAGAAACTGAGTTGGATGTCAAAAGCATCACATAGTTTGCGTAGGTTTTTTTTATTGTTTTCCATTATCATTGATAAGGCGGTGAGGAACAATAAAATGAAAAATGATGTGATGGTTGATGAATTCACATATTTTCTCATCTTTTGTACAAATGAGGGGAATGGCCTCTACCCATTTAGTGTAATATTCGGTAGTGGTTATGATCCATTGGTGACGTTTTGAAGAATGGGGGTTGATCTCACTAACAAGATACAAACCCCATTAAGAGAAAGGCCAAAGATCTCGTGCGACCTGTAAGGCATGACTAGGTGTGTGGTGGAGATTAGCATGTTGCTGGAATTTCACGCAACGTTTGACATAATCACAATAATCACGGTTTAGGTTTGGCCAATAATAGCCTAGGTGAAGGATGTGTTTTGCGACAGCTAAACCACTAAAGTGACCTCCACAAATTCCATCGTGGACTTCCTTAATGGTGTAGGGAATTTCAGAACTTGTAAGGCATCGTAAGAGAATTTCATTGAAGTCACGCTTGTAAAGAATACCACCCATGATGACATAACAAGAGACACTTTTACGAAAGGCACATTGTCCATTACAAGCAAGATCAACAGTAAAACAGAAAGGGAAAGATAGTTTGCATATTGCTTATACCAACGGTCACATGGGTCGTGGGCAATGTTTCAGACGGAGTAGACCTCATGAGGTAATAAGGGGGTGATTGTAGCCTTTATACTATGACAAATATTTTAGAGTCAATGGGTGAAGAAGGTATCCGAGAAGCCAAGCGAGTGCCATGGTATCCTCAAATTTATTGGTATAACGTGGGGTGGTTTGAAGTGTGTAATGGTCAAAGGTGGTCAAAATCATATCTATGTGATGCTTATAATTTTGAAGTATCTCATTACAAAATTGGTATATACCATTGACTTGGTTTATGACTAATCGAGAATCTCCAAAGAATTGATTGTCTTAACATCTAAGGCATAGGCGGCTGACTGGAGACCCAATACGAGTGCCTCGTATTTGGAAATATTGTTTGTACAATCAAAATTGAGTTTGAAAGACCAAGGAATAGGTTCACCATGAAGAGGAATGAGGATAATACTAGACCCACCCCCACGCTGACACTTGGCACCATCGAGGAAGAGTGTCATTTGTAATCGAGTTCATCCAGGGAAAGGGTAGTTATAGACTCATCCGGGAAATCAAAGTTAGATGGATGATTCCAGGAAATAGGTGCATCGGCCGGTTGGTCGCTGATATCCCGGCCCTTAATGTAATTTTGATGAATGACTTTGAGGTCAAGGTCGAAAGAAGCATAAGCCAACATGCTGACATCTTGATGTCAATAGGGTTTGGCATACATATAGTGTAATGACAGAGTTTGGTGGCGATGAAAACTAAGGCCAAAAAGAGTTTTGGTGTGGGTATATCTAGTTTCATAGTCGAGTAATGGTACAACTTATGTAATAAACCACTTGATCTCATTATTGGTCGTCATGATGAGTAAGCATGACACCAGAGAATGATCGGTGGTGGAAATATATAGGTAAAAGGGATTATTATCCTTAGGTGGAATGAGAATTGGTGGTTGAAGGAGGTATTGTTTTAAAGCTTCAAAGGCTTTATGACATTGGTCATCCCATTTGAAGGACACGTCTTTCTTGAGTAGATGATGGAATGGTTGATAGCGGTCGACAGAAAGCCGCAAGATAAAACGACAAATGGATTACAATTTTCCTTATAGGATTTGCAATTGATGGAGATTAGTGGGTTGAGGAATTTCTAGAATAGCCTTGACTTTAGTAGGATCGACTTTTATTCCATGTAAATAAACGATGAAACCTATGAGCTTTTCGGAAAGTACCACAAAGACGCACTTATTTGGTTGAAGATGCACACAATACTTGATGAGACAGATCAAAGACAACTTTAAGGATGGACAAGTGTTCAGCTTTGATGCTTAGATTTGTCTAGAAGATCATCTATGTAATCTTCAAGTATGCGATTCATGATGTCATGGAAGATGTAAGTCATGGCTTGCTAATATTTAGCACCAACATTTTTTAGGCCAAAAGGCATGACTCAATAGAAGAAATTGCCCCAAGGGGTGATGAAATAAGTCTTGTGTTGATCTTCTGGAGCTATTAATATTTGATTATAGCCCAAGAAACTGTCCATGAGCGATAACATTTCATGGCCAGCGGTGAGATCAACTAGTTGGTCGATGCCCGTAGGGGTAAATCATCTTTGGGACAAGCGAGGTTGAGGTCATGGAATTCCATGGAAATGCGGTGTCCCCTATCGCCTTTGTGACAGGGGAAAAATGTTAGAGATTAATTTGGGATAATCAATGGGTAGAGTGAAGGAAACCGAGAGAAGGTGCTAAAGCTCTTCTTTGACTAGAAGAGCAATGTGAGGATGCATTTTCCACATCTTTTGTTTGATGGGTTTGGCATCAGGCATGGTTACGATATTATGGACCATGATTTTTGGGTCAATACCGGGCATGTCAGCATAGGACCAGGAAAACGTGTTGTTATGGTCCCAAAGGAAAGAGGTGAAGGTTTCATGTTCAATAGCGTCTAAGGATTGGCTGATCTTTAGAATGTGTGGGTTGTCCTGAGTATTAATGTTGATTTCGATGGTCGATTCGTTCAACATGGTTTACGTCTTAGAGGGTAATGACCGATGAATATAAGAGTCTTACGCACCAACGTAGGTGAGGATGGACTCATCGTCCGACATTGAACATCATTAATACAAGGCATATCGTCATCGATCATGTCAAGATACGGGAATGGGAGAGAAGAGGGAGTGTCACCATCACGTCGATAGGTTAGTGGTTCTAGGGAAATTGTGTTTACGAAAAAAAAGTTAGGAGGAATATATTCGAGATCTATGGACTCGTGGGTGAATATGGTAATGTGGGTGAATGAGATGTGGAATATTTCCCATCCTGGATGAGGTTGACATGAACCTTCTTGGAAGGTGGAGCGTCAAAACCAATGCCACTATGGTCATTGTGTTTATGAGAGGTATAGGAAATAATAGTATGGTGGCCCTGTTTGTAAAATCCGAAGCCAAATCCTTTCGATACGCTTGCCGGTGGAGGAAAGTGTAAGCGAATAAACAGTTAGTGAGGGAGTGTAGGTCGGATGAAAATGGTTGTGTTTGGGATGGAGGTTTAGGTTTATAAGTAGTGATATCAAGTCCCCCATATGTTAGATTAGTGCAAAATTGGGGAGGACAATAAGGAAAAACCTCACCTATGCAGATGTCATAACTGGGGTGTTGGAGCAGGTTCCCATACTCTTGCGGGGTGAGGAAGGTGTTGATATTGTATAGCGGTATTACCCTAGAGTGATGCATTGAAAAACACCTTCTAAGGGATCAATATTCGTTATGTGGGTCTGGGGATGGATGACTCTCTATATGATGAGGAAACAGGTGAGTCAGCAGTAGAGGCTAGAGCTAGAGTGGGGATAACAAGGTTAGATGTAGAAGAGGTAGTGACAATTTTAGTGGACATGATTGTAGGTGAAGGTGAAGTAGGGATAGTGGCAGATGCCTTGACCGGGTACAAGTACATCATTAGGCTGATATAACATGTTTCTTGGTCTTGAAACATGATAGGTCGGTAGGGATGGTGTAATTATGTCCCTCGTGTTCAAATTTGAGGTAGCAGTGTAAAATTGAAGGAACACAACCCATGGCACAGATCCAAGGTCGAGTTAAGCAAAACATTATACCGAAACTCCCCATAGGACATAGAAAAGTTTCGGGATAGTGCGGGGACCTACACAGATGTTGAGAATGATGATGCCTAGGGCAGAGGTCATGACATCATTGAAAGAGCACAACATAACCGGGTTAACATGCATATAATTTATAGGTATTTGCATTTGGTCGTATGCATGGGAGGAAATGATGTTAATACTAGCACCACCATCAATCATAATGTATTGTATGCATATATTATCGATAAATATGAAGATGAAAAGAGTGGGGTTGGGTCGTCGGATTGGAAGGGAGTGATCTCTTCATCTGAAAAGTTAAGGGTGGCTACTCGGTGAGTAGGTGGAGTCGTAGAGGAAGGTGATGACCTAGTGAGAGAGACTATGTGGTGAGGGGTAATCATAGAGGTCACGGGTGTGGGGTCATTTTGTAAGACATCAATAGATTGAAGGACCTCCATGAGGGCTTGACGATGTGACTCGGAGGTTTGGATGAGGTCATATAAAGACATTTTGAGGGGGGATTGGTGTAGTTGTTTGAGCATTGTGTGATGTGTGACCCCATCAGAAATAAGATATATAGGACCTCGAATGGTGAATTTGGGTATGGGTGTGGATGGTATGTTGGGTATAGGGTTGGTTAATGAACTAGTTGCCTTTTCCTTTCCCTTGTCTTTCTAAACACGGGAGGTAATGTGAACCATGTTAATTTGAGGGGAAGTGGATGAAGAGGGTGTGTCATGGAAGGAATAGCGGTATGAGGGACAAAACCTTAATGGGGATATGATCCTTGTGAAATGAGTAAGGCACATTGGCATTTGGGTGGTCGTTTGGCCAACTATCTTATACAGACCATGTTAATCTTGAATCTCAGGGGTGGATCAAAGGGTTCTGGGGGTGGAGATTTTGTCATCGAGTAGGTAATGGAAGGAAATCCAGGGGAAATTGGTGGAGGAAAAATGGGGTCCTCATCAAGAAGATCATCTTCATAAAAAATTTCTTTGGGAGGAAATAATTGAACAAGGGCAGTTTTTAAAGCCTTACAGTTCTCTACATTGTGTCCTGACAGACGATGGTAGCAAAAAATTTTGGTTTCATCAAACCCTTTTGGTTTGGGTTTGAGTGGGTCATAAGGTCTAAGAGGTGGTAATGTGATGATAGAAGTTTTGAGGAGATTGGTTAAGATTTTGGCATAGGACCCTGCTAGTGGATCACAATGGGAGGTGAATGTGGGTTTGGGTACATGTATGGTTGATTGTGGAGGAAGATGATTTACAGGAGGGGGAATGGTTTGGTTTACTAGTTTGGTGTGTGGAGTGGTCTTAGGTCTTGGTTGCATCTTCTCGGGTATGGGCATGGTAGAAGAGATAATGACATATGGTTTGGTTGGTTTAACTACCTTATTGAAGGGTATCGATTCTTAGCTTTAGGTTTCACCTTTTTGGGAAAAGACGACACAGGTGTATGAGATGTGGAGGGAAAATTAGATGGTGGAAGAGGAAGGGTGACCCACGGGGGTAAACGAGGTGCTGTGGAGGTGGTCGGTAGAGGCTGGGTAGAATGTGTGAGTGAAAGAGAAGAAAATGTCATGGGTAGTGAAGAAGTTATGGATGGTAGTGGTGGTATGGGTGGTAAGAAGGTTACGGGTGATGGTGGAGGTTGTGTGGGTTACTTGGGTATATTAGAGGTTCATGATGAGGAGGTGGACTTGCGGTCTTGGTTTTCGGTGGGAGGAGGTTGTTTGGCTAGGGTCGAGGGGCGAGATCCTAGGATGGATGGAAGGGGTGGGCAATGATGTGGTGGGAAAGGTTGGTGTATGAGGCCTAGGAGTTTGGGTCTTCTTTTTAGGGGCCAAAATAAGTTTAGTGTTGGTTTATTTAGATGTGGCTAAATCTAATTTGATGGGTGGGTGAGTAAGGCTAGTTGTTGGTGTGACCCCTAAAGTAGTAATAGGTTTAGGAAAAGGAGATGATATAGGTGTGGATAGGTGTTTGGGTGTAGATGTATGTTAGGTTATGAGCATAGGTGTGAGTTAGGTCATGGGTGGTGACGTGTAAGGTGTTGCAATAGTTGTGGTTATGTTTTTTTGGTTACTCGAAACACTTTTGGGTAGATAGTGGAGGTGTTGGTGAGTGACATCTGCATTCGGGTTGAAACAGGCAGTAAAAAGCATCCCCAAAGTAAGGATCTATCAACATAGTCCATGCAATCGACCAAGCATGAAAATGGTGAAATCTATCGCAGTAAGTGGCAATGACGTGGATCAAGTAGAAATCCCTGTAAAATGTGTTTGAGATACAAGGAAATGGTTAGCCTCAAACTCGGTGGGTAAGATATCCGAAAGAAAATTATCTGGATCTTGAAGTTGTAATGGCGAATGGTCATCTATAGGCAACGATATTTATATAGGATCCTCCATGGGTAGAAGAGAGAATGGGCCGGATGAGGTGGAATCTCCTTTTAATGGTGTAGGTTATGGACATGTATCTGCTTATGAGTAGGAGAGGTGCCACCGACAACTACTCGAAACTTTGGGGGTTAAAGGTGGTGTGCTAATTATAGGATCTTCCATGGGTGAAAGAGAAAATGAAGAGGGTTCCTCTATGGGTGGAGGAGTACATAAAATGGGTTCTGGTGTAGGTAGGGAGATTGGTCTAAGATTTCATCTATGGAACGAACATGAGGCAATAGGGAAGCAACTGGTATGTCATGAAAAATAGCGTGGACCTCGTAGACATTGCTATCATTGTTTGAAGTGTCACGGTTTGGTTGGAAGAAGGGGCATGATTAGGAAATGAATTCCGAAGATATGTAGGTTTTGGTTAGTGGGTACATTCCAGCTATCTAAGACTAGATCTCCATTGTCTAAAATTTCTTGGATGATATTCTTGAAGGTGATGCAGTTATTATCGCTATGACCTTTGACACGATGATAGTTGCAAAATTCATGTTCCTTATACCACGTGGGCATGGGGCGCTCAGGGTCAAAACCAAAGTATGTGATTTTACAGGTGGAAGGGTAATGGCACCTGACCTTAACAAGCTTTTCCAAAATAGAAGAATAAGATTCTCCTATTGAAGTGTACTTTTGTTGTTCTCGTCTGAACTGGAAAGCTTGGATGGGAGAGAGATTAGAAGGAGGTTTGGTTGGGTTTGATTGATGAGGGGGATATCCTTGAGAACTACGGTATTGGAAAATCCTTTGGGTTTTGAATAGTTGTTTTGGGGTTTTAAAGATGAAGAAGCATCATTTGATTTGAACATGATGTTCTTGTTACGAAGTTGAATTTTCTTCTCTTCGATAACACGAATTTCCAATTTCGTGCCATGGTGAATGCCTCATCAAAAGTGCAAAAGGTCTGCACTGCATAAGGTTGGTGAGATGTGTCTTGTGCAAGCCTAAGTAAATAAATCTATGAGTTCAGTTTGAGGTAATTGAAATGTGAGCTGGTTAATTAGGTTTTTCGAGCGAGGAAAAAGTCGGTGATAAACTCACCATCGATCTTGTCGTGTGGAATAAAGATCAGTCATGGTAAGATTCTTAATAATGTTGATGGAGAAGTGATCTAAGAAGGCACGGGCTACTTAATTAAATGAGTAGATGAAGTGTCTTGGTAGCCCATTGTACTATTCTAATACGAGGTCTTGTCAGGGACATCAGGAAGATTTGTAGGAGTAAAGCCTCATCATGGGAGATCAGGTAACACCCATGTTTGAAAGACTGCAAATGTTTCTTCGGATCTTCTTTACTATTGAAACGGTTGAATTTTGGCATTTCCCAATATATAGGGTATGGGTGAATAGGGATGGATGGATGAATGGGCTCATTACATATTTCATCGTAGGTGAGAGAATTGTGTGAGCCCGAAATTGATGCTTCTAGTGTCTGCATCCTTTCCATCATCAATTTGATGAGGTCATTGGTAGGTTGTGATGGAAGGGCACCTCCTATGGCATAAGGGGGCTGGTATTGAACCTATGATGTGGGTGGAATTCCATTGTATGGTGATGCCGAATAGGGAGGTTGAGAATAGGGATTAACATAGAGGACATGTATCTAGAATGGGTAACAAGATGAGATAGGGGTTTTTTGATAATATGTGTATGTAGGTGGGACGGTCATAGTGACTCTAGTAGTGATTAGTGGCAGTGTTTGTGGGATGGAGAGGAAAAGATTTTGGAATGGAGTAGGGGCCATCAACACCGCAGGTGGTTGTGTTGCAATGGGTATTTGTGTGAAAATAGGTGTGGACGGGGTTATGGTGCGGTTGGTTAATGAGGGGACAACATATAATACATGTGCAATCGATACTGAAAATGCAACGGTCATAGCGGATATGGGTCCTAGATGTGAAACCAATGAGGATGAAGCAAGTGAAGGTAACATCGTATTATTAGGGGCTGATGCAGAAGTGGGAATAAGGGCAGGAGAGATGGATACATGCATGTCATATATCAACTGACTTGAGGATTCTCGAGTGGAAGAGTGGGAAAGGTAGAACTATAAGGCCACGAGATTCTGATCAAGGAGTCATGCAAATTCCTCGTCACCTATGGCAATGGTGGTAGGTAGGGTTGGATCCATGGGTGACAGGATCAGAGGGTGGTGAAGGACTAGGCGAGGAGTGGTTGACAACTTGTGTGAAATATAAGAGTGTTATCTTGATTATGAGTCAACACCATGTGAATGAATGTATATCAGGTGATGTTGTATCTTGTAGATGACATAGAAAGTAGAAAGAATGAATAAAACATGTGTTTATAGGTGGATTTGGGCAATGTATTAGCTGATATTCAAGCACAGGGTAACCGACAACGGTTAAGGGTGACCGATCCTGATTTAGGGGTAACCGATGTCGGTTACTATGAGACAGGAATAATTTTACCAGATGAAGCAAAGAATGTTTATGGTTAGAGGAACAAGTTGTATGATGACTATTTATCAAATCCTAGAGAGTACAGAGACTCACGAGAACTCTGACAATAAAGAAAATGAAATAAGGGTTCTTTTAGAAATTTAACCCAAAAAGAAAGAAAATCGGTGCCGATTCTTTGTGAAAATTGGAAAAATGTAGAAAAATGGATTGTTATGAATTTTAGTGAGATAAATAATCAACCGCAGGTCCGGAGATGATGTAATGAAGCCACGATACACTCAAAAGAATTCAGAATACTCCAACTATGATTGTGGAGTGTGCAAGAGACAACGAGAATGGAAAAAATGGAGAAGCGTATCCTCACACCCCAAAATGCACGTCAATCAAACACTAAAACCACGTACCTAACAACTAATTTTTAATGTATTGAGCTTATCCTATTTAGAATACTGACTCATTAATTTAGAATAGATTTTTTTGTTGAGGAAGGCTTCCTACGAAGAAGGATATCTAAAAGGAGAGGTTTCAGGTATGTTATGGAGGGGGCGGGCCATCTTCGAGGTAATGAATCAACGAAGCAATGAGCTAGGGAGTACCTACCTATCAAATCGTGTGATCATTGAAAGGTGTTCCCGGGTAAAATTTTGTTTAAGAAAGATGTGTATATTTCGATTTTTGTAGTTTGGTAAGACATAAAGAGAGAGAGAGAGAATGTGCTTTCTACGATTCTTTGTGTCAACCATCGATTGGGCATGACTTCCAACATCTAGGTTTCCTTGATTGTAATACAAGATAAATGCATAAAATCAGAATGTAATGCAACCAATTTTAAGCCCAAATAAAAAATATTACGTTTAATGAAGAAAATGATGAATAAGAGAGGGTATGCCTCTTTCACTAAATGCGAAAGCAAGAAAGAAGAATGATTACTTTTAAATGCACGAAGACAAATGTTTCTTTTAGAGGAATTAGAAAGAAGACAAGATTACTAGGGAAGAAAATTCGTGTAAGCCTTTTAAAGGGAAACAAACACACAACTTTCACCTAGAAATGAAGAAAATGCAATAGAACCCATGTTGGGTCCCACCAAGTATGCCAAAATGTTTCACCATTTTATTTACTTTATTAAGATGAAACGGATAAGGGTAAGAGCTGAGGAGGAATACCTTTTATTGCCAATCGGTTGATGGTTGTTCCGTGTGTTCTAACTTCTTGATCCCATGCCGATCATGAGAGATTCCTTTTTGCTGGGAGGAACTACCTGAAATAGAAAACAAGACCACAAAAGAATAGTTAAATGATATATGATAGTGGATTACCTAGCATATACTAGATCCAGGAAGTATGATACTCCCTAGATGGCCGTCAACCCACTGTTTAAAACAAATTAATGCGAGAAATGAGAAAAGTCTTACTATAGTTGATATGATTTAGGTATCTCATTTAATCACAATAAGCAAATCGAATATAAAAGGCTACACTATAGCCGATTTGAAGGGTTGGTAGGTGTCGAGTACGGAACTAGTCGGGTCGCTTTGGGTTGTTTAGGTTATTTGGTAAAAGTTTGTTTGGTTTTTTTATTCGCACAAGGTATGAAACACGAAACCAACGTCGGTTGGGTATAACCGATGATAGTTTAAGGGAGACCGATGACGATTATGGGTAACCGGCATTGGTACAGAAGATGACAATAGTTCAATGAAAACCTTATTGTAGAGTTTGGGTGAGGTTAGATGGGGCTAAAGAAGGGGATGGCAAGGTCTGTGGGAATTCGAGAACACTCAGAGAGGTGGAAGGGCCAGGATAGGTGATCTGATAAATGGGTGGGTGAGGTTTTTGAGTTTGTTCAAAAGAAGGCTATGGAGGAATGGGAATGTTAATAGAAGAATGATAACAAAAATGATAACAACTCTATGAGTAGAATAAGAATGGAAATGATTAATGATAAAAACACTTACCAATGTTGCAGGTCCAATGGTTGGGTGGTGGTGATGATCGGTTGGTGGAATGGAGCTTGTTACAATAGTGATGCTTCCAGAATGTTACCGTGAGTGCAAATGCTTCTAGGATTTGTCTTGGTGCTAGCTATGGATGTTTGGGTGCATGAAAAGACTCTGGTTTTGCTTGCATGCAGCTCTCTTCTCGTCCTCTTGCTCTCAAAATGTGCCAACCCAACAACAAGGTTGCTAAGGTGAATAAATAGCAACCGACGATGGTTTTGGGTTGACCGACGCGTCGGTTTAGGGGTGACGAGGCGCCGGTTTAGGGGTGAAATGGTAGACCCCCTTGATTTCTTGGGCTGGATTAGTTTTATTCCCACGGATCAGAATGGAAGCTTCCCTTATAATGAGTGGGAATGTGGTTAGAGAAATCTTAGGCATCGACTTTTAGGGTTAGACCAAATTTTATCTCATTAAGGCAAGTAAGACCAGTCTGGTTAATTATGGAAACATGTCCAAAATAGGTCTAGGGTGAGGTGGCTAGGTGAGGTGGCTAGGTGAGGTGTCTAGGTGAGGTGGTGGGGTAGAAATTAAGATAATTAGATAATAAATATTGTGAGGATATATATTAATTAAATTAAATTAATTAAATTAATAGTGATGTGGGGTGGAAGGGGCCATGGTTAGGTGAGTATGTTTGAGTTGGTTATTTGATGAGGGACCAAGGGGAGTGTGTGTAGACACCTAAAATTGGTTATCCAATTTAGTGTCCCTCGTGCACATTTTCTCTCTCAGGTAACCTAAGGCACGTTTATATCACCACTATCCCCTTGGGGTATTATTCAATTTGTGATTTAAACACCTATCCTAAGTTTAATTCACCCCATTATGTTTTACCCGTGAGTAATTAAATATTAACTATTTAATTACACCTTTTCACATGTATCCTAACCACTTATCTACCCCATATCTATTCTATCCATACATCCCGTATTTGAGGTGGAGGGATCACTCTTATCTTTCCAGAAATCACTCATTTTGGCCATCTCGAGAGTCTGTTCTGTGATCGGTGCTGACCGGTACTCGGTCGACGCCGATTTTTCGGAGCGGCGCCGATTATAAATAGAAGCCCGAACTCGATTCCAGAGGCACACATGGAGACAGATTGTGAGAGACTGATTGTAAGAGAGAGAATGAGAGATCTTTGCACATCTAGTGTGAACATTATCTATCAAATGAGAGCGGATCTTGTCCAAATCAATCCCTGAGAGGAGCACCATTACTCTGCTCTTATCACATCAACATCGCACGTCTCCATTGATTTTCTGGTGACTCTGTTCCTGCACCCAGCATGGGTGGAGTCTTGCTAGTATCTCTCCAGCTTCCGCAGATCTAGCAGATGTTGACGATCTTGCCTTCATTTTCCGATTCCCAAATCTTCTCGCACTTTGTCTCGGATCGACACCGATCTATATCAGTCGACGCTGATCTATATCAGTCGACGCCAATCTGAACCAGTCGACACCGATTCTACATAATCGACACCGATCATCCTGCAGACAGGTAAAAGGACACAGGTAACACAAATCCAGCTTTGTTTTCACAGTTCCCTGTTTTCTGTTGCTTTCTGTCTGCTGTTTAGATTCTATTTATTACTTTGATCAGAAAATCTAGTCTTGTACGTACATCTTTTATCATGTATGCTTCTTTACTTAATTGAAAACGTGGACTGACATCCGCCGAGGGATCTTACCGCTTCCCGAACCTACTTCTTGGGCAGTCCACCTAAATATCTTTTAACGTGGTCTTTTTACTCAAGCCTTGGTGTCTCGCGAGTTACTTAGATCTATTGTATGCGAGAATTGCTCGTATGTTCCCGTCTTATCTACATCGTCTTCCTTATCCGTCTACATCTTCGGATCTTGTCCATCAGGTATCAATTTCATTTGAGTTTTTCAAGGTTTTTGTGTTTAGTTTGGTACATTAACTTGGACAGGTAACAAGCATGAAATTCTTGATCTACATTCTGGCACACCGGTGGGACCCAACCAAAGTCCCTTATTGGTAAGTTCATCTCTTTTCTAGTTTTGAGCTTTGTTCTTTTTCTTCACTGATTTTTATCAGTTCTGCTTGAGTATTTCCTTTCATCGTTTCAGTCTTGCTTCTTTCATTTCTAAATTTGCAAAGTTAGGTCCTTTCTTTTCTTACAAATTTCAATTCCAATTTCTATTTATAAAATTAGTAAATATTTCATTTTGATTTCAAGATTGCATGTTTGATCCATCTCTTTATGTGAAATTGTTATTTCCTTGAAATTTTTCTAGTTCCTTAAAATAGAAATTTTCGTTTCACCATTATCTGGATATATCTTTCTGGATTTTGTTTGGTGTTTGCTTAACCTTTTCTTGCGGAGCACTTTGCTTGTTCGTGGGATTGTTCGAGGGGAAGAGCTCAACAATGCGCTTTTTGAAGTCCACACACCTTGGAGAGCTAAATCTACAGGTATTTCTCTTTTACGGTGTTTTCTCCTTTTTAGGAACTAAAAAAAAAAAAAAAAAAAAAAACTTTATTTGTTTGTGGTCTATCACATTCGAACATTTCAATTTTTGGTGCTTAAAAAAAATTTAATAGCATTTGGGAAAGAATCTGTTTGACTTGTCTTCATCGAAATCAAACACTTCATTTTTAAGTGCTTAAAAAAAGAACTCTTTCTTTGTCATCTCTGCGTTGTATGTTTTTCATCTAGTTTTAATTAGGCTGGAAAATTGTTCGAAATCGGTAGTGACACTATTTGATTTTTATTTTTCACCCTTGCACACAAAGCCAAAATCACTAGGTATAAAGCATTTAAACAAAAATTCTTTCCCTGGCCTTGCCTACTTGGAAGTGACATCCAAGAGGAAGAGCCTACGCGGTACTCGGGCCGCGCTATAAATTCACGGAAGTTCGGTATATATAGGCAAAGCACCGACTCCCTTATTGCAGCGGTGTGTGAAGTGCGGGGTAGGCTCCTATATCAAGCCACGTACTCGGTCTTTTTTTTCAAGTGCCTTCGGGACTCCTCACCAAAACATCCCCCAAACCATCCTTAGTTTGGCTATCTGAGTAGTTCCTGTTCTAAAAGGCCTTCCCTAATATTTTCTTTCTTAAAAGCATAAAAACTTAAAAGAGATAATCACCTACACTGCTTGAATTATCTGTGCATTAGTTAGGTCAATCTTATTTTCTACTTGTTTATGACGGTCATCACTCGGTTACAATCTAGAAGAATGGCTCAATTAGCCCCTTCTTCCTCCGAGATCACCACTAGTGTGGATGTTTCGGCACCCCCCAGGTCTTCCTTGGGACCGCTGTTAGTTGGTTCCCCATCCTGGTCATATAATCCTTTCTATCAGGCCAAAGCAACCCCATCACGTCCAGCTTCCCCTAGTCCTTCAGAAATATCATTTGCTTCTGACTCAGAGTATGTTCCTCATGGGGATCCTGAATTTTAGGCGCTCCTTGATCACAATCGGTAGCCCTCATGGACTACCTAGTACACAAGTCTATTCAAATATCTGATCAGGGACCACCAATCCAACAAGTGTACGATTATTCTCGTGAACCATCCCAGGCTTTTGTAGAACAGTTAGCATCATTTTTCTCACCTCGAGCCATGGAGGAGGGTGGCGCACCTGTGCCTCCTTTTTCTCTTCCACCGACCATATCGACTAGTTCTCAAATAGTCTTACCTATTCCTAACGCCGCAGTTACCTCGACTATTCCACAACCTACTTCTGAGAGGTCCTCTTCTCTGGCTATAATGAGTGCGTCTGTGCACCCGCATATTGCTGTTAATTCATCTATGCCATCCATTGTGTCCCAGGGTCAATACCCCTTTATGAGTCAACCCCCTTTGACTAGTCAGTTGGTTCCTACTTCTCTTCCTCCAGTGGGTTTTTCTTCCAATGTTCCAGCAACAGTGACCTACGCCCATCCTCTAGCATCGGCACCCTTAACAACTAATCGGCAGTAAAAATCCTCTTTCAGGTCTTGTTCCCCACCATGTCCAATCAAATCGGCACCCATGTTCCTCAATCTGTTCCGATTCAGTCAACAAGCATAGGATTCCACCAATCACAGGCTCCATCGTCATCCAACCTTCATTTTCTCAACCACTTATTATCCCATAGCCTGCCTATACACAGGCTCCTTCATAGCAAATACCCCACCAGGCGTCACCCAGAACACCTGGTTACTCCTCTTATCATCCTATCAATCAACAGATGAATCCCCCGTTGACACCTCAACAACATCCACCATTTGCTTCTTATGTAGGACATGCCAGTGTGCCTCCTCCTCAATCTGATGTGGTTCAAATTCTTTTCAAGAAAATCGTAGACTTGGAATCCTGCACCAAAGGGACTCGTCCTTCATACTCTTTTGAAGAAGTGTGTAATGAACCCATTCACCCCTCAGTGGCTTTTAAGCCTTATCCTCCCCAATGGGAACTTCCTAAATTTTCAAAATTTCATAGTCGGGAGGACCCTCAACAGCATTTGCGAGCATTCAAACATGCTTGCTACCTCATAGTCCAGGATCAGGAGCTTATGCTCTGTACTTTTCCTATGTCTCTAGCAGGTCCTACTTTAGACTGGTACAATAACATTCCTCAACATTCCTTGTTTTCTTTCTCTCAATTGGCTCAGATGTTTGTTGAAAAATTTTCAATAAATATCACGCATAAGATCTCGATTACAGATCTTTATAACATTCACAATTCGATGATGAGTCTATTGCAGACTTTGTCACTCGTTGGAGAGGGATAATAAACCAATTGTCTTTCTCCCTTCCTCAATCCCAACAGATCGAGTTGTTTACTCGATCTTGTGCTAATCATATTTCTTCCACTTTAAGGATCCAGACCTTTCATACATTTGAAGAAGCCTTTACGATGGCACGCAAACTTGAATCTCACGCCATTGAACAAGGGAAGTTAAAACTTCGCTCTAAATCTAAACCAGATTTTTCTCGGTTTACCAAATCAAATCCTTCCACTTCTAAAGATAAGAATCAGGGATCCACCAACGCTATCATATTAAAAACATCACGAGCCGATAACACTTCTAATCAAACACCACGAAGAGACTCCTCATCTTCTCAAAAAGGATCCTCGTCATCTCGATCTTTCACTTCGTTGGGGGAATCATATGCTTCTATCCTAGAAAAAATGTTGGAAGTCCACATGATCGAACTTCCCCCATTAGGAATATTGATGAAAGCCAAGAACGTCCATTCTGGTATAGGGAAAATGACTTCTGTCATTATCATAGAACCAAAGGTCATGACATTGAACGATGTCAGACCTTCAAAAATCTTGTCCAGAAATTCATTGATAAAGGCAAGCTCATTCTGGATAACCCAAATGCTCCCCCAAATCAAGCGCTGGATGTCTTTAAACAACCTTTTCCCAATCATTCCCCGAACCATGATGCTTCAGAGTCTCAAAAACCAAACACTCATACTATCAGCTTCATCTCTACTAAAGAATCTTCTTCTAAAACTAAGCCATCTGCAAACACATCGACCGAATCAGAGCCTCCTTCCGCTTCGTTAATCGTTGGGATTCCACCATCTTCAGATAGCCCGTCTTTGAATATTCCAACATTGTTAGATACGGATTCACCTCTCTCTGCTTCTTTGTCTGATCTTCTGTCCATACCCAAGACAGTGTCATCCTCATCTGTCTCATCGTCAGACATTCTTTCAATGCTCGAGGCAATTACATCCCTTCGAGTTTCCACCGCGGATACATCTACTTCTATTTCTCCCATTTTTGTTACGACTATGCCATTGGTGAACATACCTATAGTTGTGCTGACTTCGACGGAAGCGTCTTCGATTTTGAATCTCCTGTTTCTGTCCTATAGTAGTTTCACCCACAATTACTATACCAGAAGTAGTTCCCTCGCAAGGAACTGCTTCTTCATCACTCACTTCTTCCATCACCAATACTACTTTGCCTATTAAGGGGAAATCTAAAGAAGTAGCACCGACACCTATACGCTTGGTTCCTGAACTTAGACCGAGACAACCGAAATCTAATGTTGCATCATCAGTACCTCCGCATTTGCTTCCCTCAAAAAAGTTACAATCACCTTATGTGGTTGAAATTGTCACCATCCCTGAAAAAGGAAAGCCCATATTTCGAACCATCAAGACTCTTGGTGCTTTCCGCAAAAATCTCTCTCTGCACCTCATAAAAGATTGGATTTGTCTGCTGAGAAGGCGTCTTCTTCTACAAACTTATCAAAACCATCATCTTCTTCTACAACACATTCTTCACCAGCACCTCGAAAAGTGGACTTACCTACTAAAAAGACGTCACCTCTTTTATCAGAGTCATCATCTTCGTTACCAAAAACCAGGGCACCCTCTGTTCCTCCGATTATACCCACTTTGGGAGCTTCTTCCTCTTCGACATTATCTAAATCATCATTAGTTTCGACCAAGCAGCCTCCCTTATCTCTGAAGGCCACAACACTTGTCACATCTCCATCATCTTCAAAATCTATTTTAGGGGCTCCTCCTCCATCGAAATCAATCATGTCTCACTTACTTCCATCTCAAGTGCCCAAGGCTGCTCCTCCAGAGGTCCAAAAAAATAAGATGATCCCTAAAAATGACTGTCAAACCTAACATGCAGGTTCTTTTACCTCGGCAGTTTGTTAAAGTAAAAGAGGCGCCTTCATCATCTCTATCCTCATCTTTGTCTACCGGGTTCTATACTGAAATCCTTCACCAACTTATCCAATCTTCATCCATATCTCTTCCTCCGATTAAACCCTATAACCCTAAAGGAGTTAAACCTACCTGGTTTAACTCTGATTTGATTTGTGCTTACCACCATACCCCGGGTCATGATACTGAGGGATGTAAATCTCTTCAATCTATCATCAACAACCTTTTGGAAGAAAGTGATCTTTTGTTGGAGGAGGAGGAACAAGCACCTCCTATCATCTTAGCTCCATCTGAGCCCCAACGATCTACTCAGGCCTCTACTTCTAGTGATTCCACTCCAAATGATCTTCCACCTTCTCAAATTGACACAATTCATATCACCACTAGAACCCAATAGTATGATAATCCATCCTCATCTATAGCATCTCGACCATGGGTTGTTATTTCTGCAGCCCCCGAAGGAGTTCCTCCTTCCTCATTAGCCCCGAGACCTCGGGTCTCTATTCGTGCTGCACCTCGGGCTCAAATTCCCGTGTCAGTTGAGGAGAGTGTTATGAAACAACTCACCCAGGCTCCGGTCAAAATGTCTCTTTTTGACCTCATTCAATCCTCTCCGCAACATCGCCAAGCTCTGATTGATAATCTGCATCGCATCACGGTGAATTCGAGATGAGCCTCGGCCTTCTTCGAGTTGGTTGTTGGATTGAATAGACCATCAACCGCCATTTCTTTTGAAGATTCAGAAATTCCTCCCCTTTCTTCAGAGGATTTGGAGGCTCCCCTCTTTATCATAGTCCAAATCGACCACACTACATTAAAACACATTATGATCGACAGTGGTGCTGCACTCAACGTCATCTCCTCGCACACATTCGAGCAACTTAAGTTACCGAAGAACGTAGTGTCACCCCCGCCTTTCGCTCTTTGATCATTTAACGATCAGCTAGTAGTTACTTTAGGAACTGTGGTCCTACCCATTCGAGTAGGTAAGAAGTTGCTTCATGAACTCTTTTACATTGTTGAAGGGAAATTCCACTATAATATGATCCTCGGATGCTCCTGGATTCATGCAATGCATTGTGTCCCATCCACCCTCCATTGATGCTTAAAATATCAATATGAGGGCAAAATCTATACTCATCCAGGAGATCCTTTTCCTTCGCACAATGCGACATGACCACGTGTGTCCGCCTCTAAAGGAAAATGCTTTTTCTCCCGACGGGGCCTCATCTTCTTCCATACCTGCAACCAAACTACCGGATTTACAAAATTTCGAAGAGACATTGTAGCGTTTCTCACTAGGAGAGCTTCCTCTCCTTTCTTTTGACACCCATCTCAAACCTAGTGAGTATGGTAGACCAGACAAACAACCTGAATATCAGCTAGGTCTTGGTCACATCGTCACCATTGGTCTGCCCAATCAATAGACTAATTTCATTTACAGTGGTCTTGACACACCTCACTATCGCCCGGATTCTCCTCCTAGGACCAAACCTTATTTAACATGGTTCGATTGTCTATAGAATCCCGCGTTTGCAAACACTTATTTATATCGATGCGCGTGGAAGGGCTTTGGCTTAGGTAAATATGAACAAGGTGTGCATGACCTCGTGTCCATTCCAACTCTCAAGCCACATCAAAAATTTGGTTTAGGATTCAAACCTCTTTCAAAAGCCACCGTCACTGTTCTCAATGAGCCTCTTCCTATTGAAGAACCATCTTCTCCCGCTAAGTCAGAAGCATCACTCGATGTGGACGGCGCCATTTCCATCCCGTCTAAATTTTTTTTTTAGTCAATACCATTTCCTTAGGGCCACTAGCCTATAAGACTAATGATAGGTCCACTTCCATACCGTTAATTTTCCCTGAAATAGTTGGAGATGACTCTCCTACTATCAACACTATCCACTGTGTGGATGATGATTCTGTCCTCACCTATCTAGGGGCAGAGGATTCCTATCTTCCTAAAACCATTCCTTCTGACACGTCTATGCTTCTCAACGAAGCCACTGCCAACCTTAATATAGGGACTTCTAAAGACCCTCGCATCATTAAGGTCAGCCAATCCCTTAATCCACAGGAGTTAGGATACTTTACCACTTTTCTTTCCAACCATCGTCAAGCTTTTGCTTGGGCATATGAGGATATGCCAGGACTCGATCCCGATATCGTGGTCCACAATATCGTTACTCTTCTTGACATCAAACCGGTTAAACAAAAATTACGTAAAATGCACCCTAGAGTAGCCCTTCTTATTAAAGAAGAATTGCAGCGCTTGCTCTCGGCTAACTTCATCCAACCCATTGATTATCCACAATGGGTTTCCAATGTAGTACCAGTAACTAAAGCTACTAGGAAAATTTGAATTTGTACCAACTTCCGGGATCTTAATCTTGCTTGTCCAAAAGATGATTTTCCTCTACCTAATATCGACCAACTCGTGGATTTAACTGCGGGTCATGAGATGATTTCTCTTATGGATGGTTTCTTTGGGTATAATCAAATTCTCATCGCACCAAAAGACCAACATAAAACTTCTTTCATAACTCCTTGGGGGACCTTTTGTTATCGTGTCATGCCTTTCGGTCTTAAGAACGCAGGAGCAACCTATCAGCGAGCAATGACCTACATCTTCCATGATCTCTTACACAAAACTATGGAAGATTACGTCGAAAATCTCCTCGATAAATCAAAATGTCATTAGGATCATCTTTTCATTCTTCGCACCTCTCTTTGAGAGGATTATTCACTTTTTTCTTCATCTAAATCCATCTAAGTGCGTGTTTGGCGTTCTCACTGGTAAAATTTTAGGTTTTATCATTTCCATTAGGGGTATTGAAGTAGACCCCGCAAAAATAAAAGCTATCCTTGAGATGCCTCCCCCTTCTAACTTAAAGCAACTCCGCAGTCTCCAAGGACGTCTTCAATCAGTGCGTCGTTTTATCTCACAATTGTCAGACCGTTGTCAACCTTTTCATCATCTCCTCCATAAGAATGTTCATTTTGAATGGGATGAACATTGCCAAAAGGCCTTCGATGATCTCAAAGCTTATCTTCTTTCTCCACCTGTGCTTACACCTCCACACGAGGGGGAGCCTTTCTATCTTTATATCTCGTGATGACCATGCTCGGGAGCCATGATCTCGCATCGGGACGCTTGTGGTAAAGAACAAGCCGTCTATTACATCGATCGCACCCTCCATGAGTATGAAACACGTTATTCGAAGCTGAAAAGGCTGTGTTGTGCTCTCTTATTCGCAACTTCTAAGCTTCGTCATTACCTTAATCACAAAACTTACATTGTCACAAGTGTCAATCCACTCAAGACAATTCATGCGAAGCCTTATCACAATGATCGTATCACTCGTTGGCTCATGCTTATGACGCAGAATTCGATATCGAGTTTATCCCACAAAAGTCTATCAAGGGTCGGTCATTGCGGATCAATTAGTGATGCTCCTCTTAGGACACTCAAGTCCCCTTTCTCAATTCCCGATGAATATATCCAGCAAATTGATTTTGGTGAGTCTCCATTTAAAGTAAAGCTCTTCTTTGATGGATCCAAATGCCAGCAAGGGGAGGTGTAGGTTTCGTGATGATTCCTCCTTGGGGTACGCCTATCCCGCGCACACAAATTGAACTTTGAGTGCACCAATAATATGATCTGAATATGAAACTCTTGTCTTGGGTCTTCAAAATGCCATTAATCTCGGTGCTCGTCATATTGACATCTTTGGTGATTTCGAACTCATCGTTAATCAAGTCATGGGTGTCTATCAATGCAGGAATGATATCCTTCAAAAATATCGTGATATCGTTCTCGTTCAACTCCAATCTTTTGGTAAATTCACTATCTAAGCTATTCCTCGTACTACGAATCGATTCGTAGATACAATGGCTTTGTTAGCCTCACTTATCCCGCCTTTTATCGAGGACTCACGACTTTATGTGGCTATGTAACGATTAGATCAACCATCTCATCTTAGGCAACTAACTTCAATCCATGTTGTCACAACCCATACTCAGGATGAGTGGTATCAACAGATCATTGATTATCTATCTCATTCGGTGCTTCCTCCTGATCTGACTTCCAATGGTAGAAGATCTTTTATCCTATGCGCTAATCGCTATACTATTCTAGGCGGGATCCTCTACAAACGCGGCTTTGATGGTATTTTTCTTCGGTGCCTCAAAACCCTTGAATCATCTAAAGCTATCCAGGAGGTCCATGACGGTATCTATGGTGGCCATTTTAGTGGCTTGGCCATAGCTAAACGCATCTTACGTTTGGGATATTATTGGCCTTCTCTTAATTGAGATTGTTGTGAATACACTAAGAAATGCATCAAGTGTCAACAACATTCCAATCTCACACATATCCCTAGTCAAGCTTTACAACCTACAGCGGATTTGTGGCCTTTTTCACAATGGGGTCTTGATCTCATTGGTCTCATCAATCCCGTTTTCATCAGCGTCATCATTCTATCATTACTGCCACTGAATACTTTACTAAGTGGGTGGAAGCTATCCCTCTTTCTTCAACAAAAGCTAAACCCATAGTTGATTTTGTCTATCAACACATCATTTGTCACTTTGGTGTTCCACACAAACTCATCACAGATAACGGTAAGTCTTTCAAAAATGTTGATTTACAGAACCTCTGCGACGCTTTCAATATCAAACTTAGCTTTTCTTCTCCATACTATCCTCAAGCTAATGGTCAGGCCGAAGCTTCCAATAAAACTTTGCGTAATATCCTCGCAAAGGTAACTAGTCGAGCTAGTAGGGATTGGCATTTACATATCCCTTTTGCTCTCTGGGCTTATCGGACTAGCATTCATACTCCTACTGGTGCTACTCCCTTCTCTCTCGTCTATGGGTCTGAGGTTGTTCTTCCTTTGGAAGTCCAAATCCCATCTCTTTGTGTTTCTCTTAGAGAATTTGTCTCTGATGAGGACTATCGTCAAAATCGTCTAGCACAACTTGAATTATTAGATGAGCGGCGTCTCAATGCTCTTGAACATCATCAAGTCTATCTTGAGCGTGTCAAACGTGCTTATAACAAGCACTTGTAGCACCGTGACTTCAAAATATGTGATCTTGTTCTTAAAGAAAATCAAAATATCACTACACTCGAAAGGAGTCAGCGTGGTAAGTTTGCTCCCAACTGGATGGGTCCGTACGTTATCACTCATAAATATGGGTGGGGCTTATCGCCTATCTTCCATGGATGGTATACCCGAAGTGGAACCTCTTAATGCCTTGCATCTACGGCCTTTCTCTTTGTTAAAATCTATCTTACACAAATCTAGTCGCAAGAGATCTTTCATCCGTCTAACAACCAGTCATATACTTTCATGGTGATTCAAAATTATGTGGTTCTCCACCTATTGTCTTTTTACCTTAAATATGAGTATCGCGGCTCTACTCATAGAATTTTTCTTTCGGATATGTTTCTCCTCATGGTAGGAATACCTTAATCACCATTTCATTTGTCCCAAGTGCTTATCTTAATCGGATCTACTCTGGGCATGAGTGCGTGCTCTTTATACATTTTCTTCCCTCTATCTCGATCTTTCGGTCGGTTTATACACTTTTTAGCATCACTAAAAGACTTCCCGTATTGACCAGTCTTTCCATATCGAGCAAACTTCCTGCATTGATCAGTTTGCTTTTCTACCATAAATCATGAAGCTGAGATATAAGACCTTTTGTCGATCATATGGAGAATCCTATTTTCCCAGTATGAACATGTATTCTGTCCCTTGTAAATTTCGATGAGATACCTACTTACTACTCCTTTCATTTCCCTCCTAAATCTGGTTTGTGGCTAGTTAGTGTCAGGCTTATTTTAACCTCATGTAGGGCCTTGTATGCATAATCTTTTGGTTTCCTATCCAGATTCTATTTATGGTCGGTTGGGAGTCTAGCTTATCATTTTTCTTCTTATCTGGGTGTATATCCTTTATTTCTAATCAAGGTCATTTTCATTACGTCCTTGGCTCTCACAGCGAATATTTCTAATTATTTCATCCAGTTAAATTACCATTTAACATGTTAATTTAATCAAACTCTATCATTTATCTAATTTCATCTGATCTACTTTGTCCAAAACACATCTCATCGCCTCTATTATAAACACATGTGAGTCTATCTATCTATTTTCATCAAAATTTAATTAAAAATCTCAAAAATATCAAATCCATTCCAACTATTAACTCCTACCTATCTATCACATCATCTAATCACTTGTCTATCCACGTAACATTACATCTATCTTTATCTATTTTCTCAATCAAGTTAAATCCACATATCAATCACATCAAATCACGTCTATTTATGTCCTCTACATCTATGTCTATCCAATTATCTATCAATCTATGTCTATATCCATCACAATTACGCTACATCTATCCATGTATATCAAAATTAAAAGTAGGAGAACAATCATATGACAAAGGAAATGATGAATCTATATATATATATACATGAGTGTCTGTACAAAAAAAAATGGGTGGCTCTCAATCAAGCCATCTATAAAATGCCTTCCAATCGAGGCTACATCACTACACTGATACAAAATACATCAATCTCTATATCGTGAAATCTGATGCGTGGAGGACACTATCTCCTCCACCCTCCTCTGGACTAGGCTGTCTCTCCTGGCCACCGCCTATCGAGCTAGACGCACCTACTATTGGAGGCCTCTGCCCACCTCGGTCTCTCCCGGTGCTCCCTCCCTCTGATGCCCCGCTCGTTGTGGCTGTCACTGATCTCCTCCTCGCCCCGTAACGAGGCACATCTGGGGCATGCTGCGCTAGGGCATCCTCGTAGTATCTCACCTCAGCGAGGAGAGACTGATATGTACTCAAGCTCACGGTACCAGGTGCTCATAGTGGTGCTGCTTTGGTGGTCTTTGGTGGTGCCCTCCTATGGTCGCGCCCGTGTCCCGAGAATCTAACATGGTACTTGTCTCCCATATTTGGCCCTGAGGGCCTCCCTATGTCAATGGTAGCGATCCCTCTGCTGGATCGCTGTATCTCGCTCCTGGCGAGCGGTGTCTCTCTCCAAAATTAGGGCATCCCTCTCCAGCTGTCAGAGCTCTGATCTCCTCGAGAGCTGCCTAGTGTGTATGTGTCAGGGTGGCATGCTCTCCCTCCGCCTCTCTCAAAGACCTTGTAGCCATATCCTCCTCATCGACATCTATAGATGCGGAAGGTGTCATGGTAGCTGTGTCACATACCATGCCTCATAACCATCATCCACTCTGGCATCATCATCACTGTCTGTGGAGGGTGGGGCCTCTCTCAATGGATCTGCCGGAATCAAAATCGGCAAATCAGTCTCTCTGCTGTCTCACCTGTAAGGCCTGTAAGTAGTCGACACTATATCTTGCTTTGAACTGTCTCGGTACCCGTATAAATGGGACGTGCTCCCACATGTTAGGCCTGCAGCCCCCTAACCACCCTCTCGTCTCAATGCCACCAAGTGAGCATCCTGACTAGCCCATGTCGGAAATACCCGATATGGTCTCCAGATGACCTGCTCCGGTGTCAGCATCCTGAAATGCTCAGCATACCAATCTGCAGATCTCCCTGTATCTCCTGAGGCCATATCGGCCCGTCATCACCGGAATCCGTAATCAATAGCTCCCACTACTGCTGGCATCCAAGGAAGCCGGATGGCACGATCAGCTGCTATGTGCTCATATGCCCAGAATGGAGCACAAAACTGACATCAATACCTATCCTCCGGCTAGTGGTATACATCCATAACTCATAGTATATCTGAGCTATCAAGGCATCAGCAAAGGTGAACACCTGTCTGAACTGCAGGATGTCACAAACGCAATCTAGTAATAACAGTGGGAATCTCCCACCTCCTGAATCTGGTAGAGCAAAATAGGAGATCACCATCTGAATCAACACTATCCGTCTGCTCCTGGGAACATCCTGTCTATACTGTGAGGCTATCCTCACTTCCCGGACACTATCTCTAAATCATCTCGCTTTGTCTCCATACAATCGAACTAGGGCCCTCTCGCACTGCTCTCGTGGCGTAATCTCTATTGGGTCCCGGTGATCGGCAGCCTCAAAATCTGTATATGTCCTCATGGGTGATGGTCATCTCACCGTCTGAACCAAAAAGTGCAAGTCGGCTATCCATCGTCGCACTAGTGCTCGCATCAACTCTACATCTCGCGGCACTCGCTCGTCAGTACCGAAATCCCCGAGCCCGACTAACTCTAAGTGGCGCCAATCTGCGTCGGTGGCGTCGGGGAGGATGGTCTCGATGTAACTCGGGCATCGCATCCCTCATGTGTAGTACTGTCCCGCCCGCATCCACGACATCAAAAGCAATATTAGCTTCATATTTACCCAAATCCGAACATCCAAAACAAATTTTATCATTTTCATCCAGATATCTGTCCAATCGGCGTCGATTAAATACAATCGGCGTCGATCATATATAGTCGACGCCGATTGAACTCAATCGGCACCGCTTACATTACATCGATGTTGATTCTACCAATCGACGCCGATTTTCAGGCCGGAGGTGAAACACACTCTGGCCTCCCACAAAAAAAAAAAAACCAAAAATAAAAATAAAATAAAATAAATATGACGGGTTCAAGAAGAACCACTTACCCCAGGTCGTGTCCTCCTCCACTTTTGACCGCTTCCAGAGGCTTCCATGGTGCTCAAATCCAATTTTTGACTCTCTCTGAATCAATCGTCACGGTGTAAATAAATCATTCACGTTTTCTGTTCGCATATTTATATGTGCTGTGAACGGTCGGCACCGATTTGTTTGGTCGGTGCCATTTATTTCGATCGGCGCCGATTAATGTGATCGCCACCGATTTTCCATATCTTTTTGCCATAGTGTTGATGCTTGGCTTATTTATCTGATCATTATTGTGCACGGAGTGTTACCTTTTTGCGCATACTTTTTTGATATTATCATCCATTTCGAGTTTGTTCCCTTTGCATGGGGCACTCACACTTTTTTGGCAGCTTAGAGTTAACGGGTCTGTAGGCACTAACGTCATCTGCTTTGCAGACCGTCTGGTTGTCCCTACCAATGTGTCTCTCTTTAGATGCTGACTATTTTTCCGCTCTCCTTACACTCATGGGTCTATAGGTACTAACATCATCTCATGAGGAGACCGTCTAGTCTGCCCTACCAATGTGAGTTCCTTAGGTGGCTGCCTCTTTATTCATGTTTGTGCATCATTAATGATCAGATCTACTCCAGACATCCAGCTGGGGCATCCCGCATTTTCATCTACCTTTTTCAAACTTGGGATCGTTTGTTCTATCACCCATCCCATCCCTAGTTTGAGGGGGATCACATCATCACCTTTTCTTCCTTCCTTCCATCTCCTTGTTTTTGTCTCATAACCTTGCTTATCGCAAGTTACTTGACAAAAAGGGGCAAAATGTAGACACCTAAAATTGGTTATCCAATTTAGTGTCCCTCGTGCGCATTTTCTCTCTCAGGTAACCTGAGGCATGTTTATATCACCACTATCCCCTTGGGGTATTATTCAATTTGTTATTTAAACACCTATCCTAAGTTTAATTCACCCCATTATGTTTTACCCGTGAGTAATTAAATATTAACTATTTAATTACACCTTTCACATGTATCCTAACCACTTATCCACCCAATATCTATTCTATCCATACATCCCCCCTATTTCTCCTCCTCCCAAAGCGGGATATTTCCCGTATTTGAGGTGGAGGGATCACTCTTATCTTTCTAGAAATCACTCATTTTGGCCGTCGGGAGTCATGCCCGTGATCGGCGCCCGGCCAGTACTCGGTCGATGCCGATTTTTCGGAGCGGCGCCGATTATAAATAGAAGCCCAGAACTCAGTTCTAGAGGCACACAGGAGCAGTTGTGAGAGACACAGATTGTAAGAGAGAGAACGAGAGATCTTTGCGCATCAAGTGTGAACATTATCTATCAAATGAGAGTGGATCTTGTCCAAATCAATCCCTGAGAGGAGCACCATTACTCTGCTCTTATCACATCAACATCGCACGTCTCCATTGATTTTCTGGTGACTCTGTTCCTACACCCAACACGGGTGGAGTCTTGCTAGTATCTCTCCGGCTTCCACAGATCTAGCAGACGTTGACGATCTTGCCTTCGTTTTCCGATTCCCAAATCTTCTCGCACTTTGTCTCGGATCGACGCCGATCTATATCAGTCGACGCCGATCTGAACCAATCGACGCTGATTCTACATAATCGACGCCGATCATCTTGCAGACAGGTAAAAGGACACAGGTAACACAAATCCAACTTTGGTTTCATAGTTCCACTTTTTGTTGCTTTCACGTCTCTCTTGTTGAGATTCTATTTATTACTTTGATCGGAAAATCTAGTCTGTACGTACATATTTTATCATGTATGCTTCTTTACTTAATTGAAAATGTGGGTCGACATCCGCCGAGGGAGCTTCGCTTCTGGACCCGCTTCTTGGGTAGTCCACCTAAATATCTTTTAACGTGGTCTTTTTCTGTCAAGCCTCGGTGTCTCGCAGGTTACTTGGATCTACTGTGTAGAATTGCTCGTATGCGCCCGTCTTATCTACATCGGCTTCCTTATCCATCTACATCTTCGGATCTTGTCCATCAGGTATCAATTTCATTTGAGTTTTTCAAGGTTTTTGTGTTTAGTTTGGTACATTAACTTGGATAGGTAACAAGCGTGAAATTCTTGATCTACGGTGTGACCCAATTTTAGTGTCTACAATATCAAGGGCTTAAAGATTTGCATACATCAAAGTCCTCAATCCAAATATACATGATCACTATCAAGTAAACTCAACACCTCCTAGAAACTCACTAACTTGGACAACACTCCCATTTTCTCCCTAAGAATCTTCATCTCATCCCTAATTACCACCATCTCCACCCACTCCTCTATCGGGTCTCCGATTTGGCTGACCTACACTACCAATACTCGCACTTAGCACTTCCCTCATTGTGCTTTATGTGATCCACATACAACACGCATTCAGAAAATTATGTATCACCATATGATCATAGTATGTCGGCTATACACACAATGAGTGATAATGACTAACACTAATCATACCCCGGTGCCACCATCTAGCGCTAGCTTTCCCATGAGCTATCAACTATGCACCTAATATAGAAGACCCAATGATGCCTAGGACCTTCCCCAGTGTATCCTATTGCTAATGATATCTGTAGACATGTAAAATGTCAACATGGTCATTTAACAAATAATATGCTTATAATATATAGTAATCCATCCCCATTATCAACCATATAATAATTAATTAATTATTATATGAAACCATACTTCAATTATTTTCTCTCATCTATTCCACAATCCCATTACATCTTTAGAAATATTAATACTTCATTAATATTTTATTTACCATACTAACTAATCCTCATTAACTATTTTCTACCAATTTAAAAATACTCACTCACCTACCACCTACCCTACACCTACTCTATGCCTAGCTTCTCCATCTAATCACTCCATTAAACACAATTAACCTCACCTAACCACAAGCTAAATGCCCCTCCAAATCTAGAGGCTTCTATTTCTAGAAGCCTCTCCATTATTCCCTCCCATTTTCAAATATTCAAATAAAAATACACTATTCCATTGAATTTTTAATTCAATGGAGAGTTCTTAAGAAATCTAGAATTCTCCACATCTAGAAACTTCTCCACTCTCATGCATCCTCAACCATTGATCTTATCCAACATGGCAAGATCTCAACCATTTATTTTTGCCTCCTCTAGCTATAAATAGAGGTGCCACCCTCCATGGCAAGCACCTTAGAAAAATTGCAAGTTTATGCTACCAAATTCTTAAGCAAGCTAAGCATTATTCATAACATTCCATCAAGCCAAAAATATCATTTGATCAAGGGAGATGCTACTAAAATCAGTCCATATATTTGAAGCATTTCTCATTCCATCCAACAAACAAATCAAGGAGAAAATAAAACTCATCAAAGGAGGAGGATTTCACTTGTAGGTAAGTACAAGTATATCACTTTCTCCCCTTTTATCTCTGCTCAATCTGAGGTAGATGAACCATTGTGTTAGATTTTGTGTTGAATTGGTTTCATATTCATTTCATATTTGCATGCTAACACAAATTTTCCTCTACATTTTGGTGCCCACCATGGGGCTTACCCCCTAAATTTTTATTGAAATTAGTAGCATTTAGCACTAATAAAAGATATCAAAATTCTAGAATTTTTCAGTGAGATTTAAACTCAAAATTTTGAATTTTTCGTGCTTTTTCTCCATTTCAGCATGTTCGTGACCTATATCACCATGTATGCCATAAAAAAACATGTTTTGCACACTCATTTGACTCCATGTTTACAAGGATATCTTTAAGCACATTTAGTTCTTGTAACAACATGTTTAGTTCCTTTAACAACGCATTTGGAATTGTTTCAATGCGTATACTTCTTGTAATAACCCATTTACCTACTAACATTTAAATGTGTAGATTGGACCTCATGTTAGATTTCGGTGTGTATATTTATGTTTTAGCGCATGTATCTCATGTAATATAACTTTTACCTACTAACATTTTGTCTATGCAAATCGGATCTCCTGTTCACATTTTAGCGTGCATCTTACTATTTTAGCATGTTTAGTTCCTGTAATAACGCGTTTACATCTAATGTTTCTACCTGTATAGATTAGACCTCTTGTTCACATTTAAACGCATATATTTCTCTTTTAGCATGTTTATCTCCTGTAATAGTGTGTACGTGACTACTAACCTTTGTGCTTGTAGGTGCGGTGCATATATCCATATTTAAGTGTGTTTATCTTGAAACAACATGTTTGACCCTGAAATAGTGCATTTACTCTATAATAACGCATTTATTTTATTAGTATTTTTTGCCTTAATATTAAAAAATAACTCACATATTTTTCTTTTTTGCAGTATTTTCTAGAATCTAACATTTTGTTTTTGCAGAAAATTATAGAAACAAGGGGAAACTCTGCCGGTTTTAACATTTGATCAAAAAAATATTACCTAATGTTTGTGGTTGCAAAACATTAAGTAAACAAAGACTACTAACCTTTTTTACAGCACGAATGATCCAAGTGCATTGGGGTTTCTATTAAAAATATTAACCTTTTGTGTTACAGGTACCTTTGTCGAGGGCCCCCATTATATAAATTTTTGTTTTCGTTATTTTGTGTGTTATCTTTTCATAATTAGTGTGCTACTTGTTTTAAATCCTGAATACTACGTTGTGTATTGTCTCATATCACATCCTAGGATTATCTTGAGGATCAAAGCGGTTAGTCTTCCTCCCTTTTTATGTTTTTAAGGGGTGACGTGACATGGAAGTGACATCCATGCACTTACCATAGTCCTAGGGGTCTTGTGACCATGGGATTCACCTCATCGCACGTAGACACACCTCGTATTCCGATGGGGTATATATATTCTTGGAGAGAAGTCATTATTGGCTACGCGCTTTCTTATTTTAAGAGCAAGTGTGAAGTGAGGGGTTTCCACATCCCAATACCCAGGCCTTAGACAACATCCTTGAAATACGGATTTGGGCCCCATGTACCATGAGGTATATCAAGAGACTCCCCTAGAGATCTCGTCGGCCTAATATAGATAGCCATTTTGGTGTATATTGAACTATAGTGCAAGGAGGCCGCACTTCCCAAGATCACTCACTATTCAATCACACATTGGAACATAGGTGGAGAGCCAGTTTGTGGCATTGCCGTTAGTGTGTGGTATTGAAAGTGAGCTATAGTTCGGTTGCAATCCCACGACTAGTTAGGGTTGTGCTTGCATGATTGTACTTGTTTGAGTGTTTTTTTGAAACCAATAAATAACCCTCACACTAATCCTCATAATTAAATCATACATCTACCATTCACCCATTTTGACCATAACCTTTTAACCTCAATTTTTAATATACGTCATCAACATTTGACCATATCTTCTTCATCACGTACCATTAATCACACTTACCATAATTATCATATAAAACTAAAAATAATCCTCCTTTTTCACCTAATATATAAATTTTGACCATACGTTATCCCCTTACCATTATACACATCCTTTGTAAATAATAAACCAAAATTTTCCACCATAAACTTTAGACATACACTACCATCGTGTAAATACTTTTATTTAAACTTTCCACATTACCACAAAGATCCAAAATCTAAAAAATGAAGACCAACATTCCCATCCCATTAAGTAAATTTCATCAATCCCACATTGTTCACCCTTCACCTACCAAGAAAAATCACATTAAGAATATGACATAAACACCTCCTTCCATCTGCTAAACAAAAATATTATCATTCTTCGTCCTAATCCACATAAGTCATACCACTCAAACTTCCTAGCATTTTCCTATTAGCATCTCAAAATTAACCTAGGCATATAAGACTCTAAAAATCTATCCCAATCATTTAATTTTATCATCATGAACCTCGCCATAACGTTGTATCCCCATACACATTTATATAAACACTTTCAATCCCAAATACCCCATTTACGACGCCTTTTTGACACGACTAACCTAATCTTATTAATCAACATCTTGCTAATAGACAAAATATCCTTATCATATATCCTATTCTTCTAATCCCTTATAACAAGGCACATCCTAAAGCCCTCTACTAATGAGGCAAATCCTTCTTCTATTCTCTCCCTCAAATTTCTTCCATCTTATAAGCAAGAGTAGATTATTGAGATTATACGTCGATTAACTAAGGAATCATCCCCTTTTTCATCCAAAATCATTCCTTCCTCTCCTTTAAACACATTCATCTCATCAATACATCTCATTAACATCATAGTCTAATGACACCTAGGAGAATAGTAACTCAATCCCAATTCGGAAACAATGAAGAAAATAATCACCATGACGTAAAACATGATATATTCAACCACAATTATTATGATGCCAATGTTGAAGAAAATCAACCTAGAGGAGAAGACGAGGAGACCATGGTCAACACTAGCAGTGACGATGACTCAAGTACCTACTTTACAGAGGGAAGAAGAAGAGAAATGCTAAACATTTTGTCGAGAAGAATAAAGACGCCCTCTTGCTCCAACTATATCACATGGGGGCAAAACTTCCTTCTGATTACACTCATGACCAACTCCATAGTCTCCTCCAAGATGAAAATGATAACATTGGCCAATGACCACCATCCACACACCATCCTAATCCGAAATCACCGTCGCATTATATACGGACGAGATGGCGAGAGAACAACCCCAACATATCCAAAGAAGCCATATTATCCCAATTACAACAAATGAGTAATCAAATCGCTTAGTTAGCCTCTCAAATTGACCCCAACCATCCAATGATCATGGATCCCAACACTCTCAACCCTATTAGGAAATCCATTATCTAGTGCACACATTTCATATATATGGGTAATTATTATTTAGATGTGTTTGTAATTAGTGTATTGTTGAAACGGTAAATATGTGGTTAGTGAGTGGTTCATATATAAATATAATAAAAAATATTATTGCTTTATTATATATATATGAGAATATTGTTGTACCCCTATAGAGTTGGTTGTGCAACTTCCTGATTTGTAGGAAGTAGTTCTACTATCTCTATGGCTATATAATAGCCCTTGTAATGTTTTCGTGAGATAATATATAAGAGAGTTTTATTGATTATTCAGTTGTGTCAAACTGATCTAAAACCATTATTTGGTATTTGAGAATAGAAGATATTTAAAGAAAGTTTTTCAACTTCTTTTTGCATTTTGTTTACAGGACTTTATACGGCCATTAATTTCTATTGATGTCAGATTCAGATATGACTGCTAGTGGATATAGTGTGTAATTTGTTCTTCGTGTCCACATTGATGTATGCTATGTTATTTGGTCGAGATAAATATTTCAAAAGGTCTTCACGGGCTCAACATTCTTATTACAGTAATAAGTGAGAGTTCTCCACATAATTAAAAAAATAATTGCTTCGTATATGTTGTTGTCATTGTTTTCCTGGCTGAGCAAATCAAGAAGTCAGTGCATTTACAATTTTTTTGCCCTCCGACAACTCAGTGTTCAACAATTTTTTTGCATTTACGGTTTCATTTTCGATCTGTTTGATCTAGCAAAGGAATCTCCAAGCCTTCTTCATGTCTGCTATAGCTGTCTATTCCTATCCAAATCGATTCACAATGGTTATCCATTTAATATTTTGTTCAGCCCATGTAGATTTATTTATCTTAAGGTAGTCATTTACCGATGTGTTGTATAATTAAAAGCCCACATTATTTGTCTTTGATTTTAGTTCTATTTATAGTTGTGTCAATCAAAATAATTGTCCGTTCCCTTGTTTATTGTAAACATTTGTATTTTTTTATTGGTAATTAATGGTGTCTTTTTGTATCTCTTAGATCTATAGTTCTATCAAGTTACATTTCGAAGTCATTTAAAAAGTGTCTGAGTCATTAATGTCATTGTCAAAAGTTATCGTGTAAATCAATTCGGATAGTCGAGTTTTAATTATGTTGTTAGTCAAATGAGTTTCTTTATTGTCAAGTTAATTAAATAAGTGATTTAAGAATATATTTGTCTGGTCGAGTCTTCTTGTCCAAGTGAATAGTGTTGTATAGTTAGTCAAACCATAAAGTTGTATGGCTAGTGTTGTATGGTTGGTCAAACCATTACATAAGTGATATGATTTGCTAGTGGAAAGAATTGAGTGACATGATCATATTTCTTTGAGTAAGCAACATCATTCACTAGAGGTCGAGGCAATGGAAGATGTAGTACAAATAATGTCCTCTCACCACCGCAAGTGACAGCGACATAAAACGAGGTTGTGGCATTTTGTTTAAGTGTTTTTTTTTCGATTACGAGTGTACTTATCTTTGTTTGTATTCAATATGTTTCAGCTGTAATAAAGTGAACATGATCCTATGTACTCTCCTCATGTGAAGATATTGTGGAAAGATGAAAGCAAAATGTAAAAGCAACATCATGATACTTGAAGAGGATGAAAATGTGTTCATACCTAGAATAGGGGTTCCTTTGTTGGTGGACAAGGGTCCATTTTTGTCGAACGGGGTTCGTACGGTTAATAGGGGCTCATTTCGGATGAACAAGGGTTCATACCAAGGTTTTTGGGCACCCTGCAAAACCATTGTTGAAAAAAGATCATGCACGCACTTTGCAGGCGACAAGGCGAGAAGAAGTGCGATTGTTTTTCTCTCATGTTTGCACTAAGGGGGAAATGTTAGGAAATCCATTATCTAGTGCTCACATTTCATATATATGGGTAATTATTATTTACATGTGTTTGTAATTACCGTATGGTTGAAATGGTAAATATGTGGTTAGTGAGTGGTTCGTATATAAATATAATAAAACAAACATTATTGTTTTATTATATATACATGAGAATATTGTTGTACCCATAAAAATATAAACAGGTTAGCTAGTTTATGCAACTTCTCGATTTGTAGGAAGCAGTTCTACCATCTCTATGACTATATAATAGCCCTTGTAATGTTTTTGTGACATAATAAATAAGAGAGTTTTATTGATTTTAAGTTGTGTCAAACTAATCCAAAACCATGAAACCCAACTTCCATCCACCACCTCCCAATCCTCCAGAACCAAGCTTGGAGAAAGAAGTGAAATCTATGAAGGAAACGCTTCAAGGGTTGCAACTTGGCACATAGGGATGACAATATAAATTTTAGGAACTTTGTCCCTATGCTTTTGACTATGATATCTTACGGGTCCCTTTTCCACCATATTTTGAACCACCCAAATTCGAAAAATACAAGGGAAAAGGAGATCCTTGTGAACATGTTAAGGATTTCTATATGTTGTGTCAAGAAGTATCCTACAACAACTCCTATTTACTAAGACTCTTTTCTAGAAGTCTAGGAGGTCCCGCTTTAGAATGGTTCCTCCGATTACCCAAGCGCTCTCGTATGTTTGCTTTGACTTGTCGAGAAAAATTGTAAAATACTTCTCATATAATGTCGATCTTGATGTCATAATGATTGACATGCGAGTACTAAGCAATGCAATGAAAAAGTTTATCATCATTCCTACAATGATGGTGAGCCCTTTCCAGCCACATTCCATGGCCCATACCCAAAAAACAACTAGTTACCATTTTTGTCTCTAACCTCAATCAAGAATTAGCCTTTCATTTACAAGTCCATTGTGCAAACATGTTTGATGACATCATTAAGAAGGGAATGCAAATTGAGAAGGCCCTTATTGCAAAAGGCCTTATTAAGATATATTCCCATGATAATCATAACCAATCCAATCAACCTTCTACATCGAAAAAACCTAAATACTTTAATAAGAATAACAAAAATTGCCGATGAAGTAACAAACACCAAAAATATCCAGCATGTCCATATAACAGTTGTTATATTTGTCCCTAAAGGACAAACCTAGTCTACCCAGGATTCGAGGTGATGAACATACACCCCCTTAGTGAGTCTATGGAGGTGATCCTTGATAAATTAATTGCTGCCAATATGGTCATTTTTCCTCAAACTCAACCCATCGATGAGTCCCGACCCAAACCTTTGTGGTTCAAGGAAAATAAATATTGCAAGTTCCATAAAATCAAGGGTCACACCACACATTAGTGTATGAAATTAAAGAATTATATTCAAGACCTTATTGACCGAGGTGAAATTAAAATAGAGGACAATTCTTCCACTTCTTCTCAAAATCAGAAACTCGGGATCTATCAAAATCCCCTTCCTAATCATGGTTAGAACAATGCTTCTAACTAGGGTCAACAAAATTCTAGAAGTAAACCCGAATCATCCAGTCATCATTCCAACCACATCAATTACCATCGTGTACCCCCTCCTTACACGTCACTTATTGTCCATATCCACCATTCTCCCCACCAAGTAGCCACCATTAAAATAAAAGGCCCCTCACAAAACCCTTAGTGTGTTGTCACTACCGAAGGAGCCATGTGGTGGTTCAAGGAGCCACTCCATCCTCTTCCAATCCAACACTGCAAGAAAAATATAATATCATAGAACAACTTGAGAAGACTCCCATGCAAATATCCATCATGGACCTTCTCAAGACTTCATCTATCCATAAGGACATTTTATACTATGCCCTCCAAGAGACACGCATCCCCACTAACATTGATCCTACACAATTTCAGGCCCTTATTGCCCATCTCTATCCTTATCCAACAATCCCACTTACCTTCATCCATAAATAATTTCCAGCACATGGCTCGCCAACAATCTTCCTCTCTACATTGAAGTCCACATTGAATTTTTTTGGTTAAAAGAGTGCTAATAGACAATGGATCAACTCTTAATCTATATACCTTGAATCTCATTCATTGGTTGGGATATAGTGACTTGGATCTTAAGAAAGATATTATTACTATTAAGGCATATGACAATACGGAGTGCAGATCATTCGGCACCATCTATTCACTCATTAATGTCAGGCTTGTCATACTTCCCACCCTCATCCATGTTATAGACATCTAGTTCCTGCATAACCTCTTACTTGGTCACCATGGATTCATGAGATGAATGTTATACCATCCACACTCCATCAATGTCTCAAATTTGAACATGTTGGTATAGAAATTACTATCCATGGTAACCCCCAACCCTTCCAATATTGCCAAGCATTGAAATTTGAAATTTATTAGGAACCTTACTTGCCCCCTATCATTGAACCTACACCATCATCATCACCACCATCATCCAACACTTCATATATCTCACCGAGTACCTTCCATCCTTATCTCACAACACCTCCTTATCATCTACTCCTCTTCTACCTAATCCACTTGCATACACTCCCCTTCTACCCACTATGCCACTTTGTAGACACATAATTATGCACTTTACACATAATTTTACCGGTTCTTATACTATTTAGAAGGTTCTTAAGTGGTTAAAGTACTAATTAATCCCACCTTTTGGCCATCTTTCTTTTATATTTTATTTCGTACTTCCTGCATATTTTCCAACACTTATCCACCCATTTCACAACTTCCCCAACATTCTAGCACTAATTTAAGGCACCCCACCTATACTAGGGAGCCACCTTTGTCATCACCAATCCGGCACTATGATAATTCTTCACGGGAACTCCTCGTGCTATGATTATTTACTAATGCACAACCTTTAGTTTGGTGGATGTAATCTGAAACAAAACAACAACATAACACAAGAATACCATCCACTACGATAAGAAAGAATGATGACAAATCTGAAATATCAAAATAAATTATAATATTAACATGAAAGCTGTTACAATTTCACCCATGAGGTACTTCAAGTGTTATTGACTTCACTTGCCTTTCACCAACACTATGGGAGAAACTTTACAATTACACCTCTTAATGGCTTCTTCAACACACCTTTAAAGCGATGGCTTCCTTCGCACACTTCCTACAATATTTCTCACTACTTCCTTCTATGCTAAATGAGGGGGTGGCCTCTCTATTTATAGAACTTCAGGCTTATCCATATTATCTCTAAGATAGGATAAGAAATCCACTTTGACGAATCATTTTCCATACCTTAACTCTTATATGTACATGTAAGCTTATCTGTTAAGATAAGATAAACCTTATCATTTTACATGGGTTCCACATTTTTAGACTTTTTACAAATAAAATACACAAAATATTTATGACCTCACTCCTTGTCTTTATTACCAATATAATATTTCTAATTCCTAATCATGTAGACCCTACTTCTCTAATTACCCAAACTTTGACATTTTAACATTACCGGACCACTTACGACAAATATTTACTTTTTACAACATTTCTATTGTACTTTGACCATTACTGTACTCCACATTATTGGCGGCACCGTACTGACGGCGCCGTTATCTTCTATCAGACGCTACTACTAATTATACTTAACAACATCCTATTCCTAATACATACATTAATGAAATAGAAATTATGGAGGAAAATTTTAGTGTCGACATCTTCCCCTTCTAGCTTCTACTCCGTCCTCGGAGTAGACTATTACAGTGCTTGGAAAATCTTCAACTTGTCATGGTTGACCCATTTCGTAATGGGAGTGCCATCCAATTCCTCCAGTCAGTGACGTACCATTTTCATGCCTTGAGATGCTATTTTGTAGGGCCCCATCCATTTTGGAAGAAATTTTCTTAGTCTTCTTTTTTTGTATCGGAATCATATATTAGAACCAAGTCATTCACATGAAATGGAGACCATAGGATCTTTTGATCAAAGTATTCCTTCGCTTCATTTTCTCGCTTATGGCTTGTATCCTTTGCTATTTCTCTCATTTCCTCCAACAAATGAAGATGTACCAACCTTTCTTTTCTTGAATCACTTTCATCCATCCTTTCATTTTTCATAACTCTCACGGTGGGAATATCAAACTCAATAGGAAGAAGCTGGATCAATGCCATGAGGCCAACTAAAATGGGGAGTATCATGTCATTGACTTTGATGTTGCCCTATATGCCCACAATCTTTGCATGAATCCTTTTATCCCACTTATGTACTCCGCAAGGCTGCATCTTTTGCTAGAATTTGACACAACACAAAATTTGTTCGTTCCACCTGTCCATTTGTACTTGGCTTGTATGTTGTTGCCTTCCTGTGCTTAATAGAAAATTTATTGACTAGGGCTTCTACTACCTCATTAATGAAGTGGCTTCCTTGATCTGTTACAATTTCTAATGGGCAACCAAATCTGGTGACAATGCGTTCATACATGAACCTTGCCACTTCATCCATGGAAGCTGTTTTCAATGGCCTAGCTTCAACCCACTTGGTTAAATAATCTGTGGCAACTACAATATACTTATTTTGGCGTGATGTAGTTGGAAGTGGACCTACAATGTCTATTCCCCACTTTTCAAAGGGACCAAGGGGAAGAATAGGACATAATGGAGCTGATGAAGTCTTACGGTTACCATGTGTTTGACAAATATCACATGTCTTACGGGTAAAAGCACAATAAAATGTCCCACTTTTTGGTATGTTTTGTACCATTATAAACATGAATTTTCAGTTTCATTGATTTTCTAAAGGTAATAGCCATAAAACCATACATATTCATGAAATTCCACAAACTAACGAAATGTTGTATTTAGAGTGTAGAATACATGTAAATTTTTTTAAAAAAATTACAAAAAAAACGGTCTTTTTCTTAATTTTACTCATACGTTGTTTCTTATGTTATAAAAGAGGAATGACTGTCCCCGGGTGGTTCTTTTGAATGAAAATTTATTTTTTCACCATGAAATTTTAGATATGTGTTCAAGATTTGAATTTTGAAGTGCTGTCAAATTTTCATATTTTTTGGACTTATATTTTTTTTTAATTAATTATTTTGTAAAAATATTTTCAAATAAATGGCGTACAAATGTTTATGCCAATAAATTTTAAGATTTATATCAAAAATGAATTTTTTTTTCACAGGTAAGAAGAAGACTTCAATAAATAATAATTTTAATTTTTTCAAATTTTTTTGATATTTTTTGCTATTTTTCAAATTGGGTTGATTGTGTACGATCGATTGTCCTAAAATACCATATGTTAGAAAAATATAAAAAATAAATAGTAAAACATATTTTTAAAAATAAAAATTATATTTTTAGAAAGCTAATAAAATTCTGTATTTTGTGTTAAAATTTTGTAATTTTATTCATTCGTTAACCCTAATTACGTGGCACCTAAGTGGCACATTTTGGCATAAAATTATCCTCCAAATGGATTTGGCGCCAAAATGTGCCACATAGGTGCCACATAGGTGCCACATAGGGGGTTCGCGTGAAGGGGGTTCGCATGAAGGGGGTTCGCGTGAAGGGGGTTCGCGTGAACCCCCCCTTCGCCCGAACCCCCAAACCTTAAATCCGCCGCCCAAAACTATATAAATATCTATATATAACTCTTTGCCGCCAAAAATATTTGAATTCAAGGGGTTCGCGCGAAGGGGTGTTCGCGCGAACCCCCATTCGCGCGAACTACTTTCTACATCCTACGTGGCAGTTCAGGCGAAGGGGGTTCACGCGAAAGGGATGTTCGCGCGAACACCCTCGATTTCCGATCCCGCCCAACTTCTTACTCGCGTTTTTGGGACATGAAGTGGGACACAACATTGTGCTTTGACCCTTACAATAATTATAACAATCTTTAAAAAGAGTGGGCGGTGATAACTGCATCCAAGATCCTTCTTGCTGTAAGTTGTCCAGAGAAGTGCCCTCCACATGTACCATTGTGGAATTCTTCTAGCAGTTCCTTCCCTTGATCACGTCCAACTGCCCTCTTGTATTGTCTATCAGGTCCTATTCGAAATAATACTCCATGCAGAATAGAATATGGACGACTGGCTTGAGTAATCTTTCTCTTAGTCTTTGCATTGGCATCATCATGAAACTTGAATTCATTGGATAATTCCAAATATCTATGTATTCACTAGGGATTGTGTCGAGGATAACAAGGTCTGCATCGGGAAATCATCATCATCACAAGATGATCCTAAACCATCATAGGCTCGAGAGAGTGCATCTGCATTGACATGATTCTTTCCTAGCCTATCTATAATATCAAATTCAAATTATTGTAGCAAAATTATCCATCTTTCTATCCTCCCCGATGGGTTAGGCTTATTTACAATATATTTTAGAGCTTGACGATCATTCTACAACTAGAAATTTTTCCCCTAGCAAGTAATTTCTAAACTTCTTTTCAAAGCAAAAATGATAGCGAGCCTCTTTTTCAGGTTATAGTATAATTTACCTCAAGACTTTGCTCATTTGTCTGCGCTCCCAAAGTAAATTGGATGTTCATTCCCATTTTCATCCTTTTGGCTCAAAGTACTTCCTAGTGCTTTGCATCCGAGGCATCAGTGTACACAATGAATGGCTTGCTCCAATCTCGATTCTTCAAAATAGGTGAAGACACCAAGGCTTCCTTCGGTTGTCCAAAAGCTTCATGCGCCTTATTTCCTGGTTCATAAGTAACATCCTTGTTCAAAGCTGGGTTAGTGGTCATGTAATCTTTGAGAAATTCTTGATGAACCTTCTATAGTAACCCACATGGCCTAAAAATGATCTCAACTTACTTCTATTAATAGGAAATGTAAATCTTTGATTTTTGAAACTTTATCAGAATCAGTACCAATACCATCTCTGGATACAACATGCCCTAACAAAACGCCTTTAGAACATCCAAAGACACACTTTGTAGGGTTTAGTGAGGCTTGTGCTTCATCTAACCTTTGAAATACTGTCTCCATTTGGTGCAGGTGGTCCAACTTGCTCCAATAGATGCAAAAATCACCCAGAAATACTCTGATGAAGGTCCCAATGTAGGGTTTGAACACCCTATTCATCAAACGCTGGAATGTTGCTGGAGCATTACACAACCCAAAAGACATAACTCTATAAGCAAACGTTCCCCAAGGAGTGGTGAACATGGTCTTCGGTGATCTTTCTCTACTATACGAACTTGGTTGTAGCCACTATATCCATCAAAGCAAAACTATAGCACTCTGCCAAAGCTACTTCATCCAAGATCCGATCGAAAATGGAAGAGGGTAATGATCCTTCTTTGTTGCCTTATTGAGCTTCTGTAATCAACACAAATGCATAGCTTCCCATTATTTTTTATTGAGATCACAATGGGAGAAACCCATTCTCGAATTCTCCACAAACAAATATGAATCCTGCATCAAGCAACTTATCTATTTCTTCTTTTACAGTCTTGGAAAAATTAGGATTCATTCTATATGACATTTTCTTTATGGGCTTAGCACCATCTACCAGCTCAATACAATGTTCTACCCAACTTACTTGACGAAGTTCCTTGTAATCAAAAGTGAATAGGTGTATGTACCTTCGAAAGAGCTGGAGATAGGATTCCTTCTCACTCTCCATCACAGCATCACCAATCTTTATTTGTTGGAGAAGATCATCAACTTCTTCTTTAGATAATTTTATGGGGTCATGAGTTGGTGTGACTAGAAGGATATCCATGACTAAAACATCCACCTCACTTTCTTCATCTTTAGTGTCCACTTCATTGGTACTAGAGTAATCAAAGGATGTCCAATCATCAGTTTCATCACTTGAATCCACAGGTTCTGCTTTATGATGTCGAGGGATCACATTTATCTTCACCCTCTCTCTACCACGTCCAAGTGTCATGAAACCTTCATTCCAGTAGTTTCTTGCATGAACTCTCCTTAGCCATGGTCTTCCCAGCAACATTGGGTGCAACACCAGTACCATTTTTCATCACTGAAAGTCTACCACACATACAACACCCATATGAGATATTGCCACATTTGAAACTACACCTTACGGTTTAGTTTTTCCTTTATTTAATGACCTTAACATAAGTGTTGAAGGGCGATCAATTTTAAACCCAACATATTCATTACTGAGACTCGGTCATTACATTAATCGCAACACCTCCATCAACTAAGACATCATGAATTGAAATACCATTACATAATACCTCAGCTTGTGGAGCATAGGGATCCACCTCTGCCTCCAAAATAGGGACCTCAACCTCCTTTCTTCATCGAGCATTGAGTCCACTTCGCAGCTCCCGCCTCTTCTCCGAAGACATAGCCAAGAGTTGACCATATGTAATATTTGCAGGACTTTTGGACAGATCTTCCAAGATGGAGTATGGTCCTTGCCCCTGTGAAATCAGAAAATCCTGCACACCCAACTTTCTTCTCCTATGTTTCTTACTAGTTTCTTCTTTCATCTTCTTAGGATCATTTCCATCTTGATTATCTTTTTCTTTCTTTCTTTTTGTTACAAACACATCTACTTCATTATTTCTACTCTTATCTACTACATCAAAAGAATTCACAGGTGCTTTTCCTTTATCATTATCTCTTTTACCAGATGTAGAAGCTCTATCTGGACAATTATACTTATGATGACCCTTTTTATAACAACCATAACAAACAACTTCTTGAAATATTTCTTTTGGACCTCTATCTCCTCCCGAGAACTAAATTACTTTCCTTGAAGAAGATTAATAGTTAACTGGCCCATCTTCCTAAGCAGATCTTCATACTCAGTAGATGTACTAGGAGAAATATTTGTGCTCACCGGGAGTGGTTGTGGATTCTGGACCAAAGGTGCTGGTGTAGGCTCTACTTTAACAACAATTTCTTTGGGCTCCTCTTCCATGCTTTCTTCTTGCCTTCTTGCAATCTCCTTTGCTTGTTCAATGGTAGTTGGGTGGTCATACTTCACTCATTTTCTGATCTCTAGCTTCATCCCAAGAATGAAGTGCTTACAGAGGAGATTATCCACGCCATTCATCAACCCATCCGCTAGTCCTTCCTTCCGGATTTGGGCATCGAGCTTCCTCCTTAGCTCTAGAACACGAGCATGATAATCCCTTATCTTCTCCTTCTCTCCTTGGGATAGCTTTGTGATCACAATCATGAGATCTGCATATTTCATTGTTCACCAAATTCTTTGAGAAAACTTTCAGTTAATAAATCCCATGAATTTTTCACATTATCACCTAGTGTTTCAAACCACCTAAGTGCTGAACCATCCAAAAAGGTAGGAAAAAATTCAGTCCATTGTTCCCTTCTTATAAGGCCATTACAAATACAAGATCGCTTAAACTCTTGAATGAAAGAAGAAGCATCTTCATTAGATTGAGCTGAAAAAACAGAATCTTTCCCATTTTCAAAAGTAACCATAGTGAAATACCACCCCACAAGTACAATCAACAAGACTTATGTGCACAAATAATTGGAATCACTTTAATAGAAAGTGACTTTACACCTTTCTACAGTAAAATAGAAATGACCACGGTAAACTATGGTAAAACTTGACTTACTATGGTAAAAACTGACTTTACTATGGTAAACACTATTCACGGTAAAAAGTGAAGTTACCGCGGTAAATACTATTCACGGTAAAAAGTGACTTTACTGCGGTAAATAATATTCCCGAGAAAAAATGACTTTATCATGGTAACTACTATTCACGGTAAAAATGACTTTACCATGGTAACTACTATGCACAAGTAAAAACAAGGTTACCCTCCAATTGATTTTTGACTAAGTGGGAATATCTCTCCGTAAAATCCACTAACGAGGAATGGTCCCAAAGAACGGAACCAAAATGTCATCACCAATCGGCACTATGATAATTCTTCACCGGGAACTCCTCGTGCTATGATTATTTACTAATGCACAACCTTTAGTTTGGTGGATGTAATCTGAAACAAAACAACAACATAAAACAAGAATACCATCGACTATTATAAGACAGAATGATGAAAAATCTGAAATATCAAAATAAATTATAATATTAACATGAAAGCTGTTATAATCTCACCCATGAGGTACTTCAAGTGTTATTGACTTCACTTGCCTTTCACCAAGACTATGGGAGAAACTTTACAATTACATCTCTTAATGGCTTCTTCAACACACCTTTAAACTGATGGCTTCCTTCGCACACTTCCTACAATATTTCTCACTACTTCCTTCTATGCTAAATGAGGGGGGTGGCCTCTCTATTTATAGAACTTCCAAGCTTATCCATCTTATCTCTAAGATAGGATAAGAAATCCACTCTGATGAATCATATTCCATACCTTAACTCTTATCTATACATGTAAGCTTATTTGTTAAGATAAGATAAACCTTATCATTTTACATGGGTTCCACATTTTTAGACTTTTTACAAATAAAATACACAAAATATTTATGACCTCACTCCTTGTCTTTATTACCAATATAATATTTCTAATTCCTAATCATGTAGACCCTACTTCTCTAATTACCCAAACTTTGACATTTTAACATTACCAGACCACTTACGACAAATATTTACTTTTTACAACATTCCTATTGTACTTTGACTGTTACCGTACTCCACATTATTGGCGGCACCGTACTGACGGCGCCGTTATCTTCTATCAGACGCTACTACTAATTATACTTAACAACATCCTATTCCTAATACATACATTAATGAAATAGAAATTACAGAGGAAAATTTTAGTGTCGACACCACGGTCCCACTCTGGGTGTTCGATCTATGTATATACTCTTTCGCTCCTTTTTGGGTCACTTCTATCTATTAGTCATGTTTTTCTTTTTCTCATTCGGTGTTGTGAGATTAATTACGAAATTAGACTTAAGAGCCCTATAAATATAAAGCTTGTAATACCATAATGAGGGTCCTAGCATCACTACTTTGTCACTCCATTAGGGATGCATACATTGCATCTATTGCATCTATATAACACCATACATCAAGGTTAGGAATTTCTTCATCACACATTGAATAGGGGGAGGGATTTTATTCTATTCCATGCTCACATGATATTTACATTTTCTATAGCTATTATTGCTTTCTACTTCAAAAAGTGTGACTAGCATGAGAGAACCTAGGAACAACATGCACACACGCACAAGAAATAAATTTGGGTCTGAAATTTAGTGCAACAATAAGCAATAAGTCCACTTTGGTTTTGGTGGCCGAGGATGGTCTCGACCCATTCATATGCATATTTATTTTTCTAGGCTTTGGATATTTCTCCTAGCATTTTGGGTCATTCTAAGACATCGATGAATCCAACGTGACAGACATGAAGCATTGTAACCAAATTGTGACTATACCGGTTGTAGGTTTTACGCATTTACACTCTTCGAGTTCCTAGATTGGAGAACAGGCACCCCGTGGTGCCTGAGTACACTCCAAGGTACTGTGTCATCTCGTAGTCCATATCTCGCCCTTCACAGTGGTCCCCGAGTGTTTTTCTACACTTTGTCAAGTCCCACATCTAGATCTACGACAACCTACTATTATCGGGTAAGTCATTTCTCCTATTTATCTTGCACATTAGGGTTTTATTTCAATTAGAATAATTTATTAACATTTATTGCATGGTGCTTTAGTTTAGTTATATAAGTTTAGTCCTCGTGCTTAGTTTAACTAGGATTACTATTTCCCGCATCTAGCAAAATTTTACTTCATCCTTTAGGTGAACCCGATGTCTCTTTCTACCACCTTCTAGGGCTCTTCATCTTACCTACATGGATATTTCCATTATTGACTTTACCCTTTCCCACCCTAATTTGCTTGATTGAGTTCAAAACCTCTTTGCTACTACCAATGTTTTTGTTGACATGTGTCTTGATTCCATGTATGACACATTTGCTGAGGCCTTTTCACAACATAACATTTCGGGCCAACCTTTCAGCTGACATTATCCCCTTTGAAAATGACCCACCGCTTTATATTATGTCTCGCATCTATAATTTTGTTGTCAAGCATACTCTTTTTGATAATGGCTCTGAGCTCAATCTATGTTCCCTGACCTTTCTTCAGGCTTTAGGTCTATTTGCTCATGAAATTATCCCTTTTTCCATCTCACTGTGTGCTTATGATGGTTCTTTTTGTCCATGTTTAGGCCACGCTACCTTTCCTTTCACCATTAGACCTAAGACCCTCCATATTGTCTTCTTCGTTATTGATTTTCCCATTCATATAACTATCTCTTATGCCAACTATGACTTCATGTCATACATGCGGTAGCATCCACTTTCCATAGTTACGTCAAATTCTTGTATGAGCATATTGAGTATACCATATTCCATGATCATGATCCATTCCAATATTTTTCCTGTGATACTAATACTATACATCCATGTGCCTCACATTGATACTATCAATAAGCCACAACCCTTGGATGATTAACCTCACTTACCACCACTTAATGGTGCTATCTTGTTTACTAGATTCTATTCTTCCCACACTATCTCCTACTACTATTATTGTTCCATATCAACCGCTTGTTCTACCCATACAAGACACCATGTTTCACGAAATAAGTTATGCGATAAAACAGATAAGATAACGGTCAAGGAGGAATACTTGTGATATGTAGGTCGAAGGTTGAATGTGTGCATCACTAACTTTATACCATTTGATCATAGAGAAATAATTTTTGTTAGGGAAGGATTACTGTAGATACAAAGCAAGACCACCAAAAGAGTATTAAATAGCAAGAGTCAGAGGACTTCCTAGCAAGGCTAGATCTAGGAAGTATGATGCTTCCTTAAATGGCTGTCAATCCTCTATTTAATACAATTCAATGTGAATAAACAACTAAAATAAATAATTCCTATTACAATGTAATGATTTAGGTTTCTCATACAAATAATACACTAGATTTTATGCTAAATATTAAAATAACACTAAATCTAATTAGAACCGGAGTTTGTTCAGGTCACAAAGGCCTAGCAAGGGTCTGGGGTTGATTGGTTGAAGTCTAGGTTGATTTTGGGTGAGTGGGAAGCTTGCTAGTCTGAGACTCGAAATGACACATAGACCAATATCTGTTTGGTGACCAATGTGAGTAGTGGGGATAAATAGACATTGGCCGAAAAATGATGTCGGTAGGGGAAAAAGGTAGTAAATTATTAAAAAGAGGTTTGTAGGTTCTTTGTGATTGCATGAGAGTGAGGGTAGTATGGTTTGGGTTGTAATATGGTTGAGAAGACTCAGGGATACTAAGGAGGAGGTTTAGAATGGTGAAAAGGCTTGGGATGGTTGAATAGTGGGTTAGTGGGAAGAAGGTGATGTATAGGCAATAGGGGAAATACACTACCGAAAGAAGCAAGAGATCTACAAAATGAATAAGAAAAATGATTAGAATCAAAATAATTACTTTAATGTCTTGCCGATCTTGGGAGTTGGGATGGTTGATGGTTGATCGAAGAAGAAGTGCTTGAGTCCAGTGTTATGGTAGTACAACATATGTTCTTCCATGAGTATTCCAACACTCTGGAAGGAGAACCGATGCTTGTCTTGCACTTTAGTTGTGTGTTTTCATCATCGGATCGGATGCAAGAGGGATTGAACATTCGCACTTGAATACAATTAGGCTCCAATCGGTGAATGACTAACCTATGTATAGAGTTTTGAAAGTGTTTATAAGGTAACAAACGGAGGTTAGGTGACCGGCATCGGTCGAGGGATAATCATCGTCGGGTAAGGAGGAAAAGTCTAGGTTTACTAAAAATAGGCAGATCTTTACTATTTTTGCGTGATTTTGATTGATTCCACTTAGGGAAGTGGAGTTCTCATTAGAAAATGTAGGAAGGTCATAGAAGAAGTCTAATTAGGTTTAGGAAGAATTCTTAGTTAGTTAGGTCAAGTGGTGACTCAACACTGGGAGTGATGACTCAGTGCTAAGAGTGATGACTCGATCATTGTGAGTTAAATGCCCCTGGAATGGGTCTAGGGTGAGGTGTAATGATGAGGTGGAGGTGTGAGGATGAAATTAACTTAATTAAAATAATTAAATTAATTAATAATGTGAGGATGAAATATTAATATGGGATGAAGGGGTCATGATGTGTTTAAATATATTACGTTAATTGATTGAAGGGGACCAAGGGGAGTGTGACCCAAATTTGGTGTCTATATTTTCCCATTTTTGTTACGTAGCTTGTATTGGTAAGTGATGCTGAAAAAAACAAGGAGTCGGTGTCCTAGGTATAAATGGAGATTAAGTTTCCCAAGTAGGGTTGAAAGTGATCCTCCTCAAACCATGAACCCATGAGGTATGAAAAATAGTCAAGGAATGGTTTGATAAATAGGTTATTGAGGAAATTGAGGGCGGTATGTAAGAGTATTAGCATTGTGGGTAACGGGAAAAGGTTAGGTAAGGTAATGGGTAATGGAAATCGAATGCATGCACACATATAGATTGCAATACAATGCGAGTGGAAGAAATTACAAAATCTACGTTGTCAAAAGGTTGATATGTTTATCCAAATGATGTTGAAGTGATTCAAGTATCCAAGATATAGGATATGGTAATGAAGTAAAATGAGATTAGGTGTAAGAAATAGCTTGTGTTCCATTACACCAAAGGTATGGTCGGGATAAACATCACGTCATTAGGAAATGTAAGGTCATTAGGCTAAAAAACATGGGTAACAACATCACAAGGTATAGCGAGTACACAAATTCCAATGTCACAAAAGGTGGTTCAGGTCAAGGTATTTAGGTTAAGGCATAGGTAAGGTTGAGGTATAGGTAAATAACATGTCCCTAAATGTAGTTAAGGAAATGTACAGGTAATGTAGGCTTGTAGGTAAGGTATAATAGGTGTTGGTAAGGTTAAAAGTTGTTGGATTAATAATTTTTTTAGGAAAAATGGGCATGGGGTGGGTCAAATGGTTATGTCAGGTGACCGATGTGTCGGTTATAGTGTAACCAACGTCGGTGTTCTAGGAACGACACGGTGATGTTGGTCCTATCGAGTTGGGGCTAAAAAAGGAAAAATACACTTTTTACAGATTCATTTTAACCTTTCCACTTTTAGAAAATGATAGAGGAGAAGTGTAAGAGTGGAAAATGATAGTATGAGGTATTGAGATGAGTTGGCGAGCCACGTAACAAGTGATTGGCATTCAATTGGTGGGTCCATGAGATTGAGTTGATTGATTTGATTGGTTGTGAGGTGAGGAGTTGATTTTTGCATGGCGAGAGGGAGAGGGAGTGGATGGACCACCGACATAGTGGCCAAATGTGCCACCACAAAGATGATGCTTGAGTAGAGGTAGGAGACAATTCAAATCCTTCATTTGGTTGAAAATAGTTTGTGGAAATCAGTTTTGTTTAAAATTTGGGTGTAATTTTAATTTGTGAAATCATGGTTAAAAATGAATGAAATGAGAGGGGGAAGGTCAAATGTAGCTTAAATAGGGTTGGTAATGAAGCTAGGATAGGTTTGGGTGGGTGGGAGTAGGTATTTAGGTTATTTTTGGTTAATTTTTGAGAATGGGGATGGGTTTTGTGGTTGTGATGTCGTGACAGAGACCAATGATGGTCAAGGGTTGGCCGACGTCGATCAGCTTTGGCCATTGTCGGTCAAGGTTTGGGTGAGTGACACCGGTCAAGAGGACCGATGACGGTCAAGGAGACCGATGTTGGTCATGATTAAGAGTAAATAGGTGAAAGAAGGGATAGGTAGGAAATTAAAATAGGCGAGGAAGGGGTAGGTGAAGATTTATGTAGAGGGAAGAGGGTAAAATGTTATTTTGGTGATGTGGGATAGGTAAGTAGGTGAAATGAACTAAGATAGTGGGTAAGGATGATAAGGGACAATAGGTTTGTAGGTGAATTAGGTAAAAGGGGTAGGCATGAGTGATGTGGTTGGGTATTGTGTGGTGGGTAATAGGTGATTTGAGGTGGTCAAGTCTTGAAAAGGTCATGTTGGATGATGCAGGTGAGAGATCAGTTGAGGATGAGGGATAGAGTACAACCCCATTGGTACAGATGTGGCCTAGCATGACTACAGAGGAGTGGGAGCACATGACCAATGTTGGTCTTAGTGCGATTCGGCGCTATAGGCATGTAGCCCATAATCATAGATTCATGGTCGCTCTCATCGATAGATGGGACTCCACGACCAATACCTTTCACTTACCAATGGGAGAGATGACCATCACACTAGAGGACGTGTATAGAATCCCATGGCTACCTATTGTTGGTGAGCCATTGTATTTCATTTCGTCTTAGGCATCGTAGAGCCGACAATGGCAGTAATTGGTGAGGTGATGGGACTACTATGGTATCACAATGCGAGTCTCACCTATGGAGATATATATGCGAGCCTATCCATAGGAGACTAGAAAATCAATGTTGATAATGGTGGTAGTGAGATGTTTTGCTCTTCCAGATTCTAAGGGTGGGATATTCCCATAAGAACTTATGGGGGTGTTATAGGAAATGATAGAGGATCAAATATGCTTCACTTGGGCATTGAATTTCCTAGTTTAGATGTATAGGGAGCTATAAGCCTAAGGGATATTGAGGAAATTTGGTATGTGTTGTACCTATTTATTACTCTGCTGGGCATATGAGCACATCGAGTGTGTGCACTTAGTTGTTTTACCACAACAAGATTGGTTTGGGGGTGGCTTGTTCAGAGTTAGTTTCATACGATGGGTACCAGTTGGTGGACAGCCAAGGGTGGCAAAGTTATGAGTGGCACTTGTGCTGAGGCTAGGAAACCTGATTTAGTGTCTACCATAATGCAGAGGGATACATTACATGGTAAGGTTTCCACCCTACATGCACAAATTACAGGGTTGCAGGGACAATTGTTAAGGTCATAGGCACAGGTGACCACCTAGCAAGCATAAGTGAAGGCTCTACAGGCCCATGTAGCATAGGCAATGTGCTCGCACATTGTAGAGATTAGGATGGAGGGTAGGTAGCTATCATGTAGGCACAGGTGGCTTGATTACGATTACGAGGCCAATTGGCCATGACACATGCACATGAGTTGTGGCCTTGCAGGCCTAGGCAGCTACATAGGTACCAACACACGCATAGGATAAGGTCCCACAAAGAGCACTTGCATTAGGACAAGGTACACTTTTTGTTGGGAAGAGTTCACAGGGGGAAGTTAGGTCGATGGCACCACCCTAGACCATATCTATGGTGAGGTTCAGGGATGCCCTTAAAGAGGTTCGCTATTATTAGGATAATCTAGCCACCACAAGGATTGATGCGCCCTCATATGTTTAGTATTAAGCCTAGTAGGTAACTTGTGAATGGACTAGATCCGGGAATCATAGTTCGGTAGCATAAGGGTTCATTGACCCTAGAAATAGGGCCATGGTGAGGTTACGAGATCTCGAAGAAACGGGGCCCGATGACGGAGGGCCAGGAGGAGGAGATAGGTGAGACATGAAGGTATGACATTAGGTGGAGGTGAGTGGTCATTATATGGATAATGTACCATTATTTTTATTTTTGATAAATATACCATCCTACGTCTTAGAAGACGTGAGATTGTAAATGAGAGTTTTTAGAGATACTGATATTTATTTATATTTGTGTATATATTTATTGATACATAAAAATTCCATTATATAGTTGATGATGTTTACTAGATGGATGATGTACTCATTTTTAATTTCTATTGTTATTGTGTACTATGAAAACTAGTTGAATTAGGCATGATTGAGTCAAGGTCATGTAGGCATGGTGGATTCTAGGTCATTTAGGCATGGTGGATTCTAGGTCATTTAGGCATGATGGAGTCTAGGTCATTTAGGCATGGTTGAGTTTAGGTGAGTTAGGCATGGTGGAGTCAAGGTCATATAGGCATGGTGGAGTTTAGGTGATTTAGGCATAATGGAGTCAGGTTTAGGATTCGAAGCTATACGGGTATGATGGAGTCATGTTTTTGCATATGATTTAATTTCCAAGTTATTGGTAGTATGGAAAATAAATGATGATGTATATGTATGTTGTGGTGTAAATTTCAAAATATTTGGTATCATGGAAATGTAAAATGATTGATGTATGATATGGTTGATGTTATAAAATGGTAGGTATCTATGTTTTATGATTGTTTAATTTCCCATTTTTGTGTAAAATGGAAACTAACTAAGGTAGAATGTGAATATAAAAGGGGAAAATTGGTTAGGGGAAAGAGTGGTTAAGCTAACCTCTAAGGGCCCCATGCCCTTAGAGTGCTGCCTACATAGCTGTGACAAAAAGGGTTTTCAGGCCGATGTAGTTTTGCCATAAGATAGGGAAGAATATGATGAGGTAGAGGAATGGGTTGGTAGGTTTTAGGCATGATTGAGTCTCAATCATTTAGGCCTGGTTGAGTTTAGGTCACTTACACATGGTTGAATTTAGGTCATTTAGGCATGGTTAAGTTTAGGTCATTTAGGAATTGTTGATTTTAGGTCATAAGCATGGTTTAATTTACATTGAATAAGCATGGGTGATTTTGGTGAAAGAGGAATTCCCAAAATGTAGGTGTCGAAGGTTTGGTCCTATGAAGGAGGATTAATAAGCAGTAAAAGAAGTGAATGGTAAGAAGAGACAAACAACGGTCGAATTGTTAATAACCATTACGAGTCTATCATATCAAATATTGGATTAGGAACATAAGACCCTAAAGGTGTTGCATGATTTACTATTCTAAGGTGAAGAAGGTTACATGGTAACAAAATTTGTGGCATGTAACTTGAGTAGGCAAGAGATTAGACAAGAAATGGTGAGGTGAAAGAAGTTTTTTTAGCGTAACCTGGTGTGAGACAACATGCCTCTTTGGAAAGAGACCCAAGTTCAAAATAGGCAAGTCCATGATGAAAAAGTCATCTTTTTCTTTTTTCTTTTGTTTTTATAGATTGATCAATGCGGGAAGTGTATATGGGATGAGTAGAGTATCTCTTGAGGTCTTCGTGAAGTTGATCGATGCGGGAAGCTTCAAAATATTTTTATTTTATTTTGGGAGGAATAGTCCTATTTTTGTGATAGACTATGTACAATATGGCTAGCTTTGTATAGCTTTCCTTCGAGGGAGAAGTCTATTTATAGCAACAAGATAGAAATATAGATGTTCTTTTTTAGGGAGTCATATTTTTTCTAGAAGTTTGACTCAAGGAGTTTGAATTTGAAAATCCCGTATATTATTTTTAAATTGTGTTTTTGACTTTTAAGTCATGGACAACACTATAGAGAAGGATAGGATCCTTTTATGAAGACAAAACCATAACACAAAGCGATTAGCTATGAAAGATAGGTTTTAAGTGATGAATGACCATATGATTCCATATTTGAAAAGGATGAAAAGTATCCATGAGAATCATGTCATGAGTAGAGTTGTGGTGCTCATATTGAGGATAAGGTTTAAATGTGACGGGTAATCAAATGATTTTTGTCTAGTCATTGATCCTTAAACTAGGTAAGTTGAAGGTGAATGTTGTGCAAGGGACAATCATTTAATAGACACAAGGTGATATCGGACTTGATTCAACAATAGAATGGTTGAAGATGCAAGGCATCGAGGGCTCAAGTTTGGGTTTACCTTTGATTGAAGATAAATTATAAGCACTGATCCATACGAATGAGTAACTATATAGGGTCTAAGAAAATTAGGAGAAAACTTTCCCTGTTTAGTTTTCTTCACTTTTGTTACATGTTGATTTTCCTTCAAGAAGAGGTCATCGAACTAGAAGGTTTGTTCTTGGACGCATTTTTCATAGGTACATTTGATATGTTTTTGGTATATTTTGAGATGATCGAGAGCATTGAGATAACATTCATCTAATAGCTTGAGTTGTGGAAAACGATCTTTGAAAATTCATCATCGTTGAGATTATCTTTGAGTGAGATATGAAGAGATGGTATTTGGACTTCAAGAGATAGGACAACCTTTATACTGTAGATGAAAGAGAAAGGCATGGTAGTAGTTGAGGTACGAATACTAGTGCGATAATCCCATAAGGTGAAAGGAATGTGCATGTGTTAATCCTTTCTAGTATCGTCAATTACTTTCATAATAATTTTTTAAAGGTTTTGTTGGTTGATTCCACTTGGCCATTTGTTTGTGGATACTAGGGTGATGAAAAATTGAGTTGAATGTCGAAGGAATCACAAATTTTCCATAGGGTTTTATTTTTGAATTGTTTTCCATTATCAGTGATGAGGCGGTGAGGGATACCAAAGTGACAAATGATGTCATGGTTGATGTAATCACAAATTTTCTCAGATTTTGTATAATAATTGAGGAATGGTACGGGGACCTACACGAATGTGGAGAATGATGGTACCAAGAGTGGAAGTCATGGCATCATTGAAAGACCGCAACCTAACTGGGTTATTATGCATGTAATTAGCAGGGATGCACATTTGGTTGTACGCATGGGAGGAAATGATGTTGATACTGGAACCACCTTCTATCATAACGCGTCGAACACATATATTATTAATGTAGATAGAAATAAATACAACAAGATCAAGATCGTCTCGATTAGAGAGGTACAATAACGTCATTATAAAAATTGAGAGTGGATACTTGAATAGTGGTAGCAGGTGTAGAGGAAGGGGATGAAGTGGTGAGAGAGGCCACATGGTGAGGAGTTATAATGGATGTAACATGAGTAGGGTCATTAGGTAAAACCTCAATAGATTACAAAACCTCAATGAGGGCTTATCGATGAGACTCAAAGGTTTGGACAATGTCATACAAAGACATTTTGAGAGGAGACTGGGAAATTTTTTGAGCATTGTATGATGGTAAACCTCGTTAGAAATAGGGTATGTGGGTCCACGGATGGTGATTTTGGTGTAGGTGCAGATGGAATATTGGGTAAAAGAGTGGTAGATGAGCTAGTTATTTTCTCCTTTCCTTTGTCCTTCTAGGATTGAGTGGAAATTTGAACCATATTAATTTGTGGTGAAGGAGCAAGTGAATCATGATAAGTGTAGCAACAAGACAGGAAAAAATATGGTGAGGGCATATTTTTTTTGTGAAAACAATGCAACACATTGGCATTTTGGTGGAGGTTTGGCTAGCTCTCTTATGTAGACCATATTGATCTCAAATGTTGGAGGAGGATAAAAGGGTTGTGGAGGGGGAGATGAAGGTCATTGAATAGGTAAGGAATGAGGATGTGTGGTGATAGGTGGAGGTGGAATAGTGTCCTCATATTATAAATCGTAAAATTTTTTCTTCCGGAGGACATAGTTGGAGAAGAATAGTCTTAAGACCCTTATAGGTTTCCACATCATGCCTTGGTACATGATGGTAAGCTCAAATTTTCATATCATCAAACCCTTGGTTTAGGTTTGAGTGGGTAAGTAAGGTATAAGTTGTGGAAATGTGATGACCGAGGTTTCTAAAAGGTTAGCTAGAATGTTGGCGTAAGACCTTGCCAATGGATCACAATGTGAAGTAAGTGTGGGTCTAGAAGGAATTGTGGGTGAATTTGGTGGGAGAGCTGCCACGGGAGGGGAATCAAAGATTAAGTTAGTTTGACCACATGTTTGGTAGGTATTACGGTTTTAGGTTTGTATTGCACCTTCTTGGGTAAATATGTAGCAGTGAACTAGTCATTGAAGGTGGTTTCGGTTTAACTACTTCTTTGGAGGGTAGTGGGTTTTGGAATTTGGTTGCACCTCCTTGGGTAAAGGTGAAGAAGAAGTGTGTGATGTTGAAGAGAAGGAATATGGCAGAGGGGTAAAATTTAGCCAAGGTGATAATGGAGGTGCGGTGAAAGTTGTGGGAAGAGGCAAGGTGGAAGGTACTGGTTGAAGAGAAGGGAATATCATAGGTAATGATGAGGATCTTTGGAAGTGGTGTAGGTATAGAAGGTAGAAATGATGCGAGGTGATGGGGAAGGCGTAAGATGTGTAGGTAATTTGGGTGTAATAGAGGATTTTGATGAGGAGATGAGGTGTTGTGTTTTTTTTTTTACCTTGGGTAGGAGGCTTCTTGGCAAAGTTGATGGGTGGGGACCTACGATTAATGGAGGTGGTGAAGTCGATAGAAGTGTTGTGGGCGAAGCCGGTGTGTAGAGCCTAAGAGGTGGGTCTTCCTCTTAGGTAGGAGCATAGTATTTGTGATGGCTTGGGAGGATGTGGCTAAATCTATTTTGATAAGAGGATGGAGTATTATTGATGTTGGCATGAATCCCAATGTGGCAATGGGTCTAGACACAAAGGAAGATATGGGTGTAGGAAAGGTTCTAGGCATTGGAAAAATTTCACTCGATGGAAAAGATGTAGGTGTGGGCGAGGGTGATGAAGAAGAGGTCACTACAACTGGCATGTGCATGGTTGGTTTGGTTGTTTGAAACACCTTTGGATAGATCATGGAAGTATTATAGAAAAAATTTTCATCTGAGTTGAGAAAGGTAGTCGAAGGTGTCCCCAAAGCATGGAATTGTTGACATAATCCAAGTAGTCAGCCAAACATGAAAATGACATTGTTGTAGGGGGGATGATGTTGATTTGGTAGTAATCCCTATAAATAATATTTGTGAGACAGGGAAATGGTTGGCTTCAAACTCTGTGGGTAAAAGAGATAAGAGAAAATCAACAGGATCCTTGAAAGCCAATGGAGAATTATCACCAATAGGAAGGGGCATTGCTAATGGATCCCCTATGGGTAGGGGAGATGACAAGTAGGTAGGTTCATCTTTTGGCGAAGAGGAAGGTAAGCATGAATCTCCTATGGGTATGAGAGTAAATACTACGGGTTGTTCATCAGGTTGAGAGGTGAGTGGAAAAATTTCATCGGCAGATATGGTTGACTCCTCTGTGGGTGAAGGGGGAGATAAGGGAGACTCCTATGTGGGTAAAGGAGTGGATGAAACAAAATATTCCATGGTTAAAGGGGCTCATGCAAGAATATCCTTGATAGATGAAGTAGGAGGAAATTGAGGAAGGGATGGTATGATGTCAAAAAAACGTGAACCTCCCGAACATTTATTATTATTGGTTGAGATTTTGTTGGTTTGGTTAGATGACGAGGTGTGATTTGGGAACGGATTCTTGAAGATTTAAAGGTTTGTATTAGCTGGAGCGTTAGGGTTATCCATGTCGAGATCTCCATTATCTAACATTTCTTGGACGATATTTTTGAAAGTTATCCAATTATTATTGTTATGACCTTTAACACGATGGTAGTTGCAATAATCATTTTCTTTGTACCATGCGAGGCATAAGACGAGAAGGGTCAAAAATAGTATGTGGTTTGATGGGTGAAAGAGTGATTGCTACAAATTTTAGAAGTTTTTATAAATCAAGAGTAGGGTTCTCCTATGGGAGTGTATTTTTGTTGCTCCCGCTTGAACTAGAAAGCCTGAATAGGAGAAAGGTTAGAAGAAGGATTTGATTGGTTGGATGGATGAGATGGGCCAACTTTAACAAATACCGTGTGGGAAGATCCTTTTTCTTTGGAGTAATTATTTTTCGGTTCGAAAGAAGAAGAGATATCGTTTGATTTAAATGCGATGTTCTTGTTACGTAATTGTATCTTCTTCATTTCAATGACATAAATTTAAAGTTTTAAGGCCATGGTGAACGCCTCATCAACTGTGTAGAAGGTTTGAACTTGGAGAGTTGGTGAGATGTATCTAGCACAAGCCCTAGTGAACAACTCTATTAACTCAATTTGAGGCAGTTGGAATGTGATCTGGTTGATTAAGCTCCACCAATGAGTGAAAAAGTATGTGATAGATTCATCTTTGTATTGGTGTGTCATGTATAAGTCATTCATGGTGATCTTCTTAAGAATGTTGATAGAAAATTGGTCCAGGAAATCTTGAGCTTCTTGGTTGAATGAGAAAATGGAGTACCTAGGTAGATAACTATACCAATCCAATGCAGGTCATGTTAAGGACATTAGGAATGTTTGCAAGAGAAAAGCATCATCATGAGCGATTGGATAACACCCATCCTTAAAATACATGCAAGTGTTGCTTTGGGTCTTCTTTGTTATTAAATCGAGTTGAATTTAGGAATTTCCCAAATTGTAGTGTATGGATGAATCGGAATGGATGGGTGAATAAGCTTATCATTGCAAATATCGTCATATGTTAGAGAGTTATGTGAGCCGGAGACCGATGCTTCCAATGTCTACATCTTGTCCATCATAATTTTGATAAGATCATTAGTAGGTTGTGATGATTGGGAACCCCCTATAGTATAAGGGGGTAGATGATGAAGGTATGACATGGGCAAAGCATCCCAGTATGTGGTGGTTCCGAGTATGAAAATTATGAGGGAGGAATAGATGTAGGTGGAAAATATCTTGAATAAGTGATAGATGAAATAGGGGGTTGTTGGTGATAAGTGTAGGTAGGTGGAGTGGATATAACAACTCTCGTAGTAATTGGAGGAAGAGATTATAGGATGGAGAGGATAATGTTTTGGAAGGGAGTATGGGTTGTCGACACCATGGGTGGCTAAGATGCAATAGGTATATGAGAGGATGTGGGTTCAAATAGGCCTACACTTAAGGCGGTTGATAAAGGAATGGTTGACATCACAGGAGAAACTAACACCAAAGGTGCGATAGATGTGATAGGTGCAACAAATATTGATGATGTAGAGTCAAGTTGGGATACCATAAGTGGTAAGGTGGCCGAGATAGTAGTAGCTGATGCAAAATTGGGTGTGAGGGTAGGAGGAATAGACACAGGCATGCCGTATACAAGCTACCCTGATGAATCCCAAGTGGATGAATGGGATAAATAATATTGTAAAGAAACAAGGTTTTGATCAAGGAGTCTTGCAAACTCCTCTTCATCAGTACTAATGGTAATAGGATGACTGAGATCCATAAGTGATAGAATGGAAGGCGATGATGGGATAGGTGAGAGTGGCTGAAGGATAGAGTGGAACACAAGGGCATTGGCTTGGTTATGATTCAAAACCATGTGACTAATAGTAGACCTAGTAATTTGAGCTCTGTAAATGAAACAGAGTACAAAAGGAATGGAGAAAATGGTTCTAGAAGGTGACAATTGAGTGTTGTTTTAATTGAAAATTTAAAACAGAGACCGATGACAGTTGGGTAACCATGGTTGGTGATAGAGGGTAAATGATGCCGATAAGAGGACTAATATCGAGTTCATCGTGAAAAATAAAAGGATTTTTAAATGTGGCAATAAAAGATGAAAATGAAGCAGATTTGGATTGCGATAGTGACTTGAAAGATACAAATATATGGTGAGGTAATTGAGGAAACCCTAGAAAGAACAGAAATGTGATGAATAATACTTTGGCTAAAATGACCAAAACAACAATAAATGACAACGGTCAGTAAACCAAAGATGGTTAGATGATTAAATCGATGATGGTCACTAGACCAATGCGATCCTTTGTGAAATTTGTGAAAAGATTGAAAAATGTGAATTTGGTGATTTAGATTGAATAAAATACCAACCTAGAAACCTAAGTATGGCAATAATTGACCCTAACACACTCAGAAAGAGTTGGAATACACCAACTATGATTATGGAGTGTGAAGAGAGAGAAGAATGAAGAAAATGAACTCACACCTCAAAACACAGATCAAGCAAAAAATAACAAACATGAAATCCTATGTGGTAGATTTTATGTTTGGACTTATGCCATTTAGGACTAATTTGTGAATAGAGTAGAATTTTTGGTTTGATAAAGGTGCCCTACAAAAGCTGACAACTATGGATAGTTTCAAGTATGTTTTGGCATGGGGGATCCTTCTCTGAGATGATGACTAGATAGAGAAACTAGTTTGGAGCCCACTATCAATCCTATGGCCGTGTGATCATTGATAGCTTATTTCGGGTAGGATGTTGTTTAAGAAAATGAGTAATTTATTTGTAGTGGTTTGGGATAGAGAAAGAGATGTGCAAAGTGTAAGCTACGTCAATTCATCAACCATCAGCTGGTCATGACTTCTAGCGTATAGGTTGCCCACAATTTTAAATGAGCTATAGATGCAACACACAAGAATGATATGAAAATATTTTAAACCCAAATACAAAATGACATTTGATGAGAGAAATGATGAATAGGAAAGAGTATGTCTTTCACTAATGCAATAAAAAATAGAAAGAATCATTCTTTTTAGTCCAAAATACAAGTGTTAATGAGACCAATAGAAGAGAAATAATGTTCCAAGGGAGAAAAATTAATGTGAACTCTTTCAAAAGGAAATAGACACACATTAATTTCACCTAGGAATGAACAATGCAAAAGAACCCCCTGATGGGTCCTACCGGGCATGCCGAAATGTTTCACTAAATAAGTTACACGATAAAACAGATAAGGTGATGGTCAAGGAGGAATACCTATGATATGTATGGCGAAGGTTGAATGCGTACGTTACTAAATTTATCCAAGCTGATCATAGAGAACTCCTTTTTGTCTGGGAAGGACTACCTATAGATATAAAGCAAGACCACCAAAAGAGTATTAAATAACAAGAGTCAGAGGACTACCTAACAAGGCTAGATCTAGGAAGCATGATGCTTCCTGAATGGTTTTCAACCCTCTATTTAAGAGAATTCAATGTGAGTAAACAACTGAAATAAATAATTCTCATTGCAATGTAGTGATTTATATATCTCATACACACAACACACTAGATTTTATGCTAAATATTAAAATAACACTAAATATAACTAGAACCAGGATTTTTTCAGTCGACATGCCCGTGAAATGCCCAGTAAGGGTCTAGGGTTGATTGGTTGAATTCGGGTTGATTTTTGGTGAGTGGGAACCTTATTGGTATGAGACTGCAATGACATAGAGACCGATATCGGTCCGTGACCAATTCCAGAGGGGGACTAAACTAACGTTGGTCGGAAAAATGATGTCGGTAGGGGAAATAGGTAGTAAATTATTAAAAATAGGTTTTTAGGCTCTCTATGATTGCATAAAGAGTGAGGGTAGTATGGTTTGGGTTGTAATATGGCTAAGAAGACTCGGGGATACTAAGGAGGAGGTTTAGAATGGTGAAAAGGCTTGGGATGGTTGAATAGTGGGTTGGTGGGAAGAAGGTGATGTACATGCAACAGGGAAATAAACTACTGAAAGAAGCAAGAGATCTACAAAAGGAATAAGAAAAATGATTAGAATCACAATACTTACTTGATATCTTGTAGATCTTGGGAGTTGGGATGGTTGATGGTTGATCGGAGAAGTGCTTGATTCAACTATCACGTGAAGTATGACCTACATTATTCCATGAGTATTCCAACACTTTGGAAGGAGAACCTGCTACTTGTCTTACATTGTAGTTGTGTTTGATCATCATCTAGATGCAAGAGGCCTTGAAGATTCATGTTTGAATCCAATCAAGCTCCAATCACTTAATGACCAACACGTGTAAGGATTTGTGAAATTTTATATAAGGGAACCAATGGCGGCTTGGTGACCGGTGTCGGTCGAGGATAATCGGTGTCCGTTAAGGTGGGAAAGTCTAGGTTTACTAAACAAAGGAGATATTTAATATTTTTGTGTGATTTTGATTGATTCGCTTAGGGAAGTGGAGTTCTTGTTAGAAAAGGTAGGAAGGAAATAAAAGTCCAATTAGGTTTAGGAAGAAGTCTCATTTAGTTACTTCAAGTGGTGACTTAGCACTAGGATCGATGACTCGGCATCGAGAGTGATGACCAGTTATTATGAGTTAAATGCCCCTAGAATGGTTCCGGGGTGAGGTTTGATGATGAGGTGGAGGTGCGAGGATTAAATTAACTTAAAAATAATTATTAAATTAATTAAAAATGTGAGGATGAAATATTAATATGGGATAAAGGATTCATGATGTGTTTAAATATATCTCCTACTACTTTTATTGTTCCACGTCAACCGCCTATTCCACATGTACACGACACTCTTCCTTCTTTATCTGCACCTCCCACCCCGTTTATATGTACACTTTTCATTCATGACTCTTAATGGGAAAATGTTCTATTTGATCCTCCATGGGATGAAACCACTTATTATCCTACTGGGTCTAGCTTGCCTTGGCTTTACTTTTGAGGACCTTCAACCTTCTAGTCACACCTCACATCTTTATTATGGTTTTTTCACTGTCACTTATGCCCATGGCTTGCATTTCTTTGATCTTCTAGTCTATCTACCACATATCCCTTGTTCTTCCCCACTCACGTTAGGGATTCCTGGCTCACTTATATTGGCGGTACATTAGATCCTAGTCACATTGATATTTCCTTTCCCATGCCTTTTGGCTGTGTTTTCATTTACAATAGTTCCTTTATTTTCCATTCTCCCAACCTCACTCGATGGTACACATAATTTTTTTCAAATCCTTCCTTTTGACAAAGAGTACACTATGGGCATGTACCTTCTATTTCTCACTGGTTCATTATGTGATCAACCTCATACTATAGCCTGCCAAGTTACCAATTCCGATCCATTTGAATTTGACCCACGGGATGACGACATCTTTGACAAGTTCACCTAGTTCAATACACACTACCACTAGGGGGGCATATCCTATCACATACTTACCCCCTTTCAATTTTAGCATACTTTTACAGTCCTACATCCACCTTCAATTCTATCTCACACACGTTAGTACCCTTGTTACCTGATGACACACTCTTGTGCTTCGGTTCACACTAGATTGTTGAGGGATTACCATTACACTAAACCTCACACATGACACATCCTAAATCATAATTTCTATACATATCCTACATCCTACACCATCTTATACATACCTCATCTACTACTCATTTTTACATCATCTCTCTCATACACACTACACTATTCATCATCATATATGAGGCTAGTTTTATATTTTATCCATACATTCTACCATTACGCTAGGTCACATTATCCATGGGTCTAGCTTTACCTATCACCACTGCATATTCTATCTATATCTACCATCACACTTTCTACATTATACTGTACAACTACACACTCTTTTCACCATTTGGTCACCTATGCTACATTTTTCTACGCGTTGCACTCACTACCTTATGATGCACTCTAGTTCCTTGGTCCATACTCGACTACCGAGGGTTTACTAATCAAATGGACCTTCCCTATATGCAACATGTCATCATACCACATTCATTAGACTAGTGACCAATGTTCTAGGATATATCGTCACCCAATTTGTCACCGCATAGTGGTATACACCTTAGGTTAAATCACCACTCTTTGCATCAATCCTACATCATTCTACTACATTCTATCATCTTTTATTATATCCCTCTATTCCATTTTATCAATTCCACAATTATTCCATTATAATTCCATACCTTCAATCATCTTGTCATGGTATACACCTTAGGTTAATGTTACCGATTTAATCTACCTTGAGAAACAGACTTTGAAATCGATTAGATAAATTTTGAAAAAATCTTCACATGGAATTTTTCTGCATCTTGAAAATTCTCCTAGTCCTAAAGATCCAAAAATTGAGACTTCGGACTTGGGGATTTTCCTTGTTGGAGTTTAATTGGTTTGAAATTGAAATTGTGTTTTTAAAGTTCTAAAGTCTAAAACCCTAAAAGTCTAAAATTTCATACTTTCGGGATTTTGGGTTTCAGGATTCTAAGTCACAATTTTTAGAAAATTCCCTTGAGTTTAAAGTCTAAGAAACCTTGAAAGTCCAAATTTTTTGAATTTCAGGCTTTCGGGTTTAGAACTCTAGGTTGTGCTTTTTGGAAAATTTCTTTTATACTTGCAAAGTCTGAAAGTTTGAAATTTTAAACTTTCGGTCTTTCGGGTTTGGAACTCTCCGATCATTTTGAGTTAATTACTTTTGGACTCGATTGAAAGTCTGAAATTTTAGACTTTCGAAGCTTTCGGGTTTCAGAAATTTTTCATGCCATTCCATGATTTTCATCCCGATCTCGAAATATGAAACCCCAAAATTTTGAAATTTTGAAATTTTAGACTTTCGGGTTTCAAACTTTCAGAGCTCTCTACGCATTTAATTCTTACCTACTTCCATACGGATTCAAATTTCGCCATTAATATCGAGTTTTTCTATTTAAAATCACATTTTCACCTAACGCTTTGCTTTGGAAATCCATTTTTATCGCTTCTTGGACTTTTCAAGTCATTCTCAAGGTATTTTATTTTGGTCATTTTCTTTTTGGTTTAGGATTTTTTTTTATTTCCTCATTGTTCATTTTCTTTTGTTCCTCCTCTACATACCTTGGGAAATGAAAAACTTATTACCCTCCATTTTTCCATGATTTGAGTTTCTACATGAATTCATATTTTATGAATATCCTCTCAACTTCTCCAATTTGCCCTCTCAGCACCTCTTGTTTTTCAGAGTTCAGAGATTGGCATTTTCAAAGAACTCTTTTAGAATTCGGAGCTTTGGTTGTTCGACGCTTCTCATTTTTTGGGAATTATGCCATTCATACTTGAGTTCTCTTTTTAGGATTTTGGACTTCTCCATTTTAGAGGTTTTCACTTCGGGTTTTCAGAGGTCTCCAATTCGGGTTTTCCAAACCTATCATTTTAGACTTCTCCATTTCGGAGGTTTTCACTTCGGGTTTTCGAGAGGTTGGAGATTTTTGGGTTTCAGACTTCTCTTCTTCGGCATTTTGGAACTCAGAATTTGATGTCTACTTCTACATCCAAGGGCAAGGAAAATATGAAGTATTCATTTCTTGGAGTTTCTCCTCACTCTTGCTTGTCTTCCAACCTAGGGAATATAGGGGACACCGACCTCAAACAAATTGATTTTCCAGACTTTGGGCAAGGGTGAAGGCCCCAAATAAGAAACCCTGGATGCAAACCATATATGATAGTGGACTTGTTCTTATTTCTTGTTTTCCCACGTCCATGCATTTCCAGCAATTTTTTTGGCTGTAGTAGCTCACTATGATGAAAAATATATGATAGTTAAAGATGTTGATGGAAAAGTTGTGATCTACTTAGACCCAAGTTTCTTTGAATATTTTCTCAAATTCCCTAATGTTGAATAGTACACCACAATTTCATCGAGTAAGTGGCAGAACATTGGGACAAAGAATCGAGTTGTGCATGAGGGTCATGTTGAAAACCTATCTGGCCAAGAGCGTTGCCAAATTGCCAAAGACCATGTATCGGTCAGATTTCATTCAGGAGGTCAGTGACATTATTGTGCTACTAAGCGAGAGTCTCAGTCTTCCCTCTGTGAAGGAATTTCAGGAGTGGATGTTCTTGTATATCACTACCTTCAAGAATAATAAAGAATTTATCAGATGAGGGGAGCATATCGTAGCTCCATTTTCTATCATTGCGAGAGTGCATTCTTCAAAGAGTTTCTATATGACATCCTTCTTGGTTTATGCCACAACTACTATGGGAGACTTCACCGGGTTGAATACTAAGGGTATTTGAAACACCTCTCAAATCTATGATTTCTATCATCAGCTCACATTGGATGAGGGAAGCAGGCACTTCCATAGGATCAATGATGCCTTCTTTGTTGTTATTCTCTATTGTTTTGATAAGGATTTATATAATCGGAGGATTTTGATGAATCCTTCAAGGAAGTGCATGAGTGGGGAGCTATCTACCTTCAGTTCCCCACATTTACTTACATTTGGATTCCTAGCTTTGTAGGTGCTCCCAGCAAGCTGCCAAGATGTCCCACCGATAAATGGGTTCTACTAGAATTTTTTAACAATTGTTGGACTACCATAAGATCTAGAAAAAATGACACAAAGTGGGAATTCAATTCCCTATTTCAATTAGCTAGATACACTTGCCCAAATATTTATAAGGCTAAGAATGTGGATACAGAAATGGTAGAGGTAACCTTGCAGACTTTCCATCCATGGACTAATTTTGATTATTGGGGTAAATTCAATGAAATAGGTCGATCCAGTTCCCATGTGCCCCAGTTGTAAGACATCTAGATTCATAGTCGGGATGAATTCATCATCCGACAAAGAGACTATGAAAGGATAACTTTGGATGAGGTTCGGTAATTTGGAATAGCCAATGTCCTAAAAGACATGCAAGATGATGATGAGGTTTTAGATGTAGTATATAAAAGTAATAATATTGTCAATCAACCATTGCCATGGATTTATTGGTATGTGGAGGAATTTTACAATACAAAGGAGAGGGCGGAGCCCATTCTGCGCAGAGAACTTATAGTTATTTGGTTACTGGGAATCTAACCCAAGGGGTTATAACAACATACAAATACGAAGCCCCATCAACCATGAGCTAATCAACACCCACAAAGGGGAAAAGGTTGACCCAAAAGGCCCATACAGTTCCAAAAAATAGTTCATTTGTTGTTGGGATCTCATCTCTCTCCAAGGCTCCTGTTCCCAAAGATATGCCACCTACTGAGTAACCCATGACGAAATAGTTGAAGTCGGTGATTCTCCAAGTGTCCCAGAAGACCCATCATTTCCTTTTTCTCTTCCATGATCACTTCCTACATCAATTCCTTCCACTTCTACGATCATTTCTTCTTTCCCATCTCTTTCCATTTCCCAAGTATTCCCATCCCTTCCAGTTCTCTAAGTTGGGGAAACTATTGGGTCACCCATTTCTACTTCACTTCTTTTAACATTTCCATTTTCAACTCCTATTGCACTCTTCAAATCCACCCCCTCCATTACTACAACTACCATTTAAATACCAACTAATGTTGTTGGTACTCTTGTTGTGACTAATGTTTCAGGTATTGAATCTACCATTATATCCCCATCAGCATCAGCCATTCAAGAATGGTTGTTTTGATAGACTCCAAAGAAAAATAAGAAAGTGCCTTTTAGGGATGCAATAGATCTAAGCATATTGGAGCATACACCAAAGAGATAGGCCAAGAGGCCAAATATTGTTTCTATCTTGATAGTAAATTCATCTGGGGAACGAGTTATAGAGGTTGCCACTCCCATTGAGGGAAAAACTAAGGAAACAATTACAACTACAAATTATCATATTTCTATATTTTCATTGGGAAAAGCCACTCACGAAGGAGCTAAAAAAATATGTACACACTGCTCTTGGAAATATGCTGGAGAAATATGACAAGGAAAAAGCTTATAAGGATGAGCTTAAGGCCAAGGTCAAGCAACTCACTGCATTTCTATGAAAAGTAACAAAGCCAACTCCATCTACTAAAGTCTCAACTACTATGACTATGACAATTTCATCTACCATTGATGACATTTCTTATCACGAGATTGAGAAGATAGGCTAGAAAGGGAGATCGATAGATGGATGGATGGAACATATACTGCAAGAAGCTAATCCTTTGATTAAAGAAGCTATTGAGATATATAATGATTTGTAGGTTGGAAAAACTGCTATTTGCAAAATGGATGAAGCTTTTTTGGAGGAAAATAACAACTTGAATTTGAATTTGGAAACATGGAGTGAGATTAGAGAGGAAGATTCAAATCTACTCCTCTAGGAGGATGTAATCGATGATGCTATAAAGTTGTTCGAATATCAAAAGGCCATGGAATTCGGTGTCAGGTGTTGCAAGATTTAATTAAGAAGTTGGATGATAAATGAGTGGAAATTATGGATGCTTTGAATGACATATCAGAGGAATTTGATATTGTTAACTATAAATTATTCAATGAAAACATCAATGCTCTTCTAGAGGAGTAGATCAAGAAGAATTTCAAAGATTTTGTGAAGCATGATGATGAAGTTACCAAAACTTTTGGTAGTGAATCTATTGACAGGTTGGTTTTATGTCAAAATTTCACAGGAAGGATAAATAAAGTTGTGAGTAAACTTAGAAGAGTTTGAGCTAATATCACGAGGAAAGTGAGACAAAAATGTAGTGAATCACTACACTTTTGGGATAGGGGATGAGGAAATTCAAGAAATCATTAAACACTTCATCAAATATAAACATCGAATGGTTGCATGGGAGAAAACACAACAAAAACCCTGTAGAAGAAGAAGGCATTGCAGAACTAGGCCAAAGATGAGTGGCCATGAAAGGACAGATCCAAGCTCTAGATCGGTCAAGTTACAAGGTTGAATGAGTCAAACCCTTGCAAAAATTTGCTATTTTCATGGGAGCATGTTCCCTTAAATTAATGACATTTCTATTTTTAGTAAAATGTTAGTTGAAGGCCCAGTTGTAATGGCTCAGCCTAAAGAACTTATAAATAGTTAGGTATATGGAGTCATTTGGGGGATAGATCATTTTTGGTGAAGTTGCTCTTCAAGCTTGGAAGAGTGCTTCAGATATTTAAAACCTTTTAATTATATTCAGAGTGATATCTTGCCTTGAAGAACCTAATTTATTGTGCTAAATGGTTGATTGGTATATGCTTTTTGAATGTATGATTCCTTAGTATAGATTATTATCTTGCCTTTATTTCAGATTATCTTGTTTCATGTTATGGAAAAGTGATATAACCATCTTTTATGTCAGTTGTGGAAAGAGTGTTTTCCTTCTGTTATTAAAAGTTATATTATCGTTAGCCATAATCAGTGAAATGAATGTTTGACATGTGCATGTGTTTTATCCTCATGGTTAGTTAATTGTGTGTTCAATCAAATTTGGTCTCTCTATTCTCGTATGATTCAAGTTTTAACAAAGGAACGTATGCTTTTAGTTTGTGGTATTATGTATCCTTTCTAAGTTGCAATAGGTGAAGGTGATTAACGGTGCAAGCATCCTACTCACATTAACCCTTCCTGAGATTAAAATATCCCTTTATTTGGTGCATCACCATCCCTAGTATAGTTTCCTTTTTGTAAAACTCTTTCCCTAAAACCCGTGACAATGTTAGCATAGGACTAGATAGCCATTTTATGAAACTAGGAGTAGTACAACACTTAGTTTAGGAAGAGGAAGCTGGCCTTCTTTGGAGGTTCACCTCAAGCCAAGTCCCATAGCTTGAGAGGTGATCCCATGTGTCCCAATCACACTAAACTTCCTTCTCATAAACTAGCCATTTGGAGGGTGCAGTGATTTGGTGACAACAGATTAAATCTCTAATCCCTCCATCTTTGTCTCATTATCCTCTTATCATCCTATCAACACGTATTCTCTTATCCTATTCTGTTATATTCTATTACACCATAATTTATTCTATGCATCCCTTAGTGGTATACATGTTAGGATAAATCACCACCCTTTCCTTATTCATCACTTAGTGGTATATGCTTTAGGCTAAATCACCACCCTTTCCTTATTCATCACTTAGTGGTATACACTTTAGGATAAATTACCACCCTTGCCTTATTCATCATATAGTGGTATATGATTTAAGTTAAATCACCATCTCATTTTTACTCATAACATATTGGTCTACGCTTAGTGCTAAATCACCACCATCTGCTATCCACCACATACTCATATCCACTTCATCCACCATCATCTCGTAGTGATATACGCTATAGGTTAAATCATCACCTTCTTATTTTATAATGTAGTGATATACACTTAGGGATAAATCATCACTTCTCCATTCATCACGTCTCATACATCTGCTATACAATCATATACTTCATCACTTACTACCGCTCATCCCATAGTGATATACACTTAGGGATAAATCATTACTTATCCATCCAACATGTTGTAGTATACACTTAGGCTATAGGGTCCACACTTATCTTTCCATACGTCTCCTCACCATATACCTCTTCCATAGTGATATATGCTTAGGGATAAATAATCACTTGTCTATTCAAAAAATTCATGGTATATGATTACGCTATAGGGTCCACATGTATCATCTCCCCATGTCACATTTCATCACCATTACATATACACACTCATCACAGCATGTTAGACATAACCAAAACTACTTCGCCATTTCCCGATGACGTACTCTCGTTTACGATTCATTTTTGACCGGTGATGGAAAAAAATGAACCTTAGTGCATATACTTCTATACACTCGGGGGCACATTGATCCTATCATTCCATTTTTCACTCCATCCCATCCATCCACAACATGCTATATTGTCTTAGGTGTATTTACTTTTTCTTAGTAGTGTTTTGTATGTTCACTTTACTACACATGTTAGCTTGATTTCTTATATTTCATTATCATCCACACATGTGTGTTTACCTCTTTGTTTAGTGTGATCATAGATACCATACTCTACATGCGACATGGATGCTTGCCTTCTACCCTTACCATATTGGTCCCTAGGGGCATCCACATTTGTCTCATATAGGTTTTATTGTTTCATTTTGTACTTAACATCTTATACTACTTGTTCATACATGTTTTTGATGTATCAGTTATCACTCTAACATACTAACGGGTGTTCCATGTGCAACACTTGTTTACAGGATTACATGTTTCCATGACTACTTTTTGTTTCTACTTGTATGTTTTGTTTTCTATTGTATGCAAACTTTTCCATTTTCTTGTATGCACACTTATCATTGTTTGCGGTCATGATATCCTTGAGTGTCTTGCGACATCATGGGTGATGTACCTTTTTGTAACCTAATTTGTTTGGTATTCTTGTTGTTTCTTATGTGTTTACACTACTTGTGCTGTAGTTTTTATACGCTTTGAATTTTTACATTGATTAAATGCATGTTCTTGTGGACTAACACTTTTTTGACTATTCATCCCCTTTTTGTGTGCACCTTGGTATCTACCAAGTGCTTTCCTATCCCATCTGGGGATGAGTTGGTTACATGTTAAAGTGTGGTTGATCCTCTTTTTACTTGTTTCTTTTACAAAATGAACCTCACCGCATACACTTCCATACACTCGGGGGCACGTTGCTCCTAACATTCCATTTACATTCCATCCCATCCATCCATAACATACTATATTGTCTTGGTGGCATTTAATTTTGCTTACTAGTGTTTTGCATGTTCACTTTACTACACATGTTAGCTTAATTTATCATATGTCATTATAATCCACACATGTGCATTGAACTCTTTGTTTAGTGTGATCACAAATACTAGACTCTACATGTGGCATGGATGCTCGCCATCAAACCTTACCATACTAGTCGATGGGGGCATCAAAATTCATCTCATACTGAGGTTCTGTTGTTTCTTTTTGATACTCAACATCTTATTACTTGTTCATACACACTTTGACATATCGGCTGTCACTTTACTATGCTAACGGGTGTTCTATGAGTAACACTTGTTTTACAAGATTAGATATTTCCATGACTACTTGTTATTTGTATTTGTCTTCTTTTTTTTTTTCTACCGTATGCGGGCTTTTCCCTTTTCTTGTGTGCACACTTTTCTATTGTTTGTGGCCATGATGGTCTTATGTGTCTTGTGACATCGTGAGTGATGTCCCTTGTTTGTAACCCGCTTTGTGTGGTCTTCTTATTATTTCTTGTGTGTTTACACTCCGTGTTTGGTATTTTTTCTACACTTTTTTCTTTTACACTGATTACATGCATGTGCTTGTGGACTAACAATTTTTTTGGCTAGCCATCCCCTTTTTTTTTCACCTTGGTAGCTACCAAGTGCTTTCCCTATCCTACTGCGGGGATGATTTGGTTACATTTCAGAGTGTTATTGATCCTCTTGTTACTTATTTATTTTACAAAATGAATCTCATTTCATACACTTCCATACACTTGGGGGCACATTTCTCACGATCATTTCATTTTTCATTCCATCCCATCCATCCACAACATACTATATTGTCTTGGGGGCATTTAGTTTTGCTTACTAGTGTTTTGCATGTTCACTTTATTACACATGTTAACTTTATTTCTCATATGTCATTATCATCCACACATACAAGTTGACTTCTGTGTTTAGTGTGATCCCAGATACCAGACTCTACACGTAGCATGGATGCTCTCCATCTACCCTTACCATACTGGTCATTGGGGGCATCCACATTCGTCTCATACATGTGTTATTGTTTCTTTTTTGATACTTAACATCTTATTACTTGTTCATACACGCTTTGACATATTGGTTATCACTTTACCATGATAACGGGTGTTCCATGTGTAGTACTTATTTTGTAGGATTACATGTTTCCATGACTACCTTTTATTTCTACTTATCTTATTTGGGTACTACCGTATGTGGGATTTTCCTTTTCTTGTGTGCAAACTTTGTCTATTGTTTTGCGGACACGATGGCCTTGCATGTCTTGTGACATTGTGAGTGATGTCCCTTGTTTGTAACCTTCTTTGTGTGGTCTTCTTTTTATTTCTTACGTGTTTACACTACTGTGCTTGGTAGTTTTTCTACACTTTGCATTTTTACACTGATTACATGCATGTGCTTGTGGACTAACACTTGTTTTGGCTAGCCATCCCTTTTGTGTGTGCCTTGGTATCTACTAAGTGTTTTCCCTTTCCCCCTGTAGGGCTGAGTTGGTTACAAGGTCATAGTGTAGTTGATCCTATTTTGGGGCTGCATTAGCCTTCGAGGGTCATCACATGTACCCCCAAAGAGGGGGGCATCATTGTGGGTTTTCTACTAACACAACACATCTAGACCGGTTCAGACACAATGAGTGATTTCAGAAAAGTCTACGAACTCCATACACAATGGCCATAATAGGACATGGTGTGTTTCGACAATTCTATGTAGTATTTACAGGATTAGGTGTTACAGTGGGTGGCCTCTCTACACTTCTCCATCCAAAGTGGCATCAGATCACCCAAAAAACCAGGATGATATAGAGATCTCTTCAAAAAAAATTAGAAGAAGCATTTAGAGTTGGAGGACATAGAGCATTTCCTCCTAACACTTCTTCAGGCAGGTTAGCATGAGAACACCTGAAAAACTTGTGATAGTACAAGAAATCCTTCTACACCCTTCTTCTCGACATGGATCAGGTGCACATGTTCCATTTACACTTTTCTAGTGTATTTTACATTTGTGTACTTTACATTTGCATATTTTACATAGTACTTTTACATACATACATATTTGACTACTTGAGTGTTTTCTCCTTATAGGTCCGCATTATGAGAAATAAGTAGTCAAATTGGGGAAAAACAACAAACAAACAACGAAAGTGACATCAACAACGATAATGACAACACATCATGACATGTACTTATCATACTAATCATGTTGGTACATTACACACAACAACATGACTACACACACATTTACGCCCTAGGTTCACTCTCATAAGTTTTTCACATTTTTCATCTTTAGAACCCATAATCCTCCATCTTTTTCTTTTTGTTCATTTCATGCTTGAGTCTAGTCCATCAAAATGATCTCTTCTACAATCTATGGTGATATCAGTACGCATCTCTATCTACTTTATTTTATCTATCTTTTTGCTCACCAACATAAAGTGGGGAAAAATTTAGACACAAAATTATGCACTTTACACATAATTTGACTTGGTTTTATACTACTATTTAAAAGGTTCTCAAGTGGTTAAAGTAATAATTAATCCCACCTTTTTGACATCTTTCTTTTATATTGTATTTCATACTTTTGCATATTTTCCAACACTTATCCACCTTTCGCAACTTCCTAACATTCTATACCTAATTTTGGGCACCCTGACCTATACTAGGGCACCCCGAGTCCCACTGGGCACCCCAATCTATAGAATTACCCTTTGGCTCCTTTTTGGGTCACTTATAGACATATTTCATGTTTTTCTTTTTCTCAATTGGTATTTTCAGGATTAATTACGAAATTAGACTTGAGATCCCTATAAATATAAAGCTTATAAGACCATAATGAGGGTCATATTGTCACTACTATCTATCTCTCCATTACACCTATTGCATCCATATAGCACCATACATCAAGACTAGGAAGTTCTAAATCACACACATTGTATAGGGGAGGAATTCTATTTTATTCCATGCACACATGCTATTTACATTTTGTTGTCATGCAAATGTGCAACAGGAAATTGACAATTTCAAGCACAACAACGATACCCGAGTTAATTTTTTTAAGTCCCATCATTCCAAGACACCCTGTGTCTATCCAATCAGTCCAAATGGCCTCTTGAATAATGTAATATCATTCCCTTAGGTGATTAACGTAAGTCTATTAATTACCCCTATGTGATTTTAGGAGTTCAAAACATACTATCTTCTAGCAAAGATTGGGAAGGGCTATATTTGGCCTTCCCAGGAATGGAACAACCCCTGGAGTAGAAAAAAGGAAAAAAATTCAACATGGAGGTGAATGGAAGAAATTGGAAAATCATGGAAATGATTTTGGAAGGTCTGGGAAAGTCTACAAGACTTGGAGCGATCGAGTAAAAACAGGTTCACAAGCCTAGGTGATACACAAGCCTAAAACAATTGTTGGGCTTGGAAGAAGATTCTAGGAGCTCCGAATGGAGTTAGAAGAAAAAATATATATATCCGAAACAAGATTCTAAGAACTAAATGATGGTGAAATAATATTTTTCACAACACTTTGGTGCATCAAGTCTGTGAGCGAGTTTTCTCAAGCATAGTGAGAGTAAAAATAAAAATCTGATTTTTCAAAGATCAAATGGAATTATCAAGACATGAGTGTAGACACCAAATTTGTGTCTTACGACCCCTTGTGACACGCATCTCATCTCGCAACTTAACCTCATCACCTAAACCTTACACAATTATTTATTAATTACCTTGTAATTGATAAATCCACATCACCTTACCTGCCACCTCATTTTGCCACCTCATCATGACCTAGCCCTAACCCTAAACTAACCTAATTAAGACCTATGACTTGGTCTAGACTCACATCCATAACTAATGCCTCCTTACTCGCACCCAAAACCAACCTTCTAGCCACTTGACCAAGCCCGCAACTGATCTCTCGGGAGAAAAGCGGGGAAGGTGGGCTATTTTACTAAAAATAGCCTACTTTTTTTTCTTACCGATGCGGTTCCTACTTGACCACCGTCGGTTCACGTAATCGCCATCGGCTCCCCGTAAATGGGCTCCCGAACCAAAATCAAGGGTCGAATGATTTTGAATCAACAGAGATCATTGGGAGAAGAAAAGCAGAGTCCAGATCTTCACTTGACCGAGCGAGAGATGAGTGAAGAATCCGAAGCGTTTGCGAAGAAAGGAGATCAACTTGCATCTTTTGTCAAAACCAGTAAGTCACATCTTGCATGTCCTCTGTTATAACATTTCTTATGCTCTTTGAATCACGGTCCTCCTAAAATGCTTTGAATCCACTACCCAACGTGCCATTGCATCTAACTATCATTCTTTTACCTCTCATCATCTCATTTCCTAATATCATCCATAAACCACCTTACAAACACCATAGCTACCAAGAAGGTCCTAGGCCCAACCCGCGTCGGTTACCGAAACCAAGATATCGGTTACCCTGACTATAACCAGAAACCAGCCTTCTCCTACCCATTTCAACCAAGTAATCTAATTGATATTTTGCAGTCATTTGTGTTAATTCATATTAGCAGGGAAACTGACCACCTTCGAAAGGAAGTTTTATATTTCCTGGGCCCAAGGCAGTTTCCTCATTTATTGTTTAATCAAATCTTGTGGTCTTGTGTTCTTATTTGCAGGTAGTCCTTCCAAGACAAAAAGGAGTTCTTCGCAGTCAACTTGATCTTTCTCCATGGTACGCGCACACCATCTCGACATTTAACAGGTATTCCTCCTAGCCCTAACCCTATCTGTTTCTAAAAGGAATGAAAGGATAGAAACAACTCTATTCCTAGAAGCCGAAACATTCCGAGCGAAACATTTTGGCACGCCCGGTGGGACCCATCTTGGGTTTCTGTTTCTCTTGCTTATTTTCATTTTAGGAAGCATACTTGCTGTTGCTTTGCTTTTGTTATATATTTAAGTAAAGAATTTGTCTTGCTTTCCTAGTTTCGCATTAGTGAAAGTCATCTCTCTTGCTTCATCGAACATAATTTTTGATTTGGGTTTAAAACACGTGCATTGCATTCCTGCTTGTTGTTTTGCAATTCTAGTGAACGTAGATTAAGTAACAGGTCGTACATGTGGGGGTGATATCCACGGTATTGACAGGAAATTAATCTTACATTCACTGCACAACACATACCGAATCACTTCACAATTAACACAACAGCTCAAACATCCCCCCTTTTTTCCGCGGTATTCCTCCGCCCGATTGAGGTAACCTTATAAGCCAAAACAACTTGACATTTCCCCTAAGTCTCTTGTTTAGGATTCTGACATCATTCTACGTCTAAAGGCATAAGCCCACGATAATTAAAATTAACCCTAGGGTTAATCTCTGGATTTGTGTGTGCATCTTGCTTGTTTTTAGTTCTGTTTTCTTTCTCATACTCTGTCTTCTGTGATCAATAATTGGACACGTATACTAAACGTTGTTAAAAATCAAATTAGCAGCCTTTTTATATCTTGTTAGCCCAGACTTCTTACACCGACATCGGTTACCTGACCGACGTCGGCTATAGTGTAACCGACATCGGTTACTAGACCGATATCGGTTACTCTCTTTTCCAATTCCTGACAAACCAGCAACCTACCAATTTTACCAGTCTGAGTTTGTTTCTATTCCTGACAGATTGAAACCCTACTGTGAACTCCTGTCCATGGTTGTTATCACTCGAAAGCAAGCCACCGCCATGGTTTCACATGCTTGCTCTGTTTCTTTGCCTGAATCACCCCCTTCACATTCTGTGGGGAATCCTACGGATACCAGCGAGGTTCCTAAAATTCCTGTGGGAGATAAGGACTTTGCCAAATTTCTGGATGCTAATCCTAGCGCTGTACAATACTATTTGTCTCATGCCCCTGACCGTACGCCTGATGGTCAGCTCTTTGTTGGCATGCCTATTAGTATAGCTGCTCATTTAGCCCCCACTCCACTGATAACACCGCTTGCGCTTCTCGGCACCTTTAGCCCCATCTCCCCCAATCCGACAGCCTTTTAGAGGTTCATACGACTGATTGGCTTTTCTTTGGCTAATGTTGGACCCCACATATCATTACCACCGATCGCCCCTACCTCATCTCTCTTGCAGACTACTCCATTCATGACTTGCTCTCTGCCACCTATCCACACGAGCTTTCCTTCTCAAGCTCCGCCTACCTTTTCATTCCCATACACGTATCCAGTAACCTCAACACCTTATATGGGACATCCCTATTCTGTCGCCTCAACATATTCATCCTCCATACCTTATCAACACTTAACCCCACCATTGTCCAGTGGAGGCCCTTGGCCCAATTTGCCTCCGTTTGCCACAACCGCACCATCATCTCATCCAACCACAGATTTCATCAAACAAATGATGGACAAAATGCAAAATCTGGAGGCTTCTATGTCGGGAAGTCGTAGCGCCTTGACATATGAGCAAGTTTTTCGGGAGCCCATTCACCCTTCTGTTCCCCTTCACTCATATCCTCCTCAATGGGAACTACCAAAATTTACTCATTTTAATAGTAAAGAGGATCCTCAACAACACTTACGATCATTTAGACATGCTTGTTATTTGATTGCCCATGATGATGCCTTGTTACTCCACACCTTTCCCATGTCCTTATCAGGACCTGCCTTGGAGTGGTACAGTGCTTTAACCCAACACTCAATCTTCTCTTTTAACCAACTAGCCCAATCTTTCTTGGATCACTTCTCCATTAACATTGCTAAGAAAGTATCCATCACCGACCTTTATGCCATTTGACAATTCGAAGACGAATCTATCGCAGATTTCATCAGACGATGGCGCGGCCTTATCAACCAACTTACATATGCCTTACCTCAGACTGAACTTATCGAACTTTTCACGCGGGAATGTGCTAAGCACATTTCTCCTACTCTCCAAATTCAAACTTTCCGTACATTCGATGAAGCCTTTACTATGGCTCGAAAACTAGAGATTCGAGCCTTAGAGGAAGAGAAATTGCGGTTGCGTAACAAAAACCCCAATTTCCAAACTCCTGATTCTACCAATAAACCAAATACCACCACTCCTCACGCGTCCACTTCTTCTAAATCAAAAGGAGCTGTCCACGCGGTGATGGTTAAATCTCAAACACCGTCTAATGCCCCACCAAAAACCACCTATAAGTATAAAGCAGAGCCCATCAACTACACTCCCTTGGGAGAAACATATGGTGTGATATTGGAAAAATTGCTCAAAGCAGGAGCCATTACATTACCTCCTGTTAAACCTCATTCGGGTTTGATTCCACTCGCGCCATACCTTCCTGGTACAAAGAAAATGACTTCTGTAACTTCCACCACGTGAAGGGACATAGTCATGAGAACTGCAAGATGTTGAAAAACATAGTGCAGGAAATGGTTGACGCAGGGGATATAACCCTCGATAATCCTAATGCCCCTGCCAACCGAAATTTGAAAATCTTTAACAAACCATTCCCGAATCACTCTTCCAACAGCAACGTAAACCAGGATATCTTAGCCGAGGAGAGTGTTCATGAGATCCATGCGAGTCTTTGATACCCGGCACCAAAAGCCTCTATCGAGAAAATTTTGAATCAAGCCTCTTCACTAACACAGGAGCCCGAACCTCCTTTACCACCATCAAGCCAAAGCAAAATCATTCCTTTACCCATAAAGGAGTTAACTGCCCAGACTCCTCTTCCCATCGATGAGTCTGCTTATACCACATCCCTACAAGAGGCGCAAACGGATGTTATCTAATCTATCTATTTCCCAGACTTCCCCTTCTACCACTCTTGTTGCACAAGAGGAAGGTACGCCACTCCTTTTGACATCCTTAGACGAGAAATCTCTTGCACCGACATCACCAAATTCTTTAACCATGACGGATCCTCTCGAACACGCCCTCTTACCTATTAGTTCTTCATCGCCTAAATCTTTTCAATGACCGGTTGACCTCTTAACATCTATTGATACAGTGCCTCATCTACTCACTGTATCACACCCACAGTGGACTGGAATCACAACCCACCTTTCTTCCGTACAAAAGTTCACATTCACACGTGAGGACTGTCATTCCACAGAAGATAGACAGGCCCTATGGGAACGTTTGAGTACGCCATATTCTACTCAAATGCAAATGACCGATCCTGAGACCTCCACCATATACCCGAAGTGTTTACAGAAGCTTAAAATGCCCATGTTCTCACCTTCACCCCCCTCACCTCTACCAAATGCCTCGTCCACTTCTATTAACTTAGCCAAATCTTCCCCTACGCTTGGGACCTCACCCATACCCAGTCTAACACACCCGCCTAAGCGACTAGATTTATCCAAGAATAAAGCCGCCCCGCCACCTAGAAGACAAGCTCAATCCGTGCCTCTATCACAATCAAAACCATCATCGTCATACCTACCTTCCATATTGGGACCTCATCCTTCCACCTTGCACCAATATATCATACCTCCTGCGTTTTCTTCAAAACGATCTACGCCTTCTGCACCCATACAGGGATCAAAGGGTATATCAACATTATCACTCCGCGTATCCTGTCCACCTATCAACCCTAAACAAATTCCATCATCAAAAGATTTGTTTTCGGTCACTCCTATTTCCCCGTGGTTGTTTTCTGATACCACACCATCTGTGGCCTCATCATCCAATATAGCTTCTGTGCAAAGAAACCACGTTTAGTGAAAAACACGTATCAACACCCCTCGGTTAAACCACCACCCATATGAACTAACCACGCCCAAACATTACCAAAACCCGTGCAATCAATACCCTCATCCTCTTCTGATTTTGACCCACTCAAAGGATCTTACGCCAAAATCCTTGCTATGTTAGTAGAGAATGCGACCATTTCCCTACCCCCACTTAGACCTTATGACCCGTCTAAACCTCGACCTATAGGTTATGATGAGTCTAAGATCTGCGCTTATCACCGCACACCAGGACATGATGTGGAGGGATGCAAAGCTTTAAAAACCATCCTTCGTCAGTCACCTCTCCCAGATAGAAAGGTTAAGAAAGACAACTTACGAAGGGGGAGACCTTTAGTTTCCATTCCCTCTCCTATACCATCTGTCCCCGCCTCACCAAGATCTATCATTATTACAACCCCACCTCTTGAAGACCATGATTTATCCCAATCATCTTCTTCATCTCCGGTCTACGAGATTAATATGATTAGTGTTGCTACTCGAGCGCAGAAAAACAATGAGAAAGCGAAAGAAGGCACATCTGCGTCCTCTCCTTCTCCGTCCAACATCCCGATTGCACCACCACCTAAAGTGGTTATTCGTGGACCTGCTTACCCCGTCTCTAATGGAGCCGCCCATCGAGCCATGATTAAACAGCTTCACCAATCACCCGTAAAAATGACACTATATGATCTCATTCAGACTTCTGAATCTCATCGACAAGCTCTCATTGAAATTCTTCAGGGGATCGAGGTCTTACCTAATGAAACCCCACGTTGCCTCCATTCTAACACCCAATCACGTTGCCTCTCTCACCAAACAACCCACCGCCCCAACCACTTGTCTCTCGTACCACAAGCCTGCTGCAGATCGGTTTCTCTCGAAGATGAAATTGTCGATTTTGGTACGAGAAGATCCTGACCGCCTGTTCATCTCGGCTTACGTCGGGACATTCGTATGCGTCGTGTTATGATTGACGGGGTTCTAGCCTAAACATCATCTCTTCAAAAGATTTTCAACAAATGAATATCCCTTCTAGCTACATGTGTGTGCAACCCCATCATGTTGCGGTCATTCAATGACGCTATTACCTCTACCTTAGGCACCGTGATCCTCAACATTCGGGTAGGACCACGTACTTTACCCAAACTCTTCTATGTCCTTGAGGGAGAGTTCCAATATAATATATTGCTGGGTCGTCCTTGGATCCGGGCCATGGGATGCGTTCCCTCAACATTACATAGATGCATAAAATTTGAGTACGAGGGGAAGTCCTACACCGTAAAAGCTGATCCTCCCCCCTTTAAAACCTGCAATATGTTATACCGCCCTAACGATGTGCTTATACCAATCAAGACACCCATACATTCAACCCAACCATCCTCTTCAAATGTACCTCAACCATCCACTTCAACCGCGCCTACGCCTTCAACTGATGAAACCACCGTCGCAAAAACCACTTCCCTTCCCGCAGCTAACATCCCAACCGCGGACCCCTTAGTAGATGTTTTTCAGCGCCTTACGCTGGGGGAGTATCACCTATATAACGTTAGTTCTTTCCATACCCCACAGGAGTACGGACAGGTACATGCCCATCCTAACTATGACCGTCGTGTGGGGGAAGTAATCTCCTACGGACCACCTCACTGCCGCACTAACCTAACGTATGGGGGTGTCGACGCATCTTCCATTTGCCCCTGAGCCTCCTCTTGGTGTGGTTCCTTTCCAATCCGATTTTCAAGTGCACGATAAATCATCGCCGCCCTCACCTTCTTGACTCGCTGTGCTTGGAAAGGCTTTGGTTTTGGTCTTTATGAACAAGGCCGACATACGCTCATCCCCATCACCACACGCAAACACAATGATCGTAGTGGTCTCGGATTTCGAAACACTTACATCGAAAGAACCTCGTGACAGTTGCCTTCTGGAAGAAGACGACGTTACCCCTACCAAACCATCATCACCCACTTTGCCATCGTCACCCACTGAGTCGATAGATCACGAATCTATCCCTCCTAACTTTTTTTTTTCATAAATGCTATCTTCTTAGGCCCTCTCACTTATCAACGCGATAATGAGGACCCCTCTTCTATCCCCCTTCTATATCCAGACATGATCGAAGAGGACTCGCCTTCAATTAACGTTGTTGAGTGCCAGGATGATGACTCCATCCTCACTTACCTTGGCGCGGATGACTCTTATATTCAACGAGCCTTACCATCGAAACCCAAACCATCTTTGAACGAATCTACAATAGAAATCAACATCCACATGGAGGAGGATCCTCACATTGTGAAGATCGGACAATCCCTTAATGCATCGAACAAGTCACCTTTACTACTTTCCTCCGTGTTTCGCAACCAAGCTTTCGCTTGGTCCCTCTGACATGAGGAAATTGATCCCGACATTGCTGTCCATAACATTCACTCGAAACCCGATTCCAAGCCAATTAAACGAAATTGAGAAAAATGCATCCACGCATTGCCCTCTTGGTCAAAGAGGAGCTCAGCGACTCCTTCTGTTTCCTTCATTCTGCCTATTGACTATCCTCAATGGATTTCTAACATCGCACTCATCACTAAAGCAACGGGGGACTTCGGATATGCACGGATTTCCGGGATCTTAACCTCACTTGCCCTAAGGATGACTTCCCCCTACCTAGCATTGACCAACTTGTTGATCTCACTGCAGGCCATGAGATGCTCTCTCTCATGGATGGCTTTTCAGGATACAACCAAATTTTGGTTGCCCCTGCCGATCAACACAAAACTACCTTCATAACTCCTTGGGGAACCTTCTGTTACCGTGTAATGCCATTTGGCCTTAAGAATGCTGGTGCGACCTATCAGTGGGCTATGACCTACATTTTTCATGACATTATGCACACTATCCTTGAAGATTACGTCGATGATCTTCTTGGCAAGTCTAAACATCGCAGTGAACATCTCGATGTTTTAACCATTATTTTTGACCGCCTACTACAATATTCTATCCGTCTTCAACCAAAAAAATGTGTCTTTGGTGTCCTTTCGGGAAAACTTCTTGGCTTTATCATCTCTTTGCATGGCATTGATGTCGACCCATCTAAAGTCAAAGCTATTCTCGAAATGCCCCCACCTACCAATCTCAAACAATTGCGTAGTTTACAAGGTAAGCTCCAATCTATCCGACGTTTCATCTCCCAACTCTCGGATCGATGTCAACCTTTCCATCACCTCCTTAAGAAGGAAATTGATTTTCAATGGAGCCAAGAGTGCCACCAAGCCTTTGAGGCTCTTAAAACTTATCTCTTGCAGCCACCCGTGCTTATCCCACCTCAAGACGACCGCCCTTTCTACCTTTACCTTTCCGCCACTGACCACGCTGTAGGGGCCATGCTTGCACATCGTGACTCTGAAAATCGAGAACAAGCCGTTTATTATATAAGTCGTACTTTGGTGGATTATGAGACTAGGTATACACATGTAGAAAAGTTGTTCCTAGCCCTATCATTCATGGCTACCAAACTCGACACTACCTTCGAATCACAAAACTTTGTCATCACCAACATAGACCCCACATTACATGTATGCCAAACCTCATCTAAACCAACACATCGCCCGATGGCTCATGCTCCTCGCCGACCTCGACCTTGAGTTCGTCCACCAGAAATCAATCAAAGAACAAACCATCGTAGACCAACTCAACTTACGGAAGCCCCTTTTACCTCGGGGAACAATTTACCAATTTTATATTCCCGACGAACTCATCGCCACTCTTTCACTCGGGGAAGAGTCGTATCAAATGACCCTCTTCTTCGATGGATCTAAATGCCAACGCGGTGGAGGAGCTAGTGTTGTTCTCGTTCCTCTTGACGCCGAGCCTATGCCTCTTTCATTCCGACTCGATTTCCCTTGCACTAATAATCTGGCGGAATACGAGGCCCTTGTTCTAGGTCTCCAGGTTGCGCTGCACTTAGGTATCAAATCTATCAATATTTTTGGCGACTCTCAATTGGTAGTCAATCAAGTTATGGGCATCTACCAATGCAAAAATGAGGAACTTCAAAAATACAAACACTACGTGGATTCACGTGGATTCACTTCTAGCCTTATTTACTCACTATTCTATCCAAACCATTCCATGCTCTACTAAAAATTTGTGGATACTATGGCTTGCTTAGCCTCGCAAATTCCAGCCTCATCAACTGACTCTGACATTTTTGTCTTGGTCCAACAACTCTTTGCCCCATCTTATTCAGCCCCGGTTGTTTGTACGATAAATACGTGTGTTCGCTAACTTTGCAGATACTTGGTATCACCAATTCCATGACTACCTTACAACCTCGGTTCTCCCTTTCGACCCTTACTAGTACTGGTAAACGTGCTTTTCTTAAACGTGTTTCTCGTTATGTAGTTATGGGGGGACTCCTTTATAAACGTGGCTTTGATGGCATCCTCCTTCGATGTCTCACCGGTGCGGAGATCACCCATACCATCCAACAAGTCCATGACGGTATTTGTGGTGGACATTTTAGTGGCCTTGCCGTGGCCAAACGAATCCTTCGCCTTGGTTATTATTGGCCTACTCTCAATAACGACTGCTACGAATATGTTAAGCGTTGTGTTATGTGTCAACAACATGCCAACCTTCAACATACTCCTAGCCACCCGCTCCAGGTCGCTCGAGATCTTTGGCCCTTCTCACAATGGGGTTTAGACCTTATTGGTGAGATTCACCCGTCCTCTTCACAACATCACCAATTCGTTACCAACACCATCAACCTTACCTTACCAATATTACTATCAATACCTTTACCAGCCAACCAATCGCCTAACCATACCTAAAATTGTCTGAATTCACCTCTCCCTGGTCCTAAGGGAGAACTACATCGGTCTGAGGCCCCTCCTTGCTTTGTGCAATGGGCTATGTAGGCAGCACTTCGGAGACATAGGGTCTCCCAAGGTTAGCTCGACCATCCCCTACCATCACCTATCATATGTGGTAAATATAAATATTTCTGTGTATTTCTATTTAATCACATTCCTCTTTATCCTTTTTCAAAACACCGAAAATCAAAACACAAACATTCTTATTTTTATCGTAACTCCAATCAACATACATATTCAACTTTATTTAGATGTTAAACAAATACATCTTCTCTATCATCGACACGCAGGTCGGCATCCTTATTTATCCTTATAACTTGCTAACATTTATTTAGACCCTTGCGCCTCATCCCGAACTAGGTGATGATCGTGATCGTCGACCCCTCTCGCCAGGCCTCTCTGTCCTCAAAGGTACCACGGCTATTGGTACCGCCCAGCGATCTCTTTGCCAACCTCTCCTGTAACATATGAATACGCCCTCTCGCATGGAGGACTCCCGCCTCTAGTCTCTCCGCCCGTGACTCCGCAACCACTAACAATCCCCTTGTCTCATTCACCTGCGTTTGGAGCTGCTGAACCAAATGCTGCAAACGATCTCTCTCTAACTGTAATCATCGCTATGTCGAACGATCACGTACACCTTGCAGCTCTGCTACCCACCATAATCTATAGGCCTCTGTCGTTCCTGCGTCCATTACCCTGCGATCGGCTGCTACTTCTTCAGGACCTTCTGGAGGTGTTGGCTGGGGAGGTGAGAATACTGCCTCTGCGTCGATCCTCATATATGGTCTATAAGCCTGTGGTATGTCCTGCACGAATCCAAATTGTCACCGCACACGATCTATAGGAATCCTCTCATATTCACCTGGCCTGTGCCCCGTGATCCACCTCAATCGCTCTACACCCCTCAACTCCTCAGCTATGTTCTCTGTTACCATATAATTCCCGTAAGGCCTCCAACAGATATCCGCAATCATCACCCTCTCCCATATCTGCCTGTAAAACTCAATGTCACCCGTCACGGCTTGAGATCTTGCCTCTTGTTGCTGCTCTGGACCCATCGTCTACGAATCCTAACCTCTGTGACTTCGGCCTCTCTCACATTTGGATGGGTCGGCTATTATGGTCGCACACAAACAATGTGCTCATAGGCCCAACAGAAGTGTAATAAGTATGAACAATCCGGGCGTCCCTATAATTTCGCCTACACGCCCATAGACCCCTGTATAGCTCCGCCAAATATGCAGGTGCCCATGCAAAAGTCACGTTCCTTTCTATCATCTCCCAAATAACACACATCAATGCCTTCGGAAATCTTCCCCCATCCACCCTCGGTAACGCGTAATACCCTACCGCTATCATTAATATCACTGCTAACCTTGTCTCCTCAGGGTGTGCTGCATACATTACCCCATATGTGAATGTCAAACCTCGCTGTGTCAGATCTCGGGCGTATGGACCAAATACTGCTGTTATCGCTCCCCGTGCCGCGCTAGGTAATGCCTGATATACTGGTTTTCCTGTAATTGGGAGTCTCAAAATATGGAACACATCTTCCAATGTTACTGTCATTTCCCCTGTTGGCAGATAGAAGGTATTTTTCTCAGGATTCCATCTCTCAATCAACGCCTGTAACATAGCATGGTTCCGTGTAATTCGTGAATAATAGCGGATCCCACTTAACCCCAAATGATTTATCAACATCCATTCAGCTGGTGTTACATCCGCTCGGATTCGTGACAACAACGCTGGTACACTATCATTCATCCTTAGCCCTGCCTCTGCCTGCATATGTCACAAAAACCAATAACTGTTCAATAAATCAAATCCCCACATTCCTCTTTTTTTTTTCTCACATTTCGGAAATTCAAAACACAAACGGTATCGTTTATAGTAAACCGGTACCGGTTTAGTAACCGATACCGGTTATTCCTAACCGATATCGGTCACTGTCACCTTCATACCGCCTGCCTAAACCTACTGCCTACGACAATAATTTGAGCGTTTATTCCTTTCTATACCTACAAACATACCTGAAACCCCTGATTACCTACCCCGTAACACTTATAACCCTTGCTATCATGTTTTCTTTTTCATATCTACCCACTTAATCTCTTATTCATAACACATGCAAAAATCAAATCACAACCAAAACGTTTACCTCTTGGGTTGCAGCAGCTTGCGGTGGCACTTGTCTTCCCTCTCGTCCCTGCCTGCTGGATGCTTCTCCTCGTTCTGCCATGATCACCACTCTTTTCAAATTCACCTTTCTACTTTTGAATCTCAGATCGCATTCACTTTCCTGTCTCTTTTCTCCTTATCACTCAAATCTCTCATGCAATTACATGTCTCAGTCGTCAAAAAGCGTCGCGTTCGCGTATTTAACTTCTTGCATGGCTCTCAAAATTAGAACTTAAGTTGCCACCCTAGCTTTTTTATTTTTAGAAAAGCTCATACCTAAATAACCGGTATCGGTTATGTAACCGATATCGGTCTACTATCTACCGACGTCGGTTACCTAACCGATATCGGTTATACACCTGCCTTTTTGAAACATGGTTCTTTTCTTCGTTTTTTACCTAATTTTTGTCGCGCCCGCCTCTTTTCCTGCATCTCATCACCATTATCCATATTTGTCCATCCACCACACATATCATTACAATTTCATTAACATCATCTATTTTACAAAAACAAACAAGTCATCAACTAAGGATACCAAAACAAAACAAAAAACTATCTATCTATACATCATTTGGATCCAACTCATCAGATACATATATAACAATGTCATAAAACCAGCCCAAAACATGCAACATTTCATCATATAACACATCATCCATATATCAACATGTCAATTAAACTCATCATATATTCTATACCACAAACCATTGACGAAATACTTAAACACATTTTTGAACACTGCATGTGGATCAAAACATCATCTCTATATATATATATACAAATTTTCAAATATACAATGTGCCCTGCATCGGGGCCTCGTGATCTCATCATACAACTAAGCGGCACGCAGCCGTAATAACTATCAAAATCTCAACTCGGCTCGCAGAGGCCGGTACCTCATATCAAAAATATACTCGGCTCGCAGGCCGGTATCAAATATACAACCCGTACTCGACTCGCAGGCCGGTATATAATGAATAAATGAATCCATACATGAATAAATGACGGCACGCAGGCCTCTATCAACACAACCGGTTCGCAGACCGGTGCCCATGTCCCTATACAAAAACTATGTGGGGATCCCTCAGCTCTCCCCACCACCCTCAGCACCTCTCCCTGCTGGTCCCTGCGGTGCCTCTCGCCTCCTACCTGTAACGGACACACCGGCTGTAGCTGCGCCTCCCTGCGACCTCTGACTATGCGAGGTCTCCGCTCGGTGTGCCGCATATGGCTGATACTCAGCTCCGGTACTATCAAGGACATCTGATAGTACCGGGCCTCTGCTCTCACCTCCATGTATCATCCGTGTCAGTCGTCACTACAAGATTGGTCCTCAGACTCCTCTGCCCGGTACCCCTTTGCGTGTATTTTCACTGTGGCTGCATTTGTTGTGTTGCTGCACTACTGTGCACACTGCACTGCACTATGGCATTTATCTTTGGTGGTGGTGGTGCTGCTATGCTCTGTACTCTGAGCTCAAGCTAGCTTGCCCTGTAAGACCCCTATCGTATGCTCTGCAGCAGTAAGCTGCCTGTAAGAGCGCACTTTGACCCCGAGCTGATCTCTCTCTGCCGTCACATTTTGCCAAGTCTGGGGTGTGTGGCGTGCTACCCTCGCCGCTCTCGACTGATTCCCCCACCACACCATGTATGCTCTGTCAACCAGCATCATCTCTTGTGTCATCTGCTGGCCTCTAGCAACCCAATCTGGATCAAGGGGCGTGGTGCGGCGGTGGGGCCTCTACATCATCCCTCTGTCTTGAGGGAAGGGAGGTGGCTCATCTGTCGCAGCCCATCACTGCATACCCTCTCTAGGGTATCCTCTCGTACTCTCCGGCCTCCGAATCTGCTATCCAGAAAGTGTCTTTGGATCTGGCGTAATCGTACTCGGCCTCCTCTGTGTGGGTGATGACCTCTGTAAGGTCTCCATACGATATCTACCGCTGTCAGGCCCTCTAACAAATGCCTGTAGTAGGCAACGTCTCTCCCCGCAAGCACTGCTCGTGGCTGCCCCACGACTCCCAACCACCTCTGAAAGCCGTATCTGTATATAACCTGTGGCCCTGGCTGCTGGGGCAGCCCTACTGGTCTGATGCATATGATGTGCTCATATGCCCAACAATGCAGCAAAAATGTCGAACAGATACCGAATCGCCTCATCCGGCGATAACCCCAGAGCTCTCTGTATAGCTGCACCAGATACACTGGTGCCCACGCATAGCAAGTATGCTCCTCAATCATCTCAAGCAACACCCCCATCAACGCCCGTGGAAAGCGGCCTCCCTCTGAGTCCGGGAGGGCGAAGCAGGTGATCCCAATCATCATCAGCACAGCCAGCCGTGTCTCGTGTCGATGCGCATGGTACATGTCACCATACCCAATGCTCGCGCTGTGATAGGTAAGTAGCGCGGCTGCATCTCCAAAAACCTGTAATATGCTGCTATCCGTGGCGAGTCTCTCGAATCTACGGAAAGCGCCTCTCCCTCGATAGGTAGTCGAAGGATGCGATACACATCCTCCAACGTGATAGTCATCTCCCCAGTCAGGAGATGGAACACATTGGTCGCCGGATCCCATCTCTCGATGAGGGCGACCATCAGGCTGTGATCTCTCTCTATCGCTCTGTACCTCTGGACTCCACCGAGTCCCACCTCGCGCATGATCGCCCAGTGAGCTGCGGACACATGTGGTCTCATCGCACCAGCAGCGGGGCATCTATCCCGCATCGTCAATGGCCGACGCGTGCTGCAAAACCAACCCACATCCTTAGACCTACTTTTTATCACAACATCTACTTTATCCTCTAAACCCCCTTTTATCCCCCCGACCACACCCCGACTCTCTACCACCCCACCCAAAACCCAAACTCACCCCACCTACAAAACCAAACTCACCCCACCCAAAACCCAAACCCACTCCACCTAAAAACCAAACCCACCCCACCCAAACCCCTACCCGACCCAAAGCCCAAAATCTACCCAAATCCAAACCCACCCAACCCCAAAACAAAACAAACCCAACCCAACCCACCCCAACCAAACCCACCCCACCCCCCACCCAACACCCCACCCCACCCAATACCCAAACTCACCCCACCCAAACCCAAACTCACCCCACCTACAAAACCAAACTCACCCCACCCAAACCCAAACCCACTCCACCTAAAAACCAAACCCACCCCACCCAAACCCCTACCTGACCCAAAGCCCAAAATCTACCCAAATCCAAACCCACCCAACCCCAAAACAAAACCCACCCCAACCCAACCCCACCCCACCCACAACCCCACCCCACCCAACACCCCACCCCACCCAACACCCAAACCCACCCAACCCAAAACACAAAACACGCCCAACCCAACCCAACCCACACTCACCCAAAACCCAACCCAACCCATACCCATACAAACCCAAACCGACGCCGGCCGACATACGACCGACGCCGGTCCAGCCCAACACACCCTGTCCACACAATTTGCGACCGATGCCGGTCGCTTAGCAACCGACATCGGTGTTGTAATTTGCCGGGAGCGAACCCCGCTTGCCCCCGCCCATATTTTTGCATTTTTATACTTATCTACCCACCCAAACACCATAAAAACCTACCCACCCAGCCGACTTGCCCTATTTTACCCATCTATCCTCTTCGTTTTTCAAATTACGTCAATTTACTCATTATTTCCTAAAAAATGTAAATTCCTACCCAAACCCCCAATTTCGCTTAATACCATTCAAATGCACAAAATAAAGAGTTCCGAGCCTACCCGTACGACGACACGTCGTCGTGGTGGGATGGGTGGTGGTGGTCCAGCTGGTCCAGCCCCTCCTGCTCCTCCTGCCTGTGCCATGGCTCCAATTCTACTCTGCTGGGTCCCCGGCCAATCAACTGCTGCCTCCTCCTCACTCGGGCCCGCAAACAACTCACTCCTCCAGCAAAATAGCTCCACCTCAATCAATAAACCTCCAATCTCAACTCTCCACGTCAGACAAGTCAATTTGGTTTTCAAAATAACAAAGTGACAATGACAAGCCGTATTTTTCTTTTTATAGGTTTTTCGCCCTTAACCGATATCGGTTTCATGTTGCCCTAATGAACCGGTATCGGTCCCTTAACCGATATCGGTCATGTAGAATCGACATCGGTTTTTTTGCCAACTTTCCCCCAATTTTTTGCCCTTATTTACCATTTGCCCTTTTTTTTAACCACATATCACCTATATCCACCTTTGCTGAACACCATTTGTTTACCTATTCGGCCCGACCCAAGGCCTCAACCTACCTATTTGGCCCGACCCAAGGCCTCGCCCTACCCATTTGGCCCGACCCAAGGCCTCAACCTACCTATTCGGCCCGACCCAAGGCCTCGCCCTACCTATTCGGCCCGACCCAAGGCCTTGCCCTACCCTACCGGCCCGACCCAAGGCCTCGCCCTACCCTACCGGCCCGACCCAAGGCCTCGCCCTACCCTATCGGCCCGACCCAAGGCCTCGCCCTAACAAACCGGCCCGACCCAAGGCCTCGCCCTACCCTACCGGCCCGACCCAAGGCCTCGCCCTACCCTACCGGCCCGACCCAAGGCCTCGCCCTACCCTACCGGCCCGACCCAAGGCCTCCCGCCTAACAAACCGGCCCGACCCAAGGCCTCGCGCCTACTACCTCGGGCTCCGACCCAAGGCCTCGCCCTACCCAACCGGCCCGACCCAAGGCCTCGCCCTACCCTACTGGCCCGACCCAAGGCCTCGCCCTACCCTACCGGCCCGACCCAAGGCCTCGCCCTACCCTACCGGCCCGACCCAAGGCCTCGCCCTACCCTACCGGCCCGACCCAAGGCCTCGCCCTACCCTACCGGCCCGACCCAAGGCCTCGCCCTAACCAACCGCCCGCCCCAAGGCCTCGCCCTACCCATTTGGCCCGACCCAAGGCTGCAACCCAACAACTCGGCCCGACCCACGGCCGTATCACTCCAATACCTTACCCAAAATCAAAACCATCCACTTTTATCCACCCATCCTGTAGTTTTTTGTTCAATCGAGCTCACCTGTTCATGTTTTAGCATGATTAGGGTCCTTGACTTGATCTGTCGACCAACTTTGCTCAGACCTAGACCGTGACGTTTATCTCAACCAAACCAACCATTTGATCTTGCATCGGACATGCCTAAACGTTCTGTACCTTACCGTTATATACCTTGGAGCTACTTCCTATGCCTTGGATACCAGGATTATATCACCCTTGTTTGGATAAACTATCGACCTTTGCCTATGCACTGCTGGTTTGCTCGTCAAATCATGTACCCTAGTCGTACTATTGCATTTTACCATGCGTCTGCTTCCTTGGACCTACCCCACCATCTTACCATCCCCTCTACCCCATTTACCCTTTATCAACCCTATCCCTGATTTCCCGTTCACTCAATCTGTGATAGATTTGAGGGGGATTACCTATACCCTTAACAGGGGAAACCACTTCATATTATTGTCCGTGCAGCTTTACAAAACAAGCTACACGACAATAAGGGGCTAATGTAGACACCAAATTTGTGTCTTACGACCCCTTGTGACCCGCATCTCATCTCGCAACTTAACCTCATCACCTAAACCTTACACAATTATTTATTAATTACCTTGTAATTGATAAATCCACATCACCTTACCTGCCACCTCATTTTTCCACCTCATCATGACCTAGCCCTAACCCTAAACTAACCTAATTAAGACCTATGACTTGGTCTAGACTCACATCCATAACTAATGCCTCCTTACTCGCACCCAAAACCGACCTTCTAGCCACTTGACCAAGCCCATGGCCCGATCTCTCGGGAGAAAAGCAGGGAAGGTGGGCTATTTTACTAAAAATAGCCTACTTTTTCCTTACCGATGCCGGTTCCTACTCGACCGCCGTCGGTTACGTAACCGCCATCGGCTCCCTGTAAATGGGCTCCCCGAACCAAAATCAAGGGTCGAATGATTTTTGAATCAACAGAGATCATTGGGAGAAGAAAAACAGAGTCCAGATCTTCACTTGACCGAGCAGAGACGAGTGAAGAAACCAGAAGCGTTTGCAGCAAAGGAGATCAACTTGCATCTTTGTCAAAACCAGTAAGTCACATCTTGCATGTCCTCTGTTATAACATTTCTTATGCTCTTTGAATCACAGTCCTCCTAAATCCGTTTCTGAATCCACTACCCAACGTGCCATTGCATCTAACTGTCATTCTTTTACCTCTCATCATCTCATTTCCTAATATCATCCATAAACCAGCCTTACAAACACCATAGCTACCAAGAAGGTCCTAGGCCCAACCGACGTCGGTTACCAGAAACCGGTATCGGTTACCCTGACTATAACCAGAAACCAGCCTTCTCCTACCCGTTTCAACCAAGTAATCTAATTGATATTTTGCAGTCATTTGTGTTAATTCATATTAGCAGGGAAACTGACCACCTTCGAAAGGAAGTTTTATATTTCCTGGGCCCAAGGCAGTTTCCTCATTTATTGTTTAATCAAATCTTGTGGTCTTGTGTTCTTATTTGCAGGTAGTCCTTCCAAGACAAAAAGGAGTTCTTCGCAGTCAACTTGATCTTTCTCCACGGTACGCGCACACCATCTCGACATTTAACAGGTATTCCTCCTAGCCCTAACCCTATCTGTTTCTAAAAGGAATGAAAGGATAGAAACAACTCTATTCCTAGAAGCTGAAACATTCCGAGTGAAACAATGAGACACCCACCATTGGATTCGGAAGGAAATTTCAAGTTAGGATGATATAAATTTTTTCCAAAAAGGTCCACCTTGGGAGCTCAAGTTATCCTTTGTCACAAGTTCGGGATTTAGACAAATTTTTGGGAGGACATGTGTTAACACTAGGAGCTGGTGGGATTTTGTGTCCCTCACGTCCCCCAAGGTCGGGGACATCGGGGTTGGGAAAGTGTTCCCTGACCCCTTAAATCCATCTCAGCCCTCATATGACCTCTTGGACCCTCGTGTGACCTCCAAACTCAATAGTTCAGCCCCAGGGTGCTTATTTGGAGCATGCATTCCCTCTGTCGGATCGGGCGCCATGTGTTAGCTCTAGGATCACCATGGAAATATATTTCCCTTATGAACCTAAGGTGGGGGACATATGACCTTGAAAAATGCACCCATCCCCTATAGGGAGTCATTTGGACAACCACGTGACCAACTTTCGACTCCCCAGTCCTTTAAAGCGCTTTTTCCTCCTTCATTCCCTATCGTTGGATCTAGTGCCATGTGTTGCCATCTTTCTCATTATGGAAATTGATGTCCCTCACATCCCTAAGTTTAGGGACATGAAGCATGTAAAAATGAACCTAAACCCTACTTGTACATATCTTTTGAATTTTCTCCAAGTGCCACATTTTCCTGCTTTTAACTTCTAACAATTATATGTGCACTTCATTCCTTCATACTTCCTCTGCAACTTTCTTCCATCACTCCACAATTTCAAGAAATAAAACCAAACCTGATACAAATTCACTCCCCTCCCACTCAATTAAATCATGCAATCCCCAAAAGGAATCCTCATCAAACATAGAAGGAGAAACATGGAGCACAGAAGGAGAAAACGGAGAAAACTCCATAGCCATGAAATGAGAAGTTGAAGAAATCTCCCAAACGGATGCATGAAACAAAAATATATTTTTTTCTGCTCATTCCTCTACCCAAGGCCATCAATAAGAAACCTTGAAACTCCCCCCACGTGTGACAGAGCATCCACAATGAAGAAATCTCCTTTCTGGCTCAATAAAGAAAGAAATGGGATTTCCGTTAACCGAGTTACTAGATCGAAGTAAGATCACACGTGAAGCACCAGAAGAAAAAACCCACATCAAAAATATAATTTTTTTCCAAAAATAGAGGAGAAAACCAGACCTACAATTTTGAGGTCCATTAATGGTTGTTATTGTACCGGAAGCCTTCGCTAGGTCAAAAATTAAAACTTTAAAATCTCCTGGACTATTAAGCGGGTGGGCCCGAAATTTCAGAGGGAGGATATTGGGAAAAAACCCATATCAAAAACTTTGTTCCATGTCAATCGACTCCCAGAGGAAAAATTTCTAAAAATAGTAGGTCTACTACATAGGAACTGCTATTTTGGGAAAGTCATCGATAGAAGAACCTGCGAAGAAGACGAAGACATTGGAGGTGCACTAAAGTGAGAATTCACCAGAATGGACATTTTTGGCACTTACTAAAAATAGTAAGTGGGCCCTCGAGAACCTGCTAAAAATAGAAAGTTGATCCAGAAGGAATGAGGAATGCGTAGGGAGAAAGAGGAAAACTGAGCCGCAACATCCAATTGAAGATCGGGGACTTGATTTCTCATACTTACTAAAAATAGTAAGTTGATTTTTATAAGGGAGATATGAAGCCAAAGTGGATGGGTTAGAAGCCTTCTTAGGATTACGAAGTGGAGAATAGTCAGAGAATGGAGCCAAGTCCATTATAGTAACTCATCCTTCGGCATAATTCTTCTTCTTCTTCTTCTTCCTCTTCTATCTCTCTCTCTTCGCTCCTCATACGAACACTCTCTCTCTTCAATGTTATATTTTTGCGTTGAGGGTTGCACTTTTTAATATGACTTAAATGACTTTAGAAATATAATGTAAATTAAGTCGCCTTGCTATTATAAAAGGGACTTAAATATTTAAAGTGGAATATGAACAGTCTTAAGTCATATTAAGGTATTCGAAAGGTCATGAGGAAGATGATAAGTCACCTCTCATTCTATAAATTATAACGCCATTCCCATTTCAAAGGGTTGGCAATTGATCTTGTAGACTCAAGAGTGCATTGTACCTAGAGAAAGCAAAGGAGATAGCCATTTTCTTCTACTCTCTTCCCCTCTCAAATTTCTTCCATTCCCACATTATGTACAACTTTGATTTGAGCAATCAATATAAGAAGAAGGATTTTCTAGCTTTCTTTGACTAAGGGGTTTCTTGATACTTGGTGATCAATAAATTCTATTTGGTCTTGTTGTTATTTGTCAGAGTTGTTTCTTCCCATAAAAGCATGTGTTGAAGTTTCTAACTAGTGTGTGTGGAAAGAATAGCATTAGTTCTCCTACCTCTTTTCTCACTCCCCTTTCCTGCTTTATAGACGAAGACTTCCCTAGCAAGATATTACTATCTTTTCCTAAGGGTTAGTGGAGTGCCCCTACTGGATCCTCAGTCAAAAGACCACCATAAATTCCACATTTCTTGGCATGCACATATGTAAGAAGCTACACCGGTTAAGTAGAGGGACTTAGATTCCTAGAGTGTTGGAAAGAAATCCACAAGTTTTCCACCTAACAAATTTTCTTGCCAATAGTTTTTGGCGCCCACCGTGGGGAAAATTTAGTAGCATCTACACCCAATAAATGACCGCAAGGTCTGAAAATAAAAAAAAAAAATCAGATTTCAAAGGAAAATCATTTTTTGAAGGCGACTCCATCAAGGAATGAACCCTATCACGTTTGTTTCCTGCATCATGAAGAAATTTCTAGATTGAAGTGAAGTGAAGTGATGAAGTGAAGAAGAAGAAGAAGAAGAAGAAGAGATTTCTTCCCGGAAAAGAAGATTGTTGATCAGCCATGGTTCCAAACTAGTGTTGACAAAGGAAAGAAGAAAGAACTGTCATCGATGAAGAAGAATGGATTCAAAGGAGACATAAGATAAGGTGTGAAGCTCGAGAATATGCCAAATTCTTGCAAGAGATGAATGAGAAACTTGAAGCAGCCCATAGCGAGAAAGAAGAAGAGGAGAATCATCCTATAGAGGAAGACCCTAAAGATCATTCATACCATAGGGTTTTCATACCGAAAGGTTCTTGAATTCCGCTGAAGAAAATAATATCCTTGAGCCTTCGATGAAGATAAAATCAGCATTCAAGAAGATGACGAAAGACAGAGGACAAAGTGCAAGATCCACTGAAGAATATTTTTACAATCTCACACAACTCACTACAAAATTGAGAATGTTTTCCTTCTTCCACCATTCTCTAGATGAATTCATTGCATATGGTGATGAAGAAATGAACATGTTGAAAAGAGAATATGTGGAAATACTTGAGAGCATAATAAAAGGAAATTTTGAACCCGAAGTCTTTAATGAAATTTGGAGGTATGCTTTAGCTCTACAGAGAAGATATGAACATTTTGAAACTCTGCATCAAATGGAGGAAGAAGATGAGATGCACCCTATGGAAGAAGACTCAGATTTCTACCCGTACTATGAGGTTTTCATTCCGAAATATTCTTGGATGCTTCTGAAGAAGATCTTGTCATGGAATCTCCCAATGAAAGCCAAAGCAACGTCATGGAGAAAGAAGTTGAAGAGACAAAGATAGGATCACCATTCAGCAATTCCATTTGGCTCAAGTCACAACCCATGGGGGGAATAATATATTTAGTAAAGGAAGATCCTTGCTGCATAATGGATGATCCAATGCTCTCAAGACTCCACCAATGATGAAGAAGATGGTCAATTCAAAGTAAGCATGGATGATCTCTTTTCAAGTTTTTATCTTTCAATTGATGATGAAATGGAGAGATGTGAAGAAGTGCAAGAAACTCAGCCAACATCATGGCCCAAAAATGATGAATTCAAGATGGTCATAGATAATCCTCCTGATTCCTCAAGTGATGTAAAAATGTTGCATGAAGAAATGAAGGAAGTCAAAGAATCAAACTCTCTCCCGATGCAATCATGGATGATCAAATGGAAGAAGCCCACTCTATTTTCAAATCCAAGGAGAATGAGCAATTTAAACACAACCTCTACTCACTCGAGGAGCAGAATCATCATCATGGTGAAAACATAGCCTTTCATCTTTCACCTGAGCAAGAGGATTTAATAATGGATGATCAAGATGTAGCTGAAAATTCTTCTCATACTGCTATGTCCCAACATGGTTATCTACTCCTTACCAAGGAGAAGATGATATGGATTTCGATCTTGAAGGAGCCCCATTCCCTCGAAAGCTTGGACATCTTCTCCTTATTAGTAGGTGTCATGAATCAAGTATGCCCATGTATGCAAGAAAGTGAATCTTCGGCAACACAAATCATGAAAGAGGTGAATGAGAATGTTTCAGATGAATCATGGGCCCGTATGGATCATATTTTTAACCATCTCCTAAAGGCACAACAAGAAGATTCCTCCAATAAAGATAAAAAAGAGCCTATGGAAATTTTAGAAGAACTATCCGTACAAGACATCTTGAAGGCCACAGAAGAAACTGAGGATCCTCAATTCGGTCTTGAACTCTTGACCTAGGCCATGGAGATACAAGAAAAGTATGAGTCAATTTGTGCTTCCTATTTTGGTCCACCAATTTTTGATGTTGAAATGGAGCAGTGGGATAAGCTTGATGACTTCTCTAATACTTTGGTTGATGAGAATAAACATGAAAACATGCCTTTTTCTTCCACATTGTGTGAAGAAGTTCATGAGTGCAAAAGAAGAAAAGTTCATGTATCTCCTTTGGACATCTCCATTCTTGAAGACAACACCTCCACCATGGAAGAAGATAACAGGGAAAACATTGAGCTGATTTTCATTGAAGAGATTTTTTCGAACATGGCAAAAATCAGCTTTGGGGCAGCGATGAGATGCTCGATGGAGAATCATCTATATGGATAAACATGGAAGGAACTGCATACGATGAAACTAATTTTAGAAGGGATGAAGGTAGTGGAATTTCCAAGCAAGGACCTAAGCATCAAGAACCTCACATGGAATCACTCCTACCAAGTACATAGACAATTGTGAAAGCACATGGCTTTCATAAGCAGCTGAGGAGGGGAGGCTACTTTCTGGAACCCATCAACGGCTTTGCAGAACATCATCACAGTGTTTCCCACTCATGGGTAACTTTTGAGAAATGAAAAGTGCTTCAGTGAAAGTGGGTTGTCCCCCACCTTGTACCATAGGTGATTTCTAGGTGTGTTTCCCTTCTATTGTGTGTGTTTCCCTTCCTGTTGTGTGTGTGTTTCCTTTCATTTGTTTTGTGTGTGTGTGTTTCCTTCTTCTCTCTCTCTCTCTCTTGTAAGTTGTACATGACTCCACAAGGCCCAATGGATAAGGCACTGGTCAACAAACTATATGGTCTAAAATTGAGATTTGGATTCCCATGTCATGTCTTCTATGCTGTCCATGTATGTCCATGTCTGTCCCCAAGCTAGAGCCTAGTTGTTGTTGTGTAAATACAACAGGAAATTGACAATTTCCAAGCACGACAATGATACCCCAGTGTTAATTTTTTCAAGTCCCATCATTCCAAGACACCCGGGTCTATCCAATCAGTCCAAATGACCTCTTGAATAATGTAATCTCATTCCCTAGGTGATTTAGGTAAGTCTATTCATTACCCCTATGTGATTTTAGGGAGTTCTGAAAAGATACTATCTTCTAGCAGTATTGGGAAGGGTTATCGTTGGCCTTCCCAGGAATGGATCAACCCCCTGGAGTGGAACAAAAAAAAAAATTCAACATGGAGGTGAATGGAAGACCTTGGAACATCATGGAAATGATTTTGGAAGGTCTAGGGAAGTTCTGCAAGACTTGGAGTAGTCTGAGTAAAAACAGGTTCACAAGCCTAGGCGGTACACAGGCCTAAAACAGTTGTTGGGCTTCAGAAGAAGATTTCGGGAGCTCGGATGGAGTTAGAAGAAAAAAAATATATATCCAGAAATAGGATTCCAATACCTACATTATGGTGAAATAATATTTTTCACAACACTTTGGTGCATTAGGTCTGTAGGCAGTTTTTCTCAGGCATAGGTGGAGTAAAAAATAAAAAATATGATTTTTCAAGGATCAAATGGAATTATCAAGACATGAGACCCCCACCATTGGATTTAAAGGAAATTTAAATAGGATCATATATTTTTTTTCCAAAAAGGTCCATTGGGAGCTCAAGTTATCATTGTCACAAGTTCAGGACTTAGCCAAATTTTTGGGAGGACACGTGTCAGCACCAGGAGCCTAGCGGGATTTTGTGTCCCTCACATCCCCAAGGTAGGGACATAAAGGTTGGAAAAGTGTGCCCAGACCCCTTGAATCCCTCTAAGCCCTCATATGACCTCTTGGACCCTCATGTGACCTCCAGACTCGATAGTTCAGCCCCCAGGTGCTTATTTGGAGCATGCATTCCCTGCTGTCGGATCGGGCGCCATGTGTCATCTCTAGGATCATCATGGAAACATATGTCCCTTATTCACATGAGGTGGGGGAAATCAAACCTTGAAAAAATCCCATCCCCCATAGGGAGATCATTTGGACACCCACGTGACCAACTTTCGATGCTCCTAAGTGCTTTAAAGTGACTTTTTCCTCCTTCATTCCCTATCATTGGATCTAGTGCCACGTGTCGCCGCCTTGCTCATTTTATGGAAATTGATGTCCCTCACATCCTAAGGTCAGGGAAATCAATCATGGAAAAATTCACCCAAACCCTACTGTGTGCATATCTTTTGAATTTTATCCAAGTGTCGCTTTTTCCGCTTCTAACTTCTAATGATTATATGTGCACTTCATTCCTTCATACTTCCTCTGCAACTTTCTTCCATCACTCCACCATTCAAGAAATCAAACCATACCTGATAAAAATTCACTCCCCCCTACCACTGCAAGAAATTATGTAGGTTAGAAGTAATCCTCATCAAACACAGAAGGAGAAGCACGGAGCACAGATGGAGGAAATGGAGAAAACTCCATAGCCATGAAATGAGAAGTTGAAGAAATCTCCCAAATGGATGCATGAAAAAAAATATATATTTTTACTCATTCCTCTACCCAAGGCCATCAATAAGACACCTTCAAACTCCCCACGTGCATGATAGAGCATCCACAATGAAGAAATCTCCTTTCCGGCTCAACAAAGAAAGAAGTGGGATTTCCCATCAAACTGGTTGTCGGATCGAAGTAAGATCGCACATGAAGCACGAAAAAAACCACATCAAAAATATAATTTTATTTCAAAAATAGAGGAGAAAACCAGACCTACAATTTTGAGGTCCATTAATGGTTGTCGTACCCAGAAGCACTACTGGGCCAAAAATTAAAACTTTAAAATCTCCTGGACTATTAAGTGGGTGGGCCCAAAATTTCAGAGGGAGGATATTGGGAAAAAACCCATATCAAAAAAAAAAAATTTGTTCCATATCAATCAACTCCCAGAGGAAAACTTTCTAAAAATAGTAGGTCTACTACATAGGAACTACTATTTTGGGAAAGTCATCGATAGAAGAACTGTGAAGAAGACGAAGACATTGGAGGTGCACTATAGCTGAGAATTCACTAGAACGGAAATTTTGGCACTTACTAAAAATAGTAAGTGGGCCCTCGAGCACCTACTAAAAATAGAAAGTTGATCTAGAAGGAACGAGGAACGTAGGGAGAAAGAGGAAAAGTAAGCCGCAACATCCAATTGAAGATCAGGGACTTGATTCCTCATACTTACTAAAAATAGTAAGTTGATTTTTATAAGGAGATATGAAGCCAAAGTGGATGGGTCAGAAGCCTTCTTAGGATTACAAAGTGGAGAACAGTCGGAGAATGGAGCCAAGTCCACTGTAGCAACTCATCCTTTGGCATAATTCTTCTTCTTCTTCCTCTTCTATCTCTCTCTCTTTCTCCTCATACCACTCTCTCTCTCTCTTCAATGTTATATTTTTATGTTGAGGGTTGCACTTTTTAATATGACTTAAATGACTTTAGAAATATAATGTAAATTAAGTCACCTTGCTATTATAAAAGGGACTTAAATATTTAAAGTGGAATATGAACAGTCTTAAGTCATATTAAGGTATTCGAAAGGTCATGAGGAAGATGATAAGTCACCTCTCATTCTATAAATTGTAACGCCATTCCCATTTCAAAGGGTTTGCAATTGATCTTGTAGACTCAAGAGTGCATTGTACCTAGAGAAATAAAAGGAGATAGCCATTTTATTCTACTCTCTTCCCCTCTCAAATTTCTTCCATTCCCACATTATGTACAACTTTGATTTGAGAAATCAATATAAGAAGGAGTTTCTAGCTTTCTTTGACTAAGGGGTTTCTTGATACTTGGTGATCAATAAATTATATTTGGTCTTGTTGTTATTCACAAAGTTGTTTCTTCCCATAAAAGCATGTGTTGAAGTTTCTAACTAGTGTGTGTGTAGGAATCTGATTTTCTACCTACAACATTAGTTCTCCTACCTCTTTTCTCACTCCCCTTTCCTTCTCTACAGATGAAGACTTCCCTAGCAAGATATTGCTATCTTTTCCGCAAGGTCAGTGGAGTGCCCCTATTGGATCCCCGGTTGAAATACCACCATAGAAATCCACACTTTCTGCGCATGCACATACGAAAGCTGCACCGGTTAAGTAGAGGGACTTAGATTCCCAAAGTGTTGGCAAGAAATCCACAAGTTTGTCCACCCGACAAATTTTCTCAAATAAGTCCACTAGTTTTGGCTACGAGGGTAGTTCAACCCTTTCATATGCATCTTTATTTTTCTAGGGTTTTGATATTTCTCCTTGCATTTAGGGTCATTTTATAGTACATTCAAAAATCCATCACAATGCAGATAAGAAGTATTCATAACCAACTTGTGACCATACCAGTTGTAGGTTTTGAGCATTTACACTATTACGAGCACCTAGATTACAGACCAAGGTACACTAGGGTACCCTAGTAACTGCCAAACACTTGTGTCATCTCGCATCTAGATATTCCCTTCATAAGGTCCCTGAGTGTTCTTTTAAACCATCGATTCCCACTTCCATATTTGTGAAAACTCGCATGTGACTATTGTTATCGGCTAGGTCATTTCTCCTATTTCTCTTGCACATTATGGTTTCATTTCACTTAGAATAATTAATTTACATTTATTGTAGGCTGCTTTAGTTTATTTACAAAGTTTTAATCCTCCTTAAATTAACTAGGATTACTATTTCCCCACATCTAGCCAAATTTTACTTAATCATCCACTCAAACTAAAATTGATAGGGTGTGGAGAATATCAAACCTTCAACATCGACCAACTACCATCATCACCCAAATAGCTCGAAGTCTGAAATATGTTCAAACAAATGGTAAAAATATGTGTTGGGCTCATCCAATTTTATTTGTTTTGGGTGTCTTGTTGATGAGTACATCAAACCATCTAATTCCACATGGCTTATTGATGATTCTATACCATTTTGGTTCAGTAAAGATGAATATGTGATTTCCAAAAAGATGATGACTCATATGGGATACTCCGAAAGGGGACTAGGTCACCACGAGATAAGGCATCCCTGAACATCCAACCACTATCCCCAACCTTGATGGTCATGGACTTGGATACCAACCACTTGGTGAGGATATTCATGATGACCATAGTGATACTTCTATTACAGTTGAGGATTCCATTTATCACATTGACATGAATTTCATCTATAGCCGAGCACAAAGATCTTTCCGCCATTAAACTTTTCCATGATACCATTTTTATTTCCATCAACATTGCACTCACCTATTCAAAACTCAATCAATGGGATCAATGATTAGAGCATTCCCCTCTTAACTCATTTAAGAATGATGAAGCAATTGTCAAGTTCATGGGAACTCATGACATTATACCTATTTGGGATCATAAATTTTTTTCCAAAAATGCCTAAACGTTGACGCCTACTTTGGGGAATACGAGCCTCCCCTTCCCTTTCCATCCCAATCTGATATCCCTCATCCTAACTTATCTTGTCACCTTGATGAGGAAAATCCCCTCACGAAATTCTTCTAAGAATCCCCAAGCCTCAGAAATGATCCAGTTATCTATCAAATTCTTCTAGCTCTTGGAACACTATAAGATGGCTCAACGTCCTTAATTGAGGAAACCATTGACATCAACATCGACATAGAATAAGAATATAATATTATCAAACTGGAGGCATATTTTTCTATATCAGAATAGAACATATTTACCACACTTTAATTTTTTTTAGATATATTCACATGGTCCTATGTGGATATTCCTAGTTTGGATCCTTCTCTCGTTGTCTACAATCTTGTAGTGAATAAATATGCCAAACCAGTCAAACAAAAACTCTGAAAAATGCATCCAAAAGTCACGTTACTTGTCAAAGAAGAATTTGATCTATAAAATCTTCAAGTTTGGAATTATCCATAGAATCACAAGTTAAATGTTGATGTTCTACTTTCTCTTAGAAATGATAGAGATAGCTAGTGAATGAATGTTTCTTGTGCTTAGAATCAACATTTGTAGGAAAGGAAAGAATATAAATTCACAAACACCAACAGCTTTTATCCTGGAAACCACCAAAGGAGGAAAAACTAGTCGGGAAGGGAAATTTCTCTTTCTTCCCACTTTAATCAGCCAATTAAAACAATAAGTACAAAAATTACAATAAGTATGAAAGATAAGTAGATAATATCTCACACTTCCTCCCAATTACTTGCTTTCTCTATCTCAACACTCCTTTCTTCTACAAAACACAATTCCATCACTAATAACTTGCTCACTTACTTTCATTCTTCGATGCCCTTATTCTCGTTTCTACAAACATGTATTTATAGCCTTTATCATGTCCTCCTGTGCATTGGAGAATGGGAAAGGTCATGGAGGAGAAGAGTCATGAACAACCTTTCAAATTCTAAGGTTGTTTGTTTCATATTTTATTTCTACATCTGGAAAGAGCCAGACCGTCGCCTGGCCAATGGGCAGCAGCTTCAGAATCGCTTCTCGTAGAGAGTGGCGATCCTATTACTATAAATACATAACCTTTGTATATTTATTTTTCTTCTTCTTTCTGACTAATCTAATGAAGTAGAGTCATTTTGGATCCCTATGGATCACACCTTCCCTACTTAGGAGGATTTTGGTCCCATAAAATCTTAGTGGGGTAGTAGATGAGGGAATAATTATTTCACTTGCTCCTTGGAGTACCACTGGGCCTAACTTTATGTCTTTCCTTTCAGTCTAATCTGCCAAGGCTCCTGTGGACCTCTCCTAGTCTCTCTGACCTTCTTCTACATCACTACATCCTCCTCCAATTTTCCTCGTGAGTCTAAGATGTAATCCTCAATGGAAGGTAGCAACTATAGTCCTTCATCTTCATCTAGCATGGATGGCTCATATAGGTGCAAGTTCTCATAGTTTACTATAGAGTACATCCTCATAAATGATGGTAAATCAAGTCGAAAGGCATTTTCTCCAACCTGCTCCAATATGGTGAAGGGACCTTATCGTAGTGGCTTGAGCTTCCGTGCTTGACCTTGTAGTTTCTCCTTGCTCAAGTAAAGCTAAAATCTATCTCCCACATGAAGGTTATGTCCCCTCTTATGTTGATCATGCCTAGATTTGTACTTGGCTTAAGATTTCTCTAGTTGATATTTGAATTTGAGATGGTTTTTTTGTATCCTCTCAATAAATTTGTTTTCTCTATTCACCTATGTGTCTCATGTATCCTCTTCATCCTTCGCCCAAATGCTATGTCTAGCATATTTTTAGGTAGATATCCCAAGCATGCTTCAAACAATGACTTCATAATGGATGTGCTAAATGTAGGCTAATGACTCATCCCAAGTGCTTGGTTATTTTATTTTATACCATTTGATCAATTGTACCAAAGTCTTGTTCACCACCTCTGTCTTTCCATCTATTTTTGTATGGAAATCTTTTCTCTATGTAACTTGGTATCCATATTGTCCCACAAAGTATTACAAAACTTCCCTAAGAACCTAGAATCCTGTAAAAATTATAGACTTTGGAAAATCAAAATGTACCATACATTAGCAAAGAAAAGATATGTTGCCTCATGTGATTTTACTTTCTTTTTACATGCCATAATAATACACATCGATGAATATGTCTACAACGACATAGAGATAGTCATGGCCATGTTTAGACATAGGTAATCCTCCTACAAAATCCATAGAAATGTCCTCCCATAGACAGGTAGATCTTTGGAAAAGGCATATACAAACCCTCCTTCTTAGTCTTAGGCTTATTGGTACAACAAAGTTTACATCCACGTATAAATTTTGATACTTCTTCTTGCATATTGGGCCAATACATGTACCTTTGCAAGTGGGCTAAGGTCTTACCAACACCAAAATGTCCTACTACTTTTGAGGTATATGCTTCCCTCATCAATAAAATTATTTCTTCTTTAGGCATGCAAAGCTTCCCCCATTAGTAGAGCAACCCATCCTTGAGATAACAATCTTCAATTGCTGTCCTTTTAGTCCCTTGGGATTGTAACTATTGAAATGTCACCCCAAAGTCTCTGTCCTAGGAATATGCCACTGTAAGCTTTCTTTGTGAAGGGCTTGATCGAGAGATAGTGGCCAAACAAGAAAAAATATCCTATTTGGGCAGCCTAGACAACATGTCTACCACCAAATTTGTACTACCCTTCTTCTATTTGATCACCATATGAAACTAATAAAGGAACCCCATCCATTTGTAGTGCCTTTCCTACTTTAATTTATATTATCCTTGCAAATAATGGAGAGGTTAGTGGTTAGTGTGCACAATAGCTTCTTTACCCAATAAATAATGCTTCCATTTTTTTATTTCTTGGACTATTGCATACTTTTCCTTATCATATACTAAATATCCTTTAACCACTGAAGTGAAAGTTTCAGAATGATAGCATACAAGTTTACCTCCTTAAAGCAAGACTGCGCCCATAACGTAATCACTGGCATCTCTCTCTACTTCAAAAGGCTGTTGTAAATTAGGAAGAGTAAGTATTGGAGCATGACTAATCTTGTATTTCAATAACTCAATGGATTTTTCTTGTTCCTTACCCCAGTCAAAACCCTTACTCTTTGCGGCCACTATGTGTAGAGGTGATGTAATCACAGAGAAGCCCAAAATGAAAATTTGCATGTACTTTACTGATCCCAAAAAACTCCTAGTCTCTTTGGCTCCTATTGGTGTTGGCCAATTAGTGATGGCTTCCACCTTCTTTGGATCCACTCATAGTTCTCCTCCTCTAACCATGTGCCCAAGATAGACAAGTGGCTATTTGGAAAATTCATATTTCTTCACATTACAAAGTAGTTGTTTCTCCATGAGAACTTGCAAGTCTTGTTGTAAATTAGCTAGATGTTCTTCCCATGTGGCACTAAAAATCAATATATCTAGATATACAATGACACATGAATCTATGAAATCCCACAATACATCATTCTATAATATTGCTATGACATTACATGCTCAATAATTCTGTTAGGATCACATAAAAACTAGATCCACTCAAATATCTTCTTTCTAAATCATCTCTCATAGGATCGATGGATAAATTGATCATGCTTCTCATTGAGTTTGACATTGAATATGTTAATCAGAAAGCTATCAAAGGACAGGTTCTCGCTAACCAGTTGGTAGAATCCCTAGTCTCTGATTCTACACCACTAACCACGTGGTTCCTAGACAAATCCATATGTACAATTGTAGAATTAGATACATGGACATTATAATTTGATGGCTTCTTGACACATCAAGGCTTGGGAATAGGTATCATGTTTATCACTCTAGGTGACTTAATTCCTGAGGCTTTATGGCTTGCTTTTACTTGTAAAAACAATATAGTTGAATATGAACCACTTATTTCTGATTTAAAAATGGATATTCAATGGAATATCAAGCATATCAATGTCTTTGGTGACTCTAGTTAATCATTAAACATGTTAATGATGAATATGCCACCAAGGATGATAAATTAATTCCTTATAAAATAATGGCTGAAATTTTTTAAGGTGTATTTCCAACATATTCAGTTTGAACAAGTCCCTCGTACAAGAAACAAATCAATGGATGTTATGGCTACCATCACCTCACTTCTCGACATGCCCTCTGATGCATCTCAATCACAGTTTTTGGTTGAGTGAATGATGCACCTAGAATTTACCAAGAATAACCCAAAAATGTTGGCACATCACTCACCTAGATCGAGCGCTCACCATAAGCGTGAAAAGGTACCAAGCCCCTCCTTAGAATTTTTTGTGTAGGATGTAAACATGATGAAGGGTTAATGCATTCAGATCCATAAACAAGTATAAACTCTCAACACAACATACCGAGAGATCTAGATATTAAAAATCATGAATCAAATGGTAAAAATAATAAATTATCCATATAATAACTAGTTATAGTTACGTTTGACACCATTATTCATCCAATAGAATCCATTATATTAACATAGAATGAACACAATATCTTCTTAGAATAAGTACTACCATAAGTTCATGTGCGCATCAGTTCTAGCAGTATAAATCTATAATAGCTCATACACAATCCTCTCTTAACTTATGTAGATTACTACAAATTTATAAGGGTGGGGACTTGCCCTTCACCGCTTACATAATTCCCAAAATAGGTCATATACTGAAAATATCCCTGCACCTTTACAATAATAGACACACATGTAAGTACGCTAATAATAGATATCTTCTAGTTAACTGATAGTGGTAGTCCTATTATTAACTCAAACTCATGTAAAGTGCTTAGTAGAAACTCTTCCAAAAATAGCATTTGCATGCTATGCAAGTTTCCATCTGGTTGTGTTCCCCACATGCTATCTCTAAAAATAGCCCATAACCATAAAAATGGATAAGTCTAGATTCATTCTATATTCCGCGCACACTTCCTTCCCTATCCTTTCATGCCTTCAATTCTTTATTGCTACCCCACACAAATATTATATGCACATTCTCCTTAGTATCATACTTCATCTACTCAATATTACCCCACACAAAAGCGCATTTCGCCCCAAAAACGGTTGCCTTTTGATACTTCAAAGAATAAAGAATGGGAATGAAAGGAAATTAAAGAATTAATGTACAAGGTATGAAATTTCTCCTCGCAATGTCCTCTGTTTCAATTGGAAAAATTAACTCTGGATATTCTTCTTTGATTTCAGCCTTTAAGGTTTTCTTATCACTTAGCATGGCTTTTTCCTTTTCTGGAATATCTGATGCAATAGAATCTAACTCCTCTTACATAATCTCTTCCTTCTCATTTTTAATACTAGAACAATGTTTGACATTGTAGTCACCCTTCCTTCAAGAATATCCATCTTCTACACTATAAACTTCCCAATTTCATCCATCCTTTCTTTATGGAGGTCTTGGGGCTATGCAAGGGCCTTGCACTTTGTCTTGATCAGTGCTAATATTCATGTGTGCCAAAAGTCTCATCCTTCATTTCCTTCAGGACTTCATTGTCTTCTATAGCGATCAGGTCTAAACCCTAGCTTGAATATGTGTTCCTAGTTTGAAATCACGCGCCCTAGCTCTTTCACAATGCATCTGCTTTGCTTTGAACCCTTCACCAATGGGGACGCAAGATTCTTCTTTGCACAAATTTTCTCTCCATGTCTGGTTTCACACTCTCCACACTTTAATATACATCACTCAACTCAATTACACTTAGCTCTTTTAAATAATTACGATTACAATGATAAAAATGAACTTACATCTTGTCCTTATATAGATTTTCAAAAAGTTAGTGCATTTATTGGTCCTTCACCTACCAATAACCCTCTCATTAATTGACCATTTTCACACTTTCTGCACGGTACATCTTCACGCCTCATCTATAACCTTCTAGTATGCCTTCCTACCTTCTTGCTATAGATTTCTCTTCAAAGCATGCTTCCATGCGCTGGAGTACCTCACCACAACACCTTCCCTTGGTAGTCTCCATGGCCTCTACATACATTGTGTTATACTTGTTCCTTCATTTATCTCCATCTATGGTCCTTGTTTGGAAGCAATATTCTTTCCAACAACTCTCTAAAATTTAATAGCACATAGAGCAGTTTTTCCTTTATGTGTACCCATTTTTTAATAGCCACCCCACACAAATGGTATGTGCGAGTCCTCTGCACATGAAAATTCTATAAATAGTAATTATATTATAGCACACAAATGTGCTTATTACACAAAACACCTACTAAAATGACAAATCACAGTGACGAAGAAGGAAATACATTAAGGGAATACATAAATGAAAACCTACTCTAAACAGAAACACTGTCTTATTACAAACACCAAGAAGACTTATTTATAGTAGGGATTCAACCTACTCCCATTGAAGTAACTAGGTAACCATATTCCATCAAGTGCCTCTAACTAGAAAGCACATGTTTCAAGTATGTGAGTGATAACATACAGTCCCAACCAATGCACTTTAAGTTTTCCTAGATGGCACAGAAACTTAGAGTCATAAAGAAGAACCATATATCCTATATCAATATTTTTTTCCTTGATGTTACTATCATGCCATGATTTTTGCCTAGCCTTTTCTTGATTTTGACTCCATTGTGCTATTGCTCATCTCTAATATAGATTGATCAACTTTTGAATTCGTTCTTATAATGCTTTCTCATCATCTAGACCTCTTGCACACACAATATGTAAAGAAGGTAACATGAATTCCATAGGAAGAAGCGCTTTTGAGCCAAACATGAATTGAAAGGGTGTGGCCTTGTTTAGCTGCTTGTATATTGTTCTATACACCCACAACACTACATAAAATTTATCATCCCAATCTTTTCTTCCAACATCACAAATTTTTGTCAATGTGTGGCTCAAAATATTATTGAAATCTTCAATAGTCTGATTTTCCTAAGGATGATATGGTGTAGTCTTATGGTGTGCAATCATTAACTCATCTTATAGAATTTTGATTGTCTCATTCAAAAAATGTGTGCCCCTATCATTGGTCAAACTCAATGGGCATCCATACCTTGTAAGAACATTTTCCCATAAGAACTCGGCTGATGTAGCTCTTTGTACAATCTTTGGTAGGTGTTTGTTTTGCCAACCTTCTAAGATAATTTGTGTAAGTGAAGATGTAGCGCAATCTAGTCCTATGCCTAGTTGGTGAGATAGGAACCAAAAAGTCTATATCCCATTTCTCAAATGGCTCTGCACTAGGAATAGGTCTTAAATGCATTTCATATCTTTTCCCTGGTTTGCCAAGGTGTTAACAGTGATCACAAGCCTTACAATCCTTATATACATCCTCCCACCAAAATCCGGTGAGTAGAAGTTTTCACGTAGTGGCATCACCTGCATAATACCCACTTGCAATACCACCATGAGCCTCTTCCATGATATTTGTGTACTCATGATCTAATACACATCAGACACGATTACTTCATCTCGGTCTAACTAGTATAGGTCACCGGTGATCAACATAAAAGGTGTTGCATGAATTGTATGTTTTTTTGTTCTCTAAGGCTTTTTTTTCCTTCGGTGCCACACTGTGCGTAGAAAAATAAAAATATCCTCCAATTCCGAAGGCACATGATGTAACCTTTATAACTATGCATCGACATTGTATCTTGTATTTTTGCACGTCTTCCCCGACTATATCTTTGATAAATGGTTTGGGCCAAAATTACTTTTCCCTGGTTTTACCACAATTGTAAAATCAAATTATTGGAATAAGAGTACCCATTGACATATGTGCCCCTGTAAGATTGGTTTATTTACCAAGTATTTCAATGCCATGTGATCGATATAGAATACAAATGGTGTTGCTAGTAGGTATTGTTTGAATTTATGTAGCACATAAATCATTAACAAAGCTTCGCACTCTGTAGTTGTATAATTCTTCTCTGCATGAGTCAACTTTCTACTAGCAAAATAGATAGGATGATCTATAATACCTTCTCTAGGCTGAGCCAACACCATGCCAATGGTCATGCTAGAGGTGTCCACATGTACATGAAATGGTTGGTCCCACAAGGGAAAGCACATAATAGGCATTATAGTAAGTTTCTCCTTCAATGTCTTGAATGCACGTTGTTGCGGTTCCCCTAATAGAATGTCCCTTTTCCTTTTAGTAACTCCTCCAAGGGTGTGGCAACCTTAGCATATCCTTTGATAAATTTTCTATAATACCCAATGTGACCCAAAAATCCATGCACCTCACTCTAACTGGTAGGTTACTGTTAGATCGAAAATAACTAGAACTTTAGCTGGATCTACCAACAAACCTTCCTTGCAAATAATATTCCCTAATAGAGTGCCAAAAGGTGTAGCAAACACACACTTTTTGATGTTGAAAGAGCCGCTTGCTGTCTACATATTTCAAACAATAAGCACAAATTGTCACAATGATCCTTAACAAGCCCATATATTGTCCAATCATCCAAGTAAACTTGTAAGAAAAGATGAATAAAAAATGGAATGCTTCAACAACTATTCAAGAAAATACAACGGGTGTGTTTTTCACCGAAGGACATCACAAGTATATGCAAAACTTCCCCATTCAGTGGTGAAAGTATTTTTTTCCTTATCCTCCTATGCAATCCTAACCTAATGATACACATAGAATCCATATATAAAGGAATAGATCTCGCACCCTACAATGCCTTCTAATATTTCCTCTGTGAATGGTGTAGGAAAAGGATCAGTCACACATGTAGCATTCAGCTCCCTGTAGTCCACATAGATCCTAATATGACCATATTTCTTTATACTGATCACCATTGGGCTAACCCATTCTGACTCATCCAGGGGCTTGATGATTCCAAACTTCAACATTTTGTCAATTTCTTCTTTGACCTTTTCGCATACAAGTTGGGGTTCATCCTATAGGGTCTCTTCTTGACCGGGCGCACACCTTCCTTAAGATTTATCTTCATTTCTCTTAATGATGCATGCACTCCTTTCAATTCATGGTAATCCCTATGAAATAAATCCTAAAAATCATGGAGCAAATCCATCATTTTTTCTACTTCAGATTTAGACCAATAATCTCCAATTATTGCCTCTTTAGGATCAGCATCCGTACCAATATTCACTTTCTTGGTCCTCGTAGGTTCATGATAGGCATGTGTGGTGTTATCTCGCTTTGCCCAAGACCTTGTGTGCACTTGTTAAATGGTATATATCTAGTTCTTCTACTTCTTCATCATCCACCATGTAGACCATATTCCCTTTTTCTTTCTCAAAGCAAGCGCACTTAAGTATTGTGGTATTTGTCTCTGTTCTTGCAGCAAAACATGCTCCTGAGTCATTTCCATAAAATAAATCCTGAATGAATTCTTCCGACTTTACACTATCTCCCATAGTTAACCACATATAGCTTTAATGCCTCTTCTACTAGAGGTTTAGTAGATAAGTAGTAAAATTTTTGGACCATACCTATAATCAAATCCTGCCAATTTCTAGTTTCTCTACATAGCTCTGTATATACATACCAAGCGCGTGTGCAGCCTTGTAAAGTAGAATAAAGTTTGTGCACCCATAACAAAGGTAGTAAATCTTCCTACCCCTCTTTCTAGAGCCTCTCACACTGTTGGATGTGGTGCTGAATAGGTTGATTACCATGATATGTGCATATTTTAGTTGGTGCATTACTCCTGGAAAACCGAGTTGTAAGAGCAATCTTGACTTCATTCCATTCTACAAGATTATCCCCTGTGAACCACTCACTAGCACGCTACTTTCCCACACGGGGTATATGATAGCATACTTCTTCTCTCTAACCATTCCATCTATTGTTCCTCCATGGTGGGCAAGAATACCATAGGGTCCCCTTCCGTAGTGTACCAAGGTTCAATGTTGTTACCTATTTTCCCGATGTAACCTTCGCCACTGTTCCACGTAAATGTGATCCTTACTTCACGCCCTACCAACCCATAATTACCATGAGCCCAATCATCACAAGAAATAATTGTAGTATCAATAATAGACTCTACATATTACCACTGAAGAATTCCTTCTTTAGATGGCTCGAGCACTTCTGGGTCCTGGATGATGCGTACATAAATCCTATTCATATCTTCCTCACTCAAAGGCTCAACACAGGCATAGATTTTCCATCTCGTTAAAGGGATAATATCTCCTTATTTTTAAAATTAATATATCTCTTATTGAGCCGAAGATCAACATTATTTATGTAACACCAAGGACATCCAAGTAGAGATGGGAAACTATTTACTTCTGCAAGTGCTACAAACTCAAAATCCCAAGTGAACTTGGCCCCTTGTATAGTAATGGATGCATATTTTAAAACTCCAATAGGAGTGGACTTAGCTAGATTATCCATAAATAATACATTAGAAGATAGCTTCAATGTAGGTCTTCCCATCTGTACCCATGCATCCAAAGTAATCACATTGACTTCCATACTGTATCAATCAATATATTTCTCAAAATCAATCCATCCACAACAAAAATTATAGTGATTTCCTTGTCATAGTCTAAGCTATGGGGGAACATTTGCATGTAGGATCTTTCTCCCATTCTTAGTATTAGTGAGTTGAGTGTTTCCTTCAGCCAACTCCTATTAATGGAATAATATTCTCCTAGCGTAGCACTCTACATACCTCCTTCAAGTCATAAATATCTGATTGGACCATCTCTGCCTCCTTTAGTTCAATCTTCGTGATTGATCCTTTAGATAGTGTATTTCACCTAAAGATTTCTAAGGACCTCAATGGTCTCTTGATAAACCTCCTTCGAAGGGTAGGATTTGGGTACCAACCATGTAAAACCTCCTCTTTAGTGAAAGTAGGTTTCTGTTGTAATGCATCTCTAGCACACAACCTCAACACAAGTAGTGATATTTATAGGAAATACCTAAGATTCTGGTTCCAACTTAGGAATCCACCGATTTTCCACATCGTGTTGTATCCTAACCATCCCCTGCGCCTATATTTTATTATTTATAATGCTTACTAAGATGATCATATAAGTATGGGCATTCCTCATAGCGATGGTTCTTTCCACATAAAGAATATTTAATATTCTCAAGACATTCATGCCTGTAGTGGTTAGGTGATCCACATGTAAAGCATGTTCCACAAGGGAATTCACCTCGTCCACCACGATGAGCTTGAACTTTGAATCCACCATAGTATCCTCAACCTCGCCACATCCTCCATCATAGTGCCCCTCATTACGCACTTGATTGTGATTCTAATCCCGATTCTCACCCTTACCCTTAGAGTTATCTGATACTCCTATCTATTGCACACCAATATCTGCATTATGGATCCGGTCAATCAACATGTAGTTCTTTATATCACGATTCGTGGATAGGAAAATCTTACAATAACATGATACATTCTTACTTATCACATGTTGTAATAATGGGAAATGACTGGAGTCATGGTTCAAGTGACATATCTCATAGTATAATAGTAATGAATGTACTGATATATGGGGAGAATTATCCTTGGTGTGACCTTCCACTTCATAATCTATGCACCAAATCCCAATGTGCATCTCATGTGCCAAATTTGTCGATAGTTTCTCAAATTTCTTTGCCATAGCTATAATCTATGCCTCCAAGAATGGGATAAATCCAGTGTTTATACTCCCAACTACCTTAGCACGCAAAGCTACTTCAAGTGCTTCACGCACATCAGTGATTTCTTATGTGACAAATCCCTCCTAAAAGGTGTGATCATACCTCCAACAAACCACTATGTATCTTGGCTTGTATGAATATCATAAGAAATCTTAGATAAAAGTGTTTTACAATGGTAATCATACTCTCGGACACTTTTAGTAGTGCCTTGTTTAATATCCTTGAGCGCGTTTATGCTCTTCTACTCAAACTCAAGGATATCTAACTCTTTAAGGAATGCATCTTTGAACGCTACATAATCTACACAATTTTGATGGGGTCAAACTTCCCGTACTAACCAACCGTGTGTGCATCCCTATAATGTAGTTACAAATTGACTTGCCTTGTGCTCAAAATCCATGATCCCTTTTGTGCACCAAAACATTTCACACATGTGAACATGCTTAACAACATCTTCTATGCCCCTATACTCTAGCGGATGAAGAGACATCTCCATGTAAATATTCTAGGGTTGGTGTGGACCTTTCCCACCTAGAATCTTCCTCTAGAACCACTAGATCCCCTAGAACTAGAACCACGTACACCCTCGATCCTCCACCCATAATGGAAGTGGACAAGAAGATGTACTTCCATGTGTTCCAATAGTATTATTGTATTGAAATCCTATAATCTACGTGGTGGTATTACTCCTAGAAGTGAACCCTAAATTCTATGTGCTCAAATTCAGTGCAGATGATGCACCTGAAAAGTGTACCTCTAAACAACAATGATTAACTTTTCCTTGCCGTTGATGTTCTTGTTATGTGACTTAATCCTTCTTCCCTACTACCAAAATTTTCTTGATGACTATTTGATGTACTAAGTACTAGAAAACCAAATGCAAGGGCTAGGTTCCTGTGTAGATTTAGATGCGCACTGTGGCCCGGGATGTCTCTCTTGGTGTGCTCCCATGTGAGGCCTAAGAGGGTTCCCTTTCATGGTTTCCCGGATGGGGAGTTCACGATGCTATGGCTCCATGCCTTCTATGTGAGATCTAAATCCTTCACAAGTCATCTCTCTCCTCAACGCCATTCACTCTACAATGTCACATTGCTTATCTATCTCCCCCGAACACCTCATTATACTTAGCTACCTATTTTCTCTTTGCTTCTTTTCTCGCTAGATCCGAAATATTTCACCAAACCTTCTCCTACCCCTACACGTGGTGTGGTTTAGTTAGCCATCGGTTTTATTTCAAATTTTAGGGTTACCATCAAGATCTTAATCGCGGTGGAATTCCTTGCAAGTAAGTTCCATTGGGATACTATAAGAAATGGAATTCCACTACCTATAGGAAAGAATAAGTGGAAATTGAGTACTCCAGAATATAGCTATTTAGAACACCATGAAACTAAGTATCCATAACACTTGTACAAATCAGATCAGCATCATAAAGGGCCTAAAATTCTTCTTGCATCCAGAAAAGTATGCAATTCCTCCAATTCCTTGTAGATTCATAAGCAAACGGCCACTCGTATAGTTCTACCAGAAAAAAAATGAAGAATATCTCTTAAAAATGTGATATAGATTTTCTTCCACCCACGTGAGTGTGTCAAAATCAAATCTAGTGTTGAACCTCTTTGTGTACTCTTCTTATAGATTTTTTATTCACTCCTCAACACTTGCTAAGTTCAATCAGTACGTCTTCATCACAAACCATCCTGAAAAAAATGGAAAAAGAGGTCTTAGAAATAGAACAAATGATGCAGCCTAGACTAGGCCCTCACCCAAAGTGCACAAAGGTACCAGGCCCTCTTTAGAGTTGCTTGTGTAGGATCTAAACATGATGAAGAGTTAATGCATTTAGATCCATAAACATTATAAAATCTCCATAGAGCATATCCTAGATCTAGATCTTACGAATCATGAATCAAATGGAAAACATAATAAATTATCCATGTAATAAATAGTTACGATTATGTTTGACACCATTATTCATCCAATAAACTCTATTATATTAACACACAATGAACATAGAAGCTTCTTACAATAAGTAGTACCATAAGTTCATGTGCACATTAGTTTTGGAAGCATAAATCTACAATACCTCATACACAAATTCCTCTCTTAACCTACACAGATTACTACATATTTATAAGGGTGGGGACTTTCCCTTCACCGCTTACATAATTCCAAAAATAGGTCGCATGCTAAAAATAGCCATGCGCCTTTACAATAATAGACACACATGCAAGTGCACTAATAATAGATCTCTTCTAGTTAACTAGCAGTGGTAATCCTATTATTAACTCGAACTCATGCAAATTGCTTAGTAGACGTTCTTCCAAAAATAGAATTTGTGTGCCATGCAAGTTTCCATCTGGTTGTGTTCCCCACACGCTATCTCAAAAAATAGCCCAGAACCATGAAAATGGCTAAGTCCAGGTTCATTCTGTCTTTTGCGTGTGCTTCCTTCCCTATCCTTCTACACCTTCAATTTTGTCTTGCTACCTTGTGTGAATCTATTGTGCACCTTCTCCTTAGTATCATACTTCATATGCTCAACAGTGACTAATGATCCTAGCTTATGATACTCCCGATTCGAGATGGTTTTTTAGATCTTTGGTCCTGATTCCCCTTGGTACCATGACATCTGCACCTATCTAAATGATCATACCCTTCCACCAAATCTACCTTGTATCCATCATAAATCATTCATCCAACGATCCTCCCACTTTAAAATCCTTAGTGACACACTTTATCATAGCAGCTTTGACGGAACTCTACTGCGATGCTTAAATTCCCAAGAGGTCGAATCATCACTCCAAGAATTTCACATGGGAATTTGTGATGCCCATACTTGTGGTATGGCCTTAGCAAAAATATTCTACAACCTAGTTATTATTGGCCAAACGTGGAAAAATATTCATGTTCATATGTCTGCAAGGGCATCCCATGTCAAAATCATGTTGACCTCATCCACGTGCCATTTCAAGCCTTGCAACCTATCACTACCCGTTGGCCCTTTTCTACCTGGGGTCTCGATATCATGGGAAAATTAAATCTCACTTCATCTGATGGCAACAAGTTAATTATCACTGCCACAAAATACTTCACTAAGTGGGTTGAAGCCATGTCACTCACCTATGTCACTGGAAAACAAATATCCAAATTTATCCTTAACAACATTATTTTCCGCTACGATATCCCATCCACACTCATCATGGAAAATGGTCACTCCTTTAAAACTCAATACATCCGTGAAGTTTGGAATAAATTCCACATCAAGCTTAATTTTTCCACCCCTTATCATTCGCAAGGCAATGACCAATTCGAAGCATCTAACAAGACGCTAAAGCGCATTCTCGTAAAAATAGTGAATCAAGCGGGATGTGTAGTGCCCACTTCCCTTTGACACCTTTTGATGCTTATGTTGATATTGTTGATTTCATTATAGACATTACTATGTTTTGTTTAGTATGATGGTTAGATGTTAGATCAGGGATTATTATTGATCTGGATTCAATTATTATGCATGATAATTACTAGAGACATTTTTTATATGTGGATGATGATATACTGTTTGACATGGACATATTATAGATGTTGATTTGGATATGTGACATTGGATATTATGAGTGGACCTATTATGGAAGATTATTGATGATGATATAGTTGATTAATTAACTGAAAATGATAATGTTGATTTCTTGATGTTGTTGTGATTCATATGTTTAGATGATATTGAGATGTTGCTTATGTCATTTTGGATGTTCGATATGGCCACGTGGCGAAGGAGGTATTTTTGTTTTGTAGGTTAAAATTATCACAACAATGTCGAGGGACTAGAGACCAACTATATTGGAATTCTGGGTGAATTCAACAAGGTCACCATGGCAAACGTTTTTTTGTGTGTGTGTGTGTGTGTTTTGTTTTGTTATGGATTCCCATGGGGGGAATTTCCATTATATGTGACCATGGGTTTGTGTAATTTATTAATGTGGCTTCTTTATTAATGTTTGCATGTGTTTATTTTGTGATGTGTTACCCTTTTCATTAGTTATTATATGTTGTGTTAATGTTGTGGATAATCATGTGTTAAAATAAATAAATCAATATGTCATACGAATGTAATTAAGGAATTTTTTAATATTAAATGAAATATTGTAAGAATGTGTAAGGGTTATGTAATAGAATGTAAGATAGATTTTGGGTGTGAAACACTTCATCCTCTTGGGAATTCGAATTTGTCCTTGGAGGTTATATTTGGAGGCTTGTGGGACAAGTTAAACTTGTTCCACACCTCTTAAAATTATTCACCAACCATACCTATGGTTTTGAGGTTAAATTTAGGCCTTTTTAATGCATTTTGAAATGACTAATTGTAAGTTTTAATTGCACTTCTCTTACATGTTTTAAATTCAGTCCTTTTGGGGTATGGGTTATTTTGAAGTGTCTAAGTCAATTTGTCATTTTATTTATTATGTTTAGGTGAATGATGTTGACTTTGATCTTGGGGTTGAGGAAGAATGATGTGGCATCCCACATGGATCCACATCACCCTCTTCTCTTCCCTCTCCTTTAAAATTCAAACTCCTTGCTTGTTGGATGGTTGTTGAAACTTTGCTTATTCCTCTTGGGGTGAATTTTTCTTGCTTTTTTGGAGCCTTGCTTGTGAAAGGAGTTTGGATTCATTTGCATGTTTGTGTGTTGCTTATTTTGGACTTCATTTGGCATTGGGAAGCTTGTTGATCTTGGGAAAAAATCCATTATGGAGAGGTAGGAACTTGATTCTTTTGAAAATGTTTCTTTCTCTTGCATGCATGTTTAAAATGGTGAATGCTGTTATGTGTGTGTTGGCTGGTTGGGTAGACTGCTTAGGACATGGTGTAGGAGAAGGCTATGGGGATTTCAAATGGGGGGCATAAGGGAATTCCAATGGCATTATTTTTATTGTGGAGGGAGTTTGGGATTGGGATCCACCATGGAAAAGAAATAGCTTGCATTTCTTACTCTTGGGGGGGCATAAGGGAGAAACTTTGGGGGAATAAGGAGGAACTTGGGGGCATAAGGATATGTGAGATGGTTTATTTTGGTGGGTTGTATTGGTAGATTTCCATTTCCCATTGAGAGGCATAAGTAGTTCCCCATAGATCCTTTCTCTTGTTGGCTTGCTTGATGAAGACTCAGTTTTTTTTGCACTTGTTTAATGTAGTTGTGAACTACATTCTTCTTGAAATGTGTTTTGAATGTGAAAATGCTACATGTTTGTTTTGGAAGCCTTTGTTGCCATGTGTTGTATTGCATCTCTTATTTCAATATGGTTGGGGCTCGAGGGCCAATGAGGAAGGATGGATTCTCCCTTCTCATTGGATGTCTTGGTTGGGTGGAGAGCATTGCCTTTCCCCCTTCCTTGTTGTGATCAAGATGAAAAGATGAAGAAACTAGCATGCTGTTATTTTTGAGCAAGAGGAATATACAGTTTGACAGTCCCTTCTTTGAGCAAGTTCATTGTAATCCTTCCCACTTTGGAGTGGATGAATTGTATAGCAATTTGTAATGTGAAGATATTTGTGTTGGTAATGTAAGATTAAAAATTGGAATGTGAAATGTAGAGGAGTTATATTCTACTCTCTATTTTGAAAAAAATGTGAAAGGATGTTACATGCATTGCATTTTGTATTTAGAAATCAAATGGAAAAGAGATAAATTGTAAAGTTGTTGTTGGAAATCAATAAAGGAATGCTCTACCTTCTCATACTTGCATGATTGTGTTGGAATTGAATTGCTGTTGTGAATCAAATCTCTGTTGGAATGAAGAATGCGTATGAAGGAAAAGACAATGTTTTATTCTCTTGAAATGAGTTGAATTTGGAAATCAGGATTTGTATAATTGCTATTGAATGGTTGACTAAATCAATTGAATGCATTAGAATAGAAAGGAAATGAATTCTCACACTTGGAGGATGGAAAAATGTTTAAGAACCTTTAATGTTGATCTCTATTTTAATTTCTAAACCTGGCAATCAAATTTATCAAAGAAATGAGCAGTTCAAACTTGCACCAAGCAATAAGTTATGAAACATTAAAATTTAGATGTAGTAAGTCCTAAGGAACTCAATTGGACATTAAAACTTAAGAAATATCCTTGAGAACTTGTAAAATTAAAATCAAACTTGCACAATTGTTCTGCTGCCCAATGATATAAAAATAAAATAAAATAAATAAATATCAATTGCAACTCAATCAACTAAATTGAACCTTGAAACCTTTCTCAAATTCATGTAAAAAGCCTCCATGTCTGTTTGACATGTTGAGTAAGTAGGAGAACAAATTTGAATAAAAATTTATAAGTGAACTTCTCCTAGTTTTGTTCTGCAAAAGCCTACAGATTGTTTTCATTAAATTGACCACTTAAACTTCATCAAATTCCAAAATTGATGACTTCTGTGTAAAGAGGGCTTCATTAAATATCAAAAGTTATGGCCATTTGAAGTTTTACTTCAAATTGGCATTCAAAAATAAAATAAATCTAACTGTTAACTTTAATTTTTGACTTTGGAAAAAATTTCCACAAAAAGTCCATGGCCCCGCCATCCTACAACCAATCGAGACCTACCACATGGCACCTCGGAGGGGCGGACCAAATTTTAAAACTTGTTTTTTTGAAAATTTTACCTTGGGAAAATTTTCCCACTTTTCCTCGCATCCCCGAAAACCTACGGCCAATCACGTGGCTAGGCGGAAGTGTGGGAGGTATTTGGACTTAACATTTTTTTTGTTCCCTTTGGCAAAAATTTCATTTTGCCTCCACAGCCCCGCACAGCGCCTACTGTCGACACTAAAATTTTCCTCCGTAATTTCTATTTCATTAATGTATGTATTAGGAATAGGATGTTGTTAAGTATAATTAGTAGTAGCTTCCCGATAGAAGATAACGGCGCCGTCAAGTATGGTGCTGCCAATAATGTGGAGTATGGTAAGCAGTCAAAGTACAATAGGAATGTTGTAAAAAATAAATATTTGTCGTAAGTGGTCCAAAGTAATGTTAAAATGTCAAAGTTTGGGTAATTAGATAAGTAGGGTCTACATGATTAGGAATTAGAAATATTATATTGGTAATAAAGACAAGGAGTGAGGTCATAAATATTTTGTGTATTTTATTTGTAAAAAGTCTAAAAATGTGGAACCCATGTAAAATGATAAGGTTTATCTTATCTTAATAGATAAGCTTACATGTACAGATAAGAGTTAAGGTATGGAATATGATTCGTCAGAGTGGATTTCTTATCCTATCTTAGAGATAAGATGGATAAGCCTGGAAGTTCTATAAATAGAGAGGCCACCCCCCTCATTTAGCATAGAAGGAAGTAGTGAGAAATATTGTAGGAAGTGTGCGAAGGAAGCCATCAGTTTAAAGGTGTGTTGAAGAAGCCATTAAGAGGTGTAATTGTAAAGTTTCTCTCATAGTCTTGGTGAAAGGCAAGTGAAGTCAATAACACTTGAAGTACCTCATGGGTGAGATTGTAATAGTTTCATGTTAATATTATAATTTATTTTGATATTTCAGATTTGTCATCATTCTGTCTTATCATAGTCGATGGTATTCTTGTGTTATGTTGTTGTTTTGTTTCCAGATTACATCCACCAAACTAAAGGCTGTGCATTAGTAAATAATCATAGCACGAGGAGTTCCCGGTGAAGAATTATCATAGTGCTAGATTGGTGATGACATTTTGGTTCCGTTGCCGGGACCATTCCTCATTGGTGGATTTTCTGGAGAGATATTCCCACTTAGTCAAAAATCAATTGGAGGGTAACCTTGTTTTTACTGTGCATAGTAGTTACCATGGTAAAGTCATTTTTACCGTGAATAGTAGTTACCATGATAAAGTCATTTTTGCTGGGAATAGTATTTACCGTAGTAACTTCACTTTTTACTGTGAATAGTGTTTACCACAGTAAAGTTAGTTTTTACCGCAGTAAGTCAAGTTTTACCATATTTTACCGTGGTCATTTCTATTTTACTGTAGAAAGGTGTAAAGTCACTTTCTATTACAGTGATTCCAATTATTTGTGCACATAAGTCTTGTTGATTGTACTTGTGGGGTGGTATTTCACGGTGGTTACTTTTGAAAATGGGAAAGATTCCTGTTTTTTCAGCTCAATCTAATGAATATGCTTCTTCTTTCATTCAAGAGTTTAAGCGATCTTGTATTTGTAATGGAATTATAAGAAGGGAACAATGGACTGAATTTTTTCCTACCTTTTTGGATGGTTCAGCACTTAGGTGGTTTGAAACACTAGGTGATAATGTGAAAAATTCATGGGATTTATTAATCGAGAGTTTTCTTGAAGAATTTGGTGAACAATGAAATATGCAGATCTCATGATCGAGATCACAAAGCTATCCCAAGGAGAGAAGGAGAAGATAAGGGATTATCATGCTCGTGTTCTAGAGCTAAGGAGGAAGCTCGATGCCCAGATCCGGAAGGAAGGACTAGCGGATGGGTTGATGAATGGTGTGGATAATCTCCTCTGTAAGCACTTCATTCTTGGGATGAAGCCAGAGATCAGAAAACAAGTGAAGTATGACCGCCCAACTACCATTGAACAAGCAAAGGAGATTGCAAGAAGGCAAGAAGAAAGCATGGAAGAGGAGCCCAAAGAAATTGTTGTTAAAGTAGAGCCTACACCAACACCTTTGGTCCAGAATCCACAACCACTCCCGGTGAGCACAAATATTTCTCCTAGTACATCTACTGAGTATGAAGATCTGCTTAGGAAGATGGGCCAGTTAACTATTAATCTTCTTCAAGGAAAGGAATTTAGTTCTCAGGGAGGAGATAGAGGTCCAAAAAGAAATATTTCTGAAGTTGTTTGTTATGGTTGTTATAAAAAGGGTCATTATAAGTATAATTGTCTAGATAGAGCTTCTACATCTGGTAAAGGAGATAATGATAAAGGAAAAGTACCTGTGAATTCTTTTGATGTAGTAGATAAGAGCAGAAATAATGAAGTAGATGTGTTTGTAAAAAAAAGAAAGAAAGAAAAAGATAATCAAGATGGAAATGATCCTAAGAAGATGAAAGAAGAAACTAGTAAGAAACATAGGAGAAGAAATTTGGCTGTGCAAGATTTTCTAATTTCATAGGGGCAAGGACCATACTCCATCTTGGAAGATCTGTCCGAAAGGCCTGCAAATATTACATATGGTCAACTCTTGGCTATGTCTTCGGAGAAGAGGCGGGAGCTGTGAAGTGGACTCAATGCTCGACGAAGAAAGGAGGTTGAGGTCCCTATTTTGGAGGCAGAGGTAGATCCCTATGCTCCACAAGCTAAGGTATTATGTAATGGTATTTCAATTCATGATGTCTTAGTTGATGGAGGTGCTGCAGTTAATGTAATGACCGAGTTTGTAATGAATATGTTGGGTTTAAAAATTGATCGCCCTTCAACACTTATGTTAAGGTCATTAAATAAAGGAAAAACTAAACCAGAAGGTGTAGTTTCAAATGTGGCAATATTTGTTATGGGTGTTGTATGTGTGGTAGACTTTCAGGTGATGAAAAATGGTACTGTTGCGTACCCAATGTTGTTGGGAAGACCATGGCTAAGGAGAGTTCATGCAAGAAACTACTGGAATGAAGGTTTCATGACACTTGGACGTGGTAGAGAGAGGGTGAAGATAAATGTGATCCCTTGACATCATAAAGCAGAACCTGTGGATTCAAGTGATGAAACTGATGATTGGACATCCTCTGATTACTCTAGTACCAGTGAAGTGGACACTGAAGATGAAGAAAGCGAGGTGGATGTTTCAGTCATGGATATCCTTCTAGTCACACCAACTCATGACCCCATAAAATTATCTGAAGAAGAAGTTGATGATCGTCTCCAACAAATAAAGATTGGTGATGCTGTGATGGAGAGTGATAATGAATCCTACCTCCATCTCTTTCGAAGGTACATACACCTATTCACTTTTGATTACAAGGAACTCCGTCAAGTAAGTTGGGTAGAACATTGTATTGAGCTGGTAGATGGTGCTAAGCCCATAAAGCAAATGCCATATAGAATGAATCCTAATTTTTCCAAGACTGTAAAAGAAGAAATAGATAAGTTTCTTGATGCGCAGATTCATATTTCTTTGTGGAGAATTCAGAATGGATTTCTCCCATTGTGATCTCAATAAAAAATAATGGGAAGCTATGCATTTGTGTTGATTACAGGAAGCTCAATAAGGCAACAAAGAAGGATCATTACCCTCTTCCATTTTTAGATCAGATCTTGGATGAAGTAGCTGGCCAGGAGTGCTATAGTTTTGTTGATGGATATAGTGGCTACAACCAAGTTCGTATAGCAGAGAAAGATCAGCTGAAGACCACGTTCACCACTCCTTGGGGAACGTTTGCTTATAGAGTTATGCCTTTTGGGTTGTGTAATGCTCCAGCAACATTTCAGCGTTTGATGAATAGGGTGTTCGAACCCTACATTGGGACCTTCATCAGAGTATTTCTAGATGATTTTGACATCTATGGGAGCAAGTTGGACCACCTGCACCAAATAGAGACAAAATTTCAAAGGTTAGATGAAGCACAAGCCTCACTAAACCCTACAAAGTGTGTCTTTGGATGTTCTAAAGGTGTTTTGTTAGGGCATGTTGTATCCAGAGATGGTATTGGTACTGATCCTGATAAAGTTTCAAAAATCAAAGATTTACCATTTCCTATTAATAGAAGTAAGTTGAGATCATTTTTAGGCCATGTGGGTTACTATAGAAGGTTCATCAAGATTTTCTCAAAGATTGCATAGCCACTAACCCAGTTCTTGAAGAAGGATGTTACTTATGAACCAGGAAATAAGGCGCATGAAGCTTTTGGACAACTGAAGGAATCCCTGGTGTCTTCACCTATTTTGAAGAATCCAGATTGGAGCAAGCCATTCATTGTGTACACTCGATGCCTCGATGTAGCACTAGGAAGTAATTTGAGCCAAAAGGATGAAAATGGGAATGAACATCCAATTTACTTTGGGGAGTGCATAAATGAGCAAAGGCTTTGAGGTAAATTATATCAGAATCGAAAAAGAGGCTCGCTATCATTTTTTGTAAAGAAGTTTAGAAATTACTTGTTAGGGAAAAAATTTATAGTTGTAATGAGATCATCGTGCTCTAAAATATATTGTAAATAAGCCTAACCCATCGGGAGGATAGCAAGATGGATAATTTTGCTACAAGAATTTGAATTTGATATTATAGATAGGCCAGAAAGAAGCATGTGAATACATAGATATTTTGTTATCCCGACACAATCCCTAGTGAATACATAGATATTTGGAATTATCTGAATGAATTCAAGTTTCCTGATGGTGCCAATGCAAAGACTAAGAGAAAGATTACTCAAGCCAGTCATCCATATTCTATTATGCATGGAGTAGTATTTCGAATAGGACCTGATGGACAGTACAAGAGGGTAGTTGGACATGATCAAGGGAAGGAACTGCTAGAAGAATTCCACAATGGTACATGTGGAGGGCACTTCTCTAGACAACTTACAACAAGAAGGATCTTGGATGCAGGTTATCACTGGCCCACTCTTTTTAAATATTGTTATAATTATTGTAAGACATGTGATATTTGTCAAACACATGGTAACCGTAAGACTTCATCAGCTCCATTATGTCCTATTCTTCCCCTTGGTCCCTTTGAAAAGTGGGGAATAGACATTGTAGGTCCACTTCCAACTACATCACGCCAAAATAAGTATATTGTAGTTACTACTGCATTATTTAACCAAGTGGGTTAAAGCTAGGCCATTGAAAACAACTTCCATGGATGAAGTGGCAAGGTTCATGTATGAACGCATTGTCACAGATTTGGTTGCCCATTAGAAATTGTAAAGATCAAGGAAGCCACTTCATTAATGAGGTAGTAGAAGCCCTAGTCAATAAATTTTCTATTAAGCACAGGAAGGCAACAACATACAAGCCAAGTACAAATGGACAGGTGGAACGAATAAATTTTGTGTTGTGTCAAATTCTAGCAAAAGATGCAGCCTTGAAGGTACATAAGTGGGAGAAAAGGATTCATGCAGCATTGTGGGCATATAGGGCAACATCAAAGTCAGCAACATGATACTCCCCATTTCAATTGGCCTATGGCATTGATCCAGTTCTTCTTATTGAGTTTGATATTCCCAATGTGAGAGTTGTGAAAAATGAAAGGATGGATAAAAGTGATTCAAGAAAAGAAAGGTTGGTACATCTTCATTTTTGGAGGAAATGGGAGAAATAGCAAAGGATACAAGCCATAAGAAGAAAATGAAGCAGAAGGAATACTTTGATCAAAAGATCCAGTGGTCTCCATTTCATATGAATGACTTGGTTCTAGTATATGATTCCAGATACAAAAAAAGAAGACAGAAAATTTCTTCCAAAATGGATGGGGCCCTACAAAATAGCAGCTGTGCATGAAAATGGTACGTACCGACTGGAGGAATTGGATGGCACTCCCATTACAAAATGGGTCAACCATGACAAGTTGAAGATTTTCCAAGCACCAGAATAGTCTACTCCGAGGACGGAGTAGAAGCTAGGAAGGGGGAAGATGTCGACACTAAAATTTTCCTCCGTAATTTCTATTTCATTAATGTATGTATTAGGAATAGGATGTTGTTAAGTATAATTAGTAGTAGCATCTGATAGAAGATAACGGTGCCGTCAGTATGGTGCCGCCAATAATGTGGAGTACGGTAACAGTCAAAGTACAATAGGAATGTTGTAAAAAGTAAATATTTGTCGTAAGTGGTCCGGTAATGTTAAAATGTCAAAGTTTGGGTAATTAGAGAAGTAGGGTCTACATGATTAGGAATTAGAAATATTATATTGGTAATAAAGACAAGGAGTGAGGTCATAAATATTTTGTGTATTTTATTTGTAAAAAGTCTAAAAATGTGGAACCCATGTAAAATGATAAGGTTTATCTTATCTTAAGATAAGCTTACATGTACAAATAAGAGTTAAGGTATGGAATATGATTCGTCAGTGGATTTCTTATCCTATCTTAGAGATAAGATGGATAAGCCCGGAAGTTCTATAAATAGAGAGGCCACCCCCTCATTTAGCATAGAAGGAAGTAGTGAGAAATATTGTAGGAAGTGTGCGAAGGAAGCCATCAGTTTAAAGGTGTGTTGAAGAAGCCATTAAGAGGTGTAATTGTAAAGTTTCTCCCATAGTCTTGGTGAAAGGCAAGTGAAGTCAATAACACTTGAAGTACCTCATGGGTGAGATTGTAACAGTTTCATGTTAATATTATAATTTATTTTGATATTTCAGATTTGTCATCATTCTGTCTTATCATAGTCGATGGTATTCTTGTGTTATGTTGTTGTTTTGTTTCCAGATTACATCCACCAAACTAAAGGCTATGCATTAGTAAATAATCATAGCACGAGGAGTTCCCAGTGAAGAATTATCATAGTGCCGGATTGGTGATGACAACCCTGTATTGAAATTTATCTTTCACGCACACCTGGGGCTGCGCAAGTTTTTAGACCTTTCTCCCCTATTTGGCTAAATGCCTTTTGTTTTTCCACCACCCCGTCGCCCGCACCTAACCATGGTTTGACATGTGGCAACCTATCTTCCTTCGGTGACAGTGCGCATGAAATTTCTCCCTAGCGATTTGTTACCCCAAAATCCTAAATCTTCCATTACTCCCGCTCGTCTTTCCTTTTCCTAAGCAAATACTTGAGTGACATGTCGCATCATAGAGTCGGTGTGGGCATGGACCAGTTTGGTTCCCTTGCACTTTTGGTGGAAGAGACTTAAAATCTCAACCCGCTCCGTCGGCCTGTCGTTCCTCCCAACCAACTAGGAGGCAACACATGTCTCCCTCACCGAGCTCGCGGGTGCGCGAAGGTAGTTTACGATTTTGTGCCAAAGGAGAGAAAATTCATTAAGTTTTTCCCTACCCGTTGACCGCGTATAGGGAATATTTTCCTCCTAGGCCCATGGATTATCCCTTGGGAAAATTTAGCCCCAAAACTCCGCCCGGCCATATCTTGCAAAATATAAGGAGTTAGGAGGACTTCCTTATATCACCAAAAAGGTGAGAAAATTTCCTATCCAATGGAAATGATTTAGGGAAATTTTGGAAGCATTAGTGTGAGAAAAATCTAGTTGAAGATCTAAGGCCGTTAGAGAGTGGGTATGGGGGTAAATTACTCCTTGAACCTAACTGAAACATATAACCCTAAAATTTGAACCTTGTGAACTTGATATTGTTAATGAAGGAAAAATATGTCCTAGTAAAATTGAATTGTTCCGGAACCTAATAGGGTCAACTATTGCCTTGCAACTTGGTTGTGGATACTTCTAATAAAAAAATTATCCCATAATTTTCTAGCTAACCCTAGGTTTTTTCTTGGGTCTCAAGTGGTTGTTTAAACGGGCATCACACTTGGTATCAGAGCAGTGGTTCAAAGGCTTGGACCATTGGGAACACTAGAAAACTTGAGACATGAAAACTTAGACCTAGCACACTTTAAATCTAGAAAACAACTTAGCAAGAATATGTATGTTTTAGTAAACATGGAAGTTGTATAAACTTAGAAAAATGAACTAAATCTCACTTTGGTCTATGCAGGAGGCTCAGATGAAGTGAGAGGAATCTTCAAAGAGACTCATACTCACCACCAGATCGGGTGTGGCAGGTATTCTACCTCAGATTCTATAGACCCTTCAGGATGTCAATGCCGGTCTACGTGGAGGATTAGGTGGAGGATAGGCAGCTAGTCATGATAGAGCCCCTTTTATTGAGGGTCAGGTATCTCCTCAACTCATCAAGGAGCATAGAGGAGAGAAATCCCATGCGGAGTTAGTCAAAGTAGATTCACTACCTAGGAGACACGGTGACAGAGTTCTAGAGCATAGAGAGAGGTCTCAGAGCCCTAGGCTTAGGGATGAGCGTGATGATGAGACCTAAAGGTGACATGCACTATAGTAGTGGATCACATCAAGGAGTTCCTAAAGCTTCAGCTCTCACATTACTCAAGTGATGAGATGGATTCTAGGTGGAGGCCTAGCTAGTGAGCTTGAGCAGTTGCTTCAGATTTGTCTTTGTTCTAGCAACACGAAAGCTCATATTATGATTCATTGACTCGAGGGATGGAGCAGGAGTATGGTGGAGGACAGAGGAGCAGAAGCTCCATGTAGATTTAGAGATAGTGACCTGGGAGCTATTTGAGGAGAGATTCAAGAGCAGGTATTTATCATGGAGGTTCATACAACAGAGGATTGATGAGTTCCATGACCTCCGATAGGCTTCTCTTTCAGTAGCAAAGTATGAGAGTAGATTTCTAGATCTACTCCAGTATGTAGAGTATATGCAGGATGAGTAGGTGTAGATTCACAGGTTCATCTAGGGCCTGAATTTAGATATTGGAGGTGCAAAGTGTAGATCCACTATCCATAGACATTAGCAGAGGCCATCGAGAAGGCCTATATTGTAGAGGAGACTCGGGGTAAGACCTAGTAGGCTAGAGACCGAGTCCGGACCCACATACAACAGATGTAGGACAATAGATCGAGAGGTTCAGTACCTCTTCCTCGTGGTGGCTAGGGTACAACACAGTCATCCTTTAGGCCACAACAACAATAGCATTAGTAGTAACAGTAGTCCCACCCACCTCATAGACCTCCACAGAGAGATGATGCACATAGAGGTCAGAGTATGGGGCCTCCTCCTAGGGGTCCCATCAAGACACAGGGTGGACCTAAAGCTCAGTTAGTAGGATCTCACCAATAGAGGCCATAGTCGATCACCGGATCATCAGGATCCATGCCATAGACTTCTAGGGCACCTACTGGAGGTGCTACTCCTTGGAGAGGGTCAAGTGGCTACTTTGGATGTAGATTTGTGGGACATTTTTGGAGAGATTGCCCTCGTAACACTAACACGGGTAAGGAACATATGTCGAGTTTGATGTAGGTGACATGGGATGTAGCCATAAGATTTATGCAGTGGTTGAGAACCACTAGGTAGAGCATCAGAGCATAGTCATTAAGACCATAGGTAGCATTGGTGGTATTCCTACCTCTGTATTTTTGATTCTCGCTTCTTCTAATTATTTCATTACCCCATCTTTAGTAGAGCGATGTAGGATGGTGGTAGTTAGGCAGGGTCTTAGTTGGGATGTCGAGATGGCTTCTGGAGCCAAGATTTCTATAGACTCCTTAGTTACAGAGTGTGTAGTGGATTTGGGACCTTTCACCACTACCTCAGATCTCCGTATTCTTCCTTTGGGCTCGTATGGAGTCATTTTGGGTATGGATTGGTTATCTACACATAGGCCTAAGATGGATTGTTATCACAAGACTATAGCTTGTGTAGAATATTTGGGAGTTCGAGTCGGTGATTTTGGGGTTAGGAGACCTATTTCTCTTTCCACCATCTCCGCTATGTAGCTTAAGCAAAGCAGTGTGCACGAAGGGTTGTCATTGATGTATGTTGTTACTGATCGGTGATGATCGAGGATGGGTCTAGTGGACCATCACTAGATGATCATCCCATCTTGAGAGAGTTTTCTGATGTTTTTCCTAGGGAGCTACCGGGTTATCACCTCCACGTGAGATTAATTTTCATATAGATCTAGTTCCTGGAGCAGAGCCTATCTCATGAGCACCTTATAGGATGACCACCCCAGAGCTTTGTGAGCTCAAATTGTAGCTTGAGGGCATTTTGGAGAAGGGCCTTATCTATCCTAGTGTATCCCCTTGGGGTGCACCAATGATCTTTGTGAAGAAGAAGGATGGATCCTTACGGTTGTGTATTGATTACCACCAGTTGAACAAGGTAACGATCAAGAATCGTTATCCTCTTCCTTGTATTGATGACTTGTTTGATCAGATGAAGGGAGCCATAATTTTCTCTAAGATTGATCTCAAGTCAAGCTATCATCAATTAAGGATTACAAAGGTAGACATTCATAAGACTACTTTCCGTATGAGATATGGGCACTATGAGTTCACAAAGTGGTGCCTTTTGGTTTGACAAATGCCCCTGTAGTTTTTATGAGTTTGATGAATGGGGTATTCAGGACCTTCTTAGATCACTTCATGCTCATCTTCCTAGATGAAATTTTGATATACTCACATATGCGTGATGAGTACGAGGGGCACCTTCGCTAGGTTCTTCAGTGTCTTTGAGCAACATCTTTACGGGAACTTGGAGAAGTGTGCTTTCTTTCAGATAGAGGTGCGTATTTGGGCCATATCATTTCTGGGGAAGGTATCCCATTGATCCTTCCAAGATTAGAGCCATTATGGATTGGCTAGCACCCACTATAGTGAATGAGGTGCGCAGCTTCATGGGATTAGCAGGATACTACTAGAGATTTGTTCAAGACTTCTCTCGAATTATGCACCCTATCACTTCCCTTCAAAGGAAAGGGAAGAAGTTTGTTTGGTCAAATAGATGTGAGAAAGCCTTCAGACACCAAGGAGTGCCTCACTACAGTACCCATTCTTGCAGTGCCGGATCCACAGGGTGAGTTCTTCATTTGCACAGATGCTTCGTTAGCATGGCTTGGAGGTGTGTTGATGCAGGACGGTAGAGTAGTAGCTTTTGAGTCTTGCAAACTCAAGGATAGCTTAATTATCCAACCCATGATCTTGAGCTTGCGGTAGTTGTGCATGCTTTGGTTAGATGGAGACATTTTCTTCTTGGATAGAGATTCACACTTAGGATTGATCATTTGAGTCTTTGTCACCTCTTCACGCAACCTAATCTCAATGCTTGTCAGTAGCATTGGATGGAGTTTCTTTGTGAGTATGACATGGAGATAGAGCATGTGAAGGGGAAGGAGAATATGGCAGATGCTCTTAGTAGATGAAGACATGTGGCTGTGGCCACCGCAGTGAGCACAGATTTGTGGAGTAGGATTCTTCAGAAGCTTCCTCTTGACAACTTCTACATTGCAGTACGAGTAGAGATCGAGTCACAGAGACCCCTTGAGGGTAAGTTTGATGGTTTTTCCTTAGAGGAAGATGGTCTTCTTAGGCACAGAGGCCAGATATACGTTCCCAAAGATGGATGCTTGAGGCATGACATCTTGGTAGAGGCACATCGTGCACCTTATTCATCCCATCCCTAGTTGAAGAAGATCCACACCACTTTGCAATAGTTGTATCATTAGAGAGGACTTCGTAGAGACGTGACCCATTTTGTCTCACGGTGTTTAGAGTGTCAGAGAGTTAAAGTAGAGTATAATCATCCAATAGGCATACTCTATCCTCATGTTATACCGGAATGGAAGTGGGACACCATTTCCATGGATTTCATTGTTGGGCTACCGATGTCAAGATATCACCATGACGCCATTATGGTCACGGTTGATAAATTGACAAAAGTGGCTCACTTTTCTCCAGTGAAGACCACTTATACAACTATAGAAGTGGTACGAGTATATTTGGATGAGATTTTTAGGTTGCACGGGATTTCATGGAAGATTATTTGTGACCATGATCCTTTGTACACTTCACACTTTTGGACTACCATGCAGTATGTCCTCAGGATGAGGATCAACTTCAGCATAACATATCGCCCTGAGATAGATGGACAGACTGAGTGAGTTTATTAGATTTTAGAGGATATGCTCAGGATGTATGTAATGGATCAGTAATCTAAGTGGGAGGAGTACCTATACTTAGTGGAGTTTACCTACAATAATAGTTTTCAGAGTTTTATAAGCATGGTTCCTTTTCAAGCTTTGTATGGTATAGAGTGTAGGACACCTCTTTGTTGGGATAGGTTAGAGGATAGATTATCTCTTGGACCAGCTCTTTTACATGACATGGAGCAGCTGGTAGTTTTGATTAGGAAGAGATTGCAAGAGGCACAGGATAGGCATAAGAAGTATGCGGATCAGCATATCATTGATTGTAGCTTTGATGTGGGCATGAAGGTGTTCCTTTGTGTCAGACCACACAAGAGCCATATCCATTATGGAAAAGGTTCTAAGTTATCTCCTAGATTCATTGATCATTTTGAGATCTTGGAGCATATAGGCCCTTTGGCGCCTGCCACCTAAAATTTCCACCCAACTTGCCTCATGTACATGATGTGTTTCATGTTTCGGCTCTAAGGAGATATACTGCAGATCCTCCTCATGTGTTGGATTGGACATCATTACAGGTGAAAGATCAGGGGTAGGTGATGGTGGAGCCCATTCACATCCTAGATCACATGACCCTGGGCCTTTAAGGCAGAGAGGTTGATCATGTTTTGGTACAAAGGGACAGATATGATGAGACTGCAGCTACTTGGGAGGATGCTACTTCATTACGAGTGCGCCTCCACATTTATTTCAAAGTGACTTCCAAGAGGAAGTCAATTCTAAGGGGAGGGGGATGTAATACCCACTTCCCTTTGACACGTTTTGATGCGTATGTTGATCTGTTCATTTCATTATAGACATTACTATGTTTTGTTTAGTATGATGGTTAGATGTTAGATCAAAGATTATTATTGATATGGATTCAGTTATTATGCATGATGATTACTAGAGACATTTTTTATATGTGGATGATGATATATTGTTTGACATGGACATATTATAGATTTTGATTTGGACATGTGACATTGGATATTGTGAGTAGACCTAATATAGAAAATTATTGATGATGATTTAGTTGATTAATTAATTGAAAATGATAATGTTGAATTATTGATGTTGTTGTGATTCATATGTTTAGATGATATTGAGATGTTTCTTATGTCATTTTGGATGTTCGATATGGCCACATGGCCAAAGGAGGTATTTGTGTTTTGCAGAGTTAAAATTATCACAACAATGTCGAGGGACTGGAGACCAACTATATTGGAATTCTGGGTGAATTCAACAAGGTCACCATGACAATTTTTTTGTGTGTGTGTGTTTTGTTTTGTTATGGATTCCCATGGGGGAATTTCCATTATATGTGACCATGGGTTTGTGTAATTTATTAATGTGGTTTCTTTATTAATGTTTGCATGTGTTTATTTTGTGATGTGTTACCCTTTTCATTAGTTATTATATGTTGTGTTAATGTTGTGGATAATCATGTGTTAAAATAAATAAATCAATATGTCATACAAATGTAATTAAGGAAGTTTTTAATATTAAATGAAATATTGTAAGAATGTGTAAGGGATATGTAATAAAATGTAAGATAGATTTTGGAGTGTGAAACACTTCATCCTCTTTGAATTCGAATTTGTCCTTGCAGGCTATATTTGGAGGCTTGTGGGACAAGTTAAACTTATTCCACACCTCTTAAAATTATTCACCAACCATACCTATGGTTTGGAGGTTAAATTTAGGCCTTTTAATGCATTTTGAAATGACTAATTGTAAGTTTTAATTGCACTTCTCTTACATGTTTTAAATTCATTCCTTTTGGGGTATGGGTTATTTTGGAGTGTGTAAGTCAATTTGTCATTTTATTTATTATGTTTAGGTGAATGATGTTGACTTTGATCTTGGGGTTGAGGAAGAATGATGTGGCATCCCACATGGATCCACATCATCCTCTTCTCTTCCCTCTCCTTTAAAATTCAAACTCCTTTCTTGTTGGATGGTTGTTGAAACTTTTCTTATTCCTCTTGGGGTAAATTTTCTTGTTGTTTTGGAGCCTTGCTTATGAAAGGAGTTTAGATTCATTTGCATGCTGGTGTGTTCCTAATTTTGGACTGTAGTTTGGCATTGGGAAGCTTGTTGATCTTGGGAGAAACTCCATTATGGAGAGGTACGAAAATGGTGCATGTTGTTATGTGTGTGTTGGCTATTGGGTAGATTGCTTAGGACATGGTGTTTGAGAAGGCTATGGGGATTTCAAATTGGGGGCATAAGGGAATTCTAATGGCATCAGTTTTATTGTGGAGGGAGTTTGGGATTGGGATCCACCATGGAAAATAAATAGCTTGCATTTCTTACTCTTGGGGGGCATAAGGGAGAAACTTTGGGGGCATAAGGAGGAATTTGGGGGGCATAAGGATATGTGAGATGGTTTATTTTGGCGGGTTGTATTGGTGGATTCCCATTTCCCATTGGGAGGCATAAGTAGTTCCCCATAGATCCTTGCTCTTGTTGGCTTGCTTGATGAAGCCTCAGTTTTGTTTGCACTTGTTTAATGTAGTTGTGAACTACATTCTTCTTGAAATGTGTTTTGAATGTGAAAATGTTGCATGTTTGTTGTGGAAGCCTTTGTTTCCATGTGTTGTATTACATCTCTTATTTCAATATGGTTGGGGCTCGGGGGCCAATGAGGAAGGATGGATTCTCCCTTCTCATTGGATGTCTTGGTTGGGTGGAGAGTGTTTCCTTTCCCCCTTCCTTGTTGTGATCAAGATGAAAAGATGAAGAAACTAGCATGTTGTTGTTTTTGAGCAATAGGAAAATACGGTTTGACAATCCCTGTTTTGAGCAAGAGGAATATATAGTTTGACAGTCCCTTCTTTGAGCAAGTTCATTGTAATCCTTCCCACTTTGGAGTGGATGAATTGCATAGCAATTTTTAATGTAAAGATATTTGTGTTGGTAATGTGAGATTGAAAATTGGAATATGAAATGGAGAGGAGTTATATTCTACTCTCAGTTTTGAAAATAAATGTGAAAAGGTGTTATATGCATTGCATCTTGTATTTAGAAATCAAATGGAAAAGAGATAAATTGTAAAGTTGTTGTTGAAATAAATAAAGGAATGCTCTACCTTCTCATACTTGCATGATTTTTTTGGAATTGAATTGTTGTTGTGAATCAAATCTCTATTGGAATGAAGAAAATGCGTATGAAGGAAAAGACAGTGTTTTGTTCTCTTGAAATGAGTTGAATTTGGAAATCAGGCTTTGTATAATTGCTATTGAATGGTTGACTGAATCAATTGAATGCATTAGACTAGAAAGGAAATGAATTCTCACACTTGGAGGATGGAAAAATGTTTAAGAACCTTTAATGTTGATCTCTGTTTTAATTTCCAAACCTGACAATCAAATTTATCAAAAAAATGAGCAAGTTCAAACTTGCACCAAGCAAAAAGTTATGAAACATTAAAATTTAGATGTAGTAATTCCTAAGGAACTCAATTAGACAATAAAACTTAAGAAAGATCCTTGATAACTTGTAAAATTAAAATAAAACTTGCACAACTTTTCTACTTGTCAATGATAGAAAATAAAATAAAATAAATAAATATCAATTGCAACTCAATCAACTAAATTGAACCTTGAAACCTTTCTCAAATTCATCTAAAAACAAGCCTCCATGTCTATTTGACATGTTGAGTAAGTAGGAGAACAAATTTGAATAAAAATTTATAAGTGAACTTCTCCCAGTTTTGTTCTGCAAAAGCCTACAGATTTTTTTCACTAAATTAACAAATTAAAATTCATTAAATTCCAAAATTGATTACTCATGTGTAAAGAGGGCTTCGAGAGCTTTCTAAAAAGTTATTGCTTACCAAAATATAAGTTTCCTATCAAAAGTTATGGCCATTTGAAGTTTTACTTCAAATTGGCATTCAAAAATAAAATAAATCTAACTGTTTACTTTAATTTTTGACTTTGGAAAAAATTTCCACAAAAATTCCATGGTTCCGCCATCCCGCAACCAATCGAGACTTGCCATATGGCACCTCAGAGGGGTGGACCAAATTTTAAAATTTGTTTTTTTTTGAAAATTTTCCCACTTTTCCCCACAAACCCGTACAATCACGTGCTGACACATGGCTAGGCCGAAGTGCAGGAGGTCTTTGGACTTAACATTTTTTTGTTCCCTTTGGTGAAAATTCCATTTTGTCTCTATGGCCCCGCACTAGTGCCCTACCTTATAAATTTCTATTTCACGCACGCGCAAGGCCCGCACAAGTGTTTAAAATTTTCTCCCTTTTGGCTAAATGCCTTGGGTTTTTACACCACCCTGTCACCCACACCTAACCATGGTTTGACACATGGCACCATTTCTACATTTGGCGGAGGCATGCGTAAAATTTCTTCTAGCACTTTGTAACCCCAAAATCCTAAATCTTCCACTACTCCCGCCCATCTATTTTGTCCATGCCAATACCGAGTGACACGTGGCATCACGGATTTGGTGTGGGTGCAGACTAGTTTGGTTCCCTTGTACTTTTGGAGAAAGAGACTTAAAGTCTCAACCAGCTCCATCATCCCACCGTTCCTCCCAACCAACTAGGAGGTGACACATGTCTCCCTCGCTGGGCTCGCGGGCGCACGAAGGTGATTTGCGCTTTTACGCCAAAGGAGGGAAAATGAGTTAAGTTTTTCCCCACCCCGCTAACCCGCACATGGGGAAAATTTTCCTCCTTAGGCCCGCAGATTATCCCTTGGGAAAATTTAGCCCCAAAAATCTGCCCGGCCATATCTTGCAAAATATAAGGAGTGAGGAGGACTTCCTTATATCATCAAAAAGATGAGAAAATTTCCTATCCAATGAAAATGATTTATGGAAATTTTGGAAGAATTAATTATTAGAAAAATATATTTGAAGCTCGAGGTCATAGAGAGTGGGTATGGGGATAGCTTGCTCCCGAACCTAATCGAAACATCTAACCCTAAAATTTGAACCTTGTGATATTGATATTGTTAATGAAAGAAAAATATGTCCTAGTAAAATTGAATTTTCCCGTAACTAAATAGGGTTAACTATTTCCTTGCAACTTTGTTGTGGATACTTATAATAAAAAAAATTATCCCATAATTTTCTAGCTAACCCTAGGTTGTTTCTTGGGTCTCAAGTGGTTGTTTAAACGGGCATCACAGGATGTGATTAAAATACACAAATATATCCTACCTTTTGGGCCTATCGCACATCCATCTCGCACTCCCACCAGTGCCACCCCATATTCCCTTTTTTTTGGTACTAAATCAATTTCTCCCATCAAGATCAAAATCCCATCCCTACATGTTTCCCTCTAGACCTTTAATACACAAGTTTAAATTTAGTGACCTATTCCTTAAAGAAAATAAACACAACACTAATGTCAAGCGAGAAAATAAGGGAAAGTTTGAACTAAATAAGCTTGGACCCTATATCGTCATAGATAAATTTGGCTCGTGTACTTACAAGGTTGTTACCCTAGATGGATACGAGCTAGGACGAGCCCATGAATATGATGTATCTTCGCCACTTCTATTCTTAAGTGCCTAATGCTCCACATCATCATAAAAATCTGTCCAAAGGTGAAAACCACTTCGGTGGTGCCTTGGGAAAGTACCATGGTGAAAACTAGTTTCTGGTGCTATGGTAAATCTGATCATCTATCTACTAGCACTCTATGACACTAGTACATGCACACTAGGGGAAAAATACCCCTTCATCCCTACATCCCTTGGATCCCTATTCACAATTTTCATCCTAATCTACCTTATCCATTCTCTAAATCTAGACTTCTTCTAATCCTTCCTAAACCGCATAGGATCTCGCAATGATTAGTGATATCTATCCTGATCCCAATTCAAAGTTGCATTTTCCATGCTCTTTTCCCAGGAAACAAATTTCTAGGAGTCTCAGTCAAATGTCGAGAAATACAACCCTTATAAGATCCTGAGGCCTTCATTTCTCTCCTCTCCATTTACAAATCATTACTACTTGTTCACCGCTACTTTCCTTTCTCTCTGATATCCTATCACATTTAACATCATGGTTATATTGTAAATATTTGTACATAATTCAAAAACATTTTCCACACGTTTCCTTCAGTAAATACCATATATTGCATTAATAACATAAACAAATTATACATCCATGCATACATCAAGATCCATGACCAAAATTCTAATCCATAATCTATAATCCATACTAACATCTCAAATGATAATTCATCAATACTTGTAAATACCAACATCCATCTCTAACATAAGCCAACAATCTAACACATCACATCATACATAAACCATCTACATATCATATGCCATCACAATAACAATGCACAATAACTATGATCCCATTCACATTTTATCCTCATTATGAAAATCATCAAATAATATTTACAAATTAATACCATCCATCATTAAACTACATCGTCATCACTATGATTAACCACAATAAAATAAAATTTTCATCACATATATAAACATGTAAAAATCAACATTTTAAGTACACATCATCACATTTATACACCATCCACAATAAAGAAAATATTCTCATCAAAGCCATCATGAACCAAATCATCTAAACAATATCTCATTATCACATCACACACTCATCATGATAATCACTAAAACATTTAAACATTATCAACATCATAATAAAGAAAAATCACCATTATCACACTACATCATCAACATCAAACGAAATCACATAATCTCATCAATAAACATCATCTCATCATATACAATATAAACATCATCACAAAAATATTATATTACACAATAAGAAACATTCATATCCATATCCGTAAAAACTAACCCTCATAATCATCATATAATGGCCCACTTCATGTATATGTCATAATAAAAACATAATAAAAATGGTACTCAAATATAATCGATCTTCCATACATACATGAAAACTATGACCATATTGGTCATAAAAATAATAAATCATCTCGATACAATACACTAGCACTCATCCAAACACCAAACTCCCAAAGATCATCCTCCACTAGTGGAGGCTTTGCAACACTAGCCATGCTCCCGTGGCTATGGATCGAATCGATATTTGACCTGATCTTTGTCTTGATCCCTAACTTACTCTCTGTCCAGCCACATAATCCGCATACTCATGTATCAAAATATCCTTATAGTATCACATCTCAGCTATCAACTTATGGTATTGCTACAATGACACTCTCTAGGAGGCCCCATCTTCTCTAATCTCTATGAGGTTCTCGGTGATGCTCCTATCCCTACAGCCTATGAAAAAATCTAAGTACCACTCCCCTTGCTCCTCCATCTAACATCACATACCTCACCTTATATGCCTCACGATCCGCATAATATCCTGTCATGGCAACGTATAGCACAGTCCCACTCCTACTCTATCCGAGCTAACTCTCCTGTAGTTGTGCTATCTCCCGCTCCATCTTTCTCACTACCACTACCAAGCCATGTATATCTCTCATACACACTTCATCCCTCTCACGTAGGCTAGCTATCTCCATTTCTTGTGCCTGCGCACCTCCCTCTCTAATATGTTTATACCTACCTACAAATCAACACCTCTCGATCCATCTCCTTCTACTCCTCCGTCTCCTCCTTCTCCTCCCTCTCCTCCTACTCCTCCATCTCCTCCATCTCTTCTTGCTCCTCCATCTCCTCCCACTCCCGATCTAGTCCCACCGAAGACCCCCGCTACTTCGTCTCGTAATGGAAGCATTGTCTATAATGGCACTGAAGTATCTTCTACCTCCATCAAATCTATATCCTCCCTCTCTAGGCTATGCACTAGAGATTGTACCACTGGTTGTTGTACTGGTGGACTACCCAAAATAATAGCAGGTGGCACCCCCAGTTCCCCCTCCTCTTCATGTACATGTGGCTATGGCTAATGAACCACTAATGCCTGTCCCTAGGGCATCCCCTATATACCTATCATCAGCTATGTAAAAACTCATACCCCCTTAGGACATATCAACCCTACCGATCTAATCTCTGTCCACCACCTACATATCCCTAAAATGTCCCTGCATTCTTTACCACTAGTAATGGTGCCCATGCAATAACCAACACACCATCTAAACTAGCCCCACAGCTCGCCTCATGAATCACCGCACTCTAGGCCTATGACTCCTATGTATTCCAAGAAAACAAGTGATGATACAGCTATTAGGTAATATCACCTATATACAACTCGTCGGTACATTGACAATACCATTCCGGATCACCCGAATGATCCCATCTCCCCCTAGTCATCCACCAACCATAAATAGAAATCTCCCCACTCATCGATGTTCCCTAATACCAATCGGTCTCCCCAAAATGATATGATCATGAATCCATATCGTAACAATATCCCCGCTCCAATACTCCCGCCCTCTTGGGATGCCACTCTATGGAAATCAATATATAGTCGAGCCAATATAGTTGGATCCCATGCAAATATTATCTCCTCCTCCCACATCACATGTACCACCTCCACCAATCCAATGGTAAACCATCAACCTACACCATATGGTAATAAAACACAATTGATCAATGAACACAATAGTAGTGGAACTCACTCCATGTATCCCTCTCTGAAGTATACTCCTAGATTTTTCTACATCCCATCACGAGGCGTATCGCCACATTCGTTAATATCCTCGACTATCCCTCGACATTAATCTCCAAAGCACATCACGAAATTTTCCCCTATTAGAAAATGATAGATATTGTACACGTCCTCCAAGGTCACCATTGACTCCCTTGTCACAAAACAAAAAGTACTCATTTTTAGTGCCATTACTCTACCAATGCGGTAAATAAACTGCGATCTACCTACACTATAGGCATCCTCACTATATGGAGTAAACCCAACATGTGTAACCAAGACACCTCATCCTCCTCCGTATCTATACCCTCCCCTCCTAATAGAGGTTGTAAAGCCACTGAGCGTCGATGCCTAACTTGGACAGGAGGTAACACATCCTGCACACATGCACATAAAACTTGTTAATCCCTACAAATAATCATCAACAACCCCCCTTCCCTTTTTCTTCTAAACAATCCATTTCTAACTAAAATCAACATGTTATTCTATTCTTCAAATGTGCCACTTCTACCCCCATATGCGCCACTTCATCCTAAACACGCTACCATGTTCAACCTTAACTGTACCACCTAAATGTGCTACTTTATTACCCAAACGTGCTAAACTAAATATACACACCGTAACATATCTCCACCCATTCCCAAATGCGCTATAATAAACTAAACATGCTATTTTATACCCCTTTATCTCCATGCTCATAAACGTGCTACTATATACACCATACATGCTACTTTATAACATATACAGGGCTAAAACTGATTACACATGCTAAACCTAATCCCATACTCGATAAACGTGTGATTTTATAGCTGAATACCCCGTTGATGCTAAACATGCTACTATTTATCATGTACACACTATTTTAAGGCCTATACATGTTGAATAGTTCTCTTTAGCACCGATTTTATCCTAAAAGTCCCTAATAACCTCAAAAAATGTAAAAATAATCCATAAACTAAAATGTAAAACCACACACTGGTTGTCCCGCCTCTGCTGCCACTGATACTCTCTCACAACGTCAACTTGATGGTCTATAATCCTCTCATACACTATTTTTCCCTCTCTTAAATTCTCATTTTCAAACTATGCACGGTGAAAATGACCCTCCCGTGGTCCCCGAAACCCTTTTATACCCGTCGCGATGCCCTACAACCTTCCAAGAGCCCGTTCTCTCACCCCGTGTATCTGTTTTTCCTCCCATTTCTTCCTACCTTCATCAAATTTCCTCCTCTATCACCTAAAATAAAAATATCATAAAAATTCCAAAAATATAAAAAAATTCTAAAACTTCTTTAAAAAAAAAAACTATACAAATTCCAAAAAAAAATTGTAAAACTTCCCAAAAATCGTAAAAATCTATAAAATCTATAAAATCATAAAATCATAAAAATTCTAAAAAAAAAAACCATAAAAATTCGAAAAAATCATAAAAATTCTAAAAATCAAAAAAATTATAAAAATTTAAAAAAATTCCCAATTTTTTTGTTTTTGTAAAAACTCTAAAAATGTAAAAATTCCAAAAAAAGTAATATATGTGTTTTGCTTTTGTGTTTTTTGTTTTTCTTCATTTTAGCCGATGATATGAGGCCACTTTTTTTCCCTTTTTGTATAAGGTTCAATGGTATGAGGAATAACTTTCTATATAAATTTGTCCAATGATATGAGGATGGGGAATTTGACAATTCCGTTACCAAGGTCTTCATACCTGACACGTTTTGCTCTATGCCACATTAATCATAACAACTAATGATGATACAATGGACACTTTATAGTAGTACAACCCCTTCTATCATTATCTTTTATCCATAGCATCATCCACACCTAATCCTCATCATCCTCTAATCCTCCCATCCAATCAATCCTTTATTAATCAATCAATATCCACATCCAAATCTTATCATCTTGCATCCCACATATTCAAATCCCACCCCCTTGACTGGGGCATCTCAAAATCTAACATCTTCAAATCCAACATCCTCACATCAAAATAAAAAATTTAATCCTACCCCCTTGACTGGGGCATCATATAATCCACCATATCCAAATCCAACATCCTATAATTTAAAATCCTCAACATCTAACCCCTTAACTGGGGCATCATATAAATCCAAACTACTAAATATTCACCCTTTTCATACACCATTGATTGAGGCATCCAATATTATATCTCCTCTCTTCTAATATTCTCTCCTGATCTTCTAATCTCCTATAATCATCCTCTCTCCTATTCTTCTAATCTCTTCTTCTCCTCTAAGCCTATCTTCCTCCCTCTAATCCTCTAATCTCCGCTTCTTATAAAATCCTCAAATATTCTAATCCTCTAACTCCATGTCTTCTTATTCTCTAATCTTCATCCTCTAAATCCTCTCTTCTCTCCTCTAATCCTCCATCTTCTCATCTTATAATCCTACATCCTCATCCTCAATCTTCTAATCAATTTTCCACCCTCATCATCAATTTCCTCAACTCCTCTAATCATCTCTCCTCTGCTAACTTGGGGTTATCCAACTCATTCCTCCCCGCCTAACCCCTCGAGGGGGCATCACCTCACCATCTATCCTATCTTCTCTTCTTTTCTTTGAACTGTCATTTCTTCACAATAACACTTCAAAGTGGGACAAAATGTAGACATGCAAAATTGTCAACATGGTCATTTAGAAAATAATTTACTTATAATATATAATAATCCATCCCCATTATCAACCATATAATAATTAATTAATTATTATATGAAACTTCAATTATTTTGTCTCATCTATTCCATAATCCTATTACATCTTTAGAAATATTAATACTTCATTAATATTTTATTTGTCATACTAACTAATCGTCATTAACTATTTTCTACCAATTTAAAAATACCCACTCACCGCCACCTACTCTATGCCTAGCTTCTCCATCTAATCACTCCATTAAACACAATTAACCTCAACTAACCACAAGCTAAATTCCACTCCAAATCTAGAGGCTTCTATTTCTAGAAGACTCTCCATTCTTCCCTCCAATGTTCAAATATTCAAATAAAAAATACACTTCCTTTGAGTTTTAAACTCAATGGAGATTTCTTAAGAAATTTAGAATTATCCACATGAAGAAACTTCTCCATTCTCAATCCTCAACCATTTATCTTATCCAACATGGAAATATCTCAACCATTGATTTTTGCCTCCTCTAGCTTTAAATAGATTCAACACCCTTCATAACAAGCACCTTAGAACAATTGCAAGTTTATGTTGCCAAATTCTCAAGTAAGCCAAGCATTATTCATAACATTCCATCAAGCCAAAAACATCATTTGATCAAGGGAGGTGCTGCTAAAATCATTCCATATATCGAAGCATTTCTCATTTCCTCTAACAAGAAAATCAAGGAGAAAATCAAACTCATCAAAGGAGGAGGATTTCAGTAGTAGCAGGTAAGCTGGGTATATCAATTTCTCCCCCTTTTATCTCTACTCAATCTAAGGTAGATGAACCATTGTGTTAGATTTTGTGTTGAATTGGTTTCATAGTCATTTCATATTTTCATGCTAACACAATTTTTCCTCTATAATATCTATCTTGGTTTGTAGCTTCTCGAGCTAACATCTCTATGATCCCATCTCACTCAGCCTATCACACTATCCAACTCTTTAATCAATGTATCCCTCATCCCCACCAAGTCATCTCTCTCTTTCTCCTCATACTATCTCTCTCTACCTCACTTTGTGGCCTTCTCAACCGTTAGTTATACCACCATAGCTACCATTGTTTCACCAATAAGTTGAGTACATATGAGTAAAAAAATAAGGTAAAGGTGAGGAGGACTACCGTGAAATTAATGTGGAAGGTAGAGTGCGAGTGTTCGATTTCTGATCTAGTGATGATCAGAAATTCCTTTTGGCTAGGAGGAACTTCCGAAATGCAAAACAAGACCATAAAATGAATATTAAACAATATATATCGTGGATTACCTAGCGTAAACTAAATCCGGGAAGTGTGATACTTCATAAATGGTTGTCAATCCACTTTGTTTATCAAATCAATGCAAAAAAATGTGAGAAATAGAGGTCCTATTGCTAACAAGTTGATTTTGGTATCTCAAGTTATTAACAATATATTAGATAAAGTTGAATATAGCATGCACAATTACATCTATCTAAGGTTAGGTGTTTGTTTCAGGTTGGGTAGGTTGGCAAGGTGGTTAAAGTATGCCAACATCAAATCTTTGGTGATTCAGGTTGTTTGGATGAAGGTTATTAGGTTATTGTTATGGACAGGGATTACCGATTACAGAGACTAATGTCGGTGTGGTATGACCAATGATAGTTTAGGGAAACCGATGACGGTTAAGGTGACTGACTTTGGTAAAGGTGGGATGGTGGAAACTCAATAAACTTAGGTTTTGGAACTTCTTTGTGATTACCCGAGAGAATAGACGGAGAATGATGAGGTTGGTAATAAATCTTGAGAATGCTCAGAGATGTCTAGAGTCGGTATGGAGAGTTGGGAGGTTGTAGGTGGTTAGGTGGATAGATTGAGAGGAAGGAAGGAAATGATGGGATGCAAAGGATACTAGGACCTAAAAACAAAGATAAATAAAATGATCTAAATAAGTATAGGATGATGCAGATCAAAACATACTTACATTTATAGACCTAGTGGGTGGGTGATGGAAATGGTTGATCTGTGAAACTAGTTGTCAGTGTCGTGGTAGTGCTTCTCAGAATGTTACCGTGAATTCTTAACCTTCATATTAGTCTTGGTGTTGATTCAGGATGTATGGATGTGTAAGAGGGCGCTGGTTCATGCTTACATGTAGATATCTCTCTTCTCACACTAGAATATTGTTTAACCAACCCTGAACAAAGGTTACCAAAATGAATATATGGTAACTAATGAAGGTTAGGTGGTGACATCGGTTTAGGGTTAACCATAGTTGGTTAAAACGGAAGTCCTAGGTTGCCAAAACAACAGATCTTGGCTATCTTTTGGCCAGTTCTATCCATTTTTGTGAATCTTGAAATGGAATTTTCCACTTAAGTGGCCATGTTATTAGAGGAAAAATAGGCATGTGATTTTAGGGTTAAACTACGTCTTAGTTAGTTTAGGTAAGTAGAGATGAGTCTTAGTTAAAAGGAAACATGCTAAGAATAGGTCTATGATGAGGTTTCTAGGTGATGTGGTGGGGTGAGGTGGAAATTAATGTAATTAAGGTAATTAAATTGGTTAATGTTGTGAGAATGGAAATTAATTTAATTATAGGTAATTAAATTAATATACATGTGGGGTAAAAGGGAGTGCGACCCAAACTTGGTGTCTACATTTTCCCCTTTTTGTTGCGTAGCTTGTATTGATAAGTGATGCTAAAAAAATAGGAAGAGGTTTCCTGAGTGGGGTTAATGGTGAAAAGGCCCCAAATGTGGGTGGAGGTGATCCTCTCAAACTAGGAACCGATGTGGTTTAGGATGAAATCGGTAAGTGGTTTGATACATAGGGAAGTGATGAAAAAAAATGCTAGTGGGTATGGGTGTGGATATTGGCATATTGAGGAAAGGGGAAATGTCGAATTGGGTAATAGGTAGTGGGTAAGGGTCAAATTGGGTAATGGGCAACGTCAATCGAATGCACACACACGTATAGACTACGATATGCTACCAGGTTAAAGAGCATGCAAAATCTACATCATCCAAGGTCAATAGGTTTATCCAAAAAAGATTTAAGTGATTCATGTATCCAAGGCGTAGGATATGGTCCGAAACACAATGCGGGTTAGGTACAAGAAAGTGTAGGTATGTTCGGTACACCAAAGGTTTGGTCGGGATAAACGACATAGTAATAGGAAATGTATGGTTGTTAGGCTAAAACAACATGGGTAAACAACATCACAAGGTATAACAAGTACACAAGGTTAATGGTCACACCAAGTAGGTCACATCCAGGTAAATAGGTCATGGCACGGATAAGGCCGAGGTATAGGTAAAATAAAAAAATCCCGAGATGCAACTAAGGAAATGTAGGGGTACTTTGTGCTTATAGCGTGTTTCAATAAGTGTGGGTAAGGTCAAAGGGTATCTAGATATAATGAGTTGAGGTCAAAATAGGCAATAAATGGTAATAGTAGGTGACCGATTCTAGTTATAAAGTAACCAACGTCGGCTTGGTATGACCATCGTCGGTCATGTCAGGTTAGGGTTAATAAAAAGAAAAATATGTATTTTATGGATTCATTTTAACATGTTGTTATTTGGGAAAATGACAGAGCGGTGGGGTAAGAGTGGAAAGCGACTAATTGAGGGCTTTAAGTTGAGTTGGCGAGTGACTAGCATGAGATTGGAATTTGGTAGGCTAGTCATGAGATCGATTAGAGCTATTTGATTAGTGGCAAGGTGACATGTTGATTTATGGCATGACAAAGGTGGGAGAGGGTTCGAGTGAGCCACCGGCTTAGAGGCCGATGTACCACCATGCAACAAGCACCGAGATGAGGTAAGAGTTAATCCACTTTTGTCTTTGGGTTGAAAATAAAGTTTTAAATTCATTTTGGTTAAAGGGCATTTGGGTGGAAATGTATTTTGCATTTGTTAGTAAAATGAATGAAATGAGGGAGGGGGTCCAATATAGTGTAGATAAGGGGGAATAAAGTTAGGGTAGGTTTGGGTAGGGTAGAGTAGGTGTTTTGTGTGTTTTGGGGGAGGGGGAGAGTTTAATTTGAAATCCATGATAGAGACCAATGTCGGTGGATGTTTGGACGACGTCAATTGGATCTAGATGGCATCAATATGATCTTAGGTGACCGGCATCGGTTTAAGTGGACCGATGTCAGTTATGGATAACCGGTGATGGTCAGGGTGTATGAAAAATAGGGGTAAGAAAGGTTAAGTGGGCAAGAAAAATAGGCGAGAGGGGGAAGGGAGGATACATGTAGAGTGATGTGGGTAGAAGCTTGGCATTGGCATAAAGGATAGGTAAGTAGGTGAAATGATGTTTTTAGGATGGTGAGTCATGATTGCAATAGGTAGGAGGTTGGTAGGTGAATTAGGTAAAATGGGGTGAGTAGGATTGGTGTGGTTGGGTATGGTTTTAGGGGTTAATAGATAAGTGAAGGTTGTCAAGTTTGTAATAATGTTGTGGTTTTGTTGGATGTAGGCAAGGGATGAGCTGCGGATGTGGGATAGAGTACCACCTATGTTGCTAGTGATACGACCGAGCATGACTACGAAGGAGTGAAGGCACGTGAATGATGTTGTCCTGAGTGGGATCCAATGCTATAGACATGTAGCTCGAGATATGAGTTTGATGGTCACACTCATTGAAATATGGGACTCAATGACCAACACATTCCACTTATCGATGGGTGAGATCACACACCCTAAAGGATGTATACAAGATCCTGTGGCTACCGATAGTTGGGGCGCATGTATATTCTATTACATCGAGGCGTCAGAGGAGATGATAGTGGCTGTTTTTGGGAAACGATGGCAAAGATAAGGTACCATATAGCGTGAGGTTGAGCTATGGATATATGTATGTAGCTCAGCCTTAGGAGATGTAATTAATGGTGTTACTAATGAAGGCAATATGTTGTTTTTCCTTGCCAAATGCGGAGGGTGGGAGATTCCCATGAGCACTGATGGGGGTTCTCTAGGACATGATGGAGGAGCGGGTTTGTTTTTCCCGGCATTGGCATTCTCGGTGCGGTTGTATAGAGATTTGTGGGCTTATGGGAGGCTACATGATATTTAGTTTGTGCTATACATTCCTTCTACATTGTTGGGCATATGAGCACATTGTATGCATATGTCCAGTTAGCTTGCCTCCGACAGGATTGGTTCGGGGGTGGTTTAGTTAGGGTTGGTTACAGGCGATGGGTACCACTTGGTGGAGAGCACAAGGCGATGAGGGCCACCCATAATGTAGCATATTACAGGTGAGTACTAGAGGGGTTATCTGGGGTGGATATTATGTGGAGGCCATATGTTGGCTTTCCTTTATATAGGCACATGGACGAGGAGTTAGAGGAGCTACAATTGCTTAGGTGGATAGAGGGGCAACATGTCACCTAGCATGAGATGATACTAGTTGATAGGGTTAGGTGGTAGGATTGGCTTCCCAGGACGTGCCTCCACCATTCCCACATTATAGGAGAGATGATAGGGAGAGGCCTATGCCTCTACCACAACCGACTGTTATGATAGGGTAGGAGGAGAAGGCGGTGGACATGTAGATTGATAACACTAGGGTTATAAATAGATACAGTAGTGGTGAGTGACACAACTATGGGAAACACCACTGAGGCAGGGGTAGCTGACCTAGCCACCATCATGGTAAATTGAGATACCTTGAAGGCTAGGTGGCCACCCTTTCGACACACTGCAGAGTATTACAAGGAAGCTCACAAGATTAGAGACACATGTTGCCACTTTACGGGAGTAGGTGGTATCTTTGCAGCCCAGTTACATAGGAACATGTACCTCATAGGGTGGTGATGGTGATGGGGAATAGGTATCCACCTTACGGATGTAAATAACAGGTTTGCAGGTCATTGGCCACCGCACAAGCTTAGATGTGGCCCTACAGGCATAGGTTACAAATGCAGGAACCTCTAAAGGAAGCAAAAAAAGGTCCCATAGTACATGTAGGAGGATAGAGTAAATAGGTATAGGGTTTGAGAGAATCCCTAGAAGGGCAGATCTCACAGTGGCGATGAGACCAATGGCACCACCATAGATAGTGCCGATGGCAAGATTTAGGGATGCCCTGAATGAGGCTAGATATTACTAGGATCACCGACAACCACAGGATAAATATCCCGTCTATGTTGAGTACAGGTCATAATAGGAAGTGAGTTAGAGGATGATCTCTCACACTCATATATCGAGAGAGCACAGGGGGTCAATGATCCCAGAGATAGGTTCAGGGTGAGGCCACAAGTTCATAGAGGCTGACCCGGTTGCAGGATAGGAAAAGATGATACCTAGGTGAGGTGGAGAGATGTTGGGAGGGTGTCGGGATGGAGGAGAGGAGGAGGAGACATATGATCCCAGCATGGATATTAGGTAAGGTGATGATTATTCACCTTATATGATCATTATATTGATATATATATACACACTAGCCTATGTGCCGATGATAGTGAGGCTATACATGAATTTTTGGTGAGTTGGTTAGTATATCAAGTATGTGTGCCAAATATTTTGAGGTGTACACGAGAGAAAATTTTATTATTTGGTATTAGTGTATATTTAATGGATACACATACTTTCATTTAGAGATGGTGAGATTGATGGTATGAATGATGTACTACTTTTGAAATTTCTCTTGTTATTTATGTATGGATGGAAACTAGGTTGATTAAGCATGGTGGAGTCGGGTTGGTTTAGGAATGGTGGAGTTAGGTATAGGAACGGTTGATTCAGGTATAGGCATGGTTGATTTAGGTTGGTTAGGCATGGTTGAGTTAGGTCAATTAGGCATGGTTGAGTTAGGTCAGTTAGGCATGGTTGAGTTAGGTCGAGTTAGGCATGGTTGAGTTAGGTCGGTTTAGGCATGGTTGAGTTAGGTATAGTTAAGCATGGTTTGATTGTGTTTTTGGTTTTGATTTAATTTCCAAGTTATTGGTAACATGGGAAATAAATGATGAGTTATATGTATGTTATGGTGTAAATTTAAAAAAATTTGATACTATAGAAATGTGGAATGATTGATTGGATGTTTTGATGGTGTGATAAAATGGTAGATATGTATGAATGAGAAATTTCCAAATGTTATGAAAAATGAAAACTAATTAAGGGTGAATGTTAATAGAAAACATGTGGGAAAAATGGGATAGGGTAAAGAGTGGTCGAGCTAACCTTGAAGGTTCCAATGCCCTCGATTGCTGCCTACATAGCCTCGACAAAAAGGGTCCTCATGCCGATGCGGTTCTCCCATAAGCTAGGGAAAAATATGGTGAAGCGGTGACTAGGTTGATAAGTTTTAGGTATGACTAGGTCAAGGTCATTTAGGCATTGTTTAGTTTAGGTAATTTAGGCATGGGGATTTTGGAAAAGGGGAATCCTTAAAACATAGGTATCAATGGTCTAGTTCGTATAGGGTAATAAATAAGTAATGAATAAAGTGAATGGTAAGAGGTGATAGAAAGAGCTACCTAATTGATAAGAACCATAACGAGGCTACTTATTATCCAAAATTCACCCCCGGGGTAAATTTGATAACATGCATCAGAATATTCAAATCCCAAGCAAATTGATTGATTCAGAGCAAAAATCAGGTTTCTAGGGTCCCTTCAGGAAATTTTCTAACTCTCCTGTCCAGGCTGAAAAGAACAAGCTCTGAGAAAATGCGGAAAAAGGTTGCAGAAGGCAAGTAGGTTGATCCAGAAAAAATTGTGAAAATCGGCTAAGTCCTAGTCCTAGGAGCAACTGGGACATTTGGGACGTCAAGGCGCGGATCGGCCGAAAAGCCTCCAGGCGGCCCAAATAGCAACAGGGACATCTGGGACAGAAGTACGCGGCGGGCGCGAGAAGCCGATCCGGCCGAAAAAGAGAACTTTCGCACTAACTGCTTTGGGACATCTGGGACAAAGATACCCGAACGGCCGAACAGGCGAAATGGGAACAAACATTCGGAAACAGTTTGGGACATCTGGGCCGCGAGGACGCGAATCGGCCGAATCGGGCGAACCGGAAGAATTTGTCCCGCGAGGCACTGGGACATTTGGGACAAATGGACGCGAACGGCCAGTTCGGCGAAATCAACACAAGGAGCACTGTGCCAAATGGGACAAAAAGACGCGAAGGGCGCGAGAGAGCCGGCAGGTCCGAGGACCAATCAACGCATGACACGTGTCTCAAGGGGAAAGGTCCAGAAAAGTCAAAGGGGCGAGTTTTCGAGCACTGATCCGAACCAATAAAATAGCGCCACGTGTCCCAGCAGGGGCCCACAAGGAAATTTCAAAAGGAAAGCCCGCGAAAGGTAGAGGAGAGAGAATTTCTCATCCAATCAGCACGTGCCACGTGTCATCCAGGTGGCAGAGCGCGGGAAAGATTTCAAAACGTGTTTTCACCTGTTCTGTGCCCTAAATCTTCAGATCGCCATAACTTTCGATCCAAAGCTCGGATTTGCACGTTCTTTATATCAACGGAAAGCTGGTGAAATTATCTACATGATTCTGGGGTCAATCTTGCATTTTGGAGCAGTCTGGAGGGAGAAAATTGAGAAACGGCTCTGACGCGTGTTCATGGCCAGAAATGACATTCCAACGACCAGATTTAATGCAGAATGGGTCGCATTCTCCTGTAATCTGGTCAAAGTGACAGGGTATGGGTTTGTAAGGTCCCCCATGCCATTTTAATGCACCTGTAGTCAAGAAAGAATGGGCTCCCATGCCTTTGTACGTTTTCTGTCTCCTGGGTTCGACCCATGCAATGTAAAAAGCCAGATTTGGCTCATTCCGAAAGGGGAACATTTTTTGGGCATAGCAGACTTCTTCTTTCACCTCCAGCAAGTGATTGATGAAGGATCAGACCTCTCCAAGGATTGTAACAGTTTTCTTTTACCTCTCTGAGGGTGTAATGCGTGTTTTGACATTGAAATGATAATGCAAGCTCTGTGAATGGGTTTCAATCCTCTGTTTGTATTATTTGCTTGATTTCAGATACTAAATTATACATTATCAGTCTGTGTATGTTTTATGTTGTGAACTTTGGTCTGTGTCTATTTGCATGACAAATATGTTTCACCACTCCTTTTGGTGCATCACCATCTTTAGTTAGTTTCAATTTTTGCACTTCTACCCCTGTCTCCTTGCAAGTTAGAGTAGGATTAGGATCTAAACCTCTGTAGTTTTGCAAAATATAGATCTAAATCAGAGGAGTTTGAGGAACCAGCCTCTAATCTAGAGATTCCTCTCTCAGTTTCACAAGTCCCCACGCTTGGAGAGAGGTTTCCATGTTGTGCAATCACACTGGATGCTAGAGTGATCAACCTAGAACCCTGATCTGCATCCAGGGGTGCTGTGAGTCTGCAACAACAGTTTTGGCACGCCGGTGGGACCTAGAGGTCTCATTTTTATTGCAGCAAAGTTGATGTGCATCTGCTGCAGTTTTCTTGCTTGAAAAGAGCTATTATTTGCATATCTGGCGACTCCGAGAGAAAGAATCAATTGGTTTCAGCAGTTCAGGCCTGAAAGCTTATGAGAAGAATCACAAGGTCAAGAGTTGGAGAAGAAGAGGTGTTGTTTGAATATCTGCAATTATCTCCAAGAAGAAGGCAAAGAGGAAGAAGGATTCAAAGGTCTCCATCTCCACCAAACAGAACTCTCTCAACTCCTCCACCTGATCGGCCTTTCATTCAGTATTCAAGAGTTCTTCGACCAATCAGAATGGCGCAACCAGTGAACCCCTATGTCAACTTCACAGGCAGCAGCCCACTTGCTCTCAATGCACAAAATCCAATCCCAGTTGCAGCATTGAAGAACATCCCATACTTTACTGGAGAAAATCAGACCACTCCTGGTGATCATGTCAAGGACATTGCTAACATTTGTGCAATCCATGAGATTAATGAGATGCAAGTAGCTGTCAAATTGCTGGCGTCTTCATTCAAGGGGAAAGCATTGCAATGGTTTAGGAGCCTTGAAGCTGGCTCTATCACAAACTGGAATCAGCTGTGTATTGCACTTCATGATCAATTTGGAGAGAAGGGAGACAACTTGTCTCTTTTGGAACAGCTGACAACCATCAAGAGAGCTTCCAATGAGCAGCTAACTGACTTCAACTTCAGATTTCAAAGGTCTTGGGATAGAATTCCAGTAGCAGTCAGGCCAACAGCAGAAGGTGCTTTTCTATATTACCTTAAAGCTTTAAATTCTGATATTTCTATGTTGATTCAATCTATGGGAGGCACAACTATTCCTGCTGCTTATAGCATTGCCATTAGAGCTGAAAATTGTCTGATTCAAGCTGGCAAGCTAGCTCCTAGGCCTCCAATGCCATTATATCCAAGTTTAGAGAACCCAAGTACTAGTCAAGCACCTGTCTTAGCTCCTTCTCCCACTCCTAGAAATCAGAGTTCAAATGAAGCTTCCACTTCATCTCCAAGTGCCCCAAATGAGCTTCAAGAAGTCATGAAGCAACTGCAAAATTTAGGTAATGAGCTGGTCACACTCAAGAGACAGCAAGCTCAAGGTTTCAGACCTTCGTATCAGCCTCAAGCTCAACCAAATAGGCAGCCATATCAGCCTCAAAGGCCACCTAATCCAGCTGTAAATATGAATCAAACAAGGCCTCCTGCCAATAGACCATTCCAGCCCTATAACCCAAATGCCATATCTGCCTCTAAGGCATTAGTACCAGCACAAAACAACATTGCCCAGGAGTATGATTGGTGTTTTCCATGTAATGAACCTCATAATCAATCCATGTGCTACAATGGTGCTTTGACTCAAGCTTTAATGGTAACAACTACTGGTGTGGAGGGTGAGAGCAGTCAAGAAAACAGCCAACAACAAGAAACATTCCAACAGCAATCAGCCCCAAATGACACCACATTGGTAAATTGGCAAGCAGAGGATTTCTGTGGCATGAATCAGGCAGTTTCTCAAGGTGTTGCAGTAAACACAAGGTCAAAAAGGAGAAATTTGGGTGAAGAATAGCCATTAGCCCCAGCCAATCCACAACCTTCCATAGCTCCACAAATGATTGGCAAGCAAAACCCTAGTTTCAAATGCACAAGGGCAGCCAAGAACAGCCCTAGGCCAACTCAAATGCCGGTATTCACGCCCACATCCAAGGAGCAAATGTGCAAACCAAGGGACAGCAGAGAGATCCTTCATCACCATTCAGTATCATTGATCAGATGAAGAAAACAAATGTCAATATATCTATGTGGGAATCCCTATCTATCCCAGGCCAAAGAAATCTGCTGCAAGCTGCCATGAAGGATTGGCCAACTTCGAATCAGCAGGTCCAAATGCAAGAGAAGGTACTCACAAATGCTGCCCAGCCTGAAGGAAATCATGGAGCACAACAAGGTAGAATGCTGAAGCCTCCCCCTTTTTATGTTTCGTTAATCATTGGAAATCAGCTAGTGCATAATTGCATGATAGATTCTGGGGCAAGTAGCTCAGTAATGCCTAAACAGATAGCTGATCAGTTAGGGCTCCAGTATGAAATAACATCTAAGGGAGTAGTGCAGCTGGATGGGACAGCAATAGCAACAGTTGGAGTGATTAGAGGTTTGAGTCTTACCTTGCATGCATGTCCAAATGTTGTTGTCTTACAAGATATATCAGTCATAGACCTTCCACCACTCTTTGCCCTATGTTTATCAAGGGACTTCACTGCCAAAATTGGGGGATATTTGTCCGCTGATTGGTCTCACATGCTATTCAGAACAAGGTATGGAACTAAGGCTACAATTAGGTCAGAACCTATTGCAAACTTCCACATTGAGCCCTATACTCCAAGTCAGATTAATGCCAATTGCTCAGCATTTGATCAAGAAGATCACCCAAACACGGATGAAACTGACACTAAAGTTGGAAACATCCCAGATCTAACTCTTGATGAATGGGCAAACAAGGTGCATGCTTTTGATCCTTATCAAGGAATAGAAGAATCTGAGCTAGGAGTCTATTGTATACACGAAGAAAGTCAACCTATTCCTAGCATCACCAAGCCAAACCACAAGGATGACAATGAGGTATGGCAGCTGTTTTTGATGGATCGAGGAGTAGACAAGGCGCAGGAGGTGGAGCCGTGCTTATTTCACCTCAAGGAGTAAAGTATTATTCAGCTTTTAGATTTCAATTTGCATGCTCCAATAACACTGCTGAATATGAAGCCTTGGTGCAAGGGATGCATTGGGCAATCAAGAGAAAAATAAAGAACTTGCAAGTCTTTGGGGACAGTGAGCTGATTGTAAATCAGGTCAAGGGACAACATGCCGCCAAAAATGATCTACTCAGGTGCTACAAGAATAGGGTATGGGACCTCATGGAAGATTTTGAGGGTTTCGGCATCAAAGCCATCCCTAGGAAAAAGAATCAAGCTGCTGACAGGCTTGTAGCAATAGGGGCAGCCTTTGACATTGTAGAAAACATTCAACAAGACAAGGTATAGCCAAACATCCACATGATTGTGAGGCCTTCAGTGCCGAGATAACAATGTCGGCCAAGCGTGTATTTGAGAATGACCAGCAAATCATCCACTTCTTGCAAGAAGAAGAAGCTGAGTTCTCGCCTAAGAATCAAGAAAAGTTGGAACAACAATATGGTGACCAAGTGATACAGCTGAGAACTGACAAGCTGCCCAAGGGGCTTATCACTTTGGAGTCCATTTTCAACCCCAATGATCAGTTTAGAAAGGAGAAAGCAAACATTCAGGTCAAGAGAGAAGATTCGGTATCCATCTTGGTAGAAGAGAACAAGCCATTGCAAATTAGAAAGATGACAACTGAGCAAGAAAGGTGTGAGTTCATACAGCTATGTCAAGAATTCCCTGACGTGTTTGCTTGGAGCTATGAAGACTTGAAAGGTTTCAATCCCAACTTAGCTCAGCATACCATTGAATTGGATCCAAATACTAAGCCCTGTCAGCAGTAAGCAGAGACCCGGTCAATCCACACATGGAGCCTCTCATGAGGAAAGAATTGGACAAGCTAATTGAGTCAAAGCAATTATATTCCCAATCAAGCATTCTAGTTGGATTGCCAACTTAGTTCCAAATGAAAGAAGAGTGGAGAGATCAGACTATGTGTTGACTTCGAGAGAGATTTGAATAGAGCCTCTCTCAAGGACCACTATCCACTCCCTTCCATGGAGCAAATATTACAAGTCGTAGCTGGTTCGTAAAGGTTTTCACTACTTGATGGTTACTCAAAGCTTCAATCTGATTATGGTAAAGGAGGAAGACCAGTTCAAGACACCTTCACAACCAAATGGGGCACATATGCTTACAAGAAGATGCCATTTAGACTGCCGAATGCCGGAGCAACATTCCAAATGAGCTATGGATATGGCATTCAAAGGCTTGATCAACAAGATAGTCTTTGGTATACCTAGATGATATCATTGTCTTTCTCAAAGAATCTTCATGCAGACCATCTCTTTCACCTCAGGCAAGTGTTTCAGAGGTGTAGAAAGTTTGGAGTGTCTTTGAATCCTAAGAAGTGCATCTTTCTTGCACATGAAGGGAAGCTCCTTGGCCATATTGTCTCCAAGGAAGGATTAGCAATTGATCCAGAGAGGGTTGAAGCCATAAGAGCTCTACCATTGCCAAGCCACAAGAAAGCCCTTCAGAGTTTCCTGGGAAGGATAAACTTTGTTTGGAGGTTTGTCCCAGATTTTGCAGCCCTTGTCAAGCCCATCACCAAAATGTTAAAGAAAAGCATGGCTTTCAAATGGACGACAGAAGGCAAGGAGAGTTTTGAAGCAATCAAAGAAGCCATCTCCTAGGCACCCACTCTCATCAACCCAGAATTTTCCAAGGATTTCATCCTCTATGCATTTGGAGGTGATGACACTATTTTCGCCATTCCGTACAGCAGCAAAACAAAGATAATGATGAACAGCCAATTGCCTTCTTCAGCCAGAGCCTAGATGACTGTGAAGTGAGGTACTCTTTTATTGAAAAACATGTGCTTGCAGTAATCAGGAGCTTGAAGAAATTCAAGCATTTAGTCTCAAACAACAAGGTCCAGTTGCTGGTCTCACATGCTGGGGTTAAGGACTTCCTCCTCAACAAGGATTTGAATGAGAAAAGGGCAGGTTGGATCACCCGTGTCATGGAGTATGACATTGAAATCAAGATCACCAAGCTGGTAAGAGGAAAAGGATTGTGTGAGCAGCTGGTTTTGGGGAAGCAAAAAGAAGTATGCAACGAAGAAGAGGCTGTTTTGACAGTTCAAGACAGCCATGAGCCGAGTGACAGGAAAGAAGAAGACAATGCTTGGGTAAGTGCACCAAGTTGGGGGACAATTAAGTGGACATCAAATCCTGAATTTTACATTAAAAACAACAAAACATCAAATTTAGTCTTCCGCGGACTTGAACCATGCCGAAAAGTAAAAACTATGTCATAAAAATGGTACCATTGCATAGGGGAGACTATTAGCTTTGTAGAAATACTAATTTTAAAGTGAATAGAAGAAGATAAATATCATTTTATAATTTTTTACTAATAGTAGGTCTTTAAGACACTTTTTCCTGTGAATGTTTATGTCTACGTTTAAGACTGCAAAATTTGTTTCACTTATCATAATGTGATAAAAATTATACCATCCCAACAGTGGTGAAATTATATACATGTTCAAAAAAAAATTATTTGATTTCAATATTTTTGATGAAGCTATGGCGGGCAAACGAAAAGTGCTATGTTTTCTTTATGTTTTCATACCACTTTCACGGAAAAAATCAAAAAAATAAAATATTACTCAAAAAATACAAAATAAATAATCCATCCCAAGAAAGATAGTGGCATATAACTTCTCACAAAAGGAAAAAAATATATATCAATTTTTGGTCATCCAAATTGTGGGCAAACAGACTATAATCTTATCGGTGTTTTTAAAAAAATACCAAGTCATTGAATTTTGAGTGTTTAATATAGATAATCTTGTCCATTTTTTTCAAAAATTAGTATTTTAGAAACTAGATTCCAGATTCTATGATTCATATTAATATAATTTTGTCTAATTTTGAGTGTATGTATTGCTAATAATCCCTACAAGTTGATATTATGTTGTTATTTGCAATATGATGTCCACGGATGACCCTATATTTGTCCATCAACTTCCCGCACTTACCTCGCTGCCCCCACCCCTTGCTGGACCCAAGGCATTATGCACTTCCTACAAACAGGCCTATGCCCTCCAGAAATGAGCAAAGCAAAGAGGAGATACTTCAGGTTGCAGGCTGTTCCATATACCATCATTGATGGAGTTTTGTTCAAGAAAGATGTGAATGGAGTGCTGCTGAGATGCATTAGCACAGGTCAGATCCAAAGGGTATTAGAAGAATTTCATAATGGACCATCTGGTGGCCATTTTGCACCGAGAGTGACAGCTCTAAAAATCATGAAGGCTGGTTATTATTGGCCTAGAATCTTTAGTGATTGCTATGCATGGATCAAGAGGTGTAAGAATTGTGCATTCTTCACAGGAAAAGAGAGACTCGCTGCCCTTCCATTACATCCAATTACAGTAGATCAGCCATTCATGCAGTGGGGACTGGACTTCATTGGAGCCATCAATCCCAATTCGAGCCAAGGGCACAAATGGATTTTGACAGCCACAGACTACTTCACCAAATGGACAGAAGCAGTAGCACTCAAAGAGGCAAATGAGTCTAACATCTTAGACTTTTATGAGCAGATAACAACCAGATTTGGTATACCTGCCACAATAATTTCTGATAATGCATTGGCATTCATTGGATCCAGGGTGACTGAGTGGGCTGTCAAGAACGGTATTTACCTAAGCACTTCATCAAACTATTACCCGCAAGGTAATGGCCAGGCCGAGTCCACAAACAAGAACTTGTTGAAGATCATTAGGAGGACTCTTGATGAGAATCAAAGGTCTTGGCATACCAAGCTGAAATCAGCCTTATGGGCTGATAGGATAACTCCCAAAAGATCCACGGGTAACTCTCCATTTAGGCTTGTCTACGGAAGAGAGGCAATCTTGCCCATGTCACTTGAGTTGCCAACGTTGGAACTCATGAAACAGCTGGAGTTGCTAGAGTTTGAGCCCATGGAGGTGAGGTATGCAGAATTGATGGAGCTGCAAGAGATCAGAGATCAGGCATCCCAAGCAATGGAAAAGGATCAAGCTTTGATCAAGAAGACCTTTGATAGGAAGGCCAAAGATAGATCTTTTCAAGTAGGAGATCTAGTGTTGAAATGGGATGTGGACAGAGCAAAACCGGGAAGGCATTCAAAATTTGATGCCATTTGGAGTGGCCCATACATGGTCACAAAGTGCAAGAATAGCAATGCTTTCCAATTGGCCTCATTGGATGGTGAAGAACTGCAGATTCCAGTAAATGGAATCTATCTCAAGCATTGCTTCTAGAGGGAGGTTCACTACATCTGTAAATATTAGATTAGATTTTCTTTCCTCCAAGTGCTTGTGCACATTGTTTTGTTGTAGGTTAGTTTTGTTTTCCCTAAGTGCCTTGGCACAGCTTGCTGTCCATGGAGATGTTTAGCATGTCTTTGCTTTCATCAGGTAAAATTCCATCTTCCTCCTTGCACATTCTGAGTCAGTTTGGATTCTAAAACAGAATATTTGATGACTCCATGCCCAATGGATTGCTTCAGGCAACTGGTCTTTTCATCTAAGAGTGATGACCCATTGAGTCGCCAAATTGTTATCCAAAATTCACCCCCCAGGGTAAATTTGATAACCTGCATCAGAATATTCAAGTCCCAGGCAAATTGATTGATTCAGAGCAAAAATCAGGTTTCTAGGGTCCCTTCAGGAAATTTTCTAACTCTCCTGTCCAGGCTGAAAAGAACAAGCTCTGAGAAAATGCGGAAAAAAGGTTGCAGAAGGAAAATAGGTTGATCCAGAAAAAATTGTGAAAATCGGCTAAGTCCTAGTCCTAGGAGCAACTGGGACATTTGGGACGTCAAGGCGCAGATCGGCCGAAAAGCCTCCAAAGCGGCCCAAATAGCAAGAGGACATCTAGGATGAGCAAGTACGTGGCAGCGCGAGAAGCCGATCCGGCCGAAAAAGAGAACTTTCACACTAACTGCTTTGGGACATCTGGGACAAAGATACCCGAACCGCCGAACCGGGTGAAATGGGAACAAACAGTCCGGAAACAGTTTGGGACATCTGGGCCGCGAGGACGCGAATCGGCCGAATCGGGCGAACCGGAAGAATTTGTCCCACGAGGCACTGGGACATTTGGGACAAATGGACGCGAACCGGCCGGTTCGGCCGAAATCAGCACAAGGAGCACTGTGCCAAATGGGACAAAAAGATGCGAAGGGCGCGAGAGAGCCGGCAGGTCCGAGGACCAATCAACGCATGACACGTGTCTCAAGGGGAAAGGTCCAGAAAAGTCAAAGGGGCGAGTTTTGAGCAGTGGCCCGAACCAATGGGATAGCGCCACGTGTCCCAACTAGGGCCCACAAGGAAATTTCAAAAGGAAATCCCATGAAAGGCAGAGGAGAGAGAATTTCTCGTCCAATCAGCACGTGCCACGTGTCATCCAGGTGGCAGAGCGTGGGAAAGATTTCAAAACGCGTTTTCACATTGCCTGCGGCCCTAAATCTTCAGATCGCCATAACTTTTGATCCAAATCTCGATTTGCACGTTCTTTATATCAACGAAAAGCTGGTGAAATTCTCTACACAATTCCGGCTCAATCTTGTGTTTTGGAGCAGTCTAGAGGAGAAAATCGAGAAACGGATCTGACGCGTGTTCACGGCCGAAATGCCATTCCAAACACTGATTTAATGCGAATGGGTCGCATTCTCCGTAATTCGGTCAAAGTGATAGGGTATGGGTTTACAAGGTCCCCATGCCGTTTTAATGCACCAAGAAATCAAGAAAGAATGGGCTCCCATGCCTTTGACGTTTTCATCTCCGGGTTCGACCCATGCAATGTAAAAAGCCGATTTGGCTCATTCTCGAAAGGGGGAACATTTTTGGGCATAGCAGACTTCTTCTTTCACCTCCAAAGAAGTGATTGATGAAGGATCAGACCTCTCCAAGGATTGTAATAGTTTTCTTTTACCTCTCTGAGGGTGTAATGTGTGTTTTGACATTGAAATGATAATGCAAGCTCTGTGAATGGGTTTTAATCCTCTGTTTGTATTATTTGCTTGATTTCAGATACTAAATTATACATTATCAGTCTGTGTATGTTTTATGTTGTGAACTTTGGTCTGTGTCTATTTGCATGACAAATATGTTTCACCACTCCTTTTGGTGCATCACCATCTTTAGTTAGTTTCAATTTTGCACTTCTACCCCTGTCTCCTTGCAAGTTAGAGTAGGATTAGGATCTAAACCTCTATAGTTTTGCAAAATATAGATCTAAATCAGAGGAGTTTGAGGAACCAGCCTCTAATCTGGAGATTCCTCTCTCAGTTTCACAAGTCCCCACGCTTGGAGAGAGGTTTCCATGTTGTGCAATCACACTGGATGCTAGAGTGATCAACCTAGAACCCTGATCTACATCCAGGGGTGCTGTGAGTCTGCAACAACAAGCTACCATACCAAATATTTTATTATGAACGTAAGACCTTAAATATGTTACATGATCGACTATGGTAAGGGTGAAGAAATTCACATGATCACGAAATGTCATTTTGCGGTAAGTCCCTTGAGAAGATAAGAAATTAGGGTGAAAAGGAAATGAGGTGAAAATGGGTGGTTTTAGTGTAACTTAGTGTAAGATGACATGTTGAATCGGCAAGAAACCCATGATCAAAATAGAGAAGTCCATGACAATTTTTTTATCATTTTCACTTTTTACTTTTTTGTTTTATAGACTGATCGATGCGGGAATTCTACGTGGGATGAGTATATTATCTCCTTGAGGTCTTCGTGAAGTTGATCAATGTGGGAAGCTATTGAATATTTCATTTTGTTTTTGTAAGGATAGTCCCTTTTTATGATAGACTATGTGCAGTATGGAAATATTTGTATAGTTTTCCTTGGATTGAATGATATATTTATAGCGGCGAGATAGAGAGAAGAGATGTCCCTTTTGAGGGAGTCATCTCTTTGCTAGAAGTTTGACTCAAGGAATTGAATCCCATTTTGCTTTTGAAATTATTTTTCTTTTTGGATGTTTTAAGTCATGGACAATACTATAGTGGAAGATTAGGCTCTTGTTTAGAAGACAAAAACCATAGCACACAAAGGTTAACTATGAAAGAGATGGTTTCAAAATGATGAACAACCATGGGATTCCATATTGAAAAAGACAAAAATTTATGCATGAAAATCATGCCACGAGTAGAACCATGGTACTCATATTGAAGATAAGGTGAAAGGTGATGGGTAATCACATGATTTTTATTTAGTCATTGACCAAAAGGATAGGTAATATGAAAAGGTAAATGGTGCTTAAGGGACAAGCTTAAAATTGACAAGAGGTGATATAAGATTTAAATCAATTTTAGAATGATCAAATATGTAAGGCATTCGGGGTTCAGTTCGGGTTTACCTTCAAGTGAAGACAAATTATAAGTACCGATCTATAGGTATGCGTAATGATATAAGGTCCAAGACAATTAGGAGAAATTTTCCCCTGTTTACTTTTCTCTTCTTTGGTTACATGTTGATTTTCCTTCAAGATGAGGTCACCAACCGAAACATTCACTCATGGACACGTTTTTCATAGGCACATTTGATAATTTTTGGTAGATTTGGAGATGATCAAGAGCATTGAGACGACACTTGTAGACACCTAAAACATGCTTACACTTAGAATTTCATCTAATCCAAGAAATTAACGACACTTCATTAATCAACCCTTCTTTGCTCCATTCTCGGATGCCCATTCATGACACCTTCTTGGTCGTATTCTTCCCATATTCAACTTGTTTGGCTAATATCTCTCTTATTATCTAAACATTCCTCCTTTCGACCATTCATAACCTCCCTAGTTCTCTCTAGACCACTTCTATTGTCTTCGTAGGCTATCTATCAGTCACAATTGGTTATCCAGACCCCTCCCAACTCTCAATGAGTCTCTAATCACTTGATAATCAAGTTTAACTAGCCTAAACCAAGCTTAACTAAGCCTAACACATGTTTATCCTAATCTAATCCTACAAGTGATTTTTCAGATTTGGTCCCATATGCACCCAAATTCCAACTTCTTCCAAACCAAAAATATAATACAAGGGTAAGCCTACCCATTCAAACACACAACTTTACATAAGCTAAAGACAAAACAAGCCTAAGAAAGCTTAAGAGCTCATTTGCATTGGCCAAGCTAATAAGGAATTTGATCTTGGGTCATCCACCATTAAAATAGCTTCATCTTGCACCTATGTTAGGTTAGTAATGGAATAGCTAAACTTGGCCATGTAGCCATTTAGTGAGATTCATTCACCCTCATGGAGTAAACAACAAAACTGATTGCTTAAGTCTTTAGTAGGCATATTTTTTAAGCTTTCAAGAATATAGGTTAATGTTATTTGTTAGATTTCTTGTTTATTTCAAGTTTTAATACATGCAAATAGGATTCCTTGCTCATTTATTATCATATGGTCCATTGAGGAATTTGCACAAAGCTTTGGGGTCTTGCCCCATATCCATAGCTCTTTGCAAAAATCTTTCATCGAACACAACACTCATCTAATAACTCAAGTTTTGCCAAACGATCCTGGTGAAAGTCATCATTATTGATCATATCTTCGAGTGAGATGCGAGAGAGATGGAATATGGAATTTTAGAGGAAAGAGAACCTCGGTACCATAGAATAGAGAGAAAAATGTGGCAGCAATCAAAGTGTGAATACTATTGTGGTAAGCCCACAAGAGGAAAGGAATGTGCTTATGCCAATCCTTCCCAAGTATCACCAATTACTTTCATTATAATTTTGTTCAAGGTTTTATTGGTTGATTTGTTTTTCCATTTTTTTGTGGATAGTAAGGTGAAGAGAAACTAAGTTGAATGCCAAAAGCCTCACAAAGATTTCTTAGGGTTTTATTTTTGAATTTCTTGCCGTTATCAGTGATGAGGTGGTGAGGGACACAAAAGTGACAAATAATGTGATGGTTGATGAATTCACAATTTTTTTGGCTTTTGAAGAAATTAGGGGGATGGCTTCTATCCATTTAGTGTAGTATTCAGTAGTGGTTATAATCCATTGATGGTGTTTTGAGGAATGAGGATTGATTTCTCTGACAAGATCCAAACCCCATTGAGAGAAAGGCCCAAGGTATTGTGTGACTTGTAAGGCATGATGAGGTTTGTGATGAAGATTAGCATATTGCTGGCATTTCACACAATGTTTGACGTACTTAAAATAGTCATAGTTTAGGGTTGGCCAATAATACCCTAGGTGAAGAATGCATTTAGTGACAACTAAGCCACTAAAGTGACCTCCATAAATTTCATCATGTAATTCCTTGATGGTGTAGGGAATTTTAGAACTTGTAAGGCATCGTGAGAGAATACCATCAAAGTCGCATTTATAAATAAGACCACCCATGATGACATAGTAGGAGACACCTTTAAGAAAGGCACATTTTCCATTACGAGTAAGATCGGGAGGTAGAATGGAAAGTGAAAGGTAGTCTTCTAACTATTCATACCAAAGATCATGTGGATCAGGTGTGATGAATCCGAAAAAGTTGACATCTCGAGATAAATAAGAAGGTGTTTGCAACCTTTGTATTGTGACAAATATTTTTGAGTCGAAAGCGAAGCGGGTATCGAGAATCTAGATAGGACATAGTATCTACAAATTTATTAGTAGAATGTGGGGTGGTTTGAACTTTGTAACGGTAAAAGGTAGTTAGAAGTATGTCGACATGGTGTTTGTACTTTTGGATTATTTTGTTACAACACTAGTATATACCATTGACTTGGTTTAAAACCACTGAGAGTCCCCAAAGATATTAATTGATTTGACATCTAGGTTGATGGCAGTTTGAAGGCCTAATACAAGTGCTTCGTATTCACCGATGTTGTTAGTACAATCAAAATCTAGTTTGAAAAATAAAGGCATAGGTTCACCATCAATAGGAATGAGTATAACACCTACACCACCGCACGCTGAAATTTGGAACCATCAAAGAATAAGGTCATCTAGTAAGTGGTGTCATCTAAAGAGAGGGTAGCAATGGATTCATTTGGGAAATAAAAGTTAGAGGGTTGATTTCGAGAAAAGGCGCATCGTAAGTTGGTACGTGATGGTTTGGCCCTTGATATATTTTTAATGGATGAATTCGAGGTCGAGGTCCTGTAAGAAGAATGATCCAACGTGTAGCATGTTGATGTTTGTAGGGTTTGACATACATGTAATATGAGGGGTTAGTGTTAGTGATGACAAAGGTTTTGTGGCTAAGTAGGTAATGATGAAGTTAGTGGCGAAAAAAATAAGGATAAAAAAATTCGGCTTCAATGTACCTAGTTTCGTAGTCCAAAAGGGTCTTACTTATGTAATAATCCGCTTGCTCCTAGTGTTTCTCATCCCGATGAGTGAGCATGACACCTATGGAACGATCAATATAAAAAATGTATACGTAAAAGGGTTGGTCATCTTTAGGAGGAATGATAATTGGTGGTTAGAGAAGGTATTATTTTAAGGTGTCAAAGGATTTGTGGCATTCATCATCCCATATGAAGGAGATGTCCTTTTGAGGAGATAATGAAATGGTTGGCGTGGATCGAAAATTTGTGAAATAAACCGATGAATAGATTTCATATTACCTTTCAAACTTTGAAGTGGCAGAGATTATTAGGCGTATGCATTTTGAAAATAGCCTTTACTTCACTTAGCAAGACCGACATCTATGCAACATAAAGAAATGATTAAACCATGGAGCTTGCCTGAAAGAACAACAAAGACACACTTCTTGGGCTGAAGGCGAACACAATACTTGATGAGACGGTCAAAGATGACCTTCAAGACTATGAGATGTTCAACCCGATGTTTGGATTTGGCAAGAAGATCATCTACATAGTATTCCAATATGCGATGCATTATGTCATGGAAGATATAAGTCATAGCTCACTGATATGTAGCACCAACATTTTTAAGGCCAAAAGGCATGACTCGATAGCATAAGGTCCCCTAAGGAGTGATGAAGGTGGTTTTGTGTTGATCTTCTCGGGGCAAGTAATATTTGGTTATAACCTGAGAAACCATCCATGAGTGATAACATCTCATGACCAGTGGTGAGATCAACTAGTTGGTCAATACCTAGTAGAGGAAAGTCATCTTTGGGGAAAGCTAAGTTGAGGTCACAGAAATCTATGCAAATGCGAAGTCCCCCTATTTCTTTTGTGATAGGAACGATGTTAAATTCATTGAGGATAGTCAATGGGTAGGATAAAGGAAACCGAGAGAAGGTGTTGAAGTTTCTCTTTGACAAGAATGGAAATGTGAGGATGCATTTTCTGTAGCTTTTATTTTATGGATTTGGATTCAGGAATGGTTACGATATTGTGGACCACAATGTTTGGGTCAATACTGGGCATATCAAGATAGGACCAAGAAAAAGCTTCTTGTTCAACAAGATATCTAAATATTTTTCTATCTTTAGAAGGGGTGGGTTATCTTGAGTGTGAATGTTGATTTTAATAGTCAATTTATTAAACATTGTTTGTGTCTCAGAAGTCAACGACCTGTCACCACCAATCCGGCACTATGATAATTCTTCACTGGGAACTCCTCGTGCTATGATTATTTACTAATGCACAACCTTTAGTTTGGTGGACGTAACTGGAAACAAAACAACAATCGAACACAAGAATACCATCGACTATGATAAGACGTAATGATGACAAATCTGAAATATCAAAGTAAATTATAATATTGACATGAAATTGTTACAATCTCACCCATGAGGTACTTTAACAAGACTATGGGAGAAACTTTACAATTACACCTCTCGATGGCTTCTTCAACACACCTTTAACCGATGGCTTCCTTTGCACACTTCCTACAATATTTCTCACTACTTTTTCTATGCTAAATGAGGGGGTGGCCTCTCTATTTATAGAACTTCCAGCTTATCCATCCTATCTCTAAGATAGGATAAGAAATCCACTCGACGAATCATATTCCATACCTTAACTCTTATCTCGTACATGTAAGCTTATCTCTTAAGATAAGATAAACCTTATCATTTTACATGGGTTCCACATTTTTAGACTTTTTACAAATAAAATACACAAAATATTTATGACCTCACTCCTTGTCCTTATTACCAATATAATATTTCTAATTCCTAATCATGTAGACCCTACTTCTCTACTTACCCAAACTTTGACATTTTAACATTACCGGACCACTTACGACAAGTATTTACTTTTACAACATTCCTATTATACTTTGATCTGCATACCGTACTCGCATTATTGGCGGCACCTGCATCGACAACGCCATTATCTTCTATCGACGCTACTACTAATTACACTTAACAACATCCTATTCCTAATACATACATTAATGAAATAGAAATTATGGAGGAAAATTTTAGTGTCGACATCTTCCCCCTTCCTAGCTTCTACTCCGTCCTCGGAGTAGACTATTCTCAGTGCTTAGAAAATCAGAACTTGTCGTGGTTAACCCATTTCGTAATGGGAGTGCCATCCAATTCCTCCAGTTGGTACGTACCATTTTCATGCACAACTGCTATTTTGTAGGGCCCCATCCATTTTGGAAGAAATTTTCTCTGTCTTCTTTTTTTGTATCTGGAATCATATACTAGGACCAAGTCATTCACATGAAATGGAGACCATCGGATCTTTTGATCAAAGTATTCCTTCTGCTTCATTTTCTTCTTATGGCTTGTATCCTTTGCTATTTCCCTCATTTCCTCTAGCAAATGAAGATGTACCAACCTTTCTTTTACTGAATCAATTTCATCCATCCTTTCATTTTTCATAACTCTCACAGTGGGAATATCAAACTCAATAGGAAGAATCTGGATCAATGCCATAGGCCAACTGAAATGGGGAGTATCCTGTTGCTAACTTTGATGTTGCCCTATATGCCCACAATGCTGCATGAATCCTTTTATCCCATTTATGTACCGCAAGGCTGCATCTTTGCTAGAATTTGACACAAAGACAAAATTTGTTCGTTCCACCTGTCCATTTGTGCTTGGCTTGTATGTTGTTGCCTTCCTGTGCTTAATAGAAAACTTATTGACTAGGGCTTCTACCACCTCATTAATGAAGTGGCTTCCTTGATCTGTTACAATTTCTAATGGACAACCAAATCTGGTGACAATGCATTCATATATGAACCTTGCCACTTCATCCATGGAAGCTGTTTTCAATGGCCTAGCTTCAACCCACTTGGTTAAATAATCTGTGGCAACTACAATATACTTATTTTGGCGTGATGTAGTTGGAAGTGGACCTACAATGTCTATTCCCCACTTTTCAAAGGGACCAAGGGGAAGAATAGGACATAATGGAGCTGATGAAGTCTTACGATTACCATGTGTTTGACAAATATCACATGTCTTACAATAATTATAACAATCTTTAAAAAGAGTGGGCCAGTGATAACCTACATCCAAGATCCTTCTTGCTGTAAGTTGTCCAGAGAAGTGCCCTCCACATGTACCATTGTGGAATTCTTCTAGCAGTTCCTTCCCTTGATCACGTCCAACTACCCTCTCAGATCGTCCATCGTGTCCTATTCGAAATAATGCTCCATGCGAGAATAGAATATGGACGATCGGGCTTGAGTAATCTTTCTCTTAGTCTTTGCATTGGCACCATCAGAAACTTGAATTCATTCAGATAATTCCAAATATCTATGTATTCATTAGGGATTGTGTGAAGGGATAACAATGCTGCATCGGGGGAATCATCATCATCACAAGATGATCCTAAACCATCATAGGCTCGAGAGAGTGCATCTGCATTGACATGCTTCTTTCCTGGCCTATTTATAATATCAAATTCAAACTCTTGTAGCAAAATTATCCATCTTGCTATCCTCCCCGATGGGTTAGGCTTATTTACAATATATTTTAAAGCCCGATGATCTGTTACAACTAGAAATTTTTGCCCTAGCAAGTAATTTTTAAACTTCTTTACAAAGCAAAAATGATAGCGTGAGCCTCTTTTTCAATTACAAGATAGTTTACCTCAAGATGCTCATTTGTCTCGCTCCCAAAGTAAATTGGATGTTCATTCCGATTTTCATCCTTTTGGCTCAAAGTACTACCTAGTGCCGCATCCGAGGCATCGTGTACACAATGAATGGCTTGCTCCAACTGGATTCTTCAAAATAGGTGAAGACACCTGTGGCTTCCTTCAATTGTCCAAAAGCTTCATGCGCCTTATTTCCGGTTCATAAGTAACATCCTTCTTCAAGAATCTGGGTTAGTGGTCAGGCAATCTTTGAGAAATTCTTGATGAACCTTCTATAGTAACCCACATGGCCTAAAAATGATCTCAACTTACTTATATTCATAGGAAATGGTAAATCTTTGATTTTTGAAACTTTATCAGGATCAATACCAATACCATCTCTAGATACAACATGCCCTAACAAAACGCATTTAGAACATCCAAAGACACACTTTGTAGGGTTTAGTGAGGCTTGTGCTTCATCTAACCTTTGAAATGCTGTCTCCATCTGGTATAGGTGGTCCAACTTGCTCCCATAGATGCAAAAGTCATCCAGAAATACTCTGATGAAGGTCTCAATGTAGGGTTCGAACACCCTATTCATCAAACGCTGGAATGTTGCTGGAGCATTACACAACCTAAAAGGCATAACTCTATAAGCAAATGTTCCCCAAGGAGTGGTGAATGTGGTCTTCAGTTGATCTTTCTCTGTTATACGAACTTGGTTGTAGCCGCTATATCCATCAACAAAACTATAGCACTCCTGGCCAGCTACTTCATCCAAGATCTGATCTGAAAATGGAAGAGGGTAATGATCCTTCTTTGTTACCTTATTGAGCTTCCTGTAATCAACACAAATGCGTAGCTTCCCATTCTTTTTATTGAGATCACAATGGGAGAAACCCATTCTGAATTCTCCACAGCAAATATGAATCCTGCATCAAGCAACTTATCTATTTCTTCTTTTACAGTCTTGGAAAAATTAGGATTCATTCTATATGGCATTTGCTTTATGGGCTTAGCACCATCTACCAGCTCAATACAATGTTCTACCCAACTTACTTGACGGAGTTCCTTGTAATCAAAAGTGAATAGGTGTATGTACCTTCGAAAGAGTTGGAGGTAGGATTCCTTCTCACTCTCCATCACAACATCACCAATCTTTATTTGTTGGAGACGATCATCAACTTCTTCTTCAGATAATTTTATGGGGTCATGAGTTGGTGTGACTGGCAGGATATCCATGACTGAAACATCCACCTCGCTTTCTTCATCTTCAGTGTCCACTTCACTGGTACTAGAGTAATCAGAGGATGTCCAATCATCAGTTTCATCACTTGAATCGACAGGTTCTGCCTTATGATTCCGAGGGATCACGTTTATCTTCACCCTCTCTCTACCACGTCCAAGTGTCATGAAACCTTCATTCCAAAGAGTTCCTTGCATGAACTCTCCTTAGCCATGGTCTTCCCAAAGCATTGGGTACGCAGCAGCACCATTTTTCATCACCGAAAGTCTACCACACATACAACACCCATAACACATTTGAAACTACACCTTCGGTTTAGTTTTTCCCTTATTTAATGACCTTAACATAAGTGTCAAGGGCGATCAATTTTTAAACCCAACATATTCATTACAGACTCTGGTCATTACATTAATCGTAGCACCTCCATCAACTAAGACATCATGAATTGAAATACCATTACATAATACCTCAGCTTGTGGAGCATAGGGATCCGCTCTACCTTCAAAACAGTGGGACCTCAACCTCCTTCCTTCTTCAAGCATTGAGTCCACCTCGCAACTCCCGCCTCTTCTCGAAGACATAGCCAAGAGTTGACCATATGTAATATTTGCAGCCTTTTGGACAGATCTTCCAAGATGGAGTATGGTCCTTGCCCCCGTGAAATCGAAAATCCCGCACACCCAACTTTCTTCTCCTATGTTTCTTACTAGTTTCTCCTTTCATCTTCTTAGGATCAGTTCCATCTTGATTATCTTTTTCTTTATTTATTTTTGTTACAAACACATCTACTTCATTATTTCTACTCTTATCTACTACATCAAGGGAATTCACAGTGCTTTTCCTTTATCATTATCTCTTGTACTGATGTAGAAGCTCTATCTGGACAATTATACTTATAATGACCCTTTTATAACAACCATAACAAACAACTTCAAAAATATTTCTTTTAGACCTCTATCTCCTCCCCGAGAACTAAATTCCTTTCCTCAAGAAGATTAATAGTTAACTGGCCCATCTTCCTAAGCAAATCTTCATACTCAGTAGATGTACTAGGAGAAATATTTGTGCTCACCGGGAGTGGTTGTGGATTCTGGACCAAAGGTGTTGGTGTAGGCTCTACTTTAACAACAATTTCTTTGGGCTCCTCTTCCATGCTTTCTTCTTGCCTTCTTGCAATCTCCTTTGCTTGTTCAATGGTAGCTGGGCGGTCATACTTCACTCATTGTCTGATCTCTGGCTTCATCCCAAGAATGAAGTGCTTACAGAGGAGATTATCCACGCCATTCATCAACCCATCCGCTAGTCCTTCCTTCCGGATCTGGGCATCGAGCTTCCTCCTTAGCTCTAAAACACGAGCATGATAATCCCTTATCTTCTCCTTCTCTCCTTGGGATAGCTTTGTGATCTCGATCATGAGATCTCGTATATTTCGTTGTTCACCAAATTCTTCAAGAAAACTTTCAGTTAATAAATCCCATGAATTTTTCACATTATCACCTAGTGTTTCAAACCACCTAAGTGTTGAACCATCCAAAAAGGTAGGAAAAAATTCAGTCCATTGTTCCCTTCTTATAAGGCCATTACAAATACAAGATCGCTTAAACTCTTGAATGAAAGAAGAAGCATCTTCATTAGATTGAGCTGAAAAAACAAGAATCTTTCCCATTTTCAAAAGTAACCACCGTGAAATACCAACCCATAAGTACAATAAAAAGACTTATGTGCACATATAATTGAAATCACTATAGAAATGACCACGGTAAACTATGGTAAAATATGACTTATCATGCGGTAAAAACGACTTTACTGTGGTAAACACTATTCACACGGTAAAAAGTGAAGTTACTTGTGGTAAATACTATTCATGGTAAAAATTGACTTTACTACGGTAATTACTATTCCCAAAGAAAAGGACTTTACCTGTGGTAACTACTATTCATGGCAAAAATGACTTTAACATGGTAACTACTATTCACGGTAAAAATGACTTTACCATGTTAACTACTACGCAAAGTAAAAACAAGGTTATCCTCCAATTGATTTTTGACTAAGTGGGAATATCTCTCCGTAAAATCCACCAACGAGGAATGGTCCTTAGCAATGTAACCAAAATGTCATCACCAATCCGGCACTATGATAATTCTTCACCTGGGAACTCCTTGTCTATGATTATTTACTAATGCACAAACCTTTAGTTTCGTGGACATAACTGGAAACAAAACAACAACCGAACACAAGAATACCATCGACTATGATAAGACGGAATGATGACAAATCTGAAATATCAAAGTAAATTATAATATTAACATGAAATTGTTACAATCTCACCCATGAGGTACTTCAACAAGACTATGGGAGAAACTTTACAATTACACCTCTCGATGGCTTCTTCAACACACCTTTAATCGATGGCTTTCTTTGCACACTTCCTACAATATTTCTCACTACTTTTTCTATGCTAAATGAGGGGGTGGCCTCTCTATTTATAGAACTTCAGCTTATCCATCCTATCTCTAAGATAGGATAAGAAATCCACTATGACGAATCATATTCCATACCTTAACTCTTATATGTACATGTAAGCTTATCTCTTAAGATAAGATAAACCTTATCATTTTACATGGGTTCCACATTTTTAGACTTTTTACAAATAAAATACACAAAATATTTATGACCTCACTCCTTGTCCTTATTACCAATATAATATTTCTAATTCCTAATCATGTAGACCCTACTTCTCTACTTACCCAAACTTTGACATTTTAACATTACCGGACCACTTACGACAAATATTTACTTTTTACAACATTCCTATTATACTTTGACTGTTACCGTACTCCACATTATTGGCGGCACCGTACTGATGGCGTCGTTATCTTCTATCAAACGCTACTACTAATTATACTTAACAACATCCTATTACTAATACATACATTAATGAAATAGAAATTATGGAGGAAAATTTTAGTGTCGACAGGATCATGAATATAAGAATCTTCGGCACCAATGTAGGTGAGGATAGACTCATTTTCTTGACATTGAACGACATTAATAGAAGGTGTATCGTCATCGATCATGTCAGGATACAAGAAGGGAAGAGAAGAGGGAGCCTCACCATCGTGTTGATAAGTCAGAGGTCCTAGGGAAATTGTGTTCATGAAAAAAAAAGTTAGGAGGAATAGATTCAGGATCTATGGACTCCATGGGTGAAGGTGGTGACGTTGGTGAATGGGGTGGAGAACGTTTTTCATCCTCAATTAGGTCGATGCCAGCCTTCTTGAATATGGTGTGGCAAAGCCAATGTCATTACAATCTTTGTGTTGATAGTTAGTACAAGGGATGATGGTATGACGAACTTGTTCATAAGAACCAAATCTAAAGCCTTCCATGCACACAATGTTGAAGGAAAGTGTGGGCAAAGAGGTGGTTAGTCGAGATTGGAGGTCAAATGAAAATGGTCATGTTTGGGATGGTGGTTTGGCTTAATAGGTGGCAAGATCAAGTCCCCATATGTTAATTTGGTTTGAAGGTGGGGAGGACCATAAGGGAAAACCTCTCATATGTGATAGTCATAACGATGATTTTGGCATAGGTTACCATACTCTTTCAAATTGAGGAATGTGTTGACATTGTAGAGGTGGTATTCCGTAGAGTGAGGAATTGAAAAAAACCTTCTAAGGGATTGTTAGTAGATATGTGGGTAGTGGGGATAGAAGAATTAATAGCAATTGGGGGGAGGGGTATCGGTCGGTAGGGAAGTAGATGGTCCATTGTGAGAGGTTGTGACATTGGGAGAGGTAGTGGAAGCATTGGTGGATGGGGCTATGGGTGAAGGAGAAGTGGGGGTAGTGGTAGATTCCTTAACTGGTACAAGGACATCGTTAGGTTAGTACAACATGTTACAGGTTTTGAATGGTGACGGGTTAGTTGGGATGGTATTATCTAAGTAAAAGGTTATACTAGAACTCCCCTCTAAGGCATAGAAAATTTGTGGGATAGTGTAAGGGCCTACGCGAATGTGAAGAATAATGGTGCCAAGGGTGGAAGTGATGGCATCATTGAAGGGGTGCAACATAATTGGGTTATTATGCATGAAATTTTAAGGAATGCACATTTGATAATACACGTGGGAGGAGATGATGTTTATGCTAGCACTTCCCTTGATCATAATACATTATATACGTATATTATCGATATAGATGGAGATAAAAAGGGTGGGATTAGGGTCATCTGATTGGAGAGGTATGATCTCCTCATCAGAAAAATTGAGGGCAACTACTTGATGAGTGGGCATGGGGGTATAAGGAGGAGATGATTTGGTAAGAGATGCTAGGTGATGAGGTTTGAGAATGGAGGTGACTAGTGTGGGGTCATTAGGTAAAACTTCGATGGATTGCAAAACCTCCATAAGGGCTTGTCTATGAGATTCAGAGGTTTGGACGAGATCATACAAAGACATTTTTAGAGGGGATTTGTGTAATTGTTTTATCATTGTACGATGGGTGACCCCATCAGAAATAGGGTATGCGGGTCCTCGAATGGTGATTTTGGGTGTGGGTGTAGATGGTATATTGGGCACAAGATTGGTTAATGGGCTAGTTGCTTTTTCTTTTCCTTTGTCCTTTTGGGCACGAGCAATAACTTTGAGGGCTAGGAGATCATTGTCATTGAAATTTACTTCAGAAGACATAATTAGAGGAGAATGGTTTTAAGAGCCTTACAACCTTCTACATCATGTCTTGGCACACGATGGTAGGCAAAAAAATTAGTTTCATCAAACCCTTTTGTTTGGGTTTGAGGGGGTCATAAGGCCTATGTGGCGGTAAAGTGATGACTTTGGTTTCTAAGAGGTTGGCTAAAATGTTGGCATAGGACCTTGTCAATGGATCACAGTGCGACACGAGTATGGGTTTGGGTAAAGGTGTGGATGATTGTGGAGGAAGAGGTGTTATAGGAGGGGAATGGGTTGGACCACCTTTGGTTTGGTAGGTGGTATTGTCTTAGGTTTTGATGGTATCTTCTTGGATAAAGGTGCGGTAAAATAACTAGGAATGGTAGGTGTTGTTTGCTTAACTACCTTGTTGGAGGGTATTGGGTTCATGTATTTGGATTGCACCTTCTTTGGTAAAGGTGAGATGAGAGTACATGATGCGAAGGGAAAATAAATGGTGGAAGAGGACGGGTGACCCATCGGCAATATCGAGTTGCGGAATAAGTGGTTGGTAGATATCAGGTGGAAGGTATGGGTTGAAGCCATATAGGAAAAGTTTGGGTTATAGTAGCTAGTGGAGGAATTGGTGGTAAGAAATGTACAGGTGAGGGCAAGGGTGTTTTTTGTGCAGGTAAATTGGATGTAAAAAAGGATCATGATAATTAGGTAGGTTTCTTTTTGATTGGCCTTAGGTAGGGGGCTATTTTGCCAAGGTTGATGGGTTAGGTCCTAGGATGGGCGGAAGGGGTGAAGGTGAAAAAGGTGTGGTAGGTGAAACTAGTGTATGTGGCTTTGAAGATTGGGTCTTCCTTTTAGGCGGAGGAGCAATTTTGGTGTGGGTTTGGGAAGACATGGCTAAATCCAATTTGACAGGTGGATGGGTAAGGCTTGACGTTAGCATGACACCCAAGGTAGTGACGGGTCTAGATATATATGAAGATATAGGTGTGGGTAGGTTTTTAGGCATAGGAATGGTTTTAGTCATGGGTAAAGGTTTGGATGTAGGTACAGGTGAAAATAAGAAGTTTTTTTGATAGGCATGCTCAGAGTCGATATATTTTCCGGAAATACCTTTGGATAGATCATGGAGGTATCTATAGGTGAAATTTTCATTTGAGTCAAAAAGGGAGTCGAAGATGTCCCCAAAGCATGGAATTATCAATGTAATCCAAGTGATCGGCTTGTCATTAAAATAGGAATGTCAGAAGAGGAGATGTAATTGGTTTAGTGGAAATCCCTGTAAAATATGTCTGTGAGATAGGAATTGGTTAGCCTCAAACTCTATGGGTAGAAGAGCTGAGACCAAATCAACGAGATCCTAGAATGCTAATGGAGAATTGTCCCCAACAAGTAGTGGCATGTCTAAAGGATCTCCCATGGGTAGGAGAGATGGTAGGTGGGGTGAGATATATTTATCTTTTGGTGGAGGAGAAAGTGATGATGATTCTCCTATGAGTAGGAGAGTTAATATCATTGATTGTTTGGTAGGTTGCAAGGTATATGGTGAAACAACATCAATAGAAATCATGGACTCCTCTATGGGTGAAGGAGGAGATGAAGGGGAATCCTCTGAGGGTGAAGGATTGGAAGAGGTATGATCCTCCGTGGGTAGAGGAGCTCATGCCATAATTTCCTTGATAGATGAAATAGGTGGAAATTGAGGAACAGTCAGTACGATATCGAAAATAGCATGGACTTCATGGAAATTGTTATCGTTGGTTGAAGGCTCACCATTTTTATCAGATGATGGTGTATGATTAGGGAATTAATTCTTAAATATATGTAATTTTTGATTTTTTGGTGCATTCAAGTTATCGAGGACGAGATCTCCATTATCTAACATTTCTTGGAAAATGTTCTTAAAAGTTATGTTACTACCATCACTACGCCCTTTGACACAATGATAATTATAATAGTCATGTTCCTTATACCATGCAGGCATAGGAAGAGCAGGATAAAAACCAATATGAGGTTTTATAGGGGGTAGTGCAATGGCTATGACTTTAAGAAAATTTTCCAAGACTGAAGAATAGGGCTTTCCAATTAGAGTGAACTTTCGTTGTTCCCGCTAGAATTGAAAAGACTAAACAGGGGAAATATTTGAGGATGGTTTGGCTTGATTAGATGGATGAGATGGACCAGATTTTAGAACTACTATGTTGGTAGATCCTTTAGCTTTTGAATAATTGTTTTGGGGTTTTGAAGATAGAGAAGAATCATTTGATTTGGATGTGGCGTTCTTGTTTCACAATTGGATTTTTTTCTTCAATGACATGAATTTCCATCTTTCACACCATAGTAAATGCTTCATCGAAGATATGAAAGGTTTTTACCTATAGCTTTGGTGAGATGTGTCTAGCACAAGATCTAGTGAATAACTCTATAATATCAGGTTGAGGTAACTAGAACATTAATTGGTTGATAAAAAATTTCCAATAAGGAATGAAATCGTGATAGATTCGTTGTCATCTTGTCATATCGAATATAGGTTGGTCATGGTGACTTTTTTACTACATTGATTGAGAAGTGGTCCAGAATGCTTGAGCCACTTGACTAAAGGAGTAGATGGAATGTCTAGGTAAAATATTGTACCAATCTAAGGTGGGTATTGTCAAGGACATGGGGAATGTTCCTAGGAGTAAAACATCATCATGAGAAATTAGACAACACCCATTTTGAATGACCAAAAGTGTTGTTGCGGGTCTCATTTCTTGTTTAAATGAGTTGAACTTGGGCATTTCCCAATGCACAAGATATGAGAAAATAGAAATAGATGTATGAATAGGATCATTATAGATTTCCTCATTAGTTAAGGAGTTACAAAATCTAGAAACTAATGCTTCTAGTGTCAAGATCTTTTCCATCATCATTCTAATTAGGTCATTGGTGGTTTGTGAGGAATGGGTTCCTCCTATAGTAAAGGGAGGTTGATGATGGGTGCATGATGTGGATGACATCCCAGTATATGGGGGTGCCGAATATGAAAACTGTGAAGGAAGAATAGATGTGGGCAGAGGGTATCCTAAATAAGTGATAGATGTGATTGGAGGTTCTTTGGTGATGCATGTAAATAGGTGGAGTGGTCATAACGACTCTCATAGTAATTGGTGGTAGAGACTATGGGATGGAAAGGATGAGGTTTTGGAAGGGGGTGTGGGTTGCTGACACCATGGGTCGTTGTGATGTAACTGGTACATATGAGGTAAAGGGGGTAGATGGGGCCATGCTTAAGACATTTGGTGAAGGGATGGTCAACACCATGGTGTGATAGATGTTGTTCGTGCAAAAATTATAGTGGATGTGGGCTTCGGTTAAGAAACCACAGGGGGTAAGGTGGATGAAGTCAATGATGAGCTAGTAGTAGCTGACGTGGAATTGGGGGTGAGGGTAGGAGGAATAGATATGGGCATGTCATATACTAGTTGTCTTAAGGATTCTTGGGTAGATGAGTGGGCAAGATAGTATTATAAGGTTGTGGGATTCTAGTCATAGAGTCTTGTAAACTCCTCGTCACCGGTAGAAATGGTGATAGGATGAGTTGGATCCATATGTGATAGAATGGAAGGTGGCGATGCATTAGGTGGTAGTTGTTGATGGTTGACGTGAAATACAAGGGCGTTGGCTTGGTTGTGAGTCAACACCATGTGAATTAGCATGTATCAAGTTAATTGTATTATGTAAATGACATAGAGAACAAAAAAGAGAGGAAAAGAACAGATGCTGGTAAGTGGACTTGGTCAAGTGTTTCAGTTAAAAATCTAAATAGGGATATTGGAGCTTGTTAAGGTGATGGATGATGGTTAAAGGGGACCGATGATGGTTACAATAATTGATACCTAAGTTATTGTGGGAAAACACCAGTTTGAGAAAATGAAGCAGAACTGATGAAAATGAAATGGGGAAACTATACTTGACAGTGATATCCAAATGTTGGGAATATGATGATGTCCGAGGATTACAAATAGAAAATAAAAGGTCATAAAATTTGTTTGGGTAAAATAAACAAAAGGGGGTAACTCGACACCATTCTGTAAATCGATGAAGGTCATATGGGAAACCATGATGGTTGTTGGGACGCCATTACTATGAAATCTGAAGAAGTGAAGAAAAATGGATTTTGTAAATTAAATCAGATGAAGAATCAATCTAGAAATATGAGAATGATAATATGAGGCCCTGACACACTCAAAAATAGTCAGAATACTCCAACTATGATGGTGGAGTGTGAAAGGAAGAAGAAAATAAAGAAATGTAATCCTCACAACTCAAAACACAATTTAGGAAGAAAGCTAAGAAAAACATGTAATCCTATGAGTGAATTTTATATTACTTTAGCTTATTCTATTTGAGACTTAATTGTGAATTTAGAAAAAAAAAAATTGGTTGGGAAGGCATCATATGAGGAGAAAAATTCTAAAGGGTGGTTTCAGGTTATGTTTTGGTGGGGGAGGTCCTTTCTCTGAGATAATGACCTGGACAATGAAACCATTTTGGGCACCCATGTTTAATCCTTTGATCATGTGATCGTTGACAACTTCTTCTAGGTAAGATGTGTGAATTTTGTATTTTTGTAGTTTTTTAAAGAGAGAGAGAATAAAAAGTTCTTTCTATGATTCAATTATGTCAACCATTAGCTGGGCATGACTTCCAGTGTATAGGTTGCCCTCATTTTTAAATGTGAGCTAATAATGCAACATACAAGGATGAAATGCAACAAATTTTATAACCCAAATTGACAATTATATTCGATGTAGCAAGTGATGAATAGGTCAAGAACATGCTCTTTCACTACTATGAAAATGTAGGAAAAAGAAATGATTTGTTTTAAACACCAAATCAAAAATGTCATTTAGACAATTAGAAGAAAAGAATGTTACCAAGGAGAAGATTAAATGTGTATTTTTCAAAAGAAAGAAACACACAAAATTTCCTATATGAATAAAATGCAAAGAACCCAAGAGAGGGTCCCATTGACCATGCCAAAATGTTTCACCAATAATTTTCTTACGTATGAGAAAAATAGATAAGTTAAAGGTGAGGAGGAATACCTGTGAAATGAAGGTAGAAGGTAGAGTGAGTGCATTCTGATTTCTCGATCTAGTGCTAATTGTGAGAGCTTCCTTTGCCTAGGAGGAACTACTTGAAATGCAAAACAAGACCACAAGAGGAATATTAAATAGTATATGTCGTTGAACCGCCTAGCGTATGCTAGATCCGGGAAGTGAGATACTTCCTAGATGGCTTTCAATCCACTTTTTATCAAATCAATGCACATAAATGTAAGAAATACATGTCCTATTTCTAACAAGGTGATTTCGGTATCTCAAGTTATTAACAATGTTGATCAAAGAATACTTGGAAAAAATCACACAAGGATTCCACATGGGATTGCAGGACAAAAATAAAGGTTCGAAGGATAGGAAGGACCCGCACACGGAAGGTAGGTTCAGATTTCAGGACTTAGCCAATTTTGGGCATGAGAATCTATTTTTGGAAGATGGTGTATGGAACACATCAACGATGCAGAGAAGTGCGTGACAAACATTGTCTATATCTTCAAGTGTCTATGCATGGAGACAAGCTAAGGATAGAATGAACACTTCAATTATTTGTAAGAGGACTATAGATAGCACACTTGCATGTGTGGCTATAATTGTAAACAACGTGTGGCTATTAATAGCATGTGACCTATTTCTAGAGTAGTTAAGCGGTGAAGGGAAAGTCCCCACCCTATATATATGATGGTAGGTGCATAGTAAAAGAGAGATCTGTATGATGTATCAAAGGGACATAGGCATGTATGTATGATTTTGAATATGTGTATCAGATTCATATGTGCTTAAGATGAATTGACAGTACTGTAAGGAGCTTCTATACTTATTAATAGATGGAGGATATTGGCTGAATCTAAGTTTCATTCTGTGTAATTGAGTAGTGAATGTTAGTATTGAATCATGATTAATGTTTAAGCTCGTTCTTTCATAGATATATGGGTAGCATGCACTATAGAATGATGGATTAGTCATGAGTCTTTATGGTTCTTTCTTCATTATGTGTCATCTTGTTACAAAAACCCTAAAGAGGGACCTGGTACCTTTATGTGCTTTGGGTGAGTGCTTAGTATAGGTGAGTGATGTGCCAAAGCATGACTAGGGTGTTATCTTGCAAATTCTAGCCTACATCATTGGTTCCATTTTTTCGGGACCTCTTTTTGATTGCTTTCAGGATGGTTCATGATGAAGACGCACAGGTTAACTCTCTAGCAAGTATTAAGGAATAGATACATGATCTAGAGGAAGAATATGCACGACGGTTCAGTAGAGGATCTGATTTTAATGCACACACTTGGGTAGAATAGAACATGTATGACAGTTTATATGAGAGATTTTTTTCTATCTTTCTAGTAGAACTTTATAAGTGGCTTACGACTTATGTGTCTCAGCGGAATTGGAGATATTGCGCACTTGTTTGGACACAAGAAGAATTTCAGAATCTTTATAATGCTGATCTAATTTGGAATCGCATAGTGGATACGTAGTTTTGTGGTGTTCTAAACAGTTATATTCTAGAATATTCAATTTCGATGTACTCGTGCCTAGAGGTAGCTGAATTCTAGTTTTTACGGTATCCAAGAGGGACATATTTGCATGGTATTCCACTGGAGATCAAGATCTTAATGGTAACCTTTAACCTAGAGAGTAAACCGATGGCTAGCTAAACTTCACCATGCGCGAAGGTAGGAATAGGTTTGGTATTAAGATGGTAGACCTAGCAGCTAGAAAAGTAGAGAGAGGAAAGGTAACTTAAGTATAATGAGGCACATGAGAGGGAAATAGAGAAGAAACGTTCTATTGCAGAAAGTATGGTGTTGAGGAGAGAGATGGCTCATGAAGGATTTACGGCTCACGTAGAGGACATGGAGCCAGAGCATCAGGAACTCCCCCATCTTGGAAAGCATGATAGAGATCCCTTATCAGCATCGCATGGAAGTACACCAGCAGAGACTACTTGGGCTGCAGGCACGCATCTTAATCCACCTAGTGACCTAGCCTTTGCATTTAGTTTTTCAGTATCTAGTACGATAAGTACTCAATAAGATAACTTGGGAAGTAGGAGAGTAGAAATAAGCTAGTGATCAAGTACATCAATGGCAGGACAAACAACTTCAATGTTATATGGAGGAGCATTCTTGGGTGCGTCATCCGCACAGAATGTGAGCACGCAGAATGTTGGATTCACCTTTGGAAGTGGAGCTACCTCACATATTGTAGGGGTTTAGTATAGTACTACTTTGAGCACGGGAGTACATCTACGAGGTCCTAATCCAACTATAGGTGGAGGATCAAGAGGTATAGGTGGTTCTAGTTTTGATAGATCTAGTGGTTTTGGAGGTAGAGGAAACCCAAGGGGTCTGGATCGGAGTGGTCAAGGTCGCAACAACCACAAAATATCTATATGGATATGTCCCTCCACCTCCCGAGTATAGAGGTATAAAGGATGCTACCAAACATGTGCATATGTGTGAAATTTTGTGGCATGCTAAAGGGATTACAATGATGAGTGAAAGGAAAGTCAATTCGATACTACATTATAGGGTGCGTGCACTTCTAGTATAGGAATTTTGACCCCGATCAAAATTGTGTGGATTATTCAAAGCATTGAGGGATGCTTTTTTGAAAGAGTTCTATATCCCCGAGTTTCGGTAGAAGAGTATAAGTGCGCTCAAAGATATCAAGTAAGGCACTACGAAAGTGTATGTGAGTATGATGCTCATTTTAAGACACTTCTATCTAAGTTGTCTTATGATATACACACTATTCAAAGCATGCACGGTGGTTCGTTGGAGGATTGATTACACCTTTTAGGAGGGTGCTATCACATAAAACATACACATATCTGCATAAATTACCTGGAAGTAGCTTTGCGTCTTGAGGCAATTGAGAGCATTGATATTGGTGTTAGTCTGTTTCTAGAGGCATATATTGTAGCTATGGAAAAATAGTTAGAAAAGTTGTCGGTAAATTTAGCCCATGAAACACACTTAGGAATTTAGTGTACAGATTGTGAAGTGGAAGGTCACACCAAGGATAGTTGTCCTCACAGATCTGTTTGTTCATTATTATTGGACTGTGAAATTTTCCATTTGAATTAGGATGCTATTTACCGTCCTTTGTTACAGCATGTGATAAAGAAGAATGTATCTTTCTTTTGCAAGATTTGCAGGTCCATGACCCATGATACTCAAGATTGTCAGTTGATTGGTAAGATCCATGATGCCATAGATATTGGAGTATGATAGACATGTATAACAAATATTTCGAGGGTAGGAATGAGCACCGAGGATTGGGATCATAATCGGATGCGTTATAACAGGAATGAGGGGCATTTCAAAGGAGGTCGTGGAAGAGGACATGGATATTGTGGTGGATATGGAGGATGAAGTCGAGGAAGGAAGAGGAGATTTTCCTCATGGAACATGTTATACGTGTGGATCCCCTAATCACTATAGGCACGAATGTGCTCAACAATGCATGTTCTTTCTACAGGAAGAACCATAGCTATGAAGAGCTCCCGAACTTATATGAGCATCTGAGTAAACAACATAAGAAAGAAAACAAATGTGTTGAGATGGTTCAAATCCATCGCACGGTAGAAGACCAATGGATGCCCAATATAACAAAAGGATGTTAGGCATTGAAAGTAAAGATCACTACATGTGTTGAAGATGCATGCGCATGAGAGGCATTGCATCAGAATCCTATGATTACCAAGGAGGAAGTTTTGCACACGAGGTATCCAGATCCTGCTCATAAGAAATAAGTTTACTAGGATACCATGGAAGTGCTAAGGAATCTTCGAGTGAGATACAATACCTAAAGGAACAAAAGAAAGTGTCAGAGATAGTCCAAACTGATATCGATGATCTGCGGGAGGTATGGAAGATGTTACATCAAGAGAACATTATTTCACTATTGGGAAGTTGTTTGAAAGGGAACACTCTACGCGCAAGTCTTGAGACCGGATGACAAATTTTGCATGCAAATCTTCCCCCTGATAGCATTTATTATGACAAGGAAATTACTTTGAATGTTGTTGTGGATGGGTGGTTGTTGAGCAACATATTGATCGATACAGGTACGGAAGTAAATGTGTTGACATTAGATGCTTGGGTACAAATGGGGAGGCCTCCATTGCAGCCATCATCTAATGTGTTGTTCATGGCAAAACTGGACTAAGGCCACCCCCATAGGAGTGTTGAAGGATGCATCTATAACTATACAAGGGGCCAAATTCTTGGGGATTTTGAGGTATTAGCATTTACAAAAGTAGATAATTTTCTAGCCTTTCTTGGATGCCCTTGGTGTTATGCAAATAATGCTGACTTGAGATTCAATAAGGGATATATCAGCTTTGAAAACAAGGAGGAGAGGGTTGTGATACCATTGACAGATGGGAAATCCACACCCTATGTTGAGCCCCTAAGTGAGGAGGACTTAAACAAAGTCTATGTACGTGTTATTCAGGACCCAGAGGTCAACGAGCCATCAAAAGAAGGAATTTTACAGTGGGAGGATTCTCATTCTATTAGTGATACTATGAGTATTGCTTGTGAAAATTGGGCTCATGGTACATATGAATTAGTTGGGCACGAGGTGAAAAGTGTGGTTGTGCGCATGAATAGATTTCACTCAATTCGACGGATAGGAAGCACGGTACCTTGGTATACTGGGATAGAATATCTTTCTGCCTTTTTAAAGGCCATGGAAATGAAGTGGGTAGATCTAGTTGTAAGGAGAGATATGTTAGTGTATGCACTATGTGGGACAACAACATGCTAGTGGGTAGTCCATAGAGATAATCTTATAAACTAGGAAGAGATTGGCATAGCTTTGTCTACCAGGTTTATAAGGAATAATGCACCTACGAAATCTATGCTTATCATGGTGAGCGACCTATTCAACATCACATTCAGAAATGTGAGAGACTTTGGATAGCAGGACTGGAAGCATTACCACTTTCACTCTGGGTGCATAGATTGTATTCCACTCTGTAAGGATGTGCACGTGCTTGGTATGTATATGCAGAACTACATAGAGAAATTGGGAACTGGAAAAATTTGACTACAAGTATGATTCAAACATTTGATTATTTCTCGACTCAACCTCGGTAGCAAAGGCATTAAAATTTTTCAAGTGCTTAACTATGGGAGATAGTGAAAGAGCTAGAAGAACATATTCAGGAATTATTCGGTGAGATAGAGTTTAGAGCATGTTTTGAAAAGGAAGAAGAAATAGACTCCAAACTACTTGAGCACGCTTTCCTTGAGAGAGAAAAAGGAAAGATGGTTTACATCATGGATGATGAGGAAGTTGAAAACTTGGATATTGAGCATTCACATGGGGTGCACGAGGTCTTGGAAAATGCAGACAAGGACACATGTGCCTACCATGAACCTATGAAGATAAAGAAGGTGAATATAGGTTCGGAGGCTGAGCCTAAGGAGGCCATAATTGGAGATTACTGGTCAGACTCGGAGGTAGCAAAGATCATCGAATTACTCAGAGATTATCAGGACTTATTCCCTAGAGGATATCATGAACTTAAAGGCATACATGAATCACTTGGGGAAATGAAGATCAAACTTAAGGATAGTGCACTGACTAGTTAGAAAGAGACCCTACATGATGAATCCTAATTTATGCAAAAAGGTAAAGGAAGAAATTGATAAAATGTTGAAATCTAGAATTATCAAGCCCCTTGATGAGTTAGAATGGGTTAGCCCAATGGTGATCGTAAAGAAGGAAGGGTGAATTAAGATATGTGTGGAATACAGGTAGCTAAATACTACATGCATCATAGATCCTTTCCTATGCCATTCACTCGAGGAAATCTTGGAAGGAGTTGCAGGGCATGAAATATATTCTTTCATAGATGGATTTTCAGGTATCATCGAGGGTTTAGATAGCTCGGGAGGATCAAGAAAAGACAACATTTAGAACTGAATGGAGTAGTTTTTCCTATCTTTGCGATGCCATTTGGATTGAAAAATTACCGCTTTATTTTTGCGCATAGTTGTTTAGGCATTCAAAAAAATTATTCACAACTTCTTACAAGTTTACCTAGATGACTAGACAATATATGGGCTTGTGAAAGACCATTGTGAAAATCTGCACTTAATGTTTGAACGATGCGAGACAATTAAGTATCTATTTGAATATAAAGAAGTGCATATTTGCTACGCCATTTGAGATCTTTGTTAGGACATATAATCTGCAAGGAAGGCTTGTTAGTCAATCTAGCCAAGGTTGCAGTCATTTTAGGCCTAGAATTGCCTACTAGTCAAAGTGAGGTGCATGGATTCTTAGGTCATACGGGGTATTACAAAATTTTTATAAAAGGGTATGCTAAATATGCAACACCCTTGGAAGAATTACTAAAGGGGAAAGGTACATTTTATTGGGGAGAACACAGAAAAGTAGCGTGTTTAAAATATTAATACTGAGAGAGTTACTCCTGCACCAATTCTACATTTTCCATCATGGGATAAACCATTTCATGTACATGTGGATGCTTCGGTATGGCCATTGGTCTTTGTGTTAGCTCAACATGGTGAAGGTATTATTGATCATCCAATTTTTTTGCTATTAGGAAGTCAATTCTACCTTGAGAACGGAATTATACAACTATAGAGCGGGAAGCTTTTTCAATGATTAATGCATTGTAAAATTTTTGTGAGACTGTTAGAAACACCATTTTTGTTTTATACGAGATCACATGGCATTGAAGTATTTAGTAAATAAGCTAGTTTTAAAATGGTGCATATGTAGATGGGTGCTCCTATTTCAAGAATTTGACTTCACGGTTGTGGTGAAACCAAGGAAAAGCAACTACGGACTAGACCATTTATCTAGAATCAATACGGGAGAGGAGTCACAAATGATTAAAAATGTTGGATGCATAGTTATACAAGTTACAATGCACACCCATGGAACTAGAAGACATTGTTGTCTTTCTATAAATATGTATGACACCGAAGGAATGGAATCATTAGAAAAGAAGAAGCTTGCTATACACATGACACCATTTATGTTGATCAATCGTGACCTTTACAAGTTACTGCAGAGATGAAGTACTACATTGTTGTGTGTTAGAGCATGAGCACAAGGATATCATGGAAGAAGATCATGGTGGTATTACGGGAGGAAATTATGCGAGATGATGTGACTACTTGAAAGATCTTAATTGTTGGCTTATGGTGGGAGACACTATATAAAGACTGTAAAGACTATTGCAAGGCGTGTAATCATTGTCAGCACCTAGGAAAAATAGGGCAAAGAGATGAGATCCCTTTGAGACCAATTACTAGTCTGAATCATTTGAGAAATGGGCCATTGAATTTTTAGGACCTATTTTTCCAGCCGCGTGTAGGATTGGATCACGCTATATCATTACTTGCATAGATTATCTCACACGATGGGTAGAAGCAACACCTACCAAAGACTGCATTTGACAGCCTACAATAGCTAGGTTTCTATAGGAGAATGTTCTTACACAATATGGATGTCTTATAAGCTTGACAACCGATAGAGGTACACACTTTTGAATGAGACCATCGGGATCCTATTGGATGAGTTTATGGTTGTACACCACAAAACTACACCTTACTATCCTCGGGAAAATGGAAGCGTTGAGGCTTTCAACAAAATTTTGGGCCATACTTTGACAAAAATATGTGATGTTGAAAGAAAGGATTGGGATGACAAGGTGTCACTGTTCTTTGGGTGTATAGAACAACTTATAAGAGATTGAATAAATCTACACCATTTCAATTGGTGTTTAACATCGAAGTTGTTCTTAATATAGAATTTATGTTACCTTCTTTGTGCATTGCAGGTGCTGGAGGCTTAGCTGACAAACAAGCTTTAGAAGAACGGATTGAAAAGATGATTCAACTAGATGAGTGCTGAGCCATAGCATGATGGATTCAGAAGTAGGAAAAATCTAGGCAAAAAGCATGGCATGACAGAAACATAAGAGATAAAAATTTTGAGATTGGAAAAATGGATCTTCTTTATGACTTAAAGTTCTTGTGCCATCCGAGTGCAAGCTCAAAGTACAATGGTTGGGGCCGTATGTTATAACGTTTATACTTGACTCAGTGCATGCCGATTAGAAGCACTTGATGGAATACGGCTACCCGGTTACTTTAAGGAGTAGGTTGAAGCCCTACTATAAATAATTCTTCTTGGTGTTTGTAATAAGGTAGTGGTGCCATTTACTCTAGGTTTTCAATTTGGTATTTATTTGATGTATTTCCATTATTATCACTATGATTTATCAATTTAGTTGTTGTTTTTGTAATAAGCACGCTTGCACACATGAAGATAATTACTTGTATGAAGAATGTGGGATGGTTGTCGTTATCCAAGAAAAGGACCGAGGGACTTGAAAGGTGAAAGAAATGAGCTGCTACAGTGTGATTTAAAGAGGATTTCTTCTCAAAAGGTGACCAAGGATGAAGGAACAATATAACATGAGTTAAGCGGAGGCCATGACGGCTACCAGGGAGAAGGTGCGGTGATGAGGTACTTAAGCGTAGGAGCACGTGCTAAAGAGAAGTCTGTGACCGGAAGGTAGGAAGGCATGCTAGAAGGTTAAAGATGGGCATGGAGATGTACTATGCAAAATGAATGGATTTGGTCAATGAATAAAGGAATATTTGGTAGGTGAGAAGTAATAAATGCATCAAAATTTGAAAAATTTATATAAGGAAGGGATGCAGATTCATTTTTACTGTTGCAACTAAGAATATTTGAGAGAAGAGCCAAGTGCAAAGAGCCGAGTGATTGAGTTAAAGTGCGATGGGTGTGAAGCCAAGAGTGACAACTAGATCTCTAATTTAAGGAGCTTGCGTCCCTAGTGGTGAAGGGTTTGAGAAAAGAAAGGAGACAGAGAAGAGTTAGGTTACAAGGTTTCCACCTAGGGTAGAGTTGGATCGAGCTAGTGTTTGATTCGAATAGTTACAGGAGTGAAGAGGAGACATTGACAAGGTAAAAATGGCACCAAAGAAGGCATCTCAGCAGTAGCAACAAGAATAGAAAAGAAGAAGGTGGTCGTTAAGGAGGAAGAGATTACACCCGAAAGTCATTTTTTGGAGATGCAATACCCAGAAGGGGTTATTGTTGGCCAAGAATGGGATTCACCCATTAGAAAAAGTAAGGTGAGTGAATATAATCATAGGACATTGGAGAAAAAAAAGGAGCTCAACTCCTTACTCATGGTTAGAACCAACAAACACATGGTAGATGATATGTCGGTATATGATGATGTGGATTGAAAGATCTTGTCGAAAATTAGGGTATTTCAGTTATATGAGCTGCCATACTTTGGGAAATATGAGCCCTTGTACCAGTGGCTCATGAGCAGGGTTCATGAAGACTACTTCCACTTTGCAAGACGTAGAGCTAGAATTTCATCTACACTTATTTCATTAATGACAGGTCTGAAGGCCACAAGAGAAGATATAAAAAGTGACCTCACAGAAAAAGCCATGATTTTGAAGACCAAACAGGAGTTGGGATACCTGAAGGGTCCATGCGGAATGGACATAGACAAATTTAAGAACTATCTAGTTATACAAGCTGCAACACACTTGGTTACCAAGTTGAATGATCAGGAGTGGTGGTCGTAGGTAAACACCATGTGGTTGCATGTGGTGTGGAAGATGTTGGAAGGGATAGTATACAACATTGTCAGCTATATTGCTAGAGAAAATAGTCAAGGAAGCATGCACAGGAGGGAAGATCAGCTTTGGGGCTATTCTCCTATCACTGGTCTTCATGGAAATCGGAGTACCAAATGGACCAAAAGAGAAAATATGGGAATATCCCATGGAGAACAAGTCCCCAGCTGAAAGATTCAGCAAATATCTATGCAAGGGGACTATGACAGATGAGGTGAAACAAAGGGCGGAGAAGTGGTATGATAGGCTCCGTATGGCATTTGGAGAAGAGTGACACATTCCCAAGGACCTACTAGTAGTGGTAGAGAAGTAAGTTTAGTTTACTATATGCTGGCATTTCTGCATCATGTGCTTTCTAATGAAGGATGGAACTTGGAGCCCTTGGTGCAAGTTACCTTATGCCTTCACTGCAAGATATTTTCAGGAGTCTGTTAATAGGTTTACCAACACACGCAGATTAAAATTCAATGTAGACAAGGTAGAATGTGATTACCACACACTGCGGAAGAAGTATGTATACCCTAGTAGGAGTGCCTACATAGAGAGAATCATTTCTAAAGTTCTGAACATCAAGCCAATAATCTTGGCTGTAGCAAATTTGGGGGAAGCACTGTCGTATCTCTAGTTGAAGTCAAAGATGGAGAACAAAAAAATATGTGAAAGGTGAGTTTGCAATTCCAACTCCACCAAAAGGAAATCATATAATGGATAATGTCCCAAAGACCTAAGTCCTCAGAGAAAATTGAAGTGCAAGATGAGGAGGAAGAGTGTGAAGATAGTGGTGGCTTGGAGCATAGGGGTAGGAAACATCCTACAAGTCAGAGAGAAGATGAGCGCACCGTTACACCGCCTCAGCCACATGAAGGGGAGGAAGAGGAATTGAATTCATTCCAAGGGGAGCACAAGTTTAAAAGGGTATTTAGGAGAACAAGGACCCAAGGTGTTACTCTAACCTCTATGCGCAGATCACCCCGACTCTCCCCATAGAAGGAAGCGACCGTGCTAAGAAGGAGGAAGCTGAAGCTGAGAAAGGACAAGGAAGAGTCTAAGGAAAGCGCACCTACATCTCCTACACCCCCAAAGCACATAGAAGAAAATGGTGAGGCATTAAAGGAGAAGGATGAAGAAGAGAGAAGACTAGAGGAAATAGCTATAGAAGATGCACAGGACATGGAGACGCAAGCTCTAAATTTGGAAGCTAGAGTTCCTAAGTAGCAGAGGTCTAGAAGGGTGAGTGGAGAGCACATTCCATGAGCCATGGGGTATACTGAGGACATAAGAAATATTATGCGCACCCGCTTCTAGAGCACAATAGCGCAGAAGGATCTATTTGGTTTGGAGTTGATGGATGAAGATATGGCAACCATACGAACATGAAAGTAATTATCTTGGTCGATGCACACCCACATGGAAGAGCCTAATTTCTATGTATGTGGAGAGTCATGCATGTCAAGGTGATTAAAGAAGTAAACCCAAGCTAGACACATGAAATTAAATCCTACTATCATGTCAGACAAGTAGGTCAGTAATGCATTGGTGAAAGTTTCGGTGGAGGTGGCCAGAAGAAACATGGATAAATCTACCACAATCAAGGTGCTAGGTGAAGAGTTGAAGATGAAGGATGCGGAGATAGCACACATAACACAGGAAAGGGAATTCACACAAAAGAATAATGAATTATTCATAAGCATTGTAGAGGATATTGGGGACAATGTAATCAGAGCTAGGCCACACTTAGAGCCCAAGGTACCACAAACATTTCCTTTAGTGATACACTATGTGGGGAAGTCAGTGGACTTGGTGCTAGAAGATGAAACTCTGCATATGCAAGTGCCAAAAAAATAAGAGAAGGATGTTAAATGGGAAAGACCATCAATGATGAGGAAAATCACATCATATGAAGGGCTATTGTAGGCATTACAAGAAGTCTTGAAGAAAGCGGATCAAGCTTTGAATATATGCACAACTCCAAAGGCGTTCATCAACATTAAGACCTTGGAAGAGACCAATGAGGTCTAGAAGGCCATGAAAGATGAGACATTGGGCCACATAGAAAGGTTGGCTATAGTTAAACAAAAGCACAAGGCCTTGAGAAAGAGCACAAGAGCCGCACAAAACTCAGCTAGAAGATCTTGGAAAACTAATTGCACAGAAGATGGACCTTTTGGAAGGAAGGATGACATCCATGTCCAGTGTTGTGTTGGTTCTACATAATGATAAATGGGAAATTGCATTGGATGAGTTAGAGTCCATAGTTGTGGATATCCTAGAGAAAGTGGAACAGGCACTCACTGAATGGTAAGAATTGGAGGCTGCAATAAAAGAAGAGTATCAGAGCTAATCTAATGGCGCAATCGATACTGAGGAGGTTGCTTAAATAACCTCATATAAATTCTTTATTTTTCAACAGTTTTCATTCTTATTCTTCATTTAAAATTTTTAGATAACCATTTTTGGGATTACAATGAGATTAGTGTGGGCTAATGTTGATCAAAGAATACTTGGAAAAAATCACACAAGGAGTCCAGGTGGGATTGCGGGCCAAGAACAAAGGCATGGAAGGAGAGGAAGGACCCGTGCATAGAAGGCGGAGTTCAGATTTGAGGACTTAGCCAATTTTGAGCATGAGTATCTATTTTTGGAAGATGGTGTGTGGAACACATCTATGATGCACCAAACATTGTCTATATCTTCAAGCGTCTATGCATGGAGACAAGCTAAGGATATAATGAACACTTTAGTTATCTATAAGAGGACTATAGATAGCACACTTGCATGTGTGGCTATAAGCGTAAATGGTGTGTGGTGGTAGTAGCATGCGACCTATTTCTAGAGTAGTTAAGTGGTGAAGGGAAAGTCCCCATCCTATATATATGATTGTTAGGTGTATAGTAAAAGAGAGATCTATGTGATGTATCGAGGTACATAAGCATGTATGTATGATTCTAAATATGTGTATCAGATTCATATGCGCTTAAGATGAATTGATAGTACTATAAGGAGCTTCTATACTTATTAATAGATGGAGGATATTGGCTGAATCTAAGTTTCATTCGTGTGATTGAGTAGTGCATGTTATTATTTAATCATGATTCTTTGTTTAAGATCATTCTTTGATAGATCTATGGGTAGCATGCAGGTAGAATGATGGATCAGTCATGAGTCTTTATGGTTCTTTCTTCATTATGTGTCATCATGTTACAAAGAACCCTAAATAGGGACTGGTACCTTTGCATGCTTCAGTGAGCCCTTAATCTAGGATGAGTGATGTGATAGTACGACTAGGGTGTTATCTTGCAAATTCTAGGCTGCATTAAACAAAATATTAAATAAAGTCAAATATAGCATACACAATTAAATCTAACTTAGGTTAGGTGTTTGTTTGAAAGTTAGGTAGGTTGGCAAGGTGGTTGGAGTAGGTTGGGGTCGGATCTCTCGATGATTCAGTTATTTGGATGAAGGTTATTAGGTTCTTGTTATGGGAAGGATTACCAATTATAGATCGGAGTATGCGTTAACATCCCGCATGCCCCGCTTAGCCCCCGTGCCCTTTGTTTTCCCCTTTTTCCCTCTTTCCTTGGCCTCTTGACCTTCTTAAACCGCCGCCCTGAAGGGCGGCGGTCTCGTGACCGCCACCCTAAAGCAGGCGGCGGTCCTGTGCTGCCCGCCCTGCTCAGAGCGGCGGTCCTGTGCGCGTTTTCCAGAACGCTCTTTTGACGTGACTCGCGTGAAATATCACGTTTCACCAGCTTTTCTTTGCCGACTTGAGCATGCATTAATGTTTTGGTCCCCAGAGCAGTGTTTTTCCTTTGTTTATTGTTTAGGAGTTCAATTTGGTTTTGGTTTTTGAGAGTTGGAATTCCTATAAATGCATGGTTTGTGTACATGCAAATGGGCAGAATGTAGAAGAATTTGGTGAAGAATTTGGTGAAGAATTTGAGCTGGAGCTTTTGGTCACCATTTTTCCTTGTTAGAGTCTTCTGATTTTAGTGGTTTGGTTAGCTTGCTTAGGATTGATAGCATAGTTCATTTCATACTTGGTTAGTATTGCTCAGCTGTTGGTAAGCCACAGACCCATCTTGTGCAGGCAGTGTTGTTGTTCCATCCAATCCGGTTAGAAGCTTGCCTCTAAATTCCTCTTTGCTGTAGATTTATTTTTACTGTGTCTTGGAGTTCTTAGTTCAATTCATTATATACCTGGTTAGCTTTATTCAGTTGTTGGTAAGCCACATATCCAACTTGTGCAAGCAGTGTCTTTATTTTGAAATAGAATAGCTTAGGAAGCCATTAAAGTTGCAGGTTTTGCTCTTCGTATAGGATAGTTTACGAGGTTCTGGTCGCTTCATGTTGCATGACTCGCAGTAAAATCCCGCTAGGAATCGCATAAGCCAAGCTCTGTACTCTTGCGCTATCCCTCTCCTACTCGCATTCTCGGTCTGCATTCTGAGCTGTCCTTGTCCCAAAATCTACTCCTATCGGTGCTAGCATTACACGCTTTTACGGATCAGTGAACACAAAAGAGCGAGAAGATCATGCGGGGCGAGATCACACACCATCGGATTCGCCAGCAGCATTACTGCGGAGTCCAGGTTTTAAATTTCAAAGTTCTAGTCGGATTCATATCAAATAGAGTAGTTAATCACTTTATTTCATTTCATTCTATTCTCGATATTGCCGGGAATTTGTGGGGATTGATAGTTTAGAAACTATGATTCCTCCTCATACGAGGTAGGATCGAGAATCTTGCGAGTAGATTAGACAAACTATTTTTTATTTAGAATAATTCTACAAATCGCACGGGAAAATAACCACACTCGGTTATCTTTATCATTTTTAATTATTGTTTAGTTATTATTTCTAGATATGCTTAAAATAGTTTGCTTTCCTTAAAATTGTTAAATATTTCTTAGAAGAATAAAAGTTATATATGTTAGATTTATTTCACGTAGTTAGAATTTGTTTCATTCTAGATTAGATTTTTTTGTTTCGTATGACAATTACGGGACCTCAAGAGCCCAGGGAATATATATTTGAGCCAATCGTGCCTCAACCAAACCTCGTCACAGCGATAGTTGACATAGACCAAAATCTCAGGATACAAGTATTCCAAAAAACCACAGATTTACAACTGATCAGTTCTCAGTTAAGAGGATTAAACATAGAAGACGACCAAGCACATGCGTTTTGGTCAAGTCAGCCAAAACTCTGATTACTCTAGAAAACATCCACATGAGCTGTAGAAGGGCTCGAAGAGAACAAACATTCGGGTGTGATCCTCTAGTTCCACTGACCAGGATATTTGGAGACACCCTCGTAGATATAGATACCCGGCTTAAATCCAGGTTGCGAGAACGTCTGTAAGGTATTCTGAGAAGATCGCACAACTATTGGTTCTAAACATAGAAGCTGAGAAAGCATACGATTACTGGATACTAGGGATTAGAACTTGATCTCGCGTATGACCATAACAGGACCGCAACAACCAAGAGTCTACGGTTGTGACCCACAGATCCCACAGCCCAACGAATCCACAAGTCAGTTAGATATAAACACTGGCCTACGCACACTAGTATTTCAGTCCACTCCACTTCCACCTATCATCATCGAACAACTGTCCTTACTAGATATAGCGGCTAGCGAAGCTAGGGAATTCTGGACTAGGCCAGAAAATCATCCGTAGAGCCAATTATATTCATCATCCACTATATGACCTTATCGGGATATATACGAAACAATCCCGAGGTCATTTTCCACGTATTCCATACCCAACCCATAGATCGAATCACGCGAGCTCGATATTGATTGGAGCCTTGAGCAGTCATCCTCGGCGATATCTATCACACGATCCAAGTTAGAAGGGCCTTCTTTGCCTTAGATTTGTAAATTCCACTAGTGCGTGTCGAAGACATTAGACTGCCTAACTAGTTTGTCTGCATATTCCATCCCCACCGGCTGTCTCGGCACGACCTCGGGAGGTCGGGTACGCGGAAGAGTTACTTGTTGATTCTCACGCTCGCCTGTCGCTTTTCCGACGTACAAAATTGGTGAACCCGACGTGAAACAAACAATTGTTTCACCTTCTCTTTGAGAAGTTTTCAAATCTTCTCTCATCCACCTTCGCTCCTTCCCATTATTCTGCGGGTATTCATATACCCCCCGAATATGTCGGGATTCGATGCATATGGCAGACCCCTCTTGGGTCTTGAGGCATACTACGCCCAACAGAATAGGGAATCATCACCCTCGCTCTCAGTATGGGGTGACAACTATTCAACTAATCGATTGTCAACACAAACCCCAAGAATCGAGATATAGTTCGTCTTTTCAAGGCGAAGAGTTAGATCAACCCCTCGAACCCAACAAGCAGAGCCTTGAGTTCAAACAATATGCGTTTACGGAGAATCTGGTTCATCTCCTCAAATGTTACTCGGACCACAAATTAGTAGGCAATCAGATCCATACTGGTCTTAGATGATGGACAGTCAACACGTTATCCTAGGAGTGAACAACGCTCCGGGGAATGTACCCATCTATAGGAGGTTTACAAATACAACCCGAAATCTCTTTTCAAGAAAATACCTCTATGCCCTTTGCATACGGGAAATATGCAGGAGAAACTTGGCAAGATAGCGATCAGTTTATGACAGGATATCACATGTACCTTCTACAACACCAAGGTATACAACAAACGCCGCTCGGGGAAAAGTACCGTGACTTCACCAAATGAAGTCATTTCAGCGTTAGTAGAAAGAGTGAGAGGGTTAGAAGGCGGCTCAAGCAAGTCAAAATTCTCCGTTCATACAAGCGGGAAGTTCGATCCTCCATACCACTCAGTCGGGGTAGATCTCCTTACGGGAGTAGGCACGTTAGGCATGCCTCCTCAATATCCACAACAAGCGCCAACATGAGGCCTATCATCTCTAACACTATTCCTCCGGTCTAGTGTCGAGCAGTCCGTTCCTCGACAATACCCCGTCTACTTAAACATATACTCTAAATCACCACAAGGAGATATGTTCTCCTCTCCGGCATGTTTGCTCAAAGCGCGGGGACCTCCTATGCCCCTGCTGCATGCGCGTCTGCACTGCTGCCGTATCAACAACCTATCCCACCACCACTCCCTCACCAAACACCATCAATGGTGAAAGCTATGCGATAGGGACTTATTCGAGAATATCTAAAGGAACCCTTAGATTTCACCATACGAAGCGTCATGCTTCCAAGACCTCTCACTGATTTGCCTAAGTTCAAGGGTGAGGGAGATCAACGCACATATCAAAGCTTACGCTACAGCCATACGAGAATTACTCCCTTGGGATGGGGTTGTTGCTAAAATATTCCCAAAAAACAACTTGGAGGGCATTGCTCTCGATTGGTATTATAGAATACCTGAGGCTTCCATACATTCATTTAAACAACTCGTGTCAGAGTTCATCAAAGCCTTCGACATGAACAAACTGCTAAGAACAGGAATCAGGGAATTCTTGCACATCAAACAAGAACACAATGAATCTATCGCCCATTTCATCCAGAGGTGGCGTACAGTTCTTTACTCTTCAGCAAGTGCTCCAAACATGGATCCAGATGGAACTATGCGATTTATTCCTTCATTCTCTCAGCAGAGAAGTGAAAGAAGAAGTCCAGAAGTTCCCACTAAGGACTTATGATGAAGTACTTGAGAGCGCTCTGCGAATAGATCAAGCAGCGATAGATAGTGGTCGTAAGACATACGGAGCAAATGGGAGGTTAATCACCTCCACTCAAAATACTACAACTACCACAAATGTCAATCAAGGACCCAAAATCCTTAACAAAAATCGTGGGGTAACAACGGATGGGGTAACCGACCAGCCCAAGAGGGTAAATGTCGTTAATACTCCGTCACAAACAAACAACCAGTGAAACAACAACTTTACCCCAAGCGGTCAATACAGTGGATTTTAACCATCCACAACAACAACAACAACAACAACGGTGAAATCCCATACAAGGGCCAAGCCAAAACTCATTTGGTTACCAAAACCAAAGTCAAAACCAAAAACAACAATTCCAAAACTTTGGTCCTAATAGGCAGTTTGATCGGAATTTTAGGCCACAATACACACCAAACCAACAAAGCGGGAATTATAATCCCAATTCTTATTGTGGTTTCCATAAAATTCATGGTCACGACACTAGAGCGTCCGTGACTACAATAAATTTATGCAAGCGTTTGCGAGAAGAACAAAAGCAGTTCTTCTGACGGACACATTCTTGGCGAGATCCGTCTCATCATCACCAAATACTCTCGCGCGGGGCAGTTTCTCCTCGAGAATGCTCCCCTCAAGATCTTTAATGATCCGCTCCCAATCATCATGACAGCAATAGGCTGAATCCAGCGGAACAAACAAAGGTGCGGTGATGGGAAGCAATGACCATGAAGCCTCGACTTCATTAAATCCGTCGATCGCGCCACGGTTGGGAGCTCAGCGAGACCTAAGATAGTCGAGTTTGGTAGAATTAGGCATTTGAACTACCTATCGAAGCTATAACGAGAACACGAGAGTATTTCTCTCAACCAAGCCCAAGTCATCTGCCAGAGGCAGATAAGAGTCAGCAAATAGTTGAAAAACCCATCGGTGCGTATGATTTAATTAGTGACCTAACAAAGACCTTCTCACACATTTCATTTTTGGACTTACTAAAGAACTCTCCCCCTCACAGAGCTGCTCTTTTAGAAGCATTAGGTCTAGGCCATCTAATTAACATCACTCCACCTCCCGAAACACAAGTAAATCACGTAGATTTTGATATCCACCCTCCGGGGCAGCCGGACAAGGATGTCGAATTCATCTTCGAAATAAGTAAAATGCCCACAGATCTTTGAGATCGCACGCCGAGGTGATTGACCTTACACTTGCAAGTGTGGGTTTATAATAACTATGTAAAGCGGGCAATGGTTGTGATGGGGCTGCAGTTAACATAGTCCCTTTCTCTTTCCTCCAAAAACTTGGATATGGAGAAACAAACTGTTCCACTACATGAAATACCTTGAGAGGCTATGATAGCCTTAAAGCCACTTCGATAGGAACTATAATACTGCCGGTCACCTTAGGGCCCAAAACCATCTTGACTGAGTTTTATATTATAGATCGGGAAACTAACTATAATATGATCCTCGGCCGACCTTGGATACATCGAATGAAGGCAATCCCTTCCACGCTATTTCAAGAAGTAAGATTCTTGCATCTGGGAAAGGTATTTGTAGCCAAAGGCGATCCAAAACCTTTCGATTTGCACCTAGCTGATTTAAAGAAAAGACCAAGGGTGCACTCGGAATTTGAGCTGCCAACAAACCAACTTAATAAACCCTCTGACCCAAAGCCAGAGGAAAAGTTGATACCTCTGACGGATCTTGAAACTACCGGCATAGCCAAAACAATTCCAACCCCTAAAGGTAAAACTAAAAAGCAGTATCATTAGGGACTACTGCGAAAATCGTTGAGATGATAGAACAAGATTCACCAATGTTCTTACCATTCGATTCAGTAGGCATAGGATTTTCCCTAGGTGTTGGTTCCTTACCGTGAGAGGATCTACGTATGGTAGAAGTAGAGTGTGCAAGCGCAGCGAGATGCCCCAACATCTACACTCCCGGCTAAGTATTGGACTCTCCATTTCGATGGAGCTAAATGTCGTTATGGAGCGGGGCAGGTATAATTCTTACTTCACCCGAGGAGAAGGTCCTCCCATTCTCTTTTAAGTTAAACTTTGAATGCACAAACAATGGCGCTGAGTACGAAGCCCTCCTCCTTGGCCTCACCTTAGCCAGAAGAATTGGTATTAATAACATCAGAGTCTTGGGAGACTCGCAATTAGTAACAAACCAAGTTTCTGAAGTATATGAAACTAAAGCCGAACATTTACAACTCTACAAAAATGTTGTATTAGATTTAAGCAAGGCGTTTAACTTCATATCCATTGAAGCGATCCCGCGAGAGAAAAATCTTCTCGCCGATTCAATAGCAACCTCGGCATCACGTTTTACTCCAAGCAATGAGCTAGAAGATACTCACTTCACAGTATCCATTCGTGACGAACCATTAATAAAAACAATGACAAATCCTCTTTTAAGCGGAAGTGAATCTACCATCCTAGACCATGTTGGAAATGATGCGGCTACTTTGGATTATTTAAATGCCTATGCAGCATTACATCTCTCCTATCACATGCTAGATTTATCCCTGATCCCACATTCGTCCTCCTACTTCGGAAATCCCGTAACGGATCTTCCGTCACAAAGGGAACCTAACATATACGCAATAGAAAATGGGGATGATTTAGATTTACCTCCAGCACCACCTGAGTTCGAAGAGGGTAACGCCTCTTTAATCGAAGAAACAATCGATGTCAACATTGGGACAGAAGATGAACCAAGAATATTGAAACTAGGTTCTTCGTTGACACGGAAGAAGTGGAAATACATACTCGGGTTCTCGAAAAGAACATCGGAAGGCGTTTGCATTTAATTACTGAGGAGATGACGGAGTCGCACCCCACATTGCGGTACACAACCTCGTCACTAGATCGGATGCAAAGCCAATTAAACAAAAATCAAGACCCATGAAACCCAAAGTAGCTCTCATGGTAAAAGAGGAAGTAATAAAACTCCTTCAGGTAGGATTCATCAAGCCAGTTGACTACTCCCAATGGGTATCTAATATCGTTCCCGTTCTCAAGAAGAACGGAAAGATACGCATTTGCATAGATTTCTGAGACATCAACAAAGCGTGTCCTAAAGACGATTTCCCATTACCATCCATAGACGTTATTGTTGATGCAACAGCTGGTTTTGAACTCTTGTCTCTCATGGATGGATTCTCGGGATACAACCAAATCAGAATATCTGAGCAAGATCAAGCTAAAACCACGTTCATAACTCCTTGGGGAACCTATTGCTATCTTTGTCATGCCTTTCGGTCTCAAAAAGCTTTGGTGCTACATACCAGCGGGCTATGACTTATATATTTCACGATTTAATTCATAAAATCATGGAATCCTACGTAGATGACTTGTTGGCTAAGGCCAAGAAGCGTTGTGACCATCCCGAAGTACTCGCGTCATTCTTTCACGTTTAATAGAATACGGAGTCACGCTAAATCCGGAGAAATGCGTCTTTGGTGTAACGGGAGGAAAGCTCTAGGTTACATCATATATCATCACGAGGATCGATGTTGATCGACCAAAATTTGGGCTGTCCTCGAAATGGTCCCACCTTGAGTGAATGCGGAATCGAGATCATTTCTCGGAAAGCTAGGTGCAATCGGAGATTCATCCGGACTTAAGCTTCGCTATTCATCAATCAACAATTTACTCAAGAAAGACTATAGCATTGATTGGACCGAAAGCTGATGAAGCTTTCATGCGATTAAGCGTTTCTTCTTTGTCACCACCTACGCTAATGCCACCTAATTTGGATCACCCGTTAATCCTATATTCGCGAGCTACCGATGTCTCGTTGGCTTTGTATGTTGGCCCAAGAAGGCGATGACAAGAGAGAGCGTGTGATTTATTTCATTAGCGAACTTTGCTCGACTATGAAACACGCTATACACAAGCGGAGCGAGAATGTCTTGCCATAGTCTTTGCTACTAAACGTCTAAGACATTACATCTTTGAATCAAGAAACAAAGGTCATGGTAAAGACGGACCATTTACGGACTTTTCTCACACAAGGTTCCTTATCAAAAATTTGGACGTTTTATAACCTTAATGGGAGAGTTCGAATTAACATTTGTAAATCGAAGTCGGTTAAAGGACAAATCATCGTGGATTGGTTGGTGACATGACCCATTAGACGGAGGCGATCTAGTAGATTTGGATTTTCCAGATGAATGCGTATACTACATCGAAACTCGACCTGCTATTTCTGAGTGCCCTTGGTACACTGATATCATTAATTATATCATGGACCATACGTACCCGGATGCAGTGACACCGCAACAAAGAAGGCGATTACGCATAATCGTAGCCAAATATGTCATTATAGAGCAGGTGCTCTATCGAAAAGCATTCGATGGAATGCTCTTAAGGTGTGTCGACACAGAAGAGTCCAAGAGGATTCTCCATGAATCCCACAGCGGTATATGTGGAGGCCACTTCGGTGGCCATGCCACTGCTCGAAAAATACATCGAATGGGCTATTTCTGGCCCACTCTAGAACATGACGCGATAGAGTTTGCACGCAGGTGTCATAAGTGCCAGGAATTCTCCCACGAGATCCACATGCCGGCCAAGCTCTGACCAATCGCAACTCCATGGCCCTTTTCTACATGGGGCTGGACTTGATAGGAAGTTCTCTCCCTCATCCATGAGATGGCCATAATTTTATAATCACGGCCCTTTGAATATTTTACCAAATGGGTGGAGGCCATGCCTCTTACTCTTGTATACAGTTACATGTAATCGCTAAGTTCATTTTAAATCAAATCATTTGTAGAGTACGGTATCCCACAAATCATTATCTCGAGATAATGGAACTTCTTTCAAGAATGAAGAAGTTCGTGAACTATGCAACAAATTTAAAATAAGCCATCATACGGCTTCCTTGTATTATCCCAAGCCAATGGGCGGTGAAGCAACAAACAAAGCAGCTGAAAGCCATTCTCCTTAAAAGCGGTGAAAAAAAAAAGCGAGATTGGCATTTGAAGTTATATCCGGCCTTGTGGGCCCACCAGAACCTCAATAAGAACACCAGCGGGAGCAACTCCTTTCTCGCTAGTATTTGGGGCGAAGCGGTTCTCCCGCTTGAGGTCGAAATACCCGATCTCCGCATTTCACTACTGAGGATTACGGATGAAGCGCTTACGAGAGAAGCACGTCTTTCCCAACTAGAAAGCCTAGATGAAACTAGGTTAGATCTTTGAGCAGTGGCATAGAGCTTATTTGACCGAATGTGCGGCAATATAACAAGAAGGTTTATGAGCGATATATACGAAGGTGATCTAGTTCTAAGACTAGACAGCCGGATCGACAAGAAGACCGGCGAAGGAAGGAAATTCCGGCCCAAATGGTTGGGCCCATACCGAGTCATGAAGGACTATGGAAATGGTGCATACCTCTTATGCACGCTAGAAGGTGAGGAATTTGGTGAAACAGTCAATTCCCTGCACCTCAAGCGTTTCTACGCATAAGCTAGCACTACCTATATAACTATCTACATTGCATCTTCATATAGATTTAGATCATTTTGTCCACTTGTTCTTACACAAATTGTGATCAAGGAATCTATTCTCAAAGTAATTCATTACAAACTCATGATGTTGTTGGCACAAAACTTTCTAATCATATCTCTCCATTTTCACGATATCATCAATCACTTCAGAATCTTTTATCAAATAAAATCAAACATGACGAAGTCTTAACGGTAACCATACCAAGATCTGCAAGTTTGTTCTCGCTTTGATTTCTTCTTAGGATTGGTGTCTTGCCTATGGTCTATTCTAGAAGCTTCATGGTGTCACATCTATCCCATATACACATCTCTTTGGAAACAAGCATATACTGACATTTTACTCAAAAAGACAAGTCAAAAAGTGATTAAACAGAAAATTTTATTTTTACACATTTCCTTGCCCTACCTGACCTTCGGTGATGAGCTTGCGTCTCTTACTAGTGACGTAGGGTTGGGAAAGGATGGAAATGCCCTTACTACCTATGCCTTGCCCACGGTGATAAACCCATGCTTCTTACGGGTAGCATGGGGCAAGGTGTAGGGGGTCCTCTAAACAATGCAAGCGTTAAAGGTCATAAACAAACTATTCAAACTTTGAGTCAAAAACGAATGAATCAGATGTTCAAAATTCCAAGAGAGTTAAAAATCCTAAAAACCAGATTTTGTCTACTATGTGGCCATCTACGGGTCTAAGTCTGGATAAACCGCAAAGCAAGTTGCACCCAAAACTATGAAGTCATTCGGGTGGAGTAAGCTTGTAGTTTTCAATTTGGTTCCACCAAAGCTTCGTCTGTCTTTCATCACTATCATTTCACCATATTTCATAACTTGCGCCCTTCTTGGCTCTTGGTGATGAGCCCTCGCATCTTACTAGTTGCGTGGAGTTAGGAGTGGGGCAAGTTAATCTGTTCATCATACTGGTTATTTTCATCACTTTGCCAAAACAAACATGAGGTATCAAATTGCTCACGAAGCTAAGATTTAAGATCACAATATATCTGATATCATATATATCGGCATCATGAAACACAAAAAGAAAGCAAGCATTTGCATCATCTGTTCTCCATTGCATACATTCTAGAAAGCATATAAAACATACATCGTAGTATACACGAGGAAGCTGGAAACAGAAAGGGAAAACACGAGTGACAAGTTTTGATCCAAAAACGAATGCATATATATAAATAACCAATGTTTATATACAATGCCATCATGCTCTAGGCATGGTCAAAATGCTCAAAGAGCCCGTGATATACAAAAGAATCTACAGTACAAAGCATACAGGGCCAAGTCGCCTCTCAACCCCTACGCGACCCCTCCGAGGGTGCGCGCCCTCGCCTAGGACTCCGGCTACGCCGGTGCTCTGAATGCACGGAGGGCTCAGGGTCTCGAGGAGCAGCCGCGGTCTCACCACGAGAATGACTCCTCATAAGACGCTCGGCTGTCCTATAGCCTGCCAACTCTGTACGGAGAGTCGACACCATCCTGGCCACATGCCAAAGGGGGCGAAGGCGTCGGTATGCCCTGCCACAGGCTGCTTTGAAGGCTCCCGGCATCTACAGATAGCTCGCACGGGTCTTATCCATAGGGATCATCAGAGAATCAGTGCATACCCTACGGATTAGATCCCGCCACTCATCAACAGTCTCTGCAAAACAAAGAAGAAAAATGAATTAGAAGCTAGGCAAGAGACTAAAAGATACAATATCAAAACATAAGGAGAGATAGCAATTAAAAATCCTAAATTAAACAAACATTGAAAAGATGAGAGGATAACTTACTCGGATCACCGGGCCTCAAGATGGGTCATTTGGGGGGCGGCCCCGCCGCGAGATGCATTGCAGCTGGCGTAGGCGAGGGCTGCTCTCTGTAGGAGCAACATGACGCCCCATGGCCCGACTCATCCTCTCCACCATGGCCCTGGGAGAGTGGCTCCTCTGAAGCTAGAGTCTCTCTCTCTGCACTCTGCTCGGCCCTCTCTGCTGCAAAAATATCACGAGTGTCATGCCACTCGGGATCGCTATCATCTGTCTGCTCCTCGACCCTCCCTCTGTAAACTCCTCAGAATCGGAGTCAATATCTATGGGGTCATCGCTGCTTTGTGGCGGGACCCGCATGCAATCTACGAAGCAAAGGTGCCGGGGCGCACCGGCTCTCCCTCAGCCCGAACTACCCTCCTGGCTGCTGATGGGAGTGCGGGAGTGATCCTTTGTCCAACCACGGCCTCTAGGCCCCCTCAGCCTCGCGGGTGATCTATGGCTGGTGCCCATTTGTTGGGGAAGCATGCCCGCATATGGAAGGCCGAAGCTGCGAGGAACTGCTGCAAAAGGGTGTACCTCCACCCATCCCACGCGGTCGATAAGCTGCCTGTGGTGGAGCGGGAGATCAATGTAAGGGTCTCCTCGCCCCATATGCCGGCCATAAGCGGTGCGGCGTCGCCTCCATATCTCTTTGTGGTAAGGGGAGGCAGGCGTGGTGGTGAGGTGCTCTAAGCAGACATATCGACCATCTAGCTGCCCTCACAGCCCACGGGTGCCACCTCTACCCCTCTGCCATAAGGAATAAAATGCTCGTACATGACTCATGACTAGAGTCGGGTGGCTCGATATTGTCCTCCTGCAAGACGGACCACCTGTATAAGTCATGGTAGGTGGTCCCCAGAATATCTGCCCCAGGCATATATCCGGCCATGCCCCTCTATCTGTGCAATGATGGGGGCCCAGCAGTATAGTAAAGTATCTCCTCCCTTGTCCCCGATCAGCCTCGAGGCAAGGATCCCCATGATAGCCTGTCGAAATACGGGGATGGGCAAAGAAGGAATGGATCGAACTCTCACTCCCTTCTTCGACCCCGTAGAGATGGCTGCATCCCCATGTAGCTTGCCCACTGTGCAATCTGTGCTCGAGACCCTGCCGTCTCAGTGTGAGTCTCCTCCCGATGATCGGGACCCCCAGGATACGGTAGACATCCTCCAAAGTGATGGTCCACTCACCGCGGACCCACAGCGATCGGAAAGTGTTCGATCTGCATCCCAATATGAGAATAAGTCACAAAGAATGTGACTAGATGGCGTGACATGGGGCACGCGTGATATATGCAATATGCCGGCCCTCTGTAATGTATCCTCCTCATCACTGAGAAAGGGCATCAACCCCCGAAAGCCGATCACACTCTCTCTCTCGGCTCCATCTGATATACTCCTCCCTCGCCTGCATGCACCCAAAAACACACAAAACAGGGCAAGTTAGTATCCAATCAATATCGAGAGAGTCATAAAAGCGTATAGAAATGATAAAAATACAAGTGCAATCTCAAAAGTTAAGCTCTTTTTTTGCATTACGTGCAAAACCCGCCTGCCTGAGCGGGGCGGTTTTGTAACCGCCGCCTTAAGGCGGCGGTCGTGTAACTGCCCGCCTGACGGGGCGGCGGTCATGTAACCGCCGCCCGGGGCGGCGGTCGCGGTCGAAAACCCGCGCGGGTTGTTAACCCAAAAAAGCCCAAAAAAGCGTAAAAAATAGACCATTTTAACTAAAAACAAAGCCTACCCGGTGGCGCCCCCTAGATGGACCTTTTGAACCTAACATTTTCAAAAATAATCCCCCATTTGAAAAGAATTTGCCATTTCAAATTTGAAGAGGGAAAAACACAAATGGAAGAAAACCAACTGTGATCGGCTGAGGTCGGTGTTCCGCTCGTGGAGGCATGATCACGATCTCGCTGCGAACGTTTCGACTCTACTCGCGTGAGAAACCGTCACCGTGGGTCCCAGAGCTCAAAATCAATCAAATCGACTCACGCAAATGAATAGGAAAATGGGCCCACTTTCATATATATATCGTTCTGTTTCGTTTTAAAATGACTTTTTCACAGGTTTGGAGCGCTGATGGAGGTAAGTTTCTATCCCCGCACGAATGGTACGTTCTCCTTCCCTATTATTTTAGCGTTTATCTTCCAAGTTATTGCATCTATCTGCACTTGAGTTCTCTTTTCATTTTGCAGGTAGCGGGAATTTCGATGGCGTCATCTCAACACACGGACGAGTAAGGTATAGCTTCTAACTCCCCATTTCGGGACTGCCATACTCGGACCCACCGTTTTATGCCTCTTCATGGCTAAAACGCTTCTCGAGGGCATATATGTACGTACCCAAAATTGTAAAGTCTTGTCTTTGCCCGAGAGCGAGTGTAACAAGTGCCCGATGATGATACGGGTCTCCTCATGAGGTGTTCGGGATCGGAAAAGCCCTCGGAGTATGCGTTAACATCCCGCATGCCCCGCTTAGCCCCGCGCCCTTTGTTTTCCCCTTTTTCCCTCTTTCCTTGGCCTCTTGACCTTGGTGATGAAAACCGCCCGCCTGAAGGGGCGGCGGTCTCGTGACGCCGCCCCCTAAAGCAGGCGGCCTGTGCTGCCAGCTTCGGGCGGCGGTCTGTGCGTTTTCCAGAACGCTCTTTTGACGCGACTCGCGTGAAATATCACGTTTCACCAGCTTTTCTTTGCCGACTTGAGCATGCATTAATGTTTTTGGTCCCCTGGAACAGTGTTTTTTCTTTGTTTATTGTTTAGGAGTTCAATTTGGTTTTGGTTTTTGAGAGTTGGAATTCCTATAAATGCATGGTTTGTGTACATGCAAATGGGCAGAATGTAGAAGAATTTGGTGAAGAATTTGGTGAAGAATTTGAGCTGGAGCTTTTGGTCACCATTTTTCCTTGTTAGAGTCTTCTGATTTTTAGTGTTTTGGTTAGCTTGCTTAGGATTGATAGCATAGTTTATTTCATACTTGGTTAGTATTGTTTAAATTTGTTGGTAAGCCACGAGACCCATCTTGTGCGGCGGTGTTGTTGTTCTCATCCCAATCCGGTTAGAAGCTTGCCTCTAAATTCCTCTTTTTGTAGATTTATTTATTGTGTCTTGGAGTTCTTAGTTGATTCATTATATACACAGTTAGCTTTATTCCAATTTGTTGGTAAGCCACATATCCAACTTGTGCAAGCGAGTGTCTTTATTTTTGATCCATTAGAATAGCTTAGGAAGCCATTAAAGTTGCAGGTTTTGCTCTTCGTATAGGATAGTTACGGAGTTACGAGTCGCTTCTTCATGTTGCATGACTCATGATAAAATCCCGCTAGGAATCGCATAAGCCAAGCTCTGTACTCTTGCGCTATCCCTCTCCTACTCGCATTCTCGGTGCATTACGAGCTGTCCTTGTCCCAAAATCTACTCTATCGGTGCTAGCATTACACGCTTTTACGGATCAGTGAACACGAAAGAGCGAGAAGATCATGCGAGGGGCGAGATCATACACACCATCGGATTCGCCAGCATTACTGCGGAGTCGGGTTTTAAATTTCAAAGTTCTAGTCAGATTCATATCAAATAGAGTAGTTAATCGCTTTATTTCATTTCATTCTATTCTCGATATTGCCGGGAAAGTGTGGGGATTGATAGTTTACGAGAAACTATGATTCACTCCTCACTTACGAGGTAGGATCGAGAATCTTGAGTAGATTAGACGGGTTATTTTTATTTAGAATAATTCTACAAAATCACTGAGAGGCAAATAACCACACTCGGTTATCTTATGCATTTTAAATTATTGTTTAGTTATTATTTCTAGATACGCTTAAAATAGTTTGCTTTCCTTAAAATTGTTAGAATATTTCTTAGAAGAAAGTTATATATGTTAGATTTATTTCACGTAGTTAGAATTTGTTTCATTACAGTTAGATTTGCATTTTGTTTCGTATGACAATTACGGGACCTCAAGAGCCCAGGGAATATATATTTGAGCCAATCGTGCCTCAACCAAACCTCGTCACAGCAATAGTTGACATAGACCAAAATCTCAGGATACAAGTATTCCGAGCAACCACAGATTTACAACTGATCAGTTCTCAGTTAAGAGGATTAAACATAGAAGACGACCAAGCACATGCGTTTTGGTCAAGTCAGCCAAACTACAGATTACTCTAGAAAACATCCACATGGTGTAGAAGGGCTCGAAGAGAACAAACATTCGGGTGTGATCCTCTAGTTCCATGACCAGAGGCCTTTGGAGACACCCTCGTAGATATAGATACCAGCTTAAGAATCCAGGTTGCGAGAACGTCTGTAAGGTATTCTGAGAAGATCGCACAACTATTGGTTCTAAACATAGAAGCTGAGAAAGCATACGATTACTGGATACTAGGGATTAGAATTTGATCTCGCATATGACCATAACAGGACCGCAACAACCAAGAGTCTACGGTTGTGACCCACAGATCCCACAGCCCAACGAATCCACAAGTCAGTTAGATATAAACACTGGCCTACGCACACTAGTATTTCAGTCCACTCCACTTCCACCTATCATCATCGAACAACTGTCCTTACTAGATATAGCGGCTAATGAAGCTAGGGAATTCTGGACTAGGCCAGAAAATCATCCAGTAGAGTCAATTATATTCATCATCCACTATATGACCTTATCGGGAGATATACACGAAACAATCCCAGGTCATTTTCCACGTATTCCCATGACCCATAGATCGAATCACGCGAGCTCGATATTGATTGGAGCCTTGAGCAGTCATCCTCGCTGATCGATCTATCACACCAATCCAAGTTAGAAGGGCCTTCTTTGCCTTAGATTCACAAATTCCACTAGTGCGTGTCGAAGACATTAGACTACCTAACTAGTTTGTCTGCATATTCCATCCCCCCGGCTGTCTCGGCACGACCTCGGGAGGTCGGGTGCGCGTAAAGGAGAGTTACTTGTTGATTCTCATGAGTCTTAGTTAAAATGAAACATGCTAAGAATAGGTTTATGATGAGGTGTTTAGGTCATGTGGTGGGGTGAGGTGTCTAGGTGAGGTGGAAATTAATTTAATTAAGTTAATTAAATTAATGAATATTGTGAGAATGGACATTAATTTAATTGTAGGTAATTAAATTAATATACATGTGGGGTAAAAGGGGAGTGCGACCCAAATTTGGTGTCTACATTTGCCCCTTTTTTTCATGTACCTTATATTGATAAGCGACAAAAAAAATACGAAGTGATCGCTCCGAGTGGGGTTAAAGGTGAAAATGCCCCAAATGTGGGTGGAGGTGATCCCCCTCAAACCAAGAACTGATGAGGTTGAGGATGAAATTGGTAAGTGGTTTGATAAATATGGAAGTGATGAAAAAAATTAGGTGGGTATGGGTGTGGATATTGGCATAGTGGGGAAAGGGGAAAGGTCAAATCGGGTAACAGGTAGTGGGTAAGGGTCAAATCGGGTAATGGGTAGTGTCAATCAAACACACACACACATATAGACTGTGATACAAAGTACTAGGTTGAAGAGCATGAAAAATATACATCATCCAAAGTAGATAGGTTTATCCAAAAAGGTTTAAGTGATTCACGTATCAAGGCATAGGATATGGTCGGAAACACAACGCAGTCGTGTGTAGGAATGTGTAGGTATATTCCAGACACCAAAGGTTTGGTTAGGATAAAAAACATGGAAATAGGAAAGGTATGGTTGTTAGGCTAAAAAACATGGGTAACAACATCACAAGGTATAATGATCACACAAGGTCAATGGTCACACTAAGTACGTCTAGTCTAGGTAAATAGGTCATATACATTGTAAGGCCAAGATATAGGTATAATAAAAATCCGAAACGCAACTAAGGAAATGTAGGGGTAATTTGGGATTATAGGTAGGTTGCAATAAGTGTCGGTAAGGTCAAAGGGTGTCTGGAAATAATGAGTTGAGGTCAAAATGGGAAACTAGGGTAAAAATGGTAATAATAGGTGACCAATGTCGGTTATAAAGTAACTAACGTTGGTTTGGTATGACCGACGTCGGTCATGTCGTAAGGGTTAATAAAAAGAAAAATCCATATTTTATGGATTCATTTTAGCATGTTGTTATTTGGGAAAATAATAGAGTGGAGGGCTAAGATTGGAAAGTAATGATATAAGGGCTTTGAGATGAGTTGGCAAGTGACTAGCGCGAGATTGGAATTCGGTAGGCGGGTCCATGAGATTGATTGGAGCTATTTGATTGGTGGCAAGGTGAGAGGTTGATTTGTGGCATGGAAGAGGTAGGAGAGGGTTCGGGTGGGCCACTGGTGTGGAGGTTAGACATACCACCACGTAGATGAAACCAAGATGGGGTAGGATTCAATCTGCTTTTGTCTTTGGGTTGAAAATAATGTTTTAAATTAGTTTTAGTTAAAGGGGTTTGGGTGGAAATTTATTTTGCATTTTCAGGTAAAATTAATGAAATAAGGGAGGGGGTCCAATATAGTGTAAATATGGGTGGGAATGAAGTTAGGGTAGGGTAGAGTAGGTTTTGGGTGTTTTTGAGAATTTTTTTGTAGGTGGGGGTTTAATTTAAAATCCACGATAGAGACTAACGTCGTGGATGTTAACACAATTTTTCCTCTACAATATCTATCTCATTTGCAACTTCCTGTGCTAACTAATCTATGAGCCCATCTCATTCAAGCTATCACATTATCCCACTCTTCAATCAATGTATCCCTCACCCACACCAATTCATCTCTCTCGTTATCCCCATACTATCTCTCTTTGCCTCTACTATGGCCTTGTTAACATGTAATTGTCCCACCATAGATACCATATCCCCCCTCATCCTCCTCATCCTCATCACTCACACTCACCATATCTAATTCTCCCTCTACATGAGAATGAACTCTCTTCACCCTATGAACCACTTGGTTCCTCTCAAAATCTGCATAGGCCCTCTTCCACCACTTTCTATATCCTGCAGTCACCCCAAGATCATCAATCGAACCAAATATTCATCCTCAATTGGCCCTATTCCTCTATTCCTCAACTATAACAAAAGTTATACCCATCGATTTCGTGGGAGTCTCGGCATCCCCTCCTCCCATTTATAAAGTACTTGCTCCTCGAGAACATCATGTATCAATCCAAATGGTCATCTAACACAGATATACCTCACCATCTCATACTCTCCCCCTCCGGCCTACACCCATATGTATTGCTATGTCCCATTAAGCTCGTGCTCATAACCCAACCACTAATGAAAATCTAAATAATGTCTCCATAGCACATCACATACCTTTAGTCCTATCATAAGATCTTGGTAGTATCTTGCCTTCATTTTCATCTTCACTCGACCCATGTCCTATCTCCACCTCATGAATCCAACATACCTATCACCAATACCCCATGATAAACCTTACAAACAAGCAATGGCTATGTGCTTGTATGCCCAACACTTCGAAACAAGAAAGACACATAAATACCAAATCTCTTGTGGGTTTTCCAAGCCCACAACTCTCTATAAGTTTGTGCTAGTATTATCGGAGCCCACTCAAAGATAGTACATATCTCCATCATCTCGTCTACAAACCCCGTCATCATCTAGGGAAACCTACCTCCTCTAGAATCAGGTAGGGAAAAACATGAAATAGCCATCATCATCATATTCATCCTAGTGCATCCCTCTCTCAATGGAAAATACAAATCCTGATAAGAAAATCCTCTTGATACATATTTCACATCATCTACCTCATCCTCATATAACCTCCTCATGAAATCCTCTCTCGACTCATCAATACTATAAATACATGTTCCACATAATTGTAGTCTCATAATCGGTGGGTATCATCTAATTTGATAGAAATATCTATAGTAGGTAACTAGAAAGTACAGTAGAAGGATTCCAACACTCCATTAGTGCCAACATCAATCCATGAAATCTATGAATCCTCCTATAATCCCTCATACCCACAAACCTCATGGCCTTAACATGATTGCAGTAATCGTTTTTCATATCTTCTCGAACATCCTCTAAGATAATAGGTATCCTACTGTGAACAATCAATTTCAATTCCACTTGCACACAAAAACCCAAAAAAACATTATAATCCATTTCACTATCAAAAATATCCAAAATTTTTATCAAAAATAAGGGTTAATAAAAAACCCAGGTTGTAGCTTATTCAAACCAATCACTTGGTGATTCACTTAAATCTCTAGCGATCGCCTAAATCACTAAATCACTTTGGTGATTCCCAATTTTAACATCTATACACAACAAAATGAAAAAAAAAAAAAATTTAAGAAAAAATTCATCAAACACAAGAGAAATTAAGACTCACCTCAACATGTGTAGGCCTCCTATGCCTGCTTGAAGACACCATCCCTCTTAATCATTTATTTTATCTCTTAATCTCTCTCTCAAATCCTATGGTTTTAGCTTACAAAAATGATTTTTTCACCATCCAACTTGGCTTTTATAGCCCCCAAATTACTTTCACAACAATTATTGATGATTCATTAAATCACCGACCATTCACCCAAATCACACCGATTGACCAAATCACTAGTGATTCACCCTGTTTTCAACCTTTTGTCAAAAACAACATCACTTTATACCATTTTCCCACAAATTTCCTCATTTAAAAGGACCCAAATCCTCAAAATATTAAACATCAATCAATCAAATCATCTTGGGATATGTAATATGTCTATGGGATGGGAGCCCTTTGGCCCCCCATCACTTGACTTCCCCATACTTATATCCTAGCTTTACAAATCATATGTCTATAGGTAGTGAACCCTTGGGTTCCCCTATAACTTGATTCCACAAGAACATCCCTTGTTTTGATACCCTTGATTAGGGAAAAGTTTTAACAAAACCGCATGTCAAACCTATCCACCAACTTGTCAAACTTGTGTTCCTTACACTACTGCAGTCACCCCACTTTGAGGGGGTGACCCATAAAATCAATCCTATTTTTGTCTAGGAGTTTGCCTACACCAAACTATTCAACAAAAATGGGAACATGTAGACACTAAAAAATTGCACTCTTCTTTCCTTTATCATTTACATATATATTAATCAATTTCATCATTTAACTCATGTCTCACCTATCCTAAGTAAAAATCCCCCATCATATTTACTTCATGTGAATATCCCTTTCGCAACAAGACAATCTATACTTAACCACCTCAAATCATCTAAAAAACAAATCAACCATATAACCATTCCATAACTATCTTAACCCTTACACCTCAACATCCAACATCTTTCCAACCATTTTACCTTAAATCTAAAACAAAATAACTTCATTTAGAAGTGGTTTTAACCACTTTAACACCTAAAATCCCAAACAACATAGATCGCCAAGAATTGGTTGAATCACCAACAATTATAAATAGCACTTTCCAGTCCTTCCTCTAGGATCCTCAATTTTGAATCTCCGAGCTCCATCTTTTTATATCGACACCAACACCTTCTTGATCCCATTTCTCAACACCAAGGCACCAAGGACATCACCATACATCATCAAATCATTATCTATCTTTGTTAGTTCTTTGAAGACAAGATTTCATCATCCGGGCTGCATACATCATCAAAACACCCTCTGTCAACTCAGATCTTCTCCATCAAGGTTTGATGCACATTTTAGGTTCACAAGAGTCTTAAGGTACTTCTTACATATTTATTTATCCTTATTCAGTCATATTCAATATTTAAGTTAATCTGAAACATCATTCTATAACATTAATCATTTGTTTTTATTAAACTTTTAAAATTCATTGAAATTGCCAATTGACTCCCCTAATCATCAATAATTGGTCTAGTCACCGAAAATCCTATCAAATCTATATTTTATAAAAATTATAATTTTTATCAATCTTTTTATCATTTTTATCAACTCTGTTGAATCTAACATGTTATTGAGAATGGCTCTTTGTTAGATGGCAATAGCTTGCCCTCACATGAAACTACAAGCATCTACTCTCTTCCAATAGTCTAACATCCTTTCTTTTGGGAAAATTACGACCTTATCTAGTTACTAAAACTTTGCGCCATCCGATCTTCCCTTGAAGAAAAAAATTGAAGACATATTCAAATTCTTCCGGGAAATATGCCAGAAGTTTATGACTATCGGTATGACTATTTTGAGTGCATTCATATCACATCCACACTTTCTTGGGCTAGTTTCAAAGATGCACAAAACCTTCCTTTCAATATGGAATTCTAAATATCATTTTATATGTATTTGTTTTTCATTTATCCTATTATCATCTGCAATTAACTTAATTTCTTCAAAACAAGTTGACATCCTCCAAAGAAGTCCTTTTGGATTCCCGGAATCGGCCTTTTCTCGAGATTCTCATCTATCCATCTATTTAATCCTTTCTCGTTTAGTGTGTTTGAGTGCAGGGAAATTTGTAGGACAGAAGGAGCTTGTACACTCTTTCGGATAAAGAAAACTTTAATCAACATCATCATCAACTTACATCTCTACGAGTGTTGTTAAACCCCACGTCTTGTGAGGTCAATCTTGTTTTTATTGTTTTACTACATTAATTTGAGTAGAAAGGTAAAACATATTTGAACATCAAGCATACTCCGACTAGTGGGCCACTCATATGTGGGTGTTATTGTTCCTTGTGATAGTAGAATTGGTAGGTACACCCCGTGATGGAGGAGGAGGAGAGGCTCCTGCTCCCAATGTAGATGTTATGACAGTGGCACGATCTAAACATGAGTATACCTTGTTTATTGTTTTCATTATTGAGTGCTTGTTTGATATACAAGTATGTGTAGTAACTAACATGTGGTTAGGTTATTGTAGGTGACATGTATTCGATGTTGATTTTTGATATCTCCATCTACACATTGACATGGAATGTACCTCCCGATGTGCTACCAGGAGGTGGGATATTAGAGTGATTGGATGCGATTTTAGGAGAGCATGCCCATTTTTTTGAGCCAATGGTAGTTACAATGGAAACTTGTAATTTCTTGTTAGGTGAGCATGATGAGGTAGGAGAGGAGATGGAGAGAATAAGGGATGTTGTAGGAGGAAGAGCTTTGGCTCAAGATGTATTTTCAAGTTTTCTATATTCGCAAAGACCGATATGTAGTGCCAAAAGTGAAGTTGGATTTGGTTTAAATAAGTTTAAAGTGATAAAGGAGTCACAATCAACAAAGTAGATTGAGCGGAGAAACATCTAGCTTTAGAGCTGCCATAATTTTATATAGTGATAGTGATGATAATGATGTATGACATATGGATTTCATATTTTTATGATTTATCGAGGTGTGGGGCTTTCCCCAGTGAATGTTTGTCGGGAAATGAGGTGATGTCAAGAGAATTCAACTACCACATATGGAGAGGCTAGCGAGGCACGGTGAAATCATGTGAGATGGTGGTAGATGGAGTGTAAGAACCAAATTGAATGTCCGGTAAAGTATCGTTGATGAATGGATATGTGGTAGCAATTAGTGGAGGTGATAATGGCTTAAGAATTCAACGAGAATGTGTAGCATCATGCGATGAATGAGATGATGTAGCATTGGAAAAACTAGGTGGATGACATGAGTGAAGAATGACCTTAGGTGGTGGAGACAAGTGAAATGAAGCAGAAGTATGCTTATGTGAAATAGGAGACAAATACCTCTCACGAGAGTGAGGGCCAAAGGTATAAAACCTTGATATTCAAGTTGTAATTTATCCCGTAGATCACAAATAGTCATTGTCTCAATGACCATTTATTCAATCAAAGTTTCAATATGGACAATCACGCTAGCATTGAAAGAAATGAGGAGGATGGTGTTGATTGGATGACAAGAAAATCAAGCTTTTATCTAGTAAAGTACACAGTGTGTCATGAGGCTTGACAACATGCTAAAATTGTAATGAATCACAAGTAGAAGCATAAGAGTCTTTTGTGGAGACCTACATGGTGGGGGAGATGGAGGATGCTAACGCGCGCATGAAGAGATGGAACATGCTTGCGAGGTGGAAGAGATGGATACCTAAGAGGATGCTCAACCAATGGAAGAGGAGAAGAAGCTTTAGAAGAAGAAGTAGAAGCAATAGGAGGAGGATCTATAACACGTGCAACAATCAAGTCTTGTTCTAGATCGAGGACTCTATAGCATAAAAGTGTGAATGATTCACATGTATCATATTGCAATTATTCTTTGAGTGTAGGAATCAAGCCATGACAAAAGATGAATTTCTTTTCTATGTCATATAACTGAAATAATAATTGATGCATGCATGAATTGAAGTGTAAAACACTTATTTCACTAAATCGACTTATTCCATCCCAAGAGTAAAAAATACCGCCATTATTGGAATCCAAAATTACTAGTTTTGGATTCCAAAATGTTAAATATTGGAATTATCTAGACTCCAAAATCACACATATTGGATTCCAATATCGCATATATTGGAATCTAGAATCACATATATTAGAATCCAAAATCACATATATTGGAATCCAAAATCACATATATTGGAATTTACTGCACTCCAAAGTCCCATATACTAGAATCTGAAAATCAAAATATTGGAATCTGACATTGATATGTAAATAATAAATAGAACATGTCTTTGTTTCAGTATGGGCTAGAAATCATGCGGATTCAATTCTTCCTTTGGAATAAATGTTCTTATCAGTTTTAAAATTTATTTAAGATTAAACTATGTAGTTGTTGGAAAATCATTTAATGATTTCAGGAATCCAACATTGATATGTAAAACCATAAATATAACATGTTTCTGTTTTATATGGGATGACGGATCATTTGTGATTTAATTTTTCTTTGGAATAAGGTTCTTATCAATTTTAAAATGTCATTACCATTAAACTATGCAGATCTTGGGAAAATATTTTAATGATTTCACGAAAGATGACATTGGTTTGCAAAAAATAAACCTACCATGTTTATTTTTCTATACGGGCTAGCGACCACTAGGATAATGAATTTCAAGAGATGTGAGACACTTCTAGGTTCATTTACTATGATGTGATTGAACCTCAATGTAACTAGATAATTACTAAAGATATTCTGAAGAAACTAGCAGAGGGCATCGATCCAGACTATGAGAATATAATTAAATGTAATTTTTCTTCTAATGTGCATGGTAGTGGTGTGAACCACCATCTGGCCCTACTCATTGAACTTGTATTCAACAATATTCTTCATCCATCTTGATGATATTCAAGTGGTGGCAAGAAAAATTCTAGATCTTCATTATCCTCCTATTCAAGCTCCCCACATCTCACTCTGTCAGACGCCATCACTGTCATCCCTAACTCAAGAAATAGGAAAATTTGGGAAATCCTCAAGCATCCAGAGTAAAATTTAAGGGTTTACAAACACAAAAATCACCCTACAAATAAAATTAAACAAACATGTTCGTTAAAGTGGACACCTATTGAGCTTAATCAATGACAGATAATCTTGATAGGTTTTCTTTAGTGAAAACAAATAAATCATTATACTGAACAAGGATAGTCAAAATAAAAGGAGAATCATTGCATTCAAGTGAAACACAATTGATCATATCAACACTAAAAAAATTGTAAAACATAAAGCAGAAATAGGTAAAGAATTCATAAAAAGAAGGAAAGATGCCTGATTTTAAGTCTATCTTGCTTCAATTTTTTTAAAAAGGTCTACCTTGGAGTGGCCCATTCGACTCTAAGAATAATATTATCATAACCATAGGAATTGATCTTATTGATAGCTCTCTAAATGTCCTCCCTATTGATGAAATTAACAAAACCAAATCCCCTTCTAACCAGTCTTCTGAATCATGGCCATATAGACATACTTGATGTATCCAAACGACTTGAAAAAATCATGCAGATTGACATCCCTCATGGTTCTCAGATATACTGGTTACTCGAACATAATTTTCATCATTTCTGTGGTGTATGTTGTTTCCAAAGTAGTCCATGTCTCCCATGAGACTGGGAGGTGCCAAGCAGTGGAGGTAGTGGTATCCATGCCAGCGATGCTTCCGTCGGAGGTGAGGCCCTAGACGGACTTATCCCTTGTTAAGGTATCTATGGTATGAGTGGGGGTGTGATCCTTGTAAGGGAATTTTGATTTGCAGTGATCATCCTTATTAATGCAAATATGAAAAAATATGAGCACCGCACTACCCTTGGAGGAAGAGAGGCCAGAAAAAACATCTCTCGTTGGAATTAAAAGTGTTAGCCTCGGATCCCGTGAGGGTGGGGTCACTCTAGTAGAGTTCTTATTTGGAAGCGATGCCAAAAATTTCCACTCACGATGCTCAAGAGTGCACTTGTTAAGGTGTGATTTGACCGCTTTATAGATGTGCATGGTGTTGGTGCGAACCACCTTTTGGCCCTGCTCATTGAACTTGTATTTGATAATCTTCTTCATCCAACTCAATGATATTCGGTGGTGGAAAAATAAATTCTAGATATTCATTATCCTCCTATTCAAGCTCCCCACATCTCACTCTGTCAAACGCCATCACTATCATCCCTAACTCAAGAAATGAGAAAATTCAAGAATTCCACACATGTTTGGTGTGAAGCTTAATGGTTTGCAGACACTCAAATCACCCTAAAAATAAAAATAAACAAATGTCACTATGCTAAAAATGTAAAAATGAATTTAAAAATTAAATATTTGATAGGTTTTCTTTAGTGAAAACAAATAAATCATTATACTAAACGAGACAAGTCAAAATAAAAGGGGAATCGTTACATTCTAGTGAAACACAACCAATCCTATTAACACTAATAACCCTACAAAATCGAAAGTGGAAATAAGTAAAAGACTCCATAGAAATAAGGAAATACATTTGCTTTTACATCTACCTTTCTTTATTTTATTTTATTTTAGATTATGTCTTGGAGTGGCCCATTCGAATATGAGAATAAGATTATCATAACCATATGAATTAAGCTTGTTGATAGCTCTTGAAGCATCCTCCCTGTTGATGAAATTAACAAAACCAAATCCTCTATTGATTTGTCTTCATATTAATGACCACGTAGACATGCACAATGTGTACAAACAACTTGAAAAGCTCATGCAGATTGACATACATCATGGTACTTGGAAAGAATCGCAACTCGAACAAAATTTTCCTCATTTTTGTGGCACATGGTGTGACCGGAGCAGTCCACGCTGCCCCTAAGACTTAGAGGCCCCTAGTAGCAAAGGAAGAAACATCCCTACCAATGATACTTTTGTGAGAGGTGAGAGCCTCAATGACATTATCCCTTGTTAAGGTTTATGTGGCATGGGTGGGGGCGAGACCCTCGTAAGGGAATTTTGATGTGTAGTGATGGCCCTTCTTACTGCAGATACGAAAAACTATCATTGTTAGACTTGGAATCATTAGCCTCAGATCCCAATGGGTGAGGTGGATACAGTTGGGTTCCTAGTTAACAGTGATGCCAAACTTTTGTCACTCACAACACTTGAGAGTGCACTTGTACATGATATCAGCTATAAGGCTTTAATTTTTAGTTTACAGTAAAGGTTCTTATCAATTTTAAAATTTATTTAAGATTAAAATACATTGTTGGAAAATCATTTAATGATTTTAGGGAATCCAACACTGATCTACAAAACCATAAATACAACATGATTCTATTTCATACTTGGATAATGGCCCATATGATGTAATCTTTGTTTTGGAATAAGGTATTTATCAGTTTTAAAATGTCATTAAAATTTATCCATGTAGTCTTAGTAAAATATTCTAACGATTTCATGGAAGTGACATTTATATGTACAACAATAAACTCGACCATTTTCCTTTTATATGGGATAACAAACCGCTAGGCTAATGAATTTCAAGAGATGCGAGACATTTTTGGGTTCATTTACTATGATGTGATTGAACCTCAGTGTAACTAGAGAATTACTAAATATATTCTTAAGAAACTAGTAGATGGTGATGATCCATACTATGAGAATATAATTAAATGTAATCTATCTTCTGATGCACATGGTAGTGGTGTGAACCACCATCTGGCCCTACTTGTTGAACTTGTATTTGACGATCTTCTTCATCCAACCCGATGATATTCGGTGGTGGAAAAATAAATTATAGATCTTCATTATCCTCATATTCAAGATCCCCGCATCTCACTCTATCAGATGCCATCACTGTCATCCATAACTCAATAAACTCGCAAATTCAGGAAATCCTCATGGATCTAGAGTAAATTTAAAGGGTTTCAGAGACATGTAAATTTCCATAAAAATAAAATTAAACAAATGTGTTCGTTAAAGTGGATACTTTTTTAACGTTATCAACGGCGGATAATCTTGTTTGTGAGCTATGATGTATAACATTACATGGGTAGTCAATCTCTGTGCACATGTCAGCAAGACACTCTTATGAGAACATGTTTCTTAGAAAAATAAAGAAACCAACTCACATCCTTTATAGTGCATCTATGTATCTATGGCATATTTCGATACAACTTAATTTTAAAATCCAATCCTTTTATTATGGCATCATTATTATTGTGGGAACCATATTATAACTCATAGAATAGGTAATATCCTTCCACATCATAGTCCTTCAAGAATCATATATTTAAAACCTAAACTACTCACCATAGAGAGAAAATCAAATAATAATTGACTTTACAATACTTGTTGCTTTCACATGATTTGATAAGAAGCATGTTAGAGACAAAGCTAGTTTGGTCTACATTGAAGTAATATTGAACTAAATTTTAGATAAAATCTTTATTTTCAAGTACTATGTTAAGAAAATTTTCTCAAGATATAGAATATTACCTAACAGTAAACAAACACAGATTTTTGTAAGTACATAAATGATTTCTCAATAGTAAAAGGTAAAATTAAAATTTTAACTTTCAATTTTCTAAAATATACCATGAGAAAAATGTCATGATGATTTTAAAAATTAAGATTTGATAGGTTTTCTTTAGTGAAAACAAATAAATCATTATACTAAATGAGGCAAGTCAACATAAAAGGATAATTGTTGCATTCAAGTGAGACACAAATGATCCTCTATCAATATGAACCTAAAGTGGGAAGGGTCGCTCTAGTAGATTTCCTTATCGGGCAAAGTGACATTAGACTTGTGTCACTTGCGCCGCTCGAGACTACACTTGTAAGGGCACGAGCTAAAACCCAGATTTAAAGAGAGGAATAAATGTGCATTAACATCCCATTAAAAGTTATAAATGTGTGATGACATTCATCATTAACCCCCGTGTCACCTTTCGCCATCCTTGTATGCCTCAAAAGAAGGGACATGAAATCACTGTGGAAATTTTCCTCCCACACTTGACACTTTAAATGACAATTAAAATTGTCCTTACTCCCCTTGTCAGGAGGATATATTTTTGTAATTAAATATAGATATGAAATCAAGGATTTTTGTAGTGGTGAATATTCATAATTTAGAAAATATTCCATTTAAGGAAAATTTGAAAAGGAAAATTTTTCGGAGTAGGTTAGTGTCTTGCTCACCTAAAATTTATAGTATATTTTTTTAGGGATCAGCTTTGCCTAGATTTGAAAACATCTCGTATAAAAACCTAGGTGATTTTTCGGGTAGTATACTTCTAACTTACTTCTAGTTAAGGTATCGACATATCATGTACCATGAAATTGCAAACACTAAGCACCCAGACACACCCATATCTATTTTGAACTTTATAGTTAAATGACAAGGGCTATTTTTTGATGCGCGAGTTATGTTATTTATTGATGTGCAAAAATCTTTCTATTGAAGCGTGACAAGAATATATCACCGACACGTGACAAAGGTTTGACTATTGATGCATGATATTGTTGTTTTTGATGCATGACACTATTTTAATTGACACATGACACAATATTTATATGATGCACAACAAGGTTATTATTTTGATGGGAGATTTATATTTTACATTCGTGTGATAGTAAGTTTTTTGTCATGTGAAAACAAGGTTGTTGTCATGTGACAACAAGTTTATCAAGTCGTGCATCAACAACCTTGTTGTCAGTGACAATAATGTCTATGTCACACAACAACAAGATTGTTCTTGTGCGATAACAACCTTCGATAAAACCTCTTGGCGATGCGTGATAGCAAGGTTGTTGTCACCCGACAACTAGGTTGTTGTCGCACGACAATAAATTTTATGCCACATGACAACAAACTTGTTGTCATATGTCTTGAAAATGAAGGCTTCTTTCGAGTGAAATTTTTTCCCACAAACCCTAGAAAATTTGCCTATTTCACAAAAGTGGTTTTGGGGATATTCGCTAGGGATTTTCCACCTTTGATTTCCTAGAGGTCTCTTAAAATGAACCCAGTATGAAATAATTTAAAAATCCTTTTTAAAAGGTAGAATTATGGTAAATAATTTTAAGAATTATGTTAATTTCATTGCAAAACTATTCATCACGCCGAATCCCAATTTTAAAGAATAAATCATAGAAAATTAAAATCATTTTCAGGATATCTATGAATACACTCGATTGTTAAAGTTGCTAAAAAAATTTCAATTCCTTATATTGCTTAAAGCGATGTGAACATTTTTTTTGAACGAACAATTTAAATTCAAGAGGTTAATATGACTTTAAGAAAACTAAGAGAGTTAAAACTTAACTCTTGCTAGGTAATGCCAAAGTGTAGCTTATCTAGTTAAATTAACATTAATCAAATAAGAATTCACTAGAAATAAAAATGTTATGTACACTTTTTTATATATTAACATATCTATTATCATTTAAATCCTTTTATTGTATTATAAAATTACTAAAGATAGTCACACATATTATACATATTAACATTATTAAGATAGTCACACACATTATACAAAAACTTGTTCTCAATTAAATTTAGGGAAAAATTACATAATTTTATTTTTAGATAGTTAAACACTTTTGACTAGAGCTATGAACTAGAGGGTTGATGGGTCCCCACCCTACAAGTATCAAAATATTTGATCGATGAAGGGCTACATACCAAAAAAATAGTAGGAAAGATTGTAAATAACGAGGCCAAAATGTAACATGAATAACCAAACGTGTAAAAAACATAGAGCAGTAAACACAAAAAACTTAGGGGAATGATAGAGAAATCCTACCATTCCACCTCTAATTGGTCCACCAAGCCAAGTGTTGCAATCTTCCGAGAAAGGAAAAGGATGAGCCAAAAATAATCTTTAAGTGAACCATGTGATTAGGAAGGGGTGGGGTAGGTTTGGTAAGTGAGACCAGGTCTGAGGATGAAACACTGGAGATAGATGCCCCATTGGATTGACAGATGCTTTGAACAGACTTAGAAAATTGATGGAGGGCCCAAATTTTCAATTCTAGGGCATCACAAATCCTGTTGTTAACCCAGAAAGGAGAGGGACAAGGATATAGATTGGAAAATAGAATAAGAAGGCATACTTATGTCGAGCTTCGACCAAACCCACATGATGATGTGGGTAAATGAAATGGGATGCAACCATCATGACCACTTCCTTATCTACACAAAACACTAGGAAATTAAACACGAAGATGCCTACAATCTCAGAGTTGACATGAGATCTCCCGGTGCTCTAGAGATAATCCACACCCAAGAATTTCTCAATCACATTCAAAATAAGTGTGGAGCCTATGTGGAAGAAATTATGAAGATGAGTGGAAGACACATGAGAGTGGAAATCCATTTTTGGCTTCTTTCTATGCAATAGGATGAAAGGAACATAGGTAGATGCCATGAGAGGGAAGGGGAAAACAATAGAGAGAAACATGAGAAAAAAGTGCAGGAAGGCTAAAGAAAAACCCAATTAATTAGTCCCTCGACTCGTGTGAGGTAGGTCGATGCAATAAAAAATGGATGGCGTCATCAATATTTTCCCATGCATTAGCTAGATTATGAATAAAGGCTTCGCATTGATTGATAAACACACATTATACAAAATAACATTACTAAAGATCGTCACACACATTATACAGAAAGGTGTGTTATCAATTAAATCTAGGGACAAATTACATATTTATAATTAGGTTATTGATTTAACAACATCACTTATGTCTCCACATCATCTTCCACATCCTTCAATAGTTGTTATATAGGTAACAATTCATCAATCAAGTACAATTGTAATATGCATTATAGGCCACAATTCATCCTTCAATAGGTATATTTTTACAATTATAGGCTTTATTTTTTTCATTCGAACAAGTTTTTATCATTTTCAAACTGTCATTAAGTTTAACATATAAAGATTTGGTGAAAATTCATTTTATGATTTCAGGGAAGCCAACATGGATATGCAAATCAATAAACATAACATGTTTATGTTTTATATGGTCTAGTGGCCGCTAGGATTATTTTTGCTTTAGAATAAGGTTCTTATCATTTTAAAAATGTATTTAATACTAAGCCATGCATAACTTGTGGAAAAAATGTTTTTGATTTCGAGAGAAGCTAACATCTATCTACGAAACAATAAAAATTATATGTTTTCAGTTAATTAAGCTTCAATGCCGCTAGCTTAATTTTTTATTTTGAATAAGGGACTTACCTCGTTATAAAATTTGTTTAAGTTTAAAGCGTGTGTAGATATCAGAAAAATCATTCTTTTATTGGTCCATTATCCACGATTGTCTCTTTACGTAAGTTATAAAAATGTTTTTCTTTCCAAAAAAAGACTCAAAAAAAAAAATGATTCGCGTTGTGAATTTTTAAGAACCTTAAGGTAGTTATTTTATTCCATAAAAATGCACAATACATTGTTGGATTTGGAAGCAAAGTATATAATTCAAATGCCAATGGTGCATTTGAAAGTTTTCAATGATCTACACATGTTCTTGTGTTCTCCTGCATGTTTCAACCATGTACATAATTTAGTGTAAATTTTCAAATCAGTCTTATAGTTTCCATCAAATCTCCAATATGTTGGGGTTTTGAGAGTAATTTATTCTTTGACTTCGTGCGACAAGAATCTTGTATCATCGATCAAAATTATATTTTTTCACCATAGAAATTACCATAAATGTCTAATATCTAATGACCGGGTATTTTTAAAAACTTACATTAGTGGCATCCCCAAATGAACCTGAAGTGGGTATCTCATAGCCAACTAATTTTTTTGATGAACATGTACTTCACCATTCTTGAATCCATAAATGAAGACCATAAGGCAATGTCAAAATATTTTGATGTAGTACTTATTAAGTCAGCACTAAATTATCATTCAAATTATTCAATATTCTCGGTTCTAAAATCTGGAAGCATATTATGGGGTATTTTGTCCCCAATACCAAAAATTCCAAACAACAAACCTTCAACTACCAAAAATATTAATTTTCAAGGCTTCCCGGTTGGATCTATGAAATCAACTCATAATTAATGTAGGATTTTAAAAGTGATTTAAAACAGTCATCATATTATTGTGATAATATTTCATTTGGGTAATTCACACAAACAAATAATAAAACTATAATATCAACTCAATCACATTGAAGATATAAATACTACCAAATTTTAAATTTATAAACTAAACATATAAAATAAAGAGTGACCATATGACTATACAAATGAATATCATTGTAAAAACATTTGAAATAAGTAATAGTTATTTATTTTTTGTTTTATACAATTTTTGGATGCCCTCTGCAACACTCAAACCTTGAGACAATATATGTGATATGTTTTTGTACAAATTGGTCATCAACCACTTATCTTTGAAATAATTTTCTTCATTGGATTTCCTCCCCACCATAAAATTTTCTAGAGGGTTTCCTTTGGGCCCATCAGAATACAAAAATACGTCTCTAATGTTGAAAACAATATCCTCTCTACTCCAAATATTTTGGAGATATTTTACTATAATTTCATCTTCTATAACAATGTTCTTTACCCAAAAAATAATTGGTTTCAATTTAACCGCTAATTTATTTTCAAATCCTTAATAATATTTTCAACTTCGGTGGAAGAGAGATAGATAGACCAAATCCCACTTCACATTTTGTTCTAGTGGGTCAAAGCATATAACTTGTGTCCCACTTTTTGTAGTTTTTGTACTTTCAGAAACTATGTTTGACAACCAAAACATGACCAAACACATATAAAATGACCAAACATGCATTTTTAAGAGGCTATAAATACCAAGGTGCAGGGCATCCAGAATTTACTTGATTTTTTAAATTTTTATAGTATTTTTTAATTATTTATTTACTAGTCGATTTTAAAATATTTATGGCCACAAAGTGGGACACACTTTAAAAATTCCTTGAGCCCACCTTGAAACTTGATAGACTCCTTAAGGGATTGGTTTTTTTCATAGATAAAACCCTTCAAATATAAAATAATTAAATAATCCTTTTGGCCAACTGCAAAGAAGTAATTTTTTCTCAATTTTCCATAATTTAATATTAACTAATTCAAATAATAAAAATTTAATAATGTTAACACTTACTGATTGAGACTTCGGCTTGGATTCCCTCGCACTCCCCCTCTGTAGGTTCTTGTGATGCATGTTCTCTTTAAAAAAATACATGATACAACTTGCTTTTATACAATATTGCATAGATGTAGTTGTATATTAGCGAACACTAGGCGTAAGCCATTAATGTTTGGACTATGTTTGGGTTGAATGTATTTGATGGGCTTAGCGACCACTAATGGCCAATTGCATAGAAGTATTTGTGTTTTATATTCTAGACATTTTATTGTTAACCAATTAAAAAATCATTAATCAATTGAAAGTAAATACCATGGTGACGTAATTAAATTCGTGATATAACTTGCTTCTATTCAATGAAAAACATTTGATGGAAAATATTACATAGATATTGATGTATATTAGCATCTACTAGGATAGCTCATTATTTCCTAGAGTATGCTTGGTATGACATACTCGCTTATCTTAGTGGCCCCAAATAGCCAACCGTACAAAAGTATTTTTTGTCAATTATCCACAATTTAATATAAAACACAAAATAAAAAATTTACTCAATTCAAAATAAAGCTAATTCAAAGATGTATGTTAGCGTCTGCTAAGGTAATACATATAACAAATAAACTACTTCATTATAGGTTCCCTAATTATGAGGGGCTTATAAATGGTCTTGTTTATAATTGAAAATGACTACCAAACCATTTTTTTGTCTCCGAGTTCGTGTGTGACATGCCAATAGCCTCCCAGTTTGTCATTAAATATGGAAAAATTTGAAGTTTTATTAAAAACATGTAAGCAATGATAATCAAAAACTTCTTATAGCGATACATTTATAATACGAGTATTTCCCACTCACCTTTTACAGATTCATTGGATAGATGGTCAGAGACATCTGGGGAAATAAGTTGAATTGGTTATGACATGTTAAGAATTTCTTTGTCTCCTTTGTTTGTATGTGGAGAGGAAGAGATGGTGTCTTCCTCTACTAGTTGGTTGTCTACATAAATATTATATGTATCAGTTCAAATGCATTAAAAAAATATAATTGTTTTAAGTGATCTTAATCAACGTACCTTTTTTCAAATGAGAATAGTAATTTTTTAAAAACATTTTTTGATCATGTGATTCAACAATAAAAACCGCAAATATAACCAAGTCACATAAAGCATGCATTACAACACTACCTCCGTACAACACTATAACTGGAGAATTTTTCGAAGCGATTCGATCGAACATATGTGACCAAAATCCATAAGATATCTCGTAAAGAAAAGGGTGTGTCTTTCCTCATAGGCCGATTTCACTTGCAGTCACAAATTGTTGCGAAATTTTATCCATCCAATCCATGGTGATTTCTTCTCTATCCCCATCATCAACATCACAATTTTACACATCATTTATTATGTAAATAAGACACAAGCTATTAAATTTTCCACTGCTGTCATAAAATATATAACAACCTTCCATAACTGGTTCCCCCTTGTCTTTAAATTTTTGTGTGTATTTCTTTTATTGTAAGCAACAAGCAAGAGCGCAATAATAACATAATTTAAAATACATGATCGACAACTATAAGCAAATCCATTATCATAGGAAGTTAGTACGCTAGAAAAATTACAAAAATATGTGATCACACATTTTGCATTAAATGGATTAGTTGACGAAATAGAACATAATTTTGACTGGAGCTGGAAGGGATATGCAAATTGACAGATAAAGTATTATGTGTCTTCCATCCTTGCTAGAGTTTTTTCTTCCATTGAAATCACATAGTTGGCAATAATTTTTGAGTTGTCACACTGGAGAACCTCTTCCACTTCAAAGATCAATTTTTCTTTTTGATGATTTTTCACTTCCTCCGGAATCAAATTTTCTTTTTTTCTTTATTATCTTCTCCACAAATGGTGGTAGTGAGAGTCATGCAGACCAATTTTTTCACCAATATTATTTTCATTGCAATCTACCTATACAATGTTACCTGGATATTTACTTTTTATATATTTTAGAAATTTTCCTCTCATTCTTCTATCATATTTTACTTTTTCACAGTAAGAATCAAAAGTCTCTCGCTATGACGCCTACTTCAATAGAGCCAGTTAGCCATACTTTCTTTGATTGAAATTTATCTTGTTATAATTTATAGCTTCTCATCGGTCATTCCTCTCACAGGCATGAAGGAGTTCACCATGAACCTTACCAAAAAAATTTCTTGAAAGTTAGGTTGGTTATCCTTATAAAGAGAACAAGCAAGCCCACCTGATTTAAATAACTCAAAGGTTGTTTTCCATATTTTCCATATGTCCTTGGGTAAAAGTGAAATTTCATTTTGTCAAAAAGACTCTCCGCCCTAGCCACTTTGAAAATAATAAGACATTGTTTCTCAAAATATGCATTAAAAGAAGAAGTATTATATTTAGTTTCGTGCATATTACAAAATTAAAATTTAAGAACAAATGAATTAAAATTAAGAATCATTATGTTTCACCTGATTTTAGAGCATTTATTTGAATATTAATAATGAAAGATAAGGGTAAAGGGCTAGGAGAAATACCGTTGAAATGATGGTTGTGGGTTGTTGCATGTGTATGACTTCTCGATCCACACCCGATCGTGAGAGATTTCTTTTGGCTAGGAAGAACTACCTAAAATAGAAAACAAGACCACCAAATAAAAGTTAAACAAGATATGCAAAGTGGACCTGCCTAGCTTATTCTAGATCCAAGAAGTGTGATACTCCCTAGACGGTTGTCAATCCACCGTTTATAACAAATCAATGTTAATAAAAAAGGAAATCCTACCGTAGTTAAAATGATTTAGGTATCTCATTTTTTTATAATTGGAAAATTCATTCATAACAAGATAAGCTATGATTGAATCTAAAGGTCAAGGTCTCTCATAGTAATTGATGTACCGGTCGTGGTCCTGGTTCTAGGCTATTTTGGGTATTGGGTGGAGGTTTTAAGCTTTGTTCTTGGTCTGAGGGTAAAAACAGAGACCGACGTCACCGGTATGACTAATGTCAGCTTAGTTTAACCAGAGATGGTTGTGGGTAACCGACGTCGGTATGGTTGGGGTACAAGAAGCTCAATAAAAACTTGATGTGAGGGTAGATCTAAAGCTAAATAGAAATGGCAAGGGCTATGGCAAGGACCATGTAGGCTTTAGGTATGCTCAAGGATCCCTAAGAAACTAGGTATGAGCGATTCAATGGTGTGGGTGAAGGAATGGTCAAGTTTGCATGGAGGTAAATGGTGGGGAATGGGAATGGGAGTAGAAACTAATAACAAAAGTAAAAGAGTCTACTAAAATGACAATAGACAAGTGTTGGTTAACAAAACACTTACTATTGTAAGAGCTTGATTTCTAGTTGGCAATGGAAGGTGCTCAAATGGAAGGAACTTGATGTGGTGTAGGCACTTCCCTAGATGTTCCCGTGAAGGAAAATGGCCCCGTGAGTACTTCATTCTTGGGTGTGGGTGCTCGGGTGTGTGTAGGAATGTTGGTTTTGTTTGTATGCAACTTTGGGTTCATCCTTTGCTCTCGTAAGATGTGTCAACCTCAAAATAAGGCTGTTTTGGGCATTAAATGGTAATCAACGATGATTCTAGGTTAATCAGTGGTGGTTTAGGGTAATCGGTGTCGGTTAGGGTAGGATTTCCTAGGTTTACTAAACTGGGCAGATCTCTTCATTTTCTGGGATCTCATTCATTTTCTTCGCAGATTAGAATGGAAGATTCCTTTCTAATGTGCGGGAATGTGGTTAGAGGGAATGTAGGATTTGATTTTTAGGGTTTAGGTAGGTCTTAGTTAGTTATGGAAACATACTAAGAATAGGTCTTAGGGTGAGGTGGCTAGATGAGGTGTATAGGTGAGGTGGTGGTGTGGGCATTATCCAATTAGGATATTTAAATAATAGATATTGTGAGAACATGGATTAATTTAATTAAATTAATATTAGAGTGGGGTGAAAGGGGCCATGGTTAGGTGAGTGTGTTTGAGTTGGTTATTTGTCGAGGGACCTAGGGGAGTGTGACCCAATTTTGGTGTCTACATTTTGCCCCTTTTTTTTGCGTAGCTTGTATTGGTAAGTGATGATGACAAAAATAAGATGTGGTTGCCCCATGTGTGGGTGAAGGTGATCCCCCTTAAACTAGGAACTGATGAGGAAAAAGGTAGAATCACTGAGTGGTTTGATAAAAGGTGAATGTGATGAAGAGGAAGGTGGGTAACAAGGGTAAAAAAGGAAAAAGGTCTACTTGGGTCATCCAGGTAATGGGTTAGGGTCAAAGGTAGTAATAGTCAAATGCATAGACATGTATAAACCATAAAGATGGTACCAGTGAAGATCAGAAAACTCTACATTGTCTAAGGTCACTAGGTTTATCCAAACAAGTTTGAGGTGATTCTGGTATCCAAGGTATAGGATATGGTCGGGAAACATGATGCGGAGTCAAAGTGCGCAGGAACATTTAGGTATGTTCCAATACAGCAAGGGTAGTGTCAAGATAATTGGTCATGGTAAGAGGCATGGTAAGGTTAGTATGTCAATCAACATAGGTAATCTTTATATAAGGTATAGCAAAAACATGAGGTCATAGGTCACTAGTGATGTTCAGTCCAAGTATCTAGGTCACAACATGAGTAGGGTCGAGGGATGCGTAAAATAACGAGTCCCTAAATGAGGACGAGGTGAGGGGGTAAATGATAAGGTCAAGAAGATAAAGTGAAGTTTCCAAGTGAGGTGTGGGTGAGGTAAAAAAGATTTAGGTAAAAAATTGAGGGTAGGGGGTAGGAAAAAAGACTAAGTAAGTAAACTGATGACGGCTCAAGGCACTAATGCTAGTTGTGATGGAATGACCATGATAAGCTAGGGCATAGGACTGATGTCGGTTAAGGTAAAACCATCATCGATCAAGTTGGGTAGGTTATAAAAAGAAAAATTCCGTATTTTTCAAATCATTTGTCTTTTACCAAATTGGGGAAAATGAAAAGTGAGAGAGAGAAAAGTGGAAAGCATCCATGCAAAATGGAGAGCTGATTTGATGAGTGGTGTAGCAGGTGATTAGCACATGATAGGTGGGTCCACGAGATCGGATTGAGCGATTCGATTGGTTGGAGGTGACACAGTTGATTAGGTGATGGTGGAGGTAGGATAGGGGTTGGGTGAACCACGGTTGCGGTGGCTCAACGTGCTACCACGGTGATGGTAGTGTGATGAGGTAAGGGTCAATCCTACTCATTCTTTTGTTTGTTAGTTTTATTTAGATGTCGCATGGGTAAAATTGGGTTTTGGGGGAAAATAAATTTTGAATTGGTGGGAGGGAAAATTAGGTTAAATATGAATGGGGAGAGAGGTGATTGGGTGAAGGAGGGGTGGGGAAGGGTGGAGGGGGATTTGGGTAGGATTGGGTAGGTAGAAGGAAGATAAAGGGAATTTTGAGGAAGAATGGGGTTTGGGTCTCGCAAAGATTTGTGGTGACAAAGACTCGGCATCAATCAAGGTTAGCCTGATGTCGGTGGAAAGTTAAACCGGTATCGGTCACTTAAATAGGTGACCGATGCTATTTTAAGGGGGATCGGGGTCAGTTAGGGGGGACCGGTACCGGTCATGATATGGGGAAAAGGGGGCTAAAAGTGACTTAGGTTAGGTGAGTGAGATATGAAAGGCCAATATGAATCGTTTTGGTGAAAATCGTAACATAGGTAAGGGGTAAAAATAGGTAAGGGTGAATGAGAGTGGGTTAGGGTTGGGTTGGGTAGATAGAAGATGTGATACAAAGGTGAGGAGGTCTAGGGGAAGAGAGGTAGGGTGGTAGGTATAGGTGAGGTGCCAAGTGGGATTGTGGTTATGAGTAAGGTATATTAATATGATGTTTCGCTAGATGCACCGAAAGATTAGTTGAGGTTGTGAGACAGGTACCACCCCTACTCGTGATAGTTTGTGGGGTTGTGTGATCAAGGAGTGGAGGCATGTCACCGATGTTGTCCTGAGTGGGGTCAAGTGCTACCAAAGATGTAGTCCAAAGAGGCCGAGTCGATGGCCGCTCTCATCGATGAGATGGAATTTCGCAACCAACATGTTCCACCTACTGACGGGGGAGATGACATCACCCTAGAGGATGTGTACAGGATCTTGTAGTTACTTATATTGGGGATGTAGGTATATTCGATCTCCTCATAGGCATCCGAGGAGTTGATGCCGACTATGTTCGGTGAGAGACCGGCAGAGATGATATTCCACAATGCTAGCCTCGAGCTATGGAGAGATGTACTTATCCCATCCAGAGGAGATGAGGCTAGTAGTATTATTGATGGAGGCAGTTTTCTATTTTACACTACTGGATGCAGAGAGTGGGAGATTCTCACAATCACTAATGGGTGTGTTACATGATATGATGATGGACAGGACCTACTGGCATGGGCAATGACATTCCTAGTGCATCTATATGAGAGTTATGGGCATATGGGCAGCTCTGCAGTTCACTGTGTTGTATGTTTAATCTTCACTGTTGGGCCTACGAGAACATTTTTTGTGTTTGTCTAATTGGTATGCCCCGGGCAGATGCATTTGAGCCTAGTTTTATTCAGGTGGGGTATAGGTGATGGGTGCCTGTGATAGGAGAGCACTAAGCATGCAGGTTAGACATGATGTGGCCCATTACAGGTAGTTACTAGAGGGATTGTCTAGCGTGGACATTATTTGGATACCGTATGTGGGCTAACCCTCCTATGACAAGACAGATGGCCAATGAGTTAGATGGCCTGTAGATACTCATATGGATTGAGGGGCATCGTGCAGGGGAGCATGAGATGATCCTAGTAGACAGGGTTAGATGGTAGTTTGGGTTACTATAGGATATACCACCACCTTCCCACAGTACCAAAGAGATGATGTGGAGAGACCACTACCGCTACCATAGCCGATAGTACCTACCAGGCGGGGAGGAACAAGTTATAGACCATCATATCGATGATGCTAGGGTGACTGATAGGTATAAATAGTGGTGGGTGGCTCATTTACGAGTAGTACCACCTAGGCTAGGGTAGCCATATTTAGCCACCATCACCATGCAAAGAGACACCCTACAGGGGTAGGTGGTGACCCTGATTACCCAGCTTAGGGGATAGTACATGGGCAATTAGCAGTGGTCGAGGTGGAGGTGGCCATGTTGCATGCGTAAGTGGCTAAAGTACGTGACCAGATGGCCCGGTGGTGGAGATGGTGAGGGAGATGATGAGTAGGTGACTCGCCTACAGTGTACAAGTTATAGGTTTATAGGGCCATTTGGCCACTGTACAAGCATAGATTAAGGCATTACATGCTTAGTTACAGCCCAGTGCAAGGCCGATGAAACCTCCATAGTGCACCGGGACAAGGTCCCGCTCACGGCAGGGGTAGGATAGGTCCGACAGAGGCAGTACGTGGTCGAGGTCGATGGGCCCACCACAAATAGTACCCATATCCAAGTTACAAGATGCCTTAGGTGAGGCCAGGTATTACCAGGATCAATTGATGGTAGTGGGGATAGATTTTCTATCCTATGGAGAGTACAAGGCACAGCAGGCCTCGAGTGAGAGGACCAGATCCCGTACCCACAATGTGGAGAGCATAGGTGGCCATCGAGCTCTGAGATAGAATCAAAGCGAGGCCACCAGTTTACGGAGGCCATCTCCAGGTGATGTACCCACAGGGGCCTAGTCATGACCTATGACGGGTAGTGAGATGTTATCAAGCCACTAGATAGGAGCCGAGGAGGAGACAAGAGAGACTAATATGGAGGATATCCGCAGGATGATCTCTGATGCACATCCCTCCATTTTGATGTATTTTAGTCATTTTTGATATAATTCAGCGTGTGTACCAAAGAGAGTGAGGATGTATACGAGAGTTTTATATATTTTTGATCATATACCGGCGTCATGTACAAATATATTTGAGATTTATGTATATGGATCACATGGTTGGAGTGTTTTTATTTATAGAGATGATGGTGATTTTGGCGGGATGTATCTATGTTGATAGAATTTGATATTATGCATAGATGGACTTATGAAAGGTATGTTAGGCATGATGGATTTGGGTCATAGGCATGGATTGAGTCAGACATAGGCATGGTGGAGTTAGGTTGTGGTTTAGGCATGGATCGAGTCAGGTTTTGGTTTAGGTATGGAGTGAGTTAGGTCCTATGCATGGATTGAGTGAGGTTTTTGGTCTAGGCATGGATTGAGTCAAAATTGGTTGAGTTTGTAAGTCATTAATTTGTGTAATTAGTGATGATATGGGTCATGTTTGAGATGTTTTATAGTAACATGCATGGTAATTGTAAATAAATGCTAGACATAATGAATGTATGTTTGATTATGATAAAGGTGGAAAGCAATTTGTCGTTTGTTTGGTTTAATTCCCAATTATTGAAAGAAAAAGAAATCTAACAAGGGTAGATTGTGATTTAGGAAAATGAAAGGTGAATTGGTTAGGGTAGAGAGTGGCCGAGCTAACCTCTAAGGGCCCCATGCCCTCAGAGTACTACCTACATAGTCCCGGTGACAAGGGACCTCAAGCCGATGTAGTTATCCCATAAGCTAGGGAAGAATGTGAGGAGGTATGAGAATGAGTTGGTAGGTTATATGCATGATTGGGTCTAGGATATTTAAGATATGGGTGAATTATGGGCACATGGGTATGGGTGATTTTGATTTGGTTGTGGTGAAAGAGGAAAACAAATTACCCAAAGATAAGCATCGAGAATCTAGTCCTATATAAGGTAATCAATACATAATGAAGAATGTTAAAAGATAATACGAGGCAAAAATCCACCTAATTGGTAAGGATCATAATGAGTGGGTCATACCTTAGATAGGATGATGAACAGAATACCCTAAATACATTGTTTGATTGATTATTCGAAAGGTGAAAAGTAGTCACATTATCACTAAATGTCTCAGTTCTAGTAGGTCCTTGAGGTGATAAGAAATGAAAGTGTGAATGGTGAGAGAGGAAAAGTGGTTAGTTCATATGGTATTTGGTAGCATGCCTTTTGAAAAATATCCATGGTCACAATGGGCAAGTCCATAATGAATTTTTTTCTATTTTGACTTATATTTGAGATAGACTGATCGATGCGGGAATTCTATATGGGATGAGAAAATTAACTTCTTGAGGTCTTCATGAAGCTGATCGATGCGGGAAGCTTCGGATTCTCTTTTTCTTTTTTTTTTAAATTTGAAAGAGCTTTACATAGTTATCCTTTGAGGGAGTAGCGAGGTATAGCAGCAAGGTAGAGAGAAAGATGTATTTTTGAGGGAGTCATCTTTTTGTTGGAAGTTTGACTCAAGGAGTTGGATCCTGCGTGAGGACTTTTAAGTCCTGGAAAAGACTAAGGTAAAGAATTGGATTCTTGTTTAGAAGGAAAGGTGAAATGACCATGGGATCTCATCTAAAATTAGATGAAAAGTATCCATGAGAATCATGTCATGCAAAGGTCTTTGTGGTACACATATTTAAGAGAAGATAAAAGAGTGATAGGTACACACATGATTCTTGTTTAATCATTGGGGATGGCGTAGTAAGTGGATAGCACTCAAGGGATGAGCATGGAAAGAGGTAAAAGGTGAGGTAGGAATAAAATTCAATAGTAGAATGGTTGAAGATGCAAGGCATTGAGGGGATCAGGCCCATTTTTACCATCTAGTGAAGATAAACGATAAGCACTTGATCCATAAGTATGAGTCACGATGTATGGTCCAAGCCAATTAGGAGAAAATTTTCCACGTTTAATTTTTTTGCTTTGGTTACATGTTGATTTTCTTTCAGGACAAGGTCTCCAACTTGGAAGGTTCATTCATGGATGCATTTTGCATAGGCACATTTGATACATTTTTGGTAAACTTGAAGATGGTCAAGAGCATTAAGATGTCGTTTCGCCTAATAACTTGAGTTGTTTTAAATGTCTTGATGAAATTTATCATCCTTGAGCATGTCATGGAGATAAATGTGGAGTGAGGGAATTTGGACTTCGAGAGGCAAAACAACCTATGTACCGTAGACTAGAGAAAAGGTGTGGCAGCAGTGGAAGTGTGAATACTAGTGCGGTATGCCCACAAGGTGAAAGGAATGTGTGTATACCAGTCCTTCCCAGTATCATTAACCACTTTCATGAGAATTTTGTTTAGGGTTTTATTAGTGGATTCAGTTTGGCCATTGGTTTGTGGCTAATAAGGTGGCGAGAAACTAAGCTGAATGCCGAAAGTGTCACAAAGTTTTTGCAAGGTTTTATTTTTGAATTTTTTTCCGTTATCAATGATGAGGCGGTATGGGACACCAAAGTGACAAATGATGTCATGATTGATTAACTCACATATTTTCTCAGCTTTTGTGGAGATGAGACGTATGGTTTCAACCCATTTTGTGTAGTATTCAGTAGTGGTGATGATCCATTGATGTCGTTGGGAAGAATGGGGATTGATTTCTCCAACAAGATCCAAACACCATTGAGAGAAAGGCCAAAGGTCACAAAGCTACTGTAAGGCATGACTCGGTGTATGATGAAGGTTGGCATGTTGTTGGCATTTTACACAATGCTTAACGTAGTCGCAACAATCATGGTTGAGGGTGGGCCGATAATATCCTAGGCGAAGAATACGCTTAGCAATAGTAAGGCCACTAAAGTGACCTCCACATATGTCATCATGAACTTCCTTAGTGATATAAGGAATTTCAAAACTCATAAGACATCGTAAGAGAAGACCATCGAAGTCACGCTTATAGAGGAGGCCACCCATGATGACGTAATGAGAGACCTTTTTAAGAAAAGAACGTTGTCCATTACGAGTGAGGTTGGGAGGCAAGATAAAGAGGGAAATATAGTCTGATTATTTTTTATACCAAAGGTCACTTGGGTCTGGGGCAGCAATTTTGATAGAGTAAACTTTGCGAGGTAAATAAGAAGGTGATTAGAGTCTTGGTATATGTGACAAAGATTTTAGAATCAGCGAGTGAAGCGGGAATTGAAATGCCAAGCGAGGCCGTGGTATCTAGAAATTTGTTGGTTAAATGGGGGATGGTTTGAAGGTCATAATAGTCAAAGGTGGCCAAAAGTATATCCACATGATGCTTATAATTTTGAAGTGTCTCATTACAAAATTGGTATACACCATTGACTTGGTTTACGACCAATTGAGAATCACCAAAGATGTTGATTGACTTAACATTTAAGGCATAGGTAGCTTGGAGACCTAATATGAGTGCTTCGTATTTGGAAATATTGTTTGTACAATAGAAATAGAGGTTGAAAGACAAAGGCATGGGTTCCCCATCAAACGGAATGAGGATAACACCAGCCCCACCCCCATGTTAACACTTGGAACCATTGAAGAAGAGTGTCATTTGGTAAGTAGTTTGTTCAAGGAAAGGGTAGCAATTGACTCATCTAGAAAGTCAATGTTAGAGGGTTGATCCCCAAAAATAGGTGCATCGGCAAATTGGTCGGCGATAACTTGGCCCTTGATGGAATTTTTATGGATGAATTCAAGGTCGAGGTCAGCCAGAAGCATAAGCCAGATACAAGAAGTTTATTTTGGTAAGGTTTATCATACATGAAGTGTAAGGGGTCGGTGTTGGTCACAACATAGGTTTTTTGGTTGAGTAGGTAAAGGAGGAGTTTTGTGGCAATGAAAACTAAGGCTAAGCAATTTTTTTTGGCATGGGCGTATCAGGTTTTGTAGTCTAAAAGAGTACGGATTATGTAATAAAATACCTACTCCCTGTGTTGTTCATCCTGATGAATGAGCATGGCCCCTAAGGAGTGATCAGTAGCTAAGTTGTATAGGTAGAAGGGTTGATCATCTTTAGGTGGAATGAGTACGGGTGGTTAAATAAGGTATTGCTTTAAGGCTTCAAAATCTTTGTGGCAATCATCATCCCATTTAAAGGATACATCCTTCTTGAGAAGATGATGAAATGGTTGACACCGATCAAACAATTGTGAAATGAAACGGTGAATAGACTGCAACTTACCTTGTAGGCTACGGAGTTGCCTAAGGTTAGTAGGTGGAGGAATTTCAAGAATTGCCTTGACTTTAGCAGGTCAACCTCTATACCACGTAAGGAAATGATAAATCCCAGGAGCTTTCCCAAGAGAACCACAAAGACACACTTCTTGGGCTGAAGGTAAATGCAATACTTAATGAGGTGGTCAAAGATGGTTTTTAGGATGGCGAGGTTCTCAGAGTAGTGTTTGGATTTGGCAAGGAGGTTGTCTATGTAATCTTCCAATATACGATGCATGATGTCATGGAAGATGTAAGTCATAGCCCAGTTGATATGTGGCACCAGTGTTTTTAAGGCCAAAAGGCATGACTCGATAGCAAAAGGTCCCCAAGGGGTGATGAATGTGGTTTTGTGTTGATCCTCTAGGGGAAGCAAGATTTGTTATAACCCGAGAAGCCATCCATGAATGATAGCATCTCGTGAATAGTGGTATAGTCAATACCAGTTGGTTAATACCATGTAGAGGAAAGTCACCTTTCGGGTGAGCTAGGTTGAGGTCACAGAAATCTATGTAAATATGAAGTCCCCCTATCACCTTAGTGATAGGGACAATGTTAGAAATCCATCGAGGATAATCAATGGGTAAGATGAAGGACACGGAAAGAAGATGCTGAAGTTATTCTTTGACTAGAAGAGCAATGTGAGGGTGCATTTTCCCCGCTTTTGTTATACGAGTTTGGCAATGGGAATGGTTACGATATTGTGGACCACTATGATGGGGTCAATACCAGGCATGTTAGTGTAAGACCAAGCAAAAACGTGGTTATGGTTTTTGAGAAAAGAAGTGATGGCTTCCTGTTCAGTAGCATCTAAAGATTATCCGATCTTTAGAATGTGCGGGTCGTCCTGAGTATGAATGTTGATCTCGATAGTTGATTCATTCAACATGGTTTTCATCTCAGATGGTAACGACCGATGAATAAATGAGTCTTCTGAACCAAGGTAGGTGAGTATAGATTCATCATCTTGACATTGAACGACATTAATCAAATGTGTATCATCATCGATTATTTCAGTGGTACAAGAAGGGAAGAGAAGAGGGAGCCTCGCCCTTGCATTGGTAAATTTTTTTAGGAGGAATGGATTTTGGATCCATCGACTCCATCATGAAGGTGGTGAAGAAGGTAGAGCGGGTAAAGAAGGTGGAGAAGGGTTGATGTCCTCAACGAGTTCAATGCGGGCCTTCTTGGTAGGTGGTTCAACAAAGTTGATACCACTACAGATCGTTATGTTTTTGGGTAGTACATCGAATAACCATATGGTGTCCTTGCTGGTAAAATCCAAAACCAAAACCCTTCCATGCACATTAGTGTAATAAGGTGTGGGTGAAATGACGATTGATGAGTGATTGGAGGTTGGTAGAAAATGGGTGGGTTTATGATGGTGGTTTAGGTGTATAAGTGGTAGTATCAAGTCCCCCATAGGTGAGATTGGTACGAAGGTGGGGAGGACCATAAAGGAGGTGCTCTTCTATGTAGTGATCATAGTGAGGGTGTTGGTGAAGACTTCCATACTCTTGTGGAGTAAGGAATGTGTTGACACTATATAAGCGATACTCCCCCAGAGTGAGGCATTGAAAAATGCCTTCTAAGGGATTAATGGTTGATATGTGGGTAGCTGGGATGGACGATGTGTTAGAGGTTGACTCGGAGGTGGAGCCAACTAATTGGGAGGTCGACAGGTTTGGCCGTGGAGGTTGTGGCAATGGTAGGAATGGAGGATGTAGGTGCGGTTGAAGTAGTGGCGGCACTGGTGAGGGGAGGTGTAGGTGAAGAGGTGGTGGTCATGGAGGTAGATTCTTTAATGGGTATAAGCATGTCATTGGGTCGGTAAAGCATGTTGCAAGTTTTGAAAGGTGATGGGTCAACCAGAATGGTATAGGTGTGTCCTTCATGCTCAAACTTTACACAACGATGCAAAGTGGAAGGAACACAACCCATGACACGAATCTAGGGTCTACCAAGCAACAAGTTATATTGAAATTCCCCCTCTAAGATGTAAAATAGCTCTGAAACAGTGAGGGGGACCACGTGAACATGAAGGATGATGGTGCCAAGTGTAGAGGTGATAGCGTCATTAAATGAACTCAACATGATAAGATGTTTATGCATGTAATTGTCAAGTATGTGCATTTGGTCGAATACATGGGAGGAGATGATAGTTAATGCTAGCCCCCATCGATCATAACATGTCGTATATGTATATCATCGATGTGGACAGAGTCAAGAGAGATGGATCTAGGTCATCGGTTTGGTGCGGTGTGATCTCTTCATCCGAGAAGCTAAGGGCAAATACTTGGCGATTAGGTGAAGGTGTAGAAGGTGGTAATTTGGTGAGAGAGGTTACATGATGGGGTGTAATAATGGAGGCTACGGGTGTAGGGTCATTGGGTAAGACCTCAATATACCGAAGAACCTCTATGAGATCTTGAAAATGGGATTCCAAGGTTTGGATGAGGTCAGATAGAGACATTTTGAGGGGGATTGGTGTAGTTGTTTTAGCATCACGCGATGTGTAACCCCATTAGACATAGGATATGTGGGGCCATGGATAGTGATTTTAGGTTTGGGTGTAGATGTATGCTCGGTATAGGGTTGGTTGGTGGGTCGGTTTCCTTTTCCTTACCTTTATCCTTTTGGGCATAGGTAGAATGTGGATCATGTTGATTTGAGGTGGAGTGGTAGGTGAAGTAGATGAGCCATGAAAGGTATAATGACAGGAAGGGAAAAAGATGAGTGGCGGGAAGGAACCTTGTGAGATGAGTTTGGCACACCAACATTTGGGTGGAGTTTTGGCGAGTTATTTGATGCGAACCATGTTAATATCGAATCTTAGGGGTGGTTCTAGGATTTGTGGGGTGGAGATCTTGGTCATTGAGTAGGCAATGAGGGAATAAATGTGGCAATGGGTGCTAGTGAAATGGGGTTCTCATCGATAAGGTCATCATCACAAAGTTTTCTTCCGGAGGACACAATCAAATAAAAATAGTTTTCAAAGCCTTACAGTCCTTTACATCGTGCCCTGGAGCATGATGGTAGGCACACATTTTTGTGTCCTTAAATCCCTTTGGTTTGGGTTTGAGAGGGTCATAAGGTCTATGAGGTAGTAATGTAATGACAGAAGTTTCAAGGAGGTTGGTTAAGATTTTGGCTTAGGATCCCGCTAGTGGATCACAATGGGAAGTGAAAGTGGCTTTGGACGTACGTGCGGGTGACTATATAGGAAGGGTCTTTGTAAGAGGGAGAGTGGGCCGAGCTATGGTTTTAGGTGCTGGTGTGGTCTTAGGTGTGGGCGTGTTTGCTTAGGTAAGGGTATGGTAGATGAACTGGTAAGAGAGTGTGTGGTTGGTTTGACTACCTTATTAGGGGGTAGCATATTTTGTCTTTAGGATGCACCTTCTTGGGTAAAGGTGATACGTGTGAACGAGACCTAGAGGGAAAAGAAGATGGTGGAAGAGAGTGAGTTACCCATGGAATAACCAAGGTGCTATAAAGGTAGATGGCGCGGGTCATGGAGGAGGTGTGAGGGAAAGAGATTGAAGTTTCGTGGGTCATGAAGAAGTTATTGATGGTATTGGAGGTATGGGTGGTAAAGATGTTTTAGGTGTGGGTGGAAGTCGTGTCGATGCTTGGGTATGTTAGAGGTTTGTGAGGGGGAAATGGGCTACTATGTTTTAAATTTACGGTGGGTGAAGGTTTCTTAACCATGCGCTGGAAGGGCGATGTCCTAAGACGAATGGAAGGGTGAAGGTGATGAAGGTGTGATCGGCGAGGTTGGAGTATGAGATCTATGGGATTGGTTCTTCTTTTTGGGTTCCAGATTAAGCATGGTGTTTTCTTTGGAGGATGTAGCTAAATCTAATTTGATGGGTGGATGAGTGAGATCAGGCGGTTGGGATGAACCCTAAGGTAGTAATAGGTTTAGGCAAGGAAGATGATGTAGGTGTGGGTTTAGATTTAGATGCATGTTGGGTTATGGGTAGGGGTGTGAGTTGAGCCATGAGTGGTATCGTGGAAGAATTTGTGATAGTTTTGGTTGTGTTTGGTTTGATCAGTCAAAATATTTTTGGATAGATAGTGGAAGTATCAACAAGTGACATCTACATTTGTGTTGAGAAAGGAAGTAGAAGATGCCCCCAAAGTAAGGCTCTATCCACATAATCTAGGTAGTCGGCTAAGTGTGAGAACGAAATTACAGTGGGTGTGGTTGATGAGGATCCAATGGAAATTCCTGTAAAATGTGTCTTAGAAATGTGGAATTTGCTAGCTTCATCCTCTATGGGTAAGAAAGATGAAAGTAAGTCTCATGCGGGATCTTGGGTAGATTATGGGAAAGATGTCACTTAGAGGAAACAATGGTAGAGGAGATGATGAGTGCTCCTTTGTGGGTGGAGGAGATAAATAAGCATCTTCTGTGTGTTAGAGGGTTATCTCCGGTGATGGCTCTCTAGGTGGAGAAGCCAAAGGTGAAATGGTCTCAAAGTTAATAGAAGGCTCCTTCACGGTGAGGAAGGAGGTGAAGGGTATTCCTATATGGGTGGAGGAATAGGTGAAGTGGGTTCAAGTGTATGTGGAGGACTTTGGGCTAGTATTTCCTCTATGGAGGGAATATCGAGTAATTGGGAAGCAATGGGCACGTCACTTAAAATAGCATGGACCTCGCGGGTATGGCTATCATGAATTGAGGTCTCTCCAGTTTTATCAGAAGAAGGGGCATGATTAGGAAATGGTTTTCTTGAAGATGTCTAAGTTTTGATTAGTACGTATGCGTTAGGATTATCCAAGGTTAACTCACATTTCTTGAGAATTTCTTGGACAATGTTTTTGAAAGTGATGCAATTGCCAAAGACACTATGACCTTTTACCTAATGATAGTTACGAAGTCATGTTTTTGTACCACACGGGTGTGTGGTGAGGAAGATCAAAACCAAAGTGTGTGGTTTTACTGGGAGGAAGGGTGATGGCCTTAGCTTTAATGAGCTTTTCTAAGACAAATTAATAAGGCTCCCTAATTGGGGTGTATTTCGTTGTTCTCGTCTCAATTGAAAGGTCCTGGACCGGAGAAAGATTAGATGAGGGATTAGAATGATTTGATGGGTGAGCTCGGTTGGCCTTGAGTACCACTACATTGGCGGCTCCCTTGGCTTTTGAATAATTGTTCGTGGTTTCAAGAAGAAGATGTATCATTTGACTTGAATTTTAAGTTCTTATTTCGTAGTTAAATTTTCTTTTCTTTGATGCCCTGAATCTCTAGCTTTCATGCCATGGTGAATGCCTCATTGAAGGTTTGGAAATTATGTACCTATAGGGTTGGTAGGATATGTCTAGCACAAGCCCACGTGAATAGATCTATGAGTTTGGTTTGTGGTAGTTAGAATGTGAGTTGATTGTGCTACGCCAACGAGCGAAAAAATTTGTGATAGATTCATTGTCATATTGACGCGTAGAGTAGAGGTCGAGTCATGGTAACCTTCTTAACAACATTGATGGAGAAGTGATCTAAGAAGGCTTGGAATACCTAATTAAATGAGAAGATATAATGTCTACGTAACCCACTATACCAATGTAATGCGGTCCCGGTCGGAGACATGGGAAATGTTCTTAGAAGCAAAGCATCATTATGGATGATCGATAACACCCATGTTTGAAAGACCACAAGTGCTTTGTTACGGGTCCTCTTCTTTGTTGAAGTGGTTAAATTTAGGCATTTCCCAATGCATGGGATATGGATAGACAAGAATGGATGGGTAGATAGGCTCTTTACAAATCTCATCATAGGTGAGAGAATTGTGTGTGCTAGAAACCGATGCTTCTAATGTCTACATCTTGTCCATCATTAGCTTGATTAGGTCATTGGTAGGTTGTGATAGTGAGTACCTCCTATAGTGTAATGAGGTTGGTGTTGGATATATGATGGGGTGGCATTCTATTTTATGGCACTACCATATATAGATTGGAAGGAGGGAGTGAAATAGGGGGTACGTACATAGAATGAATGATAGATGAAACAGAGGCTACCGATAGTACACATATGGAGGTGGAAGGGTCATGGTGACTCTAGTAGCAATGGGGGCTAAAAGGTCAAATAGAAAGGATAATTTTTTGAAAATGAATAGGGGTCACCGATACTAGGGGGTCGTTGTGTAGCTACGGGTATATGCGAGACAATAGGCACATATGAGGTTACGTTATGGGTGGTTGGTGAAGGTATAATAGATGTGGCAGACATGGCTATCGGTATAGGTATGGGGCCTAACTATGAAATTACTAGGGAAAGGAAGGTGCGAGTAACATGGAGCCAAAGGGGGCTGACGCAGAAGTAGGAACAAGAGTCGAGGGGATAGATACGGGCATGTCGTATATCAATTGACCCGAGGCATCTCGAGTGGATGAGTGGGAAAGATAAAACTGCAAGGTGGTAGGGTTTTGGTCAAGGAGTCATGTGAACTCCTCGTCCCCTATGGTGATAGTGATAGGTTGGGTAGGATCCATGGGTGATAAAATAGAAGGTGGTGAAGGACTAGGTGGGAGTGATTGAAAACTAGTGTGAAATATGAAGGCATTTTCTTGGCTACGCGTCAGCACCATGTGAACAAGTATTGACATGGTAGGATTGTTTTCTGTAAATGACATAGAAATACAATAGAGATAGGAGAAACAAGTGATGGTAGGTGAATTGGGGTTAAAATGTCAGCTGAAAATTACACAAGCTAACTAATGCCGGTTAGGGTAAACCGACACTAGTCACAGATAACCATAGTCAGTCACTATGAAAATGGACAGTTTTTCAAAACAAGACAAAAATGGATGATTTGCTAAGTAGATAAGATGTTGATGAATTTATCAGGTCAATGAATATGATGAGAGTGACAGAGACTCTGAACAACAAAGAAGGTGAAGCAGGTGTCCTTTTGGGTAGGTTAACCAAAAGAACAGTAAACCGACACCGGTTGGGTAAAATCGATGACGGTCAGGGGGTAGCCTGATGATGGTCACTAGAATGACACGGTTACTATGAATTTGAAATAGAGATGAAGAAAATATGGTTGTGAGTTAAAATTAGATGTGGAATCAAACCCATAATTTTGAGAATGATGAAAATAGGGTCCAAGCACACTCAGATGAAGTTGGAATACACCAACTATGATGAGGAGTGTGCAAGGGGAAATAAGAAAATGAAGAACATGTCCTCTCACCTCAAAACGCAAGCCAAACAGAAACACTAAGAAAAATATGATCCTAAGAGTGCTTTTTCTATTATGTTTGTTTAGCTTATGCTATTAAGGACTGACTCATGAAATTTAGAATATAATTTTTGGTGAGGATGGCTTCCTATGAAGAAGGAGATCTACAAGGAGAGGTTTCAGGTATGTTATGGTGGGGCATGCTTTCCTCTAAAGTATGACTCAACGAAGCGATGAGTTGGGTGCCCACCGTGTCGGGATCGTGTGATCACCTATAACTTATTCCAAGAGAGATATTGTTTAAGAATGTGTGTATTTTCAATTTTGTGATGTTTGATAAGACTCTAAAATTCATGAAAATTAGAGCTTCCTTTTGGATAGGAGGAATATGGAAGAAATTCATGTTTTAAACTCCTCATGACTCTTGTTTTCATTTCCCATGGGTTTTTAATCATTTTCCTCAGTCTACTACCATTAAAACATTTTACCTATTTTCAGTAGGTGGGAAATGATTTTGGTTCTCCTTTGATGAGTTGGAATGTGTGGGACCTTGCATCTTTTGTTTCTAACCTTTTGTAGAGAAAGAAATCCTTCATCGGGAGTAGAAATGGCATTTTTCCCATTTCCTATAACTTTCTACATTCTTTTCCCCATCAAATTCTTTCTCGGGAAGGCAAGGCTACACATTTTTTCCCATTGGATGTGGTGGGTGGGTTTCTTTGTGAACTTATGACTTTTGGTGATTTTGGAAAAAATGCTAGGTTTTTCCCGCATCCCCCGTTGGTCCCTGATTGGTTGGAGTAGTTTGATGGAGGTTTGGGCGGTGGATCCATTTTATTTTCTAAGGCATTATGGAAAAAGGAAAATTTCTAAGTTGAGGCCCGTAACCAATCAGAGAAGGACATGTGTCTATGTTGAATAGTCAATGGTGGGGACATGGACTTCGGGGGGAAAGTTGGAATTTTTCCTTTTCCAAAATAGATAAAAAGCAAGGTACATCCCCATGCAACCAATCAGGTGGCTCCATGTAACCAATCAGAGAAGGACACGTGGTATTTCTCAGTTCATAGGTGCCTTGGTAGGACTGGTGGGGGACTTTGAGAATTTTAGCCTTGTTTCCACAAAAGGTGAAGAATTCTAAAATGGCCATGGCCCCGCTTGAGCGAAAGGATAAATTTTAAGTTGAGGCCCACACCAATCAAAGAGAAGGACACATGTTCATGTTGAAAAGTCAATGGCGGGGGTGGCACAAAACTTTGGGGAAAAGTGGGATTTCTTCCCTTTTCTTAAAAATAGATAAAGTCTAAAGTAGAAGCGCATCCCCACAATCAATCATATGGTGCCATGTGTCCACGTTGAAAAGTCAAAGTGGGCCGATAGAGATTTTTGAGAATTTGAGCCTTTTTGTTAAAAAAGTTCAAATGGCAGTTTTCGACTGCATTTCCTCAGCCACTCAGATGATGCCACGTGTTCGGCCTTTAGCGGAGCTACTGGGGGGTGGAGCAAATCGAGAAAATGCACTTTTTCTCCCAAATGTCAGGAAATGCAGTTTTCTTCCCCAGGGCCATCGTTGCTTGGATCTTGCCACGTGTAGGGTCCAAATTTGAAGGTAAAAGGGGAAAAGATAGCCAAATGCCCTCTTCTAGTTTTTATCACCATTAACGAACCAGAGCTCTGCAAAACATGGAAAATGGCTCATTCTTCATTCTTTTCCCTACATTCCTTGTCGTTTCTTCATGAGATGTGTTTTGGATTGGTTTTGGAGCCGAATTGATAAGTTTAAAGAGGTGTAAAGTTTAATCATCAGAAAACAAATTTTATCGGGCATACGTGATAAAATGGGATAAAACTTATCAATAAGCACTTGAGTGCTATGAAAGTGGTTAAAAGGTGGAAATGGCAGGACCATGTGAAGGAGAAAATCATGAGATGTCCCTGCTAAAATAATCATGCTCAAACTGATGAGATATTCACCTTTTTGAACCTCCTGTTTTCATGAGTGTTTGTTTCATGTCACTTTCCAAAAGAGGATCTGCAACAAACATTATCCCTTTCGGATATTATTTTCTTGGGGACAAAGTATGGATGTAAACAAATTGTTATAAATATATGGCTTTGGCCATGGGAAAAAGGGATTTTGGTTTTTCGGGAAAGTTGTAAATTCTGAAGTAATTCAATACAGAAGTTCTTTCTTTCTTATTTTCCTTTGTTATACCTTTCTCTCTCCTTGCTCGATTCAATGGATCTTTTATTTTGCATTCAATAGAAACTTTGTGTTCTAGTTTGTGTGAATCTTTAGAACTTTGTGTCTACAGATTTGTGTAGGTGGTGAAGTAATTGATCCTTTCTATAGTTTCTTGGTTCAATGTGAGTAGGGAGATACTCTGCTATCTATATTTCCCAAAAGCATTGTTGTTTTCTTCCTTCTCCCATCTCTATATTCTTCCATTCCTTCTGATTGATAATCTTTTAAGTATGAAAACATTCTAGAATATCAGGGTCCAAACATTGAGAGTTGTATATCATGTACATTTTTTTTCCTACTTTCAATAAGGGAACCTCTCCCATTAAAGAGGAGGGACTTGTTGTCCCTGACTGTGGTTTCAACCCATGTTCCATTCTGAAACCCAATAGTTTTTGGTGACTCCACTGGGGAATTCATTGCAAATGGATTCCAAGTTTTAATAACAACTTCTTGATCATCTTTGATCTGGTGACTCCAAGATACACTCGGGGTAGAAGAACCCTTGGGGAAGAAGACCCTCATTTCCAACTTTTGGATCATCAAGGTTTCTCCCTCCCTTCTTCATCAAGAAAAAGAAGAGGAACAAGATCTGTAAGCACTCCTCCTGCTAGAGACAAAAATTCTAGGAGTGGCATCCCTCAAGATCAAATCAGTCCTACTTTGCATGCTTTGACTCTCATTTGGTGTTTATGTCCCTCTCCAAAAATCTTTCCAAGGATGGAAACTCATCTTCCTTGGGGCCAAAGGGTTGGGCCTCTTGCTCTTCCCTAGCCATTGCATGAATTTCCTAGAGGCAATAGAAATAATTTCCCTAAATTCAGAGGTGATGGGAAGGTTCATCCAGATGAACATATTGCAGCCTTCATTGTTGCTTGTGGTGTTCTTGGGGTTGAACATGAGGATATCTATTAGAATTTTTGTGGAGACATTACAAGATAATGTTGTTGATTGGTTTTATCATCTCCCTACTGGATCTATCACTAATTGGGACACCATGACAACCCAGTTTGAGCAATGTTTCAAACATGTTGAGGATGTGCATGCCCTCTTGGCCCAGATTTCTCAAATCAAGAAAGAGTCACATGAGCCCATGAGGGAATTTGTGGCCAAATTCAATAGGATGGTTAACAAGATCCCACTAAACACATGCCCTGTGGATCAGATTCAAAGATGTTTCTTCCTTAATGCCCAATTTCTGAAGTGAGCTATGCACTTAGGAGAGCCAATCTTGCCACCTTGGATGTTGATAAGAGATTTTTGTTAGTGTTGAAGATGATCTGATCATGTCTGGAAAGCTAAGGAGAGATTCATCCAAATCCAAAGCATCCACTTCTTCCACATCTTCTCCTGGAGCTAGTGTAGATCAGTTGGTACAAAAACTTGCTAATGATCTTATTTCCCTCAAGAAGTAGTTCACCCAAGCATGCTCCTTATCAGGATGTTCCTAGGAAGAATTTTCAACCAAAAATGGTTGCCCTCTACTAGACCAGACTGGCAATTGAGGGTCCACCTGTTAAAGTTCCAGTCAATGCAGCATGTGAAGTGTTGGAGCCTGATGATGAGGAAGAGGATGTAATCTGTGAAGAACATGAAGAGGAAGCTGATGAAGAATTAGAAGAGTTGAATGGATCTCATGTCCATTTTCTCACCACTGAAGGTATAGATGAAGAGGATGATTATGAAGAAAGAGTCACAAAGATGAACAATGAATCATATGTTGTCATGACTCGTGAACAAGCCAACAAGAAGGAGAAAGTGGTGCAGCCTGCTAAAATATCTAAGGAGCCTCCTATGGTCATTCCAGTGATTACAAAGAGAGGAGCTCCTATTCCAACTTCTTCCACATCCAAGGTAAGTTCTACCATTCCTTCCTCCTTTGTTTCTACTCCTAAAGCTTCTTTACCTTCAAATGATAGAGTTGATAAGTCAAAAGTTTCATCTACTCCTATCAATGATGCTCCATCTACCTCTAGTTATTTTGACATTATTGACCATCTTAAGAAAACTAAGATCCAGATCTCAGAGGCTGAATTCTACCAAACCCATCCCAAGGCCTTTGCTAAGATGGTAGACTTTGTGAACTCCAAATCCAAGCCTTCATCCTCTAGTTCCAAAGGTCTCTTGCCCACTCCATCTCCTTCACCTCAACCCAGCCTTGTGGCTAGTAGTCACTTCATCTGATGGGAAGATCGAACCATTTTATGTCACCCTCCTCATAGCTAGCCACAAACTCAACAATTGTGTTATTGATTCTGGTGCTTCAGAAAATGTGATGCCTGCTAAGGTAGCTCATGCCCTAGGCTTAACCCTAACCCATGCTTTTGGCTCATGTTACTCAATGGAAAGTAGAGAAGTGCCATTGGTTGGAAGGATCAAGGATGCACAAGTAGCCTTTTTTTGCTTTCCAGAGAAGAGAGTTTTAGCCACCATCTTGGTAGTTGATATTCCCCCTTCCTATGACATGTTGCTAAGTAGAAATTTTTGCAAAAATGTGGGAGGAGAAATCATGATGGATTGGTCACATGCTCTTATTCCAGTGAATGGGAAAATGAAGAAGCTACTACCTGAGAAACAAACTGAATATATTGTGCAAAAAATAGATGACCCAAAGGCACAAATACTTTATGTAGACATTGGTCATGGTAACTACATGATCATGTCACAAGATGAGGCTAACCATCCTAAGGAAGTGTTTCTTGATCCTAATGGCATTTGGACCTTGGAATTTGATGGAAGCTGCTCCTCAGCTAGTTCTAGAGCTGGTGTGGTGCTTATTTCTCCTGAAGGGAAAATCCACCCTTTCTCTTTCAAGCTCCAATTTGAAAACACAAATAATACATAGCTGAGTATGAAGCTCTCATCCTCGGTTTAAGCATGGAAAAAGAGATGGGGATCAAGAATCTCCTTGCTCACTCGTGGAGATGTAGAGCTGATTGTAAAATAGGTCAGAGATCTCTATCAGTGAAGAATAGAAGGTTGAAGCATTACAGGAACCTGGTTTGGGATTCCATTGAGTTCCTTGATGCCTTTTCAATTGAATCCATGCCAAGGGAAAGGAACACTAGGGATGATTCCTTGGCTGTCTCGGGGTCTCTATTGATCCCTCATCTAGATTTCTCCCAAGATAAATTCACCATTGAGATGATTCATAGGCCTAGTGTGCCTGATAATGCAAACAACTGGTAGGTCTTTAATGATGATCAACACTTGCTTTCCTTCCTTGAACTTAGAGATAATTTTGACCAGTTGTACTTTGAAGGAGGTGGGAATCTTCCTAGAGAGTGTGTGCCTCCAAATGAAGGAGATATCAAAGAAGAAATGGATCATGATGGTTGTATAAAACTAAAAGGTAATAAGATACCTAAAGGACTGGTAAGTTTGGAAGAGTTATTTGATAAACATGATGGGTACATCAAGTCCAAAGCTTCCAAAGGAGCTCAACAGTCTACTGACTATGAAAAGATAAACATAGGAAGTCTTAACAAACCTATGCTGGTAAACATTGGAAAGTGTTGCACACAAGAGGAGAGGAAGAAAGCAAAAAATCTATTGAAAAGGTATGTTGATGTTCTTGCATATTCTTATGATGATCTTAAATATTTTCAACCAAAAGAGATGCAAAATTTCATTCCTCTAAAGCTGGGATCAAGCCCTTTACAAAAGCAGAGGCAAGTATAACCCTAAAATTGTTGATACAATTTTTCAAGAGATCAAAAGTTATTGAAGGCTAAGATCATTTTCCCCATTCACCATTCAACGTGGATTGCTAATATTGTGCCTATCAGGAAGAAGAATGGTGAGATCTAGATTTGTGTTGATTTTAGGAACTTGAATCAAGCCTCTTTGAAGGATAATTATCCTCTCCCTGTAATGGATCAAGTGTTGTAGGTAGTTACAGGTTCAGAAATGTTGTCCATGCTTGATGGATTCTTAGGATATAATCAAGTAGAAGTAAGTGCTGCAGACCAGCATAAGACTACCTTTACCACTCCTTGGGGCACCTTTTCTTACAAGAGAATGCCTTTTGGCCTCATCAATGCTGGTGCCACCTTTCAGAGGGAAATGGACCTGGCCTTTGGTAGTCTCAAGGGAAAATGCATAGTTGTATATCTTGATGATCTGATTGTGTTTTCAAAAACAGAGCTGATCATTTCCAACACCTTGAAACTATTCTCCAAAAGTGTAGAGAGCATGGCATCTCCTTGAATCCCAAGAAATCTATCTTTTGTGTCACCAAGGGAAAATTATTGGGACACATTGTCTCTAAGGAGGGAATCAAGATTGATCCAAAAAGAGTCCAGATGATTCAACAAATCCCTCTCCCCACAAGCAAGAAGGGTGTACACTCTTTCTTTGGCAAGATCAACTTCTTAAGAAGATTCATACCTGATTTTGCTGAACTTACTTTGAACATATCCCACATGATGAAAGGGAAGAAAATTTTGGTTGGTCCTTTGAAGGGAAGGTTACATTTGAAGACATCAAGAGAGCTATAGCAAAGACTCCAATCTTGGCATGCCCTGATTATAACAAAGACTTCATTATCTATTGCTATGTTACCAAAAGTACTCTAGTTGTTGTGTTAACCTAGGAGAATGCAAAGGTCATGAACTCCCCATAGCATTCATGAGTTATATTTTAAAATCCCATGAGATGAAGTACACCATGATGGAGAAACATGCTTTTGTAGTGGTCAAAGTTGTGAAATAGTTTCATTTTTACATCCTCAACTCTCATTCTATTGTGCTTGTGCCTGATACAACTATTAAATCCATTCTTACACAACAAGAATTTGGAACCAAGAGAGGCAATTGGGTAGCCAAAGTTTAGGAGTATGATCTTGACATCAAACCCACCAAGCTAGTTTGAGGAAAGGGCTTATGTGAACTTATTGCTGAAGGAGTTGATGCCAAATTGTCTAAGGAGGAAGTTGATATCCATGTTGTTCTTTTCCTCAGCTCAACTGATGAATGGTATGCTAGCATTGCACACTTTCTTACTTATGGAGAATGTCCATCCCATTTGAGTGCCAAGGAGAAGAGAGCCATCAAATTAAGGTCTACCCAATATGTGTTGTGGGAAAATGCATTGTTCAAATGAGGCATAGATGGAAGGTTTTTAAAATGTGTTGACAAAGAGCAAAAAAGAAGTTGTTCTCAAATTTTCATGACCAGGCCTGTGGAGGTCATTTCTTCTTTTGTCATCACAACCCACAAAATCCTCCATGTTAGATATTATTGGCCTACCTTGTTCAAAGATGCATCAAAATGGGTAGGCAAGTGTGAAGCATGTCAAACCTTTGTTGGAAGACCCAAATTGGCTTGCTTTACCTCTCAAACTAGTAGTGATTGAGGAACCTTTTCAACAATGGGGTTTGGACTTCATTGGGACACTCAATCCACCTTCAAGTGTAGGGCATACTCATGTTTTTACTACCACTGATTATTTCACCAAGTGGGTGGAAGCCATTCCAGTTAAAAGTACTACTTCTGAAGTAGTATGCAACTTCATCAAGGAGCACATCTTAATAAGGTTTGGGATACCAAACAAGATTGTCACTGACAATGCTTCCAATTTTTCTTCTACTGAGATGATGGATTTCTACTATGGCTATGGCATTTCCCTTGCTCACTCTTCAGATTACTATCCCCAAGGGAATGGGAAATCAGAATCAACTAACAAGAACTTGGTCACCATTGTTCGGAAGCTTGTTAATGACTCTCAGAGAAATTGGCATAAGAAACTATATGATGCTTTATGGGTAGATAGGATTACACCTAAGAGAGCCATTGGAATGTCTCCTTTTCAAGTGGTATATGGAGTTGAAGCTCAGCTGCCAGTGACATTGGAACTTCCAGCCTTACATTTGATGAAGGCCATTGAGGATGCTAGCTTTACCAATTCATTAGACAAAAGGATTATGTGCCTCAGAAGTTGAATGAAGATAGATTGCAAGTGGTTGATAGAATATAAACTCATCAACTCAAGGTAAAAGCTTTGTTTGACAAAAAGGCTAAACCCAGAACTTTTCAAGTGGGAGACAATGTTCTTCTTTGGGACAAAAGACATGAACCTCGAGGTAGCCATGGTAAATTTGATTCCCTTTGGCTCGGTCCTTTCAAAATCAGACATTTTGCTGGTGAGAATTATTTTTACCTAGACTACATGGATGGATCTCCTCTCCCACTTCCTTATAGTGGGAAATTTCTGAAGTTGTTCAAAACCTAGCAGTTTTGGCGGTCCCTCTATACATTCTGTATAGTGTTTTTGCTTTCCTTGTTTTTTTTTGGTTGTTTCCCTTTCTACGTTCTCTTTTGTGTTGGTTTTGCTTCTTTTTGACTCCGTTGCCCAATGGCTAAGACATTGATCCAATCTGATTACCCAGAATTCTCTAAGGTTCTTGATTTTCCTCTTTCCTCTGCCAAATCATCCCCAGAAGGAGCCAGTTGTTGTCCTCCCAATTTTCCCCACCTTTTCAAATCTAAATTCATGAAAATTGGAGCCCTACCATGGAAGAAATTCATGTTTTAAACTCCTCATGACTCTTGTTCTCATTCCCATGGTTTTTAATCATCTTCCTCATTCTGCTGCCGTTAAAACATTTTACCTTTTTTTAGTAGGTGGGAAATGATTTTGGTTCTCCTTTGATGAGTTGGAATGTGTGGGACCTTGCATCTTTTGTTTCTAACCTTTTGCAGAGAAATAAATCCTTCATCGGGAGTAGAAATGGCATTTTTCCATTTCTGCAACTTTCTACGTTCTTTTCCCCATCAAATTCTTACTCGGGAAGGTGAGGCTATGTGTTTGTTTCCCATTGGATGCGGTGGGTGGGTTTCTTTGTGAACTTATGACTTTTGGTGATTTTGGAAAAAATGCTAGATTTTCCCACATCCCGTCGGTCCCTGATTGGCTGGAGCATTTTGGTAGAGGTTCGGGCCACGGATCCATTTTTATTTTCTAAGGCATTATGGAAAAAGGAAAATTTCTAAGTTGAGGCCCGCAACCAATCAGAGAAGGACACATGTCTATGTTGAATGAATAGTCAATGGCGGGGACATGGACTTTAGGGGAAAGTTGGATTTTTCCTTTTCCAAAATAGACAAAAAGCAAGGTACATCCCCGCAACCAATCAGGTGGCTCCACGTGTAACCAATCAGAGAAGGACACGTGGTTGTTTCTCAATTCATAGGCCTTGGACCGAATTGGTGGGAGACTTTGAGAATTTTATCCTTGTTTCCACAAAAGGTGAAGAATTCTAAAATGGCCCGTGGCCCGCCCGAGTGAAAGGATAAATTTTCTAAGTTGAGGCCGCACCAATCAGAGAAAGACACATGTTCATATTGAAAAGTCAATGGAGGGGGCACGGACCTTTGGGGAAAAGTGGGATTTCTTCCCTTTTCTTAAAAATAGATAAATTCTAAAGTAGAAGTGCATCCCACAATCAATCATATGGTGCCACGTGTCCACGTTGAAAATTCAAAGTGGGCAACGGGAATTTTTGAGAATTTGAGCCTTTTTGTTAAAAAGTTCAAATGGCAGTTTTGACTTGCATTTCCTCAACCACTTAGATGATGCCACATGTTTGGCCTTTGGTGCAGAGCTGTGGGGGGTGGAGAAAATTAGAAAATGCACTTTTTCTCCCAAATGTTAGAAATGTATTTTTCTTCCCGGGGTCATCATTGCTTGGATCTTGCCATGTGTAGGGTCCAAATTTGAAGGTAAAAGGGGAAAAAATAGCCAAATGCCTCTTCTAGTTTTTATCACCATTAACAAACAGAGCTCTACAAAACATGGAAAATGGCTCATTCTTCATTCTTTTCCTTGCATTCCTTGTTGTTTCTTCATGAGATGTGTTTTGGATTGGTTTTGGAGCTGAATTGATAAGTTTAAAGAGGTGTAAAGTTTAAATCATCAGAAAATAGATTTTATCGGGCATACATGATAAAATGGGATAAAACTTATCAATAAGCACTTGAGTGCTATGAAAGTGGTTAAAAGGTGAAAATGGTAGAACCATGTGAAGGAGAAAATCATGAGATGTCCCCTGCTAAAATAATCATGCTCAAACTGATGAGATATTTGCCTTTTTGAACCTCTTGTTTTCATGAGTGTTTGTTTCATGTCACTTTCCAAAAGAGGATCTACAACAAACATTATCCCTTTTGGATATTCTTTTCTTGGGGACAAAGTATGGATGTAAACAAATTGTTATAAATATATGGCTTTGGCCACGGGAAAAAGGGATTCTAGTTTTTCTAGGAAAGTTGTAAATTCTGAAGTAATTCAATATAGAAGTTCTTTCTTTCTTATTTTCCTTTGTTGTACCTTTCTCTCTCCTTTCTCGATTCAATGGATCTTTTATTTTCATTCAATAGAAACTTTGTGTTCTTGTTTGTGTAAATCTTTAGAACTTTGTGTCTACAAATTTGTGCAGGTGGTGAAGTAATTGATCCTTTCTACAGTTTCTTGGTTCAATGTGAGTAGGGAGATACTCTGCTATCTATATTTCCCAAAAGAATTATTTTTTCTTCCTTCTCCCATCTCTATATTATTCCATTCCTTCGATTAATAATATTTTAAGCATGAAAACATTAATTCTAGGCTATTTTGGGTATTGGGTGGAGGTTTTAAGATTTGTTCTTCGTGCGAGGGTAAAAACCAAAGACCGACATCGGTCTTGTATGGTGATGTCGGTTTAGGCTAATCGGTGATGGTTGTGGGTAACCAACATCGGTATGGTCGGGGTATAGGAAACTCAATAAAAACTTGATGTGAGGGTAGATCCAAAGCTAAATTGAAATGAAAAGGGCTATGGCAAGGTCGGTGTAGGTTTTAGGTATACTCATACATTCCTAAGAAACCGAGTATGGGAGATTCGGTGGTGTGGGTGAATGAATGGTCAATTTTTCATGGAGGTAAATGGTGGGGGAATGGGAATGGGATTAGAAACTAATAACAGAAGTAAAAGAGTTTACTAAAATGACAATAGACAAGTGTTGGTTAACAAAAAACTTACTACTATACGAGCTTGATGTCACGGTTGGTAATGGTAGGTGCTCAAATGTAAGTAACTTGATACGGTGCAAGAACTTCCTTTGATGCTCCCATGAAGGAAAATGGCTATGTGAGTGCTTCCGACGATCTTGGTTGTGGGTGCTCTGGTGCATGTACAAATGGTTATTCTACTTGCATGTAGTTCTGGTTTCATCCTTTTCTCTCGAGAAGATGTGTCAACCTCAAAATAAGGTTCTTTTGGGGATTAAATGGTAACGATGATGGTTCTAGGTTGACCGGTAGTGGTTTAGGGTAACCGGCATTGGTTAGGGTGGGATTTCCTAGGTTTACTAAACTGGGCAGATCCTCTTGATTTTCTGGGATCTCGTTTGTTTTCTTCCGCGGATTAGAATGGAAGCTTCCTTTCTAACATGTGGGAATGTGGTTAGAGGGAATGTAGGCTTTGATTTTTAGGGTTTAGGTAGGTCTTAGTTAGTTATGGCAACATACTAAGAATAGGTCTTAGGGTGAGGTGGCTAGATGAGGTGTATAGGTGAGGTGGTGGTGTGGGCATCATCCAATTAGGATATTTAAATAAAAGATATTGTGAGAACATGGATTAATTAAATTAAATTAATTAAATTAATATTAGAGAGGGTGAAAGGGGCCATGGTTAGATGAGTGTGTTAGAGTTGGTTATTTGTTGAGGAACCTAGGGGAGTGTGACCCAATTTTGGTGTCTACAGATTACCTTAAATTCGTTTATCTTTTTGTTTCCCATTATAGGATTCTAGGAACATCCTAGGGATCTCCAAATAATTTGATCCTTGCACGGTATATTAATAAAATTAGGATCAATCTAATTTTTTTTTGCCTCATTTTGCTACTGTAAATATGAACAATATCTCCACTCAGCACGTTTTTATAAATAATGCGAGCCTTTCTAAAATGCATCTTAGTATGTAATGAATTATATTTTATTTCATCCAATTTTTTTTGTTTGGCACAAATGGTATGTTGGCCTTCTAGGATGTAGAACTACACATCATCCCTTTTTAGGTCATATGGATCCTTGAGTAGCACAAGTTCCTTTGTAGTTGGTAAAAAGGGAAGAAGAATTGCATCCCTCAATGTAGGAATAACATTAATCAACATTGAATGGAAAATAATGTCAATATTATCTTCATGCACATGATGAAATTGATATTGTAGAGGTGGCACATGGCACCTAGAAACTTCAACTAGAAAAACATCACCATTGAACAAAAACAATTTTAATTGTTCGGTGTTTGTAATTTTTATTTTCTCAAATATATTGGTTGCTTTCTTCAACAACACATCCGAATTTGTTATTATTTTTAAGCCCTTGAAACTTTGACTTAGAGGGATCTATCTCTAATTTAGACAAATAATATTGCCTTAGTGTTGTAAATAGATTTACATGTTTTGATGGAGAAAGAAAATTTTTTCTATTCAAATAATGACAAATAGAAGAGGTATTCTCGAGTTCTATACATTTTTTTGAATACCAAATTCATGTTATTATGAATTTCAAGGGAATTTTCACACCTATTTTGTCTTATTGTATGAACAACCCCAAATATAACCATATTTAAAACAAGAACACGTTTTATTTTCTCTAGAAGCCTTCATTTCTAGTTTCTTGAACAATGAAATTTCCAATTCCATGTCAAGAATAAGGCACTTATTCATTACAACATCAATGTGTTCAACCTGAATACACAATGTTTGTTGATCAATAACCTTTGAAGTTAGTACTAGACTAACTCCTTTGACAACATATTCATCAAAAAATAAAACCAAATATCCGTATGGTATTTTTACGGGAATGCATTTCTACAAACCATTCATCGTCTATCTTTTTCATATCCTCTTCTCCTTCAATCAAAGGAATTTGCATGAACGAAGTGTGACCAATGGAAGACATATTTCTGAAAAAAGGAATTAAACAAATTAATAATTTGTAAGTAATTGGAAAGGATAAATATTGTTTCTCAATAGTGAAAAAGTAAGGAGATGTTGTATCTTGATGTCATTATTTTCATAGAGTAAAAGTAAATAGGAATGGATATTTATAGGTTAGCATTTTCAGGTATACTTTAACCCTCCTTTAGTTATATAAAAAAAATCATTAATAAAATTGTTTGTTATCCTTTGCACTAATCAATTTTAAATTTGGTTTATTTCAAGTTATCAATTTGTTACTATAAGTGAAGACTAGCGGAGCTGCTTAGCCTTGATATATTCTAGGATATCTTTTCTTCAATGTAAAAAAAAATCTATATAGTTTTAGGATAGAGGAGATATTAGTGGATTGATGGCTATCTTCCCATCACTATAAAAACATATTTGAGTTACACTACTTAATTGTGGAAACTTGGAATCCAACATGAGTGATAATGGTTGAGAATTGAATATTTAATAATAACAAATCTTAGATGTCATGATGTGATTAGGTGATGTAAATAGGTAGGTTTTTATTATTCTCATAAGATATATCGTGTATATCACATAATTAAAATAAGATAGTAAAAAGAAAACTTCCTAACATTTGTTACGTTCAATTAGTAATTGAAAGTAATGGTTTCCCAATATCAAGCCTCTATAGTTTATTATTTTAAAATTAGTGATCAAATAACAAACAAAACATGGACAACCCTAGCATCTGCTAGGATCCTAGAAGGAGGATAATATACCTAGCGGGTGCTAGGCTTAAGATTACATGTTTGAATACGTATATTGTATTCTCTTGAAATTACTTTTTGAATTACGTCTATTTTGAAAAATTCATAAATATTTTTCTTGTCTTGGAACATCAAATAAATGTAGTAAGCATCCACCCTAGTGGTTACTAGTCTTGAAAAATATAAATACAATAATGGAGCATAGTTAGTTTTTAGTGGAGTCATTACTACTTGTCCCATATGCAAGATTGTAGATCTCTAGCGATTCTTAACATGTAATAGACATCAAATATCATATTGAACTCATCAGTTGTTAGGCTTAAAATTTTGTTTTTAATTACGTGTATTTAGGAAAGTTGTAAATATTTTTCTTGTCTTGGAATATTTTTATCTTCTCTTGTCTTGGAACATCAAAGAAAGGAAAATCCTTGGCATGCGGTAGTAAGCTATCGACTTCCACGAGGTATTTTCTCTCTAATTGTTGGAACATTGTCGTTCCTGGCTAATGAATCAAATAGTAACGAATTAATTATTATAGGATACCCCCATATTATTGCTGATGCCACCATAAAAATGTAGACCTTGTCAAGGAAAATAAATCTTGTGTGAATAAATTTCCTTTGTATGCTCTATATTTTGTCATAATTCATTTTAACTTTGAGAATAATAATCCTTTCTAAAAAGAATCTTTCTCAAGAATAAATGATTTTTATTAGAAGGCTAGCAACTGCCACCCTCCACATTGTCGAGGAATCCATTTTAACAATGCAAAAACAATTTGAACAACTTTTTTCATTATTTGTAATTATATTATGTTCGTTGGACTATCTCTAGTAGAGCCAAGTCCTTGAATACATACCTTCGAGAAGAATGACACCTTATGTAGTTCTAATTTGATATATTGTGTATAAAATGTAATTCATATCTTTTCATATAAATAAAAAATGCTTGGAAACTAGTAAGCGCCATTAGTTAATGAAAGGGAAGGCTTTGCTATTGCAAAGATAAATAGTTTCGGTAATAAACATAGCCACATAGATAGGAAAGGTTAAATCATAGTAGAAGAAGTATCCTCGAAGCTTGTATGACAAGGTAGCCACAAAAAATTAATGGGTGAGCCTCTTCTAGAGGCTACCCTCATAATTAATAACTTAACTAATGATTAGAAATTTAGTAAAGTATTAAATGTATAAATCAGTAAGTTTAAGTGATGGAATGTTGTTGGTCCCTGGCTAATGACTTGAACTACTAATGAATTAATTATTGTAGGATACTCCCATATTATTACTAATGTTGCCATAAAAAAGCAAACCTTGTCAGGGAAAATCAATCTTGTGTGAATAAAATTTTCTTTGTACGTTGGCATTAAATCAAAATTGAACCTTAAATCTAATCTATTAAGATAGTTAATAAACAAGTAGATTTTGTAGAAAATCAGGGGACTGACCAAGTATTTTGTAATAAGATTGGTAATAAATATGTCGATTGGCCAAAATCATCACTATTTCCAATAAAGGTTGATATTAAAGCCGCTAGAAAGCTTGTATTAATTACAAGCATGTGATGGCATATTCACTCCATATATTTATCTAGTTAATCTCCCTTATTTTCACACCTTTCGGGTTTCTCTCACGAACTTTAACTTATTCTATCATGGTCCAAACAATGTTTTCTTTTATGTAATTTTCAGCATCGGTGTGTGAAATGGGATTTTATACTAAAATTTCACGTCGTCATTTGAAATCCATTTTTGGATTGAATTAGAGAAATACTGGTTCTTTATTGAGGGAGTTCTTGGAGATGATTATATTTTAATGGAGGGACATCCAAGGGTGAATGTAAAAGTTACTTCGATGTTTGTTTTTCATCTTCTTATCATACATTTGGTGAAGGATTAGGATTTGGAGATGGGTCATCACTAGATCAAGCCAACTTATAGGGTTGGTATGGAAGAAGAAATGGAAAAACACTCGAGTGCATCATGGTCCTTGCTTTTTGATGATCACTATAAATAGGCAGGTTTGGTGGATGTGGAAATTTTTTAGAGTTGCAAAAATGGTTTCACGTCCTAAATCATTTGTTGTATGAATTGGACAAATTAGGCGATACATCATTGACAGGATGTAGGTCAATCCAATTTCCTGACCTAGATGGTATGTCTTCTATATCTTGCAATAGGAACCAACATGTTGGGATCTTATTTACCGGAAAGGTCGTGAGTTGTATGATTGGTTAAATAGTTGGGATGCAAATGGAAAAGATCTTTTTTTAAGAAACCGCCAATGGAAACTATTTTCATGCCCGTTAAGGTGGAGGTTACGAGAGGTGTCATCTGATTCAGATAAATAAGTGTTTCTAAAATATGTCATGCTATATATTTGTTTTGGTTTTTATATAGTGTTGGCAGTTCCATTTTTATTAAATCATACTATCCAACTTATTGAGTGCGGGGTTTTTTTGTAATCCCTACCACTTGTGTTTTTTGACATTTTCCCTTGCGTTTTTTCACCAAAGTATTATTGGATCCCTTAGGTTTTTAGACCAATCCTATCAATGTATCTATAATGTAAATGGAAAGGGACCCTTCAACCCTCCTTTAATTATAAAATTTAAATAATTAATCGTTATTAAATTAGGTTTGTTTCGAGATATAAATTTATTAGTAGAAGTGAAGGCTACTAGCCACTTATAGACATCAAAATTTGATCACATGCTCCTTGACCATTCGTTAAATAATCAACTTGAACACACTCACCTAGCCATGGTCCCTTACACCCTACACTAACATTAATTTAATTCATTTAATTAAATTAATCCATGTCCTCACAATATTTATTATTTAATTATCCTAATTAAGATAATTCACACCACCACCTCACCTAGCCACCTCACCCTAAGTCTATTCTTAGTATGTTGCCATAACTAACTAAGACCTAACTAAACCCTAAAAATCAAATCCTACATTCCCTCTAACCACATTCCCACATAAGAAAAGGTAACTCCTGCTCTTTCTCGGATGAATAGAGAGATCTGGTGGAAATCATTGCCATGATCTCCCATTTTTAGTAAACCTAGGGAATCCCTCCTAACCAATGCCAGTCACCCCTAAACCGATGCCGGTCAACCCGGAACCATCATCGGTCACCTTTTATTCCCTTTGGTAACCTTATTTCAAGGTTGGCACATTTCTGAGAGTGAGGCAGGAGATTTAGAGCTACATGCAAGTGAGATCAGCATCCTTTTACGCATCAATACATCTAGAGCCATCACCATCATCAATCAGAGAGCCATCGTATTCATGGGATTAGTATAGGAAAGCACCACTACATGACCATGCATGTATTCTCTGATCAACCACCTCCACCACTCAACCAATAGATCCTTAACACAGTAAGTATGGCCCCGAAAATTATAGTTTATTTTAGCTACTAATCTATATTTTTCCTATTATTAATCTATTCTTTGCATGCTTGTTACTTCATCACCTACTTTCTTGTAAATCCAAATATCCCTTCACCCACGCCACCAAACCACATATTATCACCTGTTGTATACTTATGAGCATAAATAAGATCTCCACAGACCCCCTATTCACTCACCCAAACTTTATTCAATCTCATATCACCCCTACCATTTAACCTATTTTGAGTTTCTTTCACCCCGACCATACCGACACCGGTTACCCATAACCATCATCAGTTCTACCTAAACCGACATCGGTCACATTTAGCTGACGTTAGTCTCTATGTTTTACACCTTGACCAAGAACAGACCCAACAACCACCCTACCAGTTGACCTAAATAACCCGAGAATCGACCACACGATCGGTCCTCGAACCTTAATGAGACCCTCACCTCTTAGATCCAACTATAGCCTAGCCTGTTGTGATTGGATTTGCTTATTGTATTTGAATGAGATACCTAAATCATATTAACTATAGTAGGACCTTGTTTATTTCTCACATTAACTTGTTTTAAATAGTGGATTTACAAGTCTAGGAAGTATCACACTTCCAAGAACTAGCATATGCTAGGAAGTCCATTGTCATATATCATTTAACTATATTTTGTGGTCTTGTTTTCTATTATAGGTAGTTCCTCCTAGCCAAAAGGAATCTCTCACATTCAGTTGTGGATCAAGAAGTCAGAACGCATGTAACAACCATCAACCGACTATCACTAAACATGTATTCCTCCTTGGCCCTTACCCTTATCTGTTTCATTATTTTGAAAAGGTAAAGAAAATAGTGAAACATTTTGGCACACTGGTGGGACCCATCAGGGGTTCTATTGCATTTTCTTCATTCCTAGGCAAAATTTGTGTGTTTGTTTCCCTTTAAAAGGATTACACATTAATTTTCTTCCTTGGTAATCTTCTCTTCTTTCTTATTGTTCTAAAGGACACGTTTCTTTTGGTGCATTTAAAAAGAATCATTCTTCTTGCTTTCTTGCATTTAGTGAAAGAGCATACCCTCTCCTATTCATCATTTTGTGTCATCGAATATAATATTTCAATTTGGGTTTAAAAGACTTGCATTACATTCTGATTTGTTGCATTATTAGCTCACATTAAAATTGATGGCAACCTATATCTTTGGAAATCATGCCCGGTGATGGTTGACACAAAATTGTAGAAATCACATTTTCTCTCTATGTGTCTTAACAAACTTGTAAAAAATCAAATATACACAACTTTGTTAAACAACATCTTACCTAGGAACATCTATCAGTGATCACATGATCTGATTGGTAGGTTCTCTCTAGATCGTTGCCTCTGTCGAGTCATCATCTTAGAGGATGTCCCACCCCGCCATAACATACCTGAAACCTCTCCTTTTAGATATCCTTCTTTGTAGGATGCCTTCCCCACCAAATTTTTTTGTTCTAAATACACACAGTCAGTCCTAAATAGCATAAGCTAAACAAACATAAGAAAATCATTGTTAGGATCGTGCTTTTTCTTAGCATTCTTCTTGGCTTGTGTTTTGAGGTGTGAGACTACGAATCCCCATTTTTATTCTTCCTTGCACACTCCACCATCATAGTTGGAGTATTTTGACTTTCTCTGAGTGTGTCAGGGCCTCATCTTCTCATTCTCAGGCTTCTGGGTTTGATTCTTCACCTAATTTGATTCACAAAACCAATTTTCTTTATTTATTTCTAATTTCATAGTCATCGACATCGGTCCAGTGACTATCACTGGTTCACATCTGACCATCGTCAATTAAACCCTAACCGGTGTTGGCTTCTAGCTTCCTAGTTACTTTACCTAGAACAAATTTCATTATTGCTTCTATTTTGTTTCCAGCCCTCAGGGCATCATCATATTTCTCCCTTATTGATATTTTCTATCATACAGTTTCACCAAGTACAAATCTAACATTCCCACTTCATTTTTTTGGGACTAGTTTCTTCCACAGTGACTGGTATTAGTTTCAGAAACCATCATCGGTGTTGTCCTAACCATCACCGGTCATCCTGACCATCATCAATTTGCCTAGAACCGTCACTGGTCAACCTGACCGTCGTTGGTTACTGTGTTTAATTTTTCAAAATCTAAACATTGACCAAATTCACCTCCCGGACCCCATTATTCTCTGTTTTTACTATTTTCTATGTCATCTACAAAATACAGTCTTACTAGGTCAGCACTTGTTCACATGGTGCTGACTCACAACTAGACTAATGCCCTCATATTCCATGCTAGTCATCAACCACTCCCACCTAGTCCTTCACTACCTTCCATCCTATCACCCATGGATCCAACCTTACCTACCACCATTACTGCCGGCGACGAGGAGTTTGCATGACTCCTTGATCATAATCCCATGGCCTTACAGTTCTACCTTTCCCACTCTTCCACTGAGACTCCTCTGGTTAATTGATATACGGCATGTTGGTATCAATCCCCCTACCCTTATTCCTACTACTGCATTACCCTCACCTGCTTCACCCCGGAGTTTCACAGCTAAGAACCATACCTGTCATGACCACCACATCACTTGGTTTCCGTTGCGCTTGTCGTATCTATTGTCCCCTCTTCCACCACCCAGAACATAGCATAATCCACACCCATTGTTTCAAAAATACCCATTGCAACACAACCACCCATGGGGTCGGTGACCCCTACTCCATTCCAAAATCTCATCCTCTCCATCCACGAAGACATTACCCCCAATCGATACCGAGTCACGAAAACCATCCCGCCTACATATGTCTATTATCAACAACCCCTATCTTGTCTATCACCCATTCTAGATATGGGCCTTCTATATTGGTTCCTTATTCTCAACCTCTCTATCAGGTTTAATATCTACCTCCTTACACCACAAGAGGTGTCCCCCATCACAACCTACCAATGACCTCATCAAGTTGATGACAGAAAAGATGCAAACACTAGAAGCATCAATTTCTAGCTCATGCAATTCCCTCACCTATGATGAAATTTCAATGATCCTATTCACCCATCCATTCCCATTTGACCATACCTTGTACATTAGGAGATGTCAAAATTCAACCACTTCAATAGCAAAGAATATCCACAACAACATTTTTGGTCCTTTAAACATGGATGTTACCTGATTACCCATGATGACGCTTTACTTTTGAGGACTTTCCCAATGTCCCTAACATGACCTGCATTCAATCGGTATAGTGGACTACCAAGACACTCCATTTATTCATTCAATCAAGTAGCCCAAGCCTTCCTAGATTACTTCTCCATAAATGTTGTTAAGAAGGTTACCATGACTGATCTCTATTCCACATGACAATATGACGACGACTCTATCACTGAATTTTTCACTTTCTCGCGCAACCTCATTAACTAGCACACATTCCAATTTCCTCAAACAGAGATGATAGAACTATTTACTCGACATGTGCTAGACACATCTCACCAACCTTGTAGGTGAAAAATTTTCACACTTTCAACGAGGCATTCACCATGGCATGGAAATTGGAAATTCGTGTTATCGAAGAAAATAAGATTCAACTTCATAATAAGAACATCACGTTCAAATCAAATGATACTTCTTCATCTTCGAAACCTCAAAACAACTATTCAAATCCCAAAGGGTCTGTGAATGCCATAGTTCTAAAATCTAGTCCCCCTCATCAATCAAACCCATCTAAACCCCCTTCTAATCTTTCTCTGTACAAGCTTTCCAGTTCAGACAAGAACAATGAAAGTACACTTCCCTAGGAGAATCTTACTCCTCCATTTTGGAAAATCTTGTTAAGGAAGGTGTCATTACCCTTCCACCCATAAAACCACATACTAGTTTCAACCCTGAGTGACCCATGCCCACATGGTATAAGGAACATGACTTTTACAACTATCATCGGGTCAAAGGTCACAACAACAATAACTGCATTACCTTCAAAAATATCATTCAAGAAATGATAGACAATGGAGACTTAGTCTTGGATAGCCCGAATGCACCTACTAACCAAAGCCTACACATCTTCAAGAAGCCATTCCCTAATCATGCCCCATCTTCTAACCAAGGGGTGATACCTCAAACAATGATAGCACTATCCGTGAGGTCCATGCTATTTTCAATGACGCCTGATAGCTTCCCAATTGCCTCATATTCCTTCCATAGATGAAATCTTAGCACGTGCTCCCATACCTACACCAAAACCTATTTCATCTACTCCTCTACCCACTAGAGGAATCCCCTTCATCTTCTCATTCACCCATGAAAGAGCCTATAATCAGCACACCGCCTTTGACCCCTCAAAATTCCGAGCAGTTGTTAGTGGCACCTCTCCTACTCATAGAAGATGTAGGTTCACTACCTACACCAACGCAAGGAGATCCCACTTCAGCTAGCCTATCCTCTCCTCTACCCATGGAGGATACTATAGAAGTACCACCACCTATAGATGATCATTCACCATCAGACCTTCAAGATCCGTTGATTGAATTTAGGCTCTCTTACCCACAAAGTCCAAGGCTAGCCATTTCCCTGTATCTCAAATTTTTTTTACAGGAATTTCCACTTGGTCCACGTCAGCTCCACTTAAAAAAGTACCATTCTCATGCTTGGCTAATCGCCTGGACTATGTTAATAGAGCCTTACTTTGGGGGCATCTTCTACTTCCTATTTCAACACAAATGTAGTTGTCACTCACTGACACCTCCACTATCTATCCAAAAGTGTTTCAGCCAACCACATCAAACAAAACCACAACTATCGCAAAATCTCCCATGACACCACCCATGGCTCAAATTATGCCTCCACCCATAACCCAACATGCGTTTGCACCTATTGGCAAGAAAATTTGTTGGGTAGACAAACTTGTGGATTTCTTTCCAATGCGATGGGAATCTAAGTCCCTCTACTTAACCGGTGCAGCTGCCATATGTGCATGCACATGAAAAGGTGGATTTATGTGGTAGCCTTTCGACTAGGGATCCAACAGGGCACTCCCTTGAACTGCGTGCAAAGCTAGCAATCTATTGCTAGGGAAGACTTTGTCTAAAGGTGGCAAAGGGAGTGAGAATAGATGTAGGAGAACTAATGTTAGAGGTAGAAAATCATATTCCTACACATGCACTAGTTAGAAACTTTAACACATGCATTTATGGGAAGAAACAACTCTACGAATAACAACGAGACCAAATAAAATTCACTGATCACCAAGTATCAAGAATCCCTTAGTCAAAGAAAGCTAGAAAATCCTTCTTGTATTGATTGCTCAAATCAAAGTTTTACATAATGTGAGAATGGAAGAAATTGAGAAGTGGAGGAAAGTAGAAGAAAATTGGCTATCTCCTTTGCTTTCTCTAGGTATAATGCACTCTTGAGTTTACAAGATCAATCGCCAACCCTTTGAAATGGGAATGGCATTACAATTTATAGAATGAGAGGTGACTTATCATCTTCCTCATGACCCTCCATATGCCTTAATATGACTTAAGACTGTTCATATTCCACTTTAAATATTTAAGTCCCTTTTATAATAGCAAGGCGACTTAATTTACATTATGTTTCTAAAGTCACTTTTAAGTGACTTAAAGGCATATCAAAAAGTGCAAACTCCAATGAAGAATTAGAACATTTGAAAGTGAGAGAAAGTTGGGGGAAGAGGAGAGAGAAAGAGAGAGAGAAAGAAGAAGAGGAGATGTCACCTGATGAAGTCCGTTGATCCTCATTGATGGAAATCTCCAAATGTAGTGAAACTCTGAATCTTCAAACTCCTTGCACACTATGAAACTCCTCCAAATTAGCTCACGAATGCTTGCTAAGTTGAATGAACTAAGGTGGATCTTGAATGCCCTGTGAAAAATGACTAGGATGCTCCCGAACAATGATGTCCCCCTAAATGATTATCCTTGTACATCCCATTGTGCCAAAACTTCTCTTTGATTGTAACTTACTATTTTTAGTAAGTGTAAAAAAAAAACTCCCTCGATCCTTTGCTGAGTGTTGTGACCTTGATTCCCCTTTCTCCCTATGTTTTGCACTCCTTTGGATCAAATTTCTATTTTTGTAGTTGCTCGAGTTCCCACTTACTATTTTTAGTAGGTGCCAAAAATTTCTATTCTGGTGAATTCTTAGGCGTAGTGCACTTCCGATGTCTTCATCTCCTTCACGAGTTCTTTTGTTGATCACTTTCTGAAATAGCAGTTCTATGTAGTAGACCTACTATTTTTATAAATTTAGCCTTTGGGAGTCATATTGATGTGGAATGAAGTTTTTTGATATGGTTTTTTTCCGAATATCATCCCTCTAAAATTTTGGGCCTTGCCGCTTAATAATCCAGGAGATTTTAAAGTTTTAATTTTCAAACACTGGCAAAGTGCTTAGTACGATGACCATTAATGGACCTCAAAATTACAGGTCATGTTTTCTCCTCCAATTATGAATAAAAATTTATATTTGATGTGGGTTTTTTCTTCTGGTGCTTCATGCGTGATCTTACTTCAATCCGGTAATCGGTTTGACGGGAAATCAAGCTTTTTCCTTCGTAGAGCTGGAAAGAGGGTTTCTTCACTGTGAGAAATACTTGATGAAAATTGGAGGTTTGAATATGATTTTTTAATGGCCTTCAAGAGATTAAAACTCAGCAACAAACAGTTTGTCAATCCGAGCACCGGTTTGCAAGATATGTTTGAATCTTCGTTTTCATGGCTATGGGGATTTCCATTGTTCTTCTTCTCTGTTCTTCGTTTCTCCTTCTTAGATTGATGAAAATTCCTTCTGAGACCTGTGTATCTCCATGGAAAAGGTATTTCAGTTCCTTTTCTGATCTGGTTTGATTTTCTTGCAATGGTGGAGTGGTGGACTTGTGTTCTCTGCAACTTTCTTCTAGTAATGGAGAAGTAGCTAGAAAAAGTTAGAAAATTAAAGAAGCGATTAAGAGTTAGAATATTTTTCAAATTTTTGAGTTGGAGTTTGCAAAAAAATTTCATGTTTGATGTCCTTGACCTCATGGATGTGGGAGACATCAATTTCCACAATTATAAAGACGGCGACATGTGGCGTTTAATCCAATGACGGGGAATGAAGGAGGAAAAAGCTGCTTTAAAGCACTGGGAGCTAAAAGGTAGTCACGTGGGTGTCCAAAATACTCCCTATGGGGGATGGGTGAATTTTAAAGGTCTGATGTCCCCCAACTTAGGGGCATAAGGGATATGAAATTCCACGGTGGTCATGGAGCTGACACATGGCGCCCGATCCAACGACAGGGGATGCATGCTCCAAAAAAGCACACGGGGTTGAACTATCAAGTCTAGAGGTCACATGAGGGTCCAAGAGGTCATATGAGGGATGAGAGGGATGAGAGGGGTCTGGGATAAATTTTCCAACCTTGGTTTCCCTGACCTTGGGGAACGTGAGGGACACAAAATCCCGCCAGGCTCCTAGTGCTGACACGTGTCCTCCTAAAAATTTGGCTCACTTACGAACTTGTAATGTTGATAAATTGAGCTCCTAATGGAATTTTTGGAAACATTCTATATGATCCTGACTGGAAATGGACTTTTGGATCCAATGGTGGGAGTATAATGTCTTGATTATTCCATTTTATCCCTGAAAAATTGGATTTTTGATTTTTTACTCCACATGTGCCCGAGAAAAGCGCTTGCGGACACTGATGTGCTAAAGTGTTGTAAAAACTATTATTTAACCATAATGTAGGCCTTACCATCCTGTTTCTAGAGTTTTTTTTTTTAGTCCTAACTCCATTTGGATCTCCCAAAATCTTCTTTTAAAGCCCAACAGTTGTTTTAGCCTTGTTTACCGCCTAGGCTTGTGAACCTTGTTTTTTACTCAGACTGCTCCAAGTCTTGCAAAACTTCCCCAAACATTCAAAAATCATTTGCATTATTTTTTAAGGTCTTCATTTCATCTCCGTGTTGAATTTTTCACTTCTATTCTATTCTAGGGAGTTGAATCCAATCTGAGAAGGCTAGCGATAGTCCTTCCCATGACTGCCCAAAATTTGCATTTTCAATGAACTCCTAAAATCACCTAGGGGAATGAATAGAATTTCCTAAATCACCTAGGGGACCAAATTGACATCAAATAGGGGGTGATCAGACTAATGGATTTGACCTGGGGTTCCTAGGAATGATAAAACATGAAAATTTCACCATAGGGGTATAGTTGTCATGCTTGGAAACTTCCAATTTCCCTGTTGCACATTTTCACAACAATAGTTGGCTCTAGCTTGGGGACATGACATGGACTAAACGTAGCGAAGACATGACATGGGAATCTAGAATCTCAATTTTAGACCATATAATTCGTTGACTAGTGCCTTATCCATTGGGCCCTGTAGAGTCATGTACAACTTCTAGAAAGGAAGATTAGAAGGAAACACACACACACAAAACGAAGGAAAGGAAACACACGACACACAATAGAAAGGGAAAAAAACCTAAAAATCACCTATGATACAGGTGGGGGACAACCCACTTTCACTGAAATACTTTTCATTTCTCAAAAGTTACCCCTGAAGAGGTAACACCGAATGATGATGTTCTACGAAGCCGTTGATAGGTTCCAGAAAGTAGCCTCCCTTCCTCAACTACTTATGAAAGCCTAGGTGATTTCAAAATTTTCCTTTTACTTTGTAGGAGTGAGTCCATATGAGCTTCTTGATGATCGAGTCCTTGCTTGGAAATTCCACTTCCTTCATGCTCTTTGAAATTGGTTTCATCGTGCCAGTTTCCTTCCATGTTTATCCATATAGCCGATTCTCCATCAAGCATCTCATCACTGCCCCAATGCTGATTTTCATTCCAATTCCTTTGATATTATGAGTTACTTACTTTCCCGTGTCTATGCTCATTGACATATTCTCTATGAGAAACCTTTGATTCATTATTTTCCTTCACTCCACTGCGAGGTGCTTGATTACTGACGGAAGGATTGGATGTGAACTCATACTTGTCTTGTATGTCCATGACACTAATGAAGAGATCAAGAATCGGCCCGGGGTCTTCTCGCAACTTCTCTTTGCATGTAATATTTCTTGCACGGAGTAATGTTTCATTATTTCATGTAGTTCCTCTTTGTACCCCTTTGAAGAATCTTTATCTTGTAACTCAAAGAAACTATCTAGAGGGATTATCTCATCATCTCGATAATTGCTGCATTCTACCGATAATTCATCAAAAATAGCTTCATCTTTAGAGGTCTTGAGACTCTTTTCTTTAATTTCTTTGTCATGGGAAGATTCTTCATCTTCAAATGGGAAAGAAAATATCTCCATTTTGGTATTGCATCCATCAATCATTAGCTTAAGAGTGGAATCATATGTTTCATTTGGCCTTATCTCAATATGGCCAACCTTCACATTAGTTAAGGATTCCAAATCAGCTTCACGCTTTTCTTGCAAATTTTTGGCTTGCATCAGAAGCTCGAGATTGAGCTCAGGATCTTGATTTATTCGTAGCTCTAAGAATTTCTTGTACAAACCTTTCACATGTTGATTACAAGCTGATTTTATCTCTCCATAGATGGCTTGACTGAGATCATCCTCATCCCCAAATGGGAATGAGAATAACTCCTCATCTTTTAAAATCATATAAACTAATTTTTCTTCTTGAAAATCATCAAGAACCATCTCCTCTTCCTCGTGGTTTGCATCATCTGGTGATTCGGGGCTGTCCTCTTGTAACTCGAATCTCCTCAATGCTTCTTCAAAATCCAAATATCTTTAGGAAGGCATGTCTAGGCCTATCAAGATGGGGATATCCTCTTCCTCCTTGGTTTCCACAAAGTGATTCATCTACCTGCTACCTTGATATAAGATGTTAGCTTCCGGGATTTTGGAATTTCATACCGTGTACCTCATTTTCTTCTCGGGAAGTAATTTATCCATGTCTCCCTTCATTGGTATGGTTGCGGATGACCAATTCATCTGAATTTTCCCTCCCAATTCTCGGTAGAAACTTCTACTCAACAACATTCTGAATGATGCCAAGAAATTGGCTACCAAAATCATTGCTGAAATTTTATTGTTTGGAAATTTGGCGAGAGACACTTGTGCATCTTTGACCTTCCCTACAAGTGGGACCTTTTTTACTCCAAAGAGTAACAAAAGCCACTAGGTGGAGTCATTGTAAATTTAAGAGCCTTGGCGACCTTCAAAGGCATCACGTTATCTAAGGCACCAGAATCTATTATGCTTTGTTTAGTACATATTCTCTAACAAGAAGGAAGACGTAGAAAGGTTGAAATTTATCAGTCTTTGATGCACTCGAGAAAGCATGTTACGTGAGGGAGGTGTAGGTGAGTTTGGTAGCATGCCGTTGGAACTAGAATTTACAACATTAGGTCTTAGAATACCACTCTGATGTATTGGATGAACCTATCGAATTGTTCGGGATGAGTCATGCAAATATTCATTTTTAGTAATCTGCAATTTAGATTTGTTTGCATATTATATGAAGTCAAAGGGAGCAGATGTGAACAAGGGGAATGGAAGGACTGATTTTGGGGGTGTGGATAGGCTTGGGAGTGGGATTTGATGTTTGAGGAATGGAGGGTGTTTTAAAAGGTACACTAGGAGATTTCAAGTTATTAGATTTTTAGGAGTAGATTTGGGTTTATAAATGGAAAAGACATTGGAAGACTTACTTGGGATTGCGGGTATCTTCTTACTTGCTTTATGGGATCGGGATCCAACAATGAAGACTTCATGGAAGATGGAAGTGGGGATCCTTGGTGATTATTTTATTTTTGAGCTACCATAGGAGGATCTTCAACCTTATTTTCTTTTGCAGCGGTGGAGGAGATGCTCTTTTCTAGGGACCTGACAATGTGTTAATACCAAACATGAGAAACTAGGTGCATCTTCTTCATAACCTATAGAATACTCACAAAATCTGATTTGTGCATCATTCTCAAACTCATCACTTTCTAAGAAACCGCCACCTTCACTTTCTCATTCAAGATATTATTCATCCTCTTGAAATATGCAATTTATGTTCATGGGTGGGGCCTCCAAGGTGAGCCTTTGGGGTGCTCTCACAATTTGATTTATGTTTCTTCTTTGGGAAGAAACAGGTTCAAATATTTCCCTCTTCAAAGATGCTATCTCATTCACCAAATTTTGAAATGATGGATTGGTTTTCTCATCTTTAGGATGTTGGGCCTTTCCCTTTGATAGATTCTTGATCTTTCTAGAGAGGTTGAGATAGTCATCCAATTCAATGGCCCTCCTTTGTGCTTCTACAATGTTCCTTGGTTGGGCTCTTCGTAGAAAAAATCCTACTTCGATGATTGAGCATTGATGAAGAATATCTTGACATTGTTTTGAGATGGTGAATCCTCTTTAGGTATCTGTGAAGCAACCGTTTGAAATGAGCCATGAAGTCTCTCATGGTTTCATTTTCTCCTTTCCTCATTTGAGCCAACTACACCAAGAGGTCTTGATAGTATTTAGTTGATTTAAATATTTCCTTGAAGGTAGTCTTGATGTCATCCCAACTAGTGATGGATCGGGTAGGCAGGAGGTAGAACCATTCTGCTACTTTTTCTTAGAGGTAATCACTGAAACAGTATCACAACAACGTCTTCATGTTGGACACCAAGAATTCCACATGATGTTGTGAAAGCAACAATGTGTTCTTTAGGATGTTGTGTGTTGTCACCTTTGAACTTTGGAAAGTTCTTGCAGGGAACCCATTGGTAGATCATGGAGAGGTGGCTCAAGAGCAAGAGGGACCATATTCCTTCCCCATGGAATGATGGGTTGAGGTATTTCTTCTTCATCTGTCATTGTCATTTCTTCTTCTACTCTTGCTTCTACAAATTCTTCTTCAAATTATTCTTCTTCTGGGATCTCAATGCTAAATGGTGGTTGAAAAATGCAAGAATTTGAACATGAAGTATCCATAGGAGTTTTGATAGGATTTCTCGGTGAACTTTGTGAAGATCCAAATGGAGAGGAGGATTGAGAGAAGAAGTATGGATTATCTCTAATTCATTCTTGCTGATTTTATGAAGCCTCAAACTTGAAATCACCAACACCTCTCAACCTGATCAACTTGATGTGTCTTCCTTCAGCTAGATTTTTGAAATTCTTAAAGTGGGAATATGAAAAGACACGGTGGAATGTGAAAATTCATGTGCAGAAATCAGTAGTGTATCTTTCGGCAATAGACTTTCATGAACTCCTTTTTAAAATATTTGATTTTTTTGGTATTTTGAGACCTTGCAGTCATATTTTGGGTGCGAGATCTTACTAAATCTGCCCCACGGTGCGTGCCAAAAATTGTTGGTGAGAAAATTTTTTGGGTGGACAAACTTGTGAATTTCTTTCCAATGCGATGGGAATATAAGTCCCTCTACTTAACCGGTGCAAGCTGCTGTATGTGCATGCACATGAAAAGGTGGATTTATATGGTGGCCTTTCAATCGGGGATTAAACGGGGCACTCCATGAAGCTATGGAAAAGCTAATAATATCTTACTAGGGAAGACTTTGTCTGAAGGTGGGAAAGGGAGTAAGAATAGAGGTAGGAGAACTAATGCTGCAGGTAGAAAATCGATTCCTACACACACACTAGTTAGAAACTTCAACACATGCATTTATGGGAAGAAACAACTCTGCAAATAACAACAAGACCAAATAGAATTCACTGATCACCAAGTATCAAGAAACCCCTTAGTCAAAGAAATCTAGAAACTCCTTCTTCTTGTATTGATTTCTCAAATCAAAGTTGTACATAATGTGAGAATGGAAGAAATTGAGAAGTGGAGGAAAGTAGAAGAAAATTGGCTATCTCCTTTGCTTTCTCTAGGTACAATGCACTCTTGAGTTTACAAGATCAATCACCAACCCTTTGAAATGGGAATGGAGTTACAATTTATAGAATGAGAGGTGACTTATCATCTTCCTCTTAACCCTCCATATGCCTTAATATGACTTAAGATTGTTCATATTCCACTTTAAATATTTAAGTCCCTTTTATAATAGCTAGGTGACTTAATTTACATTATGTTTCTAAAGTCACTTTTAAGTGACTTAAATTCATATCAAAAATAGTAAACTCCAATGAAGAATTAGAACATTTGAAAGTAAGAGAAAGTTGGGGGAAGAGAAGATGTCACCCGATGAAGTCCGTTGATCCTCATTGATGGAAATATCCAAATGTAGTGAAACTCTAAATCCTTGAACTCCTTGCACACTGTGAAACTCCTCCAAATTAGCTCATGAATGCTTGCTAAGTTGAATGAACTAAGGTGGATCTTGAATGCCCTGTGAAAAATGACTAGGATGCTCCTGAACAATGATGTCCCCCTGAATGATTATCCTTGTACATCCCATTGTGCCAAAACATCTCTTTGAGTGTAACTTACTTGTTTTTAGTAAGTGTACAAAATACAACTCCTCGATCCTTTCTTTGAGTGTTGTGACCTTGATTCCCCTTTCTCCTACGTTCCTCACTCATTTAGATCAAATTTCTAGTTTTAGCAGGTGCTCGAGGGCCCACTTACTATTTTTAGTAAGTGCCAAAAATTTCCTTTTCTGGTGAATTCTTAGTTGTAGTGTAACTTCCAATGTCTTCATCTCCTTCACAGGTTCTTTTGTTGATGACTTTCCTGAAATAGCATTTCCTATGTAGTAGACCTACTATTTTTAGAAATTTGGCATTTGGGAGTCGTATTAACGTTGAAAAAAATTTGATATGGTTTTTTTTCCTAATATAATCCTCTAAAATTTCGGGCCCGCCCGTTTAATAATCTAGGAGATTTTAAAGTTGTAATTTTCAGACCTGGCGAGAGCTTACAGGTATGGTAGCCATTAATGGACCTCAAAATTGCAGGTCTTGTTTTCTCCTCCATTTTTGAATAAAATTTTATTTTTGATGTGGTTTTTTTCTTCTGGTGCTTCACGTGTGATCTTACTTCAATCCAACAATCGGTTTGACGGGAAATCAAGCTTTTTCCTTCGTAGAGCCGGAAGAGGGTTTCTTCACTATGAGAAATACTTGATTAAAATTGGAGACTTGAATATGATTTTTTAATGGCCTTCAAGAGATTAAAACTCAGCAACAAATGGTTTGTCAATCCAGCACCGGTTTGCAAGATATGTTCGAATCTTCATTTTCATGGCTATGGGGATTTCCATTGTTCTTCTTCTCTGTTCTTCGTTTCTCCTTCTTAGATTGATGAAAATTCCTTCTGAGACCTATTTATCTCCATGGAAAAGGTATATAAGTTCCTTTTCTGATCTAGTCTTAGTTTCTTGCAATGGTGGAGTGGTGGACTTGTGTTCTCTTCTTCTGGTAATGGAGAAGCAACTAGAAGCAGTTAGAAATAACAAGAAGCAGCTAAGAGTTAGAATATTTTTCAAATTTTTGAGTTGGAGTTGGGAATATTTTTCATGTTTGATGTACCTGACCTCAGGGATGTGAGGGACATCAATTTCCATAATGATCAAGACGGCGACATGTGGCGTTTAATCCAACGACAGGGAATGAAGGAGGAAAAAGCTGCTTTAAAGCACTGGGAGCTAAAAGGTGGTCACATGGGTGTCCAGAAGACTCCCTATGGGGTATGAGCACATTTTAAAAGGTCTGATGTCCCCCACCTTAGGTGAATAAGGGACATAAAATTCAACGGTGGTCCTAGAACTGACACATGGCGCTCGATCCAACGACAGGGGATGAATGCTCCAAAACAACACCTAGGGGCTGAACTATCAAGTCTGGAGGTCACATGAGGGACCAAGAGGTCATATGAGGGCTTTGAGGGCTTCAAGGGGGATTGGAAATTTTTCCAACCTTGTTTTCCCTAACCTTTGGGGACGTGAGGGACACAAAATCTGCCGGGGTCTGGTGCCGACACGTGTCCTCCCAAAAATTTGGCTAAGTCCTGAACTTGTAACAATGATAACTTGAGCTCTTGATGGACTTTTTTTGGAAAAGCGTTTATATGATCGACTAGAAATGGCCTTATACATAAAATGGTGGGGTATCATGTCTTGATTATTACATGTGATCCTGAAAAATCAGATTTTGATTTTGTACTTCACATGTGCTGAGAAAAACTATCTCGTAGACTTGATGCACAAAGTTTTGTGAAAAATATTATTTCACCATAATGTAGGCCTTGGAATTCTCTTTACGGAGACATTTATTTCTCCTAACTCCATCCAGATGTCCCAAAATATTCTTATGAAGCCCAACAATTGTTTTAGACTTGTGTACCGCCTAGGCTTGTGAACCCTGTTTTTACTCAGATTGCTCAGGTCTTGAAAAACTTCCCCAAACCTTTAAAAATAAATTCCATTATGTTTTAAGGTATTCATTCATCTTCGTGTTGAATTTTTCCCTTCCATTCCACTCCAGGGAGTTGAATCCAGTCTTGGGAAGGCTAGCGATAGTCCTTCCCGTGACTACCCAAAATTTGCATTTTCAATGAACTCCTAAAATCACCTAGGGGACCAAATTGACATCAAATAGGGGTGATCAAGTGATTTAACTTTGGGTTGCCTAGGAATGATAAAACATGAAAAATTTGCCATAAGGGTATAGTTTTCATGCTTGGAAACTTCCAATTTCCTTGTTGCACATTTTCATGACAACAATTGGCTCTAGCTTGGGGACATGACATGGGTGGCGCGGTGAAGACATGAGATGGGAATCCAGAATATCAATGTTAGACCATATAATTCATTGACTAGTGCCTTATCCATTGGGCCTTGCGGATTCATGTACAACTTCGGAAAGAAAGATTAGAAGGAAACACACACACACAAAAGGAAGGAAATGAAACACATGACACACAATAGAAAGGGAAACACACGCATATGCGAGAAGGGAAATACACCTATCAATCACCTATGGTATAGGGAAAGGGATAACTTGCTTTCACTGAAATACTTTTCATTTCTCAAAATTTACCCCTGAAGAGGTAACATCGAATGATGATGTTCGTCCAAGTCGTTGATGGGTTCTAGAAAGTAACTTCCCTTACTCAATTGCTTATGAAATCCAGGGTGATTTCAAAATTTTCCTTTTACTTTGTAGGAGTGAGTCCATATGAGCTTCTTGACGATCGAGTCCTTGCTTGGAAATTCCACTTCCTTCATGCTCTTTGAAATTGGTTTCATCATGCCAATTTCTTTCCATGTTTAGCCATATAGCCGATTCTCCATCAAGCATCTCATCGCTTCCCCAATGCTGATTTTCATTCCAATTCCTTTGATATTCTAAGTTACTTGATTTCCTGCATCTATGCTCATTGACATCTTCTATATGAGAAACCTTTGATTCATTCTTTTCTTTCACTCCTTTGTAAGGTGCTTGAAATCTTGATGGAAGGATTGGATGTGAACTCATACTTGTCTTGTATGTCCATGACACTAATGAAGAGATCAAGAATCAGCTCGGGATCTTCTACAACTTCTACAAGATCTAAGATTTCTTGCACCCCTTTGAAGAATCTTTATCTTTGCAACTCAAAGAAACTATCGGAGGGATTACCTCATCATCTTGAGAATCTTTGCACTCTTCTAATCATTTATCAAAAGAGCTTCATCTTTAGAGGTCTTGAAACTCCTTTCTTTAATTTCTTCATCAAGGAAGAGTATTCATCTTCAAATGGAAAAGAAATAATCTCCATTTCGGTATTGCATCCATCAATCATTAGCTCAAGAGCAGCATCATATGTTTCATCTTGCCTTATATCAATATGGCCAACCTTCACATTAGTTACGGCTTCCAAATCAGCTTCACGCTTGTCTTGCAAATTTTGGCTTGCATCGAGTACGAGGCGATATCGGGATCTTGATTTCTTCTACGGCTCTAAGAATTTCTTGTATAGACATTTCTTTCAAACCTTTCACAGGATCATCACAAGATGATTTTTTCTCTCCATAGATGGCTTGATTGAGATCATCCTCATCCCCAAATGGGAATGAGAATAACTCCTCATCTTGTAAAATCATATAAACTAATTTTTCTTCTTGAAAATCATCAAGAACCATCTCCTCTTCCTCATGGTCTACATCATCTGGTGATTTGGGGATGTCCTCTTATAACTCGAATCTCCTTAATGCTTCTTCAAAATCAAAATATCTTCGGGAAGGCATGTTTGGACCTATCAAGATTGGGATATCCTCTTCCTCCCGGGTTGCCACAAAGCGATTCATCACGCCTACTACCTTAATACAAGTTGTTAGCTTTTGGGCTTCCAAAATTTCTCCATGTCTCCCTTCTTGGTATGGTTGTGGATGACCAATTCATCTAAATTTTCCCTCCCAAGTCTTGCGAAACTTCTACTCAACAAAATTCCAAATGAGTCGGGACATCGGCTACCAAAATCATCACTTTGAAATTTTCTTTTCCAGAAATTTTGCGAGAGACACCTGTGTATCTTTGACCTTCCCTACAAGTGGGACTTTTTACTCCAAAGAGTAATAAGAGCCACTAGGTGGAGTCATGGTAAGTTTGAGAGCCTTGATGACCTTCAAAGGCATCACGTTGTTTGAGGCACCAAAATCTATTATGCAATTATTCAGTACATATTCTCCAACAAGAAGGGAGACATAGAAAGGTTCAACTTTATCAGTCTTTGATGCACTCAAAGAAAGAATGTTACTGTGAAGGAGGTGTAGGTGAATTTGGTATCATGCCTTTGGAACTAGAAGTTACAACATTAGGTGTTAGACTACCACTCCTGATGTATCGAACGAACCTCTCGAATTGTTCAAGATGAGTCCGCAAATATTCAGTTTCAGTAATCTACACTTTGGCTTTGTTTGCATATTCTATGAAGTCAAAGGAGAAGATGCAGACAAGGGGAATGAAGGGACTGATTTTGGGGTCTAGATAGGCTTGGGAGTAGGATTTTATGTTTGAGGAATGGAGGGTATTTTAAAAGGTACACTAGGAGATTTCAAGATATTAGATTTTGTAGGAGTAGATTCGGGTTTAGAAATGGAAAAGACATTGGAAGACTTACTTGGGATTACGGGCATCTTCTTACTTGCTATGGGATTTGGATCCAACAATGAAAACTTCATGGAATATGGAAGTGGAGATCCTCAAGTGATTATTTTATTTTGAATAGTCACCATTGGAGAATCATCAATCTTCTTTTCTTTTACATTAGTTGAGGAGATGCTCTTTTCTTGGACTAAGAACAATTGAATATGGAGATGTTTTAGGCTTGTGTACCGCTAGGCTTGTGAACCCTATTTTTACTCGGACTACTACAAGTATTGAAAAAAATTCCCCAAGCATTCAAAAATCATTTCCATTATGTTTTAAGGTCTTCATTTCATCTCCGTGTTGAATTTTTCCCTTACGTTCCACTCTAGGGAGTTGAATCTAGTCCTGGGAAGGCTAGCGATAGTCCTTCCGTGATCGCCCAAAATTTGCATTTTCAATGAACTCCTAAAATCACCTAGGGGAATGAATGGAATTGCCTAAATCACTTAGGGGACCAAATTGACATCAAATAGGGGGTGATTAGTCTGACGGATTTTACCTAGGGTGCCTAGGAATGATAAAACATGAAATTTTTGACATAGGGGTATAGTTGTCATGCTTGGAAACTTCCAATTTCCCTATTGCACATTTTCATGACAACCACACCCAAATCCACACCTACATCATCTTCATTACCTAAACCTATCACTACTTTAGGGTTCATACCTGTGATTAGCCTTACTCATCCACCCATCAAATTAGATTTAGCTACATCTTCCAAAACTAACACCGCACTTAACTTTGACCCTAAACAAAAGATCCAATCTCCTAGATCTCATACCCCTGACCTCACTAACCACACCTTTATCACCTTCACCCCTTCGGTCCATCCTAGGACCTCACCCTTCGACCTTGGCCAAAAAAACCCCCATCCACCTGTAAACCAAGAATGCATCAACCCATTTTCCCATCACGGACCTCTAATATACCCAAGCGACCCACACTGACCTCAACCTCATCCGTAAACTTCTTACCACCCATACCTACAATTTTGTCAATAATTTCTTTACTACCCATGACTCTTCCTTGTCTTTCACTCGCATATCCTTCCCAACCTACACCACCTACCTCCACAGTGTTAGGAATTCATATAGTTAGTGCTCCACATTTATGTTTATAAGTTTGGGTGATTATTATATTGGGTGAGTTGTTGAAACAACTCACGTATTGTATTAGTTGAGTTGTTTGTGGAGAGAGCTATTATAGGGAGAGTTGTTAGAGAAACCTCCTTGAGTATAGGAGCATCTTCTCCTTTATAATTGTAATTTTCCGTATTGAATATCAATACATAGAATACATAAATGATTATTATTGTGTTAAGTCTGTTCAACTTTGTCATTTGGTACCAGAGTGATTAATGGAGTCCTGAGATAATCTACAGGGAAAATCCATTGCTATGCTATCCATGGTGGCCCGTGTATGAATATTTTTTTGGTATGAGAACCTGTTTGTGAAGAGTTACACTCAGATTTATCAGACCAGTCTTCAAACAACCAATAGATCCTCGCCCTCTATTCGGCCATCCATCACCAAAGCTGTTAATAAGGAGTAGATGTCCAAACGCATAGAAGTTCGGATGCCTATCTAGTTGTAAAAAAAAAAAAACTGTGTGATTTGTGATTGATGAATATACTTGGGAGTGGCTGCCATGGAGATCAGAAAAAGGATCCCAGAATTAATCTTTTGTGGATTTATCCTATGTGTCACTATTGATGGAGAGAATAAAATCATTTGAGTTGGCTGTTTAGATGGATACATTTTTCATTGGACACAGGTAGATATACATTATCACAAAGAAAATAAATCATGAGTTTTTAGTGAGTTGGGTGTCAAAATCAGTCAAGAATAGCTTTCAGATTATGTAATGAAATCAAAAAAATTACTACCATTGCGAAGCTATCGAAATAAGCTTTTTGGTGCATTAAACGGTTCGCAAATCAGAGCTCTGGATCTCCAGTTATGAACAGATCTATGCTCTCCCAAATTCACGTGAGTTTTTTGCACAACCAACTCTGATTGGGCAATTATTTTAATTTTTCATAAAGACTATAGTTTTGAAAAATTAATTTTTCCTATAGTTTTTGTTTAATAATTGCATTTTGACGGCAATTAATGTTTTTTCGCCAAATTAATATGTTTTGGGTGTCAGTTCTCCGAAATATTGGTATTTTTGGAATCCTCATTTCCTCTTGATTCCAATGAGTGGTCACATGATTAATTTTCTCACCATTTTGAGAAAAAAATTTAATCGTTGTATCAATTTTAATTATATTAGACCATTTTACAGAAATTGTAACCTCCATAACTTTTGCATAGTAACTCGAAATCGAGTGCCGTTTTTTGCAAAAGTGCTTATTTTTTAATTCCCATTGCATTTGTTATAATTTTGGGAGAAAATATCAATTTTGAAAATACCCTCTTTTTGGCCATCCAATGGAAGTTCCACTAGAAAAATTCAATGGGCTCAACTTTCATACTTGGAAAGTGAAGATACCAGATGCAATTAATGAATAAAAATCTTTGGAGGATAGTAGATGGAAAAGAACCAACACCTACAGATCCGACCAAATTGGCAGAATGGGAAACGAGAGATGATAAAGCCAAAGCCATTATTGGTCTTGCTCTCTCAGATACTGAGCTACACTATGTTGATCTCGAGAAATCATCTCATGAAATGTGGGAAAACTTGAACAAAACCTTTGGTGCTAAAGTAGTGAATGCAAAATTTTCTCTTAAATTACAATTGTTCAAGTTAAAAATGGGTGAAGGAGCTATAATGTCCAGCCATATTAATGATTTATAGTCTCTCCTCCGATAGCTGGCAGAAGTAAAAGCTCCAGTAGATGATGAAGATGTAAAAGCTATTCTATTGAATAGTTTACCTCCCAATATAGTAATGTTTTCTTCACACTTGGTCAGATGCCTTCCAACTCATTGGAAGATATGATATCATCTCTCTAGCTGAGGAAAAATGGACCAAAGAAGATGTAGAAGAAGAAACAACAATGTATGTAAAAAGGAAATACAAAAATGTTTCTAAATATAAAGAGGAAAGAGAATGTTTCTACTGTAAGAAAAAGGGACATACTGACTTCATTTTGTAGAGCTCGAGCTCAAGATATACTTAGTGGAAAACTCAAAGGAATCGAGGCCAATTTCATTACTGAAGAAGGATCAGAGAATGGGGAAGCACAAGTACACAAAGACAGTGGCTTTGAAGACTTCTTATACTAAGCATGACACTAGAGGTAGGAGGAATCAGAGGTTGGAGGTCATTCAATGACCTCTCATCAGTTGCCAATGACGGGGCCGCATATCAGCTTTGGTGACATGTGTGTGTGTAATTTGATTTTAGTGCTTCCAGTGTGGTAGTTTGTAGTTTTCAATAAGTGGAAATTTCACATTGAGGGGGGGAACATGATCCAATGTTCCATTTCCATTATGTCAGTTTTTTCTATGTATGTATGAGCAACATATTTTAGTAGATTTTCCTATGTTATTCCCTATAGTGAGATGTGATGAGGGCTAAGAATAGTACTTGGCATATCATGATGTGGTTGTAGGTAAACCACTTGAAAACCTTCATTTGTGGTTTGTGGTAAACCAATAGCAAAACCACCATTCTTGGTTGTTGGTAATCCATTTGCAAAAAACCATCATTTTGTGGTTTGTGGTAAACCAATTGCAAAACCACCATTTTCATTTTTTGGTCAACCATTTGCAAAACCATCCTTGAGGTTTTTGATCATCTTGTGAAAATCACCAAATCATGAGCAGGTGCAAGTACAAAGGCAAGTTTTCCCCATGTTCGCACTAAGGGGGAATGTTAGGAATTCATATAGTTAGTGCTCCACATTTATGTTTATAATTTTGGGTGATTATTATATTGGGTAAGTTGTTGAAACAACTCACGTATTGTATTAGTTGAGTTGTTTGTGGAGAGAGCTATTATAGGGAGATTTGTTAGAGCAACCTCCTTGAGTATATGAGCATCTTCTCCTTTATAATTGTAATTTATCGTATTGAATATCAATACATAGAATACATAAATGATTATTATTGTGTTAAGTTTGTTCAAATTTATCACACAAACACCTCGATTACCCCATGGGTAACCTACCCCCTTCCACCATCCACTTTTCCCTCTACATCTCGTGTGCCCATATCACCTTTACCCAAGAAGGTGCAACCTAAAGCCAATAATTCACTACCCTCCAATAAGGTAGTTAAATAAACCACACCTTCTATTGCCAGTTCATCTAACATACCCCCACCCAAGTAGATACGACCAAGACCTAAGACCACACCGGACACCAAAAATATATCCCAACCCACTCCCCTCTTTCAAATAATCTTCCTACACGTCGATCCTTTGTACCTAAACCCACATTCACCTCCCATTGTGATCCATTAGCGGGGTCCTACGCCAAAATTCTAACCAACCTCCTCGAAAATTTTGTCATCACATTACCACCTCTTAGACCTTACAACCCACTCAAATCCAAACCAAAAGAGTTTGACGAAACCAAAATTTTCACCTACCATCATGTACCAGGACATGATGTAGAGAACTGTAAGGCTTTGAAAATTTGCTCTTGCCTAGTTTCTTCCTCCTGAAGAAAATTTTTATGATGATGATCTTCTTGACGAGGACCCCATTTCACCTTCACCAATTTCCACAGTTCTTCCCTCATTGCCTACTCAGCAACTTACATCTCCACCCCCACAACTCTTAGATCCATCCTCGAGATTCAAAATTAACATGGTTCACATAAGAGAGTTGGCCAAACCACCACCCAAATGCAACTGTGCCCTACTCATCTCACAAGGGTCATACCCACCACTAGGGTTTTGTCCCTCTTGCCGTTATACCTTCCATGACACACCCTCTCCATCCAACTCCCCTCAGATTAACATGATTAGCATTTCCACCCGTTCTCAGAAAGACAAGGGAAAGGAGAAAGCAATTGGCCCATCAACCAACCATGTACCCAATATACTGTCTACACCCGCACCCAAAGTCATCATTCGTGGTCCTGCATATCCCATTTCTGATGGGGCCACACATCATACAATGCTAAAACAACTACACCAATCCCCCCTCAAAATGTCTTTGTATGACCTCGTCCAGACCTCAAAGTCACATCATCAAGCCCTCATGGAGGTCCTTTAATCTATCGAAGTCTTACCAAATGACCCCACACCCGTAGCCTCCATCATTACCCCTCACCATGTAGCCTCTCTCACTAGGTCTTCCCCTTCCTCTACACCTTCACCCACTCGCCAAGTGGCCACCCTCAATTTTGCAAACAAGGAGATCGCCCCTCTTTCGGTCAGGTGACCCACGACCCGCTCTGTTCATCTCCATCTTTATTAATAATATACGCATCGACATGTTATGATCTATGGTGGTGCTAGCATTAACATCATCTCCTCCCATGCGTATGCCCAAATAAAAATGCCTACCAATTGCATGCATAGTAACTCTATTATGTTGCATTCCTTTAATGATGTCATAACCGCTACACTTGGGTATCATTGTTCTCTATGTCTGCGTAGGTCCCGGTACCATCCCGAACTTTTCGTCTGCCATGGGTTGTGTCCCTTCGACGTTACATCTATACCTCAGATTTGAACATGAGGGACATAATTACACCATCCCTATCGACCCTCACCTTTCAAGACCTGTAACATGCTATATTGAGCCAATGATGTACTTATACGAGTCAAGGCATACGCCACAAAAACCACTTCACCTTCACCCATAAGCCCATCTACCAACATTGTTACTACTTATGTTGCATCTAACCTTTCCATCCCTACTATAGTTGTAGCCTCCACCACTAGTGCCCTTGCTTCCCCTTCATCTAGCGAGCCATCTATACCTACTACCCACATACCAACTATTGATCCCTTAGAAGGTGTTTTTCAATGCCTCACTCTGGGGGAATACCGCCTATACAATATCAATACCTTCCTCACCCCACAACAATATGGGAATCTGTGTCAACACCCTAGTTATGACATTCGCATTGGTGACATTTTCCCTTATGGCCCTCCCCACCTTCGCACCAACCTAACGTATGGGGGACTTGATATGGCCACCTATAAACCCAAACCTCCATCCCAAACCCAACCATTTTCCACCGACCTACACTCCCTCACCAACCATTGTTTCTCTCACACTTTCCTCCACTGGTGCATGTGGAAAGGATTTGGCTTTGGTTTTTATGAACAAGGCCGCCACATTGTCATCTCTTGTACCTCTCATAAACACAATGACCGTAGTGGCATTGGTTTTGACACTCCATCTTCTAAGAAGGTTTGCATTGACCTTATTCAAGATGAGACATCTTCCCCCTCTCATTCACCCACATTACCATCCTCACCACAGAGTCCATAGATCTGAATCTATACCTCCTAACTTTTTTTCGTAAACACCATTTCCTTGGGACCACTGACCTATCAATGTGATGGCGAGGCTCCCTCTTCTCTCCCATTCCTGTATCCTGACATGATCAATGATGATATGCCTTCAATTAATGTCATTCAATGTTAGGACGATGAGTCCATCCTCACCTACCTTGGTGCTAGAAGACTCTTATATTCACCGGTCGTTACCCTTCGAGACGCAAACCATGTTGAATGAATTGACCATCAAAATCAACATTAATACCCAAGACGACCCGCACATTCTAAAGATCGGCCAATATTTAGATGCTACTGAACAGGAATCCTTCACCTCTTTCCTTTGGGATCATAGTGACGCATTCACTTGATCCTATGCCGATATGACTAGTATCGATCCTAAAATCATGGTTCACAATATCATGACCATTCCTGATGCCAAACCTATCAAAAGAACTATGGAAAATGCATCCTCACATTGCTCTTCTAGTCAAAGAAGAGATTCAGCACCTTCTCTCATTCTCCTTCATTCTACCCATTGATTATACCCAATGGATTTCTAACATCGTTCCTGTCATGAAAGCGATAGGGGGACTCCACATTTGTACAGATTTCCATGACCTCAACCTTGCCTGTCCCAAAGATGATTTTCCACTACGGTATTAACCAACTATTTGATCTCACTTGCTGGCCATGAAATGTTATCACTCATGGACAGTTTCTTGGGCTTCAATAAAATACTACTAGATCGCAAAGATCAACACAAGATTTCCTTCATCACCCCTTGGGGGAATTTCTGCTATAGAGTCATGCCCTTTGGCCTTAAAAACATTGGTACTACATATCAACGGGCCATGAATTACATCTTCCCTGAAATCATGCATCACATATTGGAGGATTACGTAGATGATCTACTTGTAAAATCCAAACATCGAACCAAACACCTACCCATTCTTAAAGTCATCTTTGACCACCTCATCAAATATTGTGTTTATCTTCAACCAGAAAAACGCGTCTTTGCACTAATTTCAGGGAAACTCCTAGGCTTCATCATTTCTTTGCATGGCATAGAATTTGATCCTACTAAAGTCAAGGCTATCCTTGAAATTATGCCACCCACTAATCTCTATCAACTTCATAGCCTACAAGGTAAGTTACAATCCATTCATCGTTTTATCTCATGAGCTTTCCGACTGCTATCAACCATTTCATCATCTTCTCAAGAAAAATGTTTCCTTCAAGTGGGATGAGGAATGTCATAAAGCCTTCGAGGCCTTAAAACAATACCTCCTTCAACCACCAGTGCTCATTCCTCCTAAGGATGACCAGCCCTTCTACCTATATATTTCCACCATTGACCATTCTCTAGGTGTCATGCTTGCTCATCGCGACGACCAACACTGGGAGTAAGTAGTTTATTACATAATTTGTACCCTTCTTGACTACGAAACTAGATATACCCATACCGAAAAACTTTTCCTAGCCTTAGTTTTCATCGCCACCAAACTCCACCATTACCTACTCAACCAAAAACCTTTTTCATTACTAATAAAAACCCGTTACACTACATGTATGCCAAACCTTATGAAAATCAATGTGCCACACACTTGCTTATACTTTTGGCCAACCTCTAATTTGAATTAATCCATCAAAATTCCATCAAGAGCCAAGCTATCAGCGACTAGTTGGCCGATGCACCTATTTCTGGGGATCAACCCTCTAACTTTGACTTTCCCGGTGAGTCTATTGCTACCCTTTCCACTGGACGAATCCGCTTACCAAATGACACTCTTCTTCGATGGTTCCAAGTGTTAGCATGGGGGGCTGGTGTTATCCTCATTCCAATTGATGGTGAACCTATGCCATTGTCTTTCAAACTCGATTTTGATTGTACAAACAATATCCTTGAATACGAAGCACTCGTATTGGGTCTCCAGGACACTTATGCCTTAGATGTTAAGTCAATCAACATCTTTGATGATTCTTAGATGGTCATAAACTAATTCAATGGTATATACCGGTGTCGTAATGAGATTCTTTAAAAGTATAAGCATCATGTGGACATACTTTTGACCACCTTCGACCGTTACGCACTTCAAACCACCCCACATTCTACCAATAAATTTGTATGGCCTGCTTAGATTCTCAGATACCCGCTTCGACCGCTGACTCTAAAATATTTGTCACCATACAAAGACTACAATCACCCTCTTATTTTCCTTGTGAAGTTTACTCTATTGGAACTGCTACTCCTAACCCGAGTGACCTTTGGTATAAGCAATACACAAACTATCTTTCCCTCTCCATTTTATCCATTGATCTCACTTGTAGTAGACAACATGCCTTCTTTAAAAGTGTCTTGTGTTATGTTATCATGGGTGGTCTTTTGTACAAATACGATTTTGACAACATTCTCTTGTGATGCCTTACCAGTTCTGAAATTCCTTACACCATTAAGGAAGTCCACGATGGGATTTGTGGAGGCCACTTTAGTGGTCTCGTTGTCACAAAATGCATTCTTTACCTAGGATATTACTAGCCAACCCTAAACCGTGATTGTTGCAATTATGTCAAATGCTGCGTAAAATGCCAACAACATGCTAATCTCCATCACACCCCTAGTCATGCCTTACAGGTCATGTGAGACCTTTGGCCTTTCTCTCAATGGGGTTTGGATCTTGTTAGTGAGATCAACCCCCATTCTTCACAACACCATCAATGGATCATAACCGCTACTAAATATTATACTAAATGGGTAGAAGCCATTCCTCTCATTTCCACCAAAGCCAAAAAAATATGTGAATTCATCAACCATCACATCATCTGTTGCTTTGGTGTCCCTCACCGCATTATCATGGATAACGGAAAATAATTTTTAAAAAAACCTATGCAAACTATGTGATGCTTTTGGCATCCAACTCAGTTTCTCATCATTATTACCTATAAACCAACGGTCAAGCCAAATCAACCAATAAAACCTTGAACAAAATTCTTATGAAGGTGGTTAATGATATTTAGAAGGATTGGCATACACACATTCCTTTCACCTTGTGGGCTTACGCACTAGTATTCGTACTTCATCTGTTGGCACCCCTTTTCTCGGTATATCGGTCGAGGCTGTCTTACCTCTCAAAGTCTAGATTCCATCCCTCCGCATCTCACTACAAGACATGCTCAATGATGATGAATTTCACCAAGATCGTTTGGCGCAACTTTAATTATTAGATGAATGTTGTCTCAATTCCTGGACCATCTCCAAATCTACCAAAAATGTATCAAATGTGCCTATGACAAATGTGTTCATGAATGAACCTTTCAATTCGGTGACCTTGTCCTGAAGGAAAATCAACATGTAACCAAAGAGGAGAAAATTAAATGGGGCAAATTTTCTCCTAATTGGCTTGGACCCTATATCGTCACCCATGCCTATGGATCAGGTGCTTATCATTTGTCTTCACTCGAAAGTAAACTGAACCTAAGCCCCTTAATGCCTTACATATTCAACTATTTTATTGTTGATATTAAGTCCTATATCACTTTCTGTCAATTGGTTGTTTGTCCCTTGAGCATTGTTCACTTTCTATTACTACCCATTTTTTAGGATCCACGATTAAACAAGAATCATGTGATTACCTGTCACCTATTAGCCTTGTCCTCAATATGAGTACCATGGATCTACTCATACAATGATTCTCATGGATACTTTTCATCTTCTTCAAGATGGAATCCCATGGTCGTTCATCACTCAAAACCACCTCTTTCATAGTTAATCTTTGTGTACTATGATCTTGTCTTCTAAAACCGGAACCTAATCGTCCTCTATAATCTTGTCCATGACTTAAACATCTAAAAAAAAAAAAGGGATACAACTCCTTGAGTAAAACTTCCACCAAAAATATGATTCCCTCAAAAGGGACATCTCTTCTCCATATTCTACCACTATCAATAGACTGCTCCCTCGAAGGACAACTATGTACAATCATTACAAAAATGTAATAAATATTCAGAAGCTTCCCACATTGATCAAATTCATGAAGACCTCAAGGAGATAATATATTCATCCCATATAGACTTCCTATATTGATCAATCTATTAAAAAAAAAAAATCATGAAAAAGATGAAATTTTTGTCATGGACTTGCCTATTTTGGAGTTGGGTTTCTTGTTCCAAAAAACACATCTTCGTACACTAAGTTACGCTAAGCCTCTCATCCTCACCTCCTTGTCTTTTTCACCTAAATTCCTCATTACTAAAGGGACTTGCCACGAATACAACATTTTGTGATCTTGAGACTTTTCTTCACCCTTAAAAGCAGTCTATTAAACAAGGCCTGTAGAGTCTTACGTTCATAAGCCCATCTAAGGTAGGATCGAATCTTAAGGGTCCTTATCAATTACGCAAATCTTTTACCACTTTTTACCATCCACCTTCCTCATTACCTATTGATTATCCTATATAGGACCTGATCCTTGGCACACGTCTTTTAAAATCAGTCAACCATACCTACAACATAAACATGATCATGCCTATGACCTACGTCACCCATGCCTAATACATACGTGACCATTCAACTATTTCACCTTAATCTTCACTAGCTTATGGGAGAACTACATCGGCATGAGGTTCCTTTTCATCGGGACTATGTAGGCAGCACTCCGAGGGCATGGGGCCCTTAAAGGTTAGCTCTACCACTCTCTACCCTAACCAATTCCTCCCCCATTTTTTTATTCTCCTAGTCACATTCTACCCTAGTTAGTTTCCTTTTTATATCAATAATTGGAAATTAAACCAAATAAACAACACTTGCTTCACATCTTTACCATCATCACTCATACATTCATTTCATTATGTCTTCCATTCCTTTACCATTATCATACATTTTCTACAAAACATCTTAACATGACCCACATCATCATTAATTGCACAAATTAATGAGTAAAAAACTCAACCATGCCTACACCAACCTAAACTTAACCATACCTAAGTCAACCTAAACTTCATCATACCTAAGTCAACCTGACTCAATCCATGCCTATGACCTGACTCAATCCATGCCTACAACCTGACTCAATCCATGCCTACACGACCCTAACTCTATCATACTTAATTCACCTAGTTTCCATCACATACACAAATAATAATGGAAATTAAAATAAGTACACCATCCATAGTATAAATATCATCATCTATAAATCATGATGTCTGTGTATACATACATATGTACACTAATACAAATGAATCCAAAAATATCAAAAACCCTCATGTACATCCTCACCATCTTGACACGCAGGCCAGTATATGATCAAAATCAATCAACTCTCGTATACATCCTCACTCTCTTTGCACGCAAGCCGGTATATATAAAAAATAAATGACTATACAACATAGGAGGTACATACGGCTATCAGATATCACCTTCTTTGGATATCCTCCATATTTGTCTCCCCTATCTCCTCCTCCTCCTTGGCCTCGTATGACGGCCTGCTAACATCTCACCACCCATCATGGGTTGTGGTTGGGTCCCTGTTGGTACTGCACCTGGAGTTGGCCTTCGTGAACTGGTAGCCTCACCTTGACCCTATCTCGGGGCTCGTTGGCCCCTTGTACTCTCCACACTGTGGGTCCATGACCTGGTCCTCTCACTCGAGGCTTGTTGTGCCCTGTACTCTCCATAGGATAGAAAATATATCCCTACCACCATCAAGATATCCTGATAATACTGGTCTCACCTAGGGAATCCCACAATCTGGCTACGGGTACTATCTATGGTGGCCCCATTAGCCTCTGACTCGACCCTATCCCTATGCTTGTGCCTCTCCTGAGGGACCCTATCCCGCTCCTTCCTATATCTGGGATTGAAGAGTCACAACTTGTCGTGCATGCGGTGGTGGCGGCCTATAAACCTATAACCTACACTGTAGGGTGGCCACATGTATCCCATCACCACCACCACCCTATGCGGGTGCCTATCCCTATGCTATCTGGGCCTGTAAATTGGCCACTGTACTGTAAAGTGGCCACCTATGCCTCTACACATGTTAACTACCCCTACACCATCCCTAATTTGTGTAATCCATGTGGCCACCTTCCCCTATATGGCGTCCCTCTAGATGGTGATGGTGGTAAAAGTCGATACTTGACCTCGGTAGTGCGGATTGTGACGTGTGCGGCTCACCATTGTCTATATGTCATCGGTCACCCTGGCATCATCAATCCACCGGTCTCTCATCTCGCTACTCTAGCCATGTAGGCACTATCGTTTGGGGCACCAGCAACGGCCTCTCCACGTCATCCCTCATGTACTGAGGGAAGGGTGGAGGTATATCCTGTGATATCCCAAATTGTCACCTAACCTAGTCTATGGGTATCATCTCGTGCTCTCGACACATCGCCCCTCTATCCATCTGAGAAGCTGCAATCCATCTAGCTCCACAACCATCTACCCATATGATGGATAACCCACATAGGGCCTCCAAATGATGTCTACACTAGACAACCCCTCTAGTAACCACCTATAGTAGGTGACATCATGTGTTGCCTTGCCCGCTTGATGCTCTCAATAAATATCACCCATCTTCTATAGCCCGCCTAAAAAAAACATGGCTCAAATGCATCAGCCTAGGGAATACCAATTGGGTGTACACACGCAAATTTCTCATAAGCCCAACAATGTAATAGGAAAGCGCAACGTAAATTGAACCTCCAAAACTACCCATACGCCCATAGCTCCATGTATAGTTGCACTAGGAATCCTAGTGCCCATGTAAAATGGGTCTATTCTATCACCATATCATGCATGATCCCCATCATTGATCATGGGAAAATCCCATCCTCTGCATCTGGTAGTGCAAAGTAGTAGACTACCTTCATCAACAACACAACTAGCCTCATCTCCTCTAGAAAATCCAAGTACATCTCTCCATAGCTCATACTGGCACTGTGAAACCACATCTCTACCAACCCCTCACCAAAAACTGTCAGCATCAACTCCTCAGATGCCTCTGAAGAGATTGAATATACCTATGCCCCCACTATAGGTAGCCGCATGATCTTGTATACATTCTCCAAGGTGACTGTGATCTCACTGTCAGTAGATGGAACATGTTAGTCACCGACTCCCATTTTTCGATGAGGGTGACCATCAAACTAGGCTACCAAAATAGATTTCGGTAGCACCTAACCCCAATCAGGCCAACCGCAACAACATGCCACCAATCCTCAGCTGTCACACCTCCTCAAACTGTCATGAGCAGGGGCAACACCCTATCTTGCATCCACAACTGGTCTCTTACCTACATCCAACAAAACATCACATTAATACAACTTGATCATACCCACAATCACTCTTGACACTTCACCTACACTTATTACCCTCCCTCTTTTTCCCCTCACAACTTACCTTCTTATCACATATTCTATCTACCCACCCAACCCTCACCTACTATCGATCATACCATACCTCTTTCACCCTCTTACCCATGCTTTTTTTTCATCAACAACATCTTCCTTGCCCACTATCTATCTCACCCAACCATCACAAAGCTCTGTTGGCCCCTTTTTCCCACATGTTGACTAGTATTGGTTACTTATAACTGACCACGGTCTATCCACACCAGCATCGGTCACTTTATCTCGTGATCGGTCTTGGTTCGACACCATTGACATTGGCCACCCCTTGGTGATTCCGTTCACGTCGTGTAAAAATCTGCGACACCCAAACCCCCTTTTCCCTAAAAACACTACCTTCTTCTCCACATTCCTACCTACCTCTACCCTCATCTCTTCCCCACCCCTCATACACCTAACCACACCTCTACCCATTCCTATTCTACCCAATTTTCCTTCCCCAATTCAAATTCCCTTTCCCCCCAAAACTCGATTTCCCTCCCTAACCTATCTACCCAATCTACCTCTAAAACCAATACAAGAGATTGAATCTTACCTCATCATGCTACCGTCTCTGTGGTGTGTCATGCCACTACACTGGTGGTCCACCCGATCCCTCTCCCACCTCTACCATGTCCACTAACCAAATCCAATCCTCCTACTCTCCACCCAATCACAATCAATCCACTTGTGCTCGTGAGCCCATCTACCTAGCTCCTCTAACCAATTAGATCCCTCCACCTTAGCAGGATATCATCCTCGTATTTTCACCTGAAAAAGCACAACTCGTTCAGTGATATTTCATTTCCACAAAAGCAAAAATGTACAAATGAATCCATATTATATGGATTTTTCTTTTATATACCCATTTCAACCTGACCGACATCGGTGACAACTAAACCGAAATCGCTCCTATGCGTACCTCACCATGGTCAGTTATACCAAAACGGAAATCAGTCATCTACCCCAATAAACCATGATCAACTTATCTCGACCGCCCCACGGTCATGTATGACTGACATTGGTTACCTATCATATTCTTTCCCATTCCCCATAGCTGACCCCACTTAACCAACCCAACCACCATTTTCCCTTACCCACCCTTATTGCAACCAACCTCCATACCTACCTTACCTATACTTGTCCTTAATTGCATTTTGGGACTTGTTATTTTACCCATACCTCGGCCCTACCCATGCTGTGACCTAGCTACTTGGAACTGGAACATTACTAGTGACCTGTGAACTCACGTGCTCGTTATACCTTATGACACTGTTACCCATATTGTTTGACCTAATGACCTTACCTTGCCTCTTTCTATGACTGTTTATCTTGACCCCATCTTTGGTGTACTAGAACATACCTAAACATTCTTGCACCTGACCTGTAAAGTGCTTCCGCACCATATCCTATACCTTGGATACCGAATCACCTCAACCTTGTTTAGATAAACCTATCAACCTTAGACAATGTAGAGTTTACATGCTCTTCAACCTGGTACCATGCTACAGTTTATACGTGTGCGTGCATTTGACTATTACTACCTTTGACCCTGACCCATTACTGGATTACTTGATTGGACCTTTACCCCTTTACCCCCATTGTCCACCTTCCTCTTCATCACATTCACCTTTTATCAAACCACTCACCGATTCTTCCTTCTACCTCATCAGTTCCTAGTTTGAGGGGGATCACCTTCACCCACACATGGGATAACCACATCTTATTTTTGTCAGTGTCGCTTACCAATACAAGCTACACAACAAAAAGGGGCAAAATGTAGACACCAAAATTGGGTCACACGCTCCTTGACCCTTCGTTAAATAATCAACTTAAACACACTCACCTAACCATGGCCCCTTACACCCTACACTAATATTAATTTAATTCATTTAATTAAATTAATCCATGTCCTCACAATATTTATTATTTATGATATAATTATCCTAATTAAGATAGTTCACACCCCCACCTCACCCTAAGTCTATTATTAGTATGTTGTCATAACTAAATAAGACCTAACTAAACCCTAAAAATAAAATCCTACATTCCCTTTAACCACATTCCCACATAAGAAAAGGTAACTCCCGCTCTTGCCCAGATGAATAGAGAGATCTGGTGGAAATCATTGCCATGATCTCCCATTTTTAGTAAACCTAGGGAATCCCACCCTAACCGACGCCAATCACCCCTGAACCTATGTAAGACAACCTGGAACCATCGTCACGGTCACCTTTTATTCCCTTTGTTAACCTTATTTCAAGGTTGGCACATTTCTGAGAGTGAGAAAGGAGATTCAAAGTTGTATGCAAGTGAGACAAGCATCCTTTTATGCATCCAGACATCCAGAGCCATCACCAACATCAATCAGAGAGCCATCGCATTCACGGGAGAACTCCGGAAAGCACCACTACAGGACCATACACGTATTCTCCGATCAACCACCTCCACCACTCAACCATTAGATCCTTAACACAATAAGTATGACCCTAATCAGTATAGTTTATTTTAGTTAGTAATCTTTATTACTCCTGTTATTAATCTATTCTTTGCATGCTTATTGCTTCATCACCTACTTGCTTGTAAATCCAAAGATCCCTTCACCCATGCCACCAAACCACTTATTCTCACCTGTTGTCTACTTCTAAGCATACGTAAGATCTCCATGAGACCCCTATTCACTCGACCAAACTTTATTCGACCTCGATCACCTCTACTATTTAACCTATTTTGAGTTTCTTTCACTCCGACCATACCGACGCGCTAGTTACCCATAATCGTCATCGTTCTACCTCAACTAGCATCGGTTGCATTTAGTCAATGTCGGTCTTTGTGTTTTACACCTTGACCAAGAACAGACCCAACAACCACCCTACCAATTGACCTAAATAACCCAAAATCTGACCCTGACTAGTCCCAGAACCTTGACAGACCCCTCACCTCTCAGATCCAACTATAGCCTAGCCTGTTGTGATTGGATTTTCTTATTGTATTTGAATGAGATACCTAAATCATATCAAATATAGTAGGACCTTGTTTATTTCTCGCATTAACTTGTTTTAAATAGTGGATTGATAGTCATCTAGGAAGTATCACACTTCCTGGAACTAGCATATGCTAGGTAGTCCACTATCATATATCATTTAACTATATTTTGTGATCTTGTTTGCTATTTTAGGTAGTCCCTCCTAGCCAAAAGGAAGCTCTCACATTCAATTGTGGATCAAGAATTCAGAATGCTTGCAACAACCATCACTAAACATGTATTCCTCCTTGGCCCTTACCCTTATTTATTTTGTAATTTTGAAAAGGTAAATAAAATGGTGAAACACCACTAGTATCTATATATTCTAGGATATCCTTTTGTCAATGTAAACAAACAATATTTATAGCTTTATGTTAGAGGGGATTGAATGCAAGATAAGAATTATCCTAACGGTCACTAATCTTAAAACTTTATTATGTTACACCAACACGAAAGAATTATCTAGGACCTTAGTGCTCACTATCCTTCGAATAACATGTGGTGGACTTGAATAACATATTGAACTCAACAAATCGCTAGGTTGAAAGTTTCTTTTAGAATATGTGTAATCGGGAAATTCCTTAAAATTTGTTACGATATAAGATAAGAATATAATAATCTTCAATCTTAGGGGCTACATGTACACTAGAAAATCATTAATATCTATCTTGTCTTCAAAGAGTTGTTATCTTATCCATTATTGGAATATCCAAGAAATGATGTAAGCATCCATCCTAGCGGTCGCTAGTATTGGAAAATCATATTCTAAATTCTAAATATAATAATGGAGCTTAGTTCATTTTTCCATCGAGTCATTACTAATTGTCCTATATGTAAGACAACAACTATCCTAGCGGCCACTAACCTCAAGTCTCTGTGATGTTGCAACAATGCTAATTAATAATCTTCAACCTTAGTGACCAATAGGTTATGAATATCTTGTGATAGAATTCAAATAACATATTGAACCCAGTGGCCACTAGGATTAAAATTTCATTTAGAATTCATGTGATAGACTTTGAATATCTTATTGAGTTCAGTGACCGCTAGGCTTAAATTTTCATTTGGAATCACGAGTATTTAGGAAAGAAATGTAATGAGCATCCACCTTAGTGGTCGTCAATATTTGAAAATAGTCTTTTAAAATTTAAATATAATTGTGGAGCATAGTTAGTTTTTTAGTCGATTCATTACTACTTGTCTTGAATGCAAGACAAAAATATCCTAGTGGTCGCTAACCTCAAGTCTTTATGATTTTCCTCCAGTCTATGTAATTATCTTTGACCATAGCGGATTTTAGGAATATCATGTAATAAAATTTGAATAGCATGTTGTACTCAGAGGCCACCGGCTAAAAATTGGTGTTGGAGCTTAGTTCAGTTTTAAGTTTTTAGTCGGGTCGTTAATCAATATCTTGAATGCAAGACAAGAATTATCCTAGTGGCCATTAATCTTAAGTATTTATTATGTTACACCAACGCAGTGGAATAATCTACAACCTTAGTGGCCTCTAGGCTTCAAATATCATGTGATAGAGTTCGAATAACATATTGAACTCAGCAGCTGCAATGCAAAAAAATCATTTTAGAATATGTGTATTCTAGAAAATTGTTTAAATTAATCTTGTCTTGGAATATTTTTTTGTCTTGGAACATCAAATAAATAAAGTAAACATCCACCCTATCAGGTCGCTAGTCTTAGAAGGTAGTATTGTAAAATCCAAATATAATAAAGGAGCTTAGTTAGTTTTTTCGGGTCATTACTAATTGTCTTGTATGCAAAAAAAATATCCTAGCAGCCGCTAATCTCAAGTCTTTGTTATGTTACACCAATGCTATTTAATAATCTTTGACATTAGTGGCCACTAGGCTTTAAATATCATGGTAGGATTCGATATCATAATACAAAAATCTAAATATAATAATGGTGTTTAGCTCGGTTTTCTGGAGACCCATCCTAGTTGTATCGTATGTGAGTCAACCAGAATCTTAGTAGTCACTAGTATCTATTCTTGTTTGAAAAATGTATTTAGGAAAATATTTAATATTTTTCTTGTTTTGGAATATTTTTTTCCTTGTGTTGTCTTGTAATAGTTAGGCAATGTAAGTAAACATCCAACTTAGTGGCTTGTAGTTTTGGAATATGTTATTTCAAAATTTAAAAATGTTACTTTAGGTTGGCTCATTTATCAAGTAAGTCATTACTAATCAGTAAATGAAATATATGTTTGTAAATATATTGATTAAGTTATATTTAATAATATTTACAAGTACATATAATGTTATTACCTTTTACTAAACATAAAAATCGTAAATACATTGCATTTAATCATTTATACTTGGGAAAAAAATATAAAAAAATATATATATATTAATTCAACAATCAAGTGAGAATTGAATATTGAATAATTATTCATGACTATTTATTTCATATAAAAATCATTACGGGAGGTCAAAAAGATTACCTAAACTATACAAAAGCAAACCATTACGATTATACATATATATACATATATGTGTGTGTGTGTGTGTGTGTGTGTGTGTGTGTGTGTGTGTGTGTGTGTGTGTGTGTGTGTGTGTGTGTGTGTGTGTGTGACTCATGTTTTTCTACTAGGGATAGATGTCAGCACTTATGGGAAAAAAATAAATGGATGAAACTCGAATGAAGAATCAACAAAAAGTAACTTAGGAAAAGCAGAGATAAAAGGGCTAAAAGGGAACTGTTTAACATACATGAATACTTGAGCTATGATCGTGAACATAAAAATGGGTTTTCGAAAGAATAAATATTGTAAAAGGGATTATATAATATTCAGTCATGGGTGGAAAAAAATGTGGTTTCAAACAGAGTAACATGTTTTGATAAAGAAGATGAAAGGAATTGCAAAGGCACAAAAGGGAAAGACATGGATGAATTATGGTGCAAAACACAAGAACTACATGAATACAAAGCGGATGTAAGTGCTCGCTATCAACTATGGTAAACATAAAATAACATAGATGATTTTGATAAATACATGTTTTAGTTGTATCTAAATTTTTATGTGCTTGATAATGTCTGTTAAAGCTCCATATTCTCTCTAAAACACATTCTCTGTAAGATTCTATCTGTAACTTGTTTTTCTTGTCTCTTTTGATTTCTTCCATCGTTTTCCTCCCGATATGCACTCCTAACCATGATCTATCCACTATCACTATTTTTTGTTCTTGTTTGTGCATCCCCAAACATTGCTACAATTATTGCCATAGCTTACCGTTCAAAAAAATGACCAGGATCGAGCACTCGGACTAGTAAATTAGTGCATGTGTGTGTTCTAATCTGATTTAAAGAGATGCTTTTATGTGATTAAAAAATTAAAAACAAACCCTACTATATATTTCTCTGGTGTATTTAGTTTTTTCCCAATGCATTCAACGAAAGATATTTTGAAAATTGAAAAAAAAAGTTAGAATAGGAAATTTCAAAATTTGAATTTCCCTTTCTTAAAGAGAAATTACGAGATTTCGATATTTAAAATATTGGCATTTAATGTGGGGTATTTCACATACCTTACTTTGAATTCACATGTCAACAATATTTTCATTTAATTTGGGAGATATGGTAGGATACGGGAAAATCAAATTTATTAATTTTACCTACTTTAGAAACAAGTGGGACACCGAAAAAGTTTCTTTGTGAATGTAGACACCAAATTTGCGTCACACCCCCTTCACCCCATATGCATATTAATTTAATTACCTAAAATTAAATTAATGCCAATTCTCACAATATTCATTAATAAATACTTTAACTAAATTAATTTCCACCTCATCATAGACCTATTCTTAGCATGTTTCCTTTTAACTAGGACTCAATATCCACTTACCATAACTAACTAAGACTTATTCTAACCCTAACACTAAATGCCTATTCTTCCTCTAACCACATGCACACTTACTTACGCAGAAAATGCCATTTTGGATCCACAACAATGGACATAATTGGCCAAAAGATAGCCAAGATCTGCTATTTTGGTAACCTAGGATATCCCGCCTTAACGGACTCGGTCATCCTGAAAGCGATGCGGTCACCATAAACCATTGTCGGTTACCATATATTCTTTTGGTATCCTTTTCCCAGGTAGGAAAATTATTCAAGTTTTGAAGAAGAGGGAGTTGCATGCAAGCATGCACGCAGAGCACTCTTGCACTTCGGACATCCGAACCAACACCAAGCACCGATCCAAGGTCAAGTGTTCACCGTAACGCGTTCGGAAGCACGGCCACGACAATTACCACTAGCTCCAAAAATAAATCATTACCTCTATCCAACCATCAGGTCTGTAAGTACAAGTAAGTACATTTGGATCTACATCTTTCCATACTTATTTAGATTAGTTTATTTATCTCTATTTGGGAATCCTAGTCTCTTTTACATCTCATCACCTCTCACCTTCCAGCCAATCCTTCCACCTAATCACCTACAACCTCCCATCTCCCCATACCCGACTCCAAAAATCTCTGAGTATTCCCAACATTATCATAAACCTCACCATTATCTGTCTACTCTCTGTGAAATCAAAGAGAAAGATCATTACCAAACTTTATTGAGTCTCTATCATCCTAACCTTACCGATGTCGGTTAACCTAAAATGTCGTCGGTCTCCTCTCAACAGGCATCAGTCATACTAGACTGACATTGGTCTCTGTATTTGGTAAATATTCTTGTAGAATAAACCTCATAACATCCACCCAAATAACCCAAACCACTCAAAAATTGACCCTGACTGTCCCAATAATCTTATTTACCTGTCAGACTTCCAAATCTGATCATAACCTAGCCTATTAGATTATATTTTCTTATTATTCTTGAATGAGACACCTAAATCATATCAACTATAGTATGATATTATTATTTTACATTATTTCTTGCATTAAGTTGTGTTAAACAAGTGGATTGACAACCATCTAGGGAGTATCACACTTCTCGGATCTAACATATGCTAGGCATTCCACTGACATATATTATTTAATATTCTTCTCATGGTCTTGTTTTTTATTCACAAGTAGTTCCTCCTAACAAAAAGGAAGTTCTCAAAATGAGCATTGGATCGGGAAATTAGAACACGCACACTCTACCTTCCACCTTCTTTCACAGGTATTCCTCCTCACCGTTACCCTATCTATTTTTCTCATACATACACAACTTGTCGGCAAAATATTTTGGCATGCCGGTGGGACCGTCTCTTGGGTTCATTGAATTTTCTTCATATAGGGAATTTTTTTGTGTGTTTCTTTCCTTTTAAAAAGTACACATTTAATTTTCTCCATGCTAATATTATTTTCTTCTAATTGTCTAAACGACACTTGTCATTTGGTGCTTAAAATGAACTAATTATTTTTTCTTGCATTTTCTTAGTAGTGAAAGAGCATGTTCTTGAACTATTCATCATTTGATTCATCAAATATAATTGTCAATTTGGGTTATAAATTTTTACATTTCATCCTTGTATGTTGCATTATTAGCTCACATTTAAAAATGAGGGAAACCTATATGCTAGAAGTCATGCCCAGCTAATGGTTGACACAATTGAATTGTAGAAAGAACTTTCTCTCTCTCTCTCTTTGCCAAACTGCAAAATTTTAATTTACACATCTTCTTAAACAACATCCCACTTAGAAGAAGCTATCAATGATCACATGATTAGAGGATTGACAGTGGGCACCTAGCTGGTTATCTCTGTCCAGTCATCACCTCAGAGAAAGGACCACCCCCACCAAAACATAACTTGAAACCTCACCTTTAGATTACCTCTTCATAGGATGCCTTCCCAACCAAAAATATTTTCTAAATTCACAAGTCAATCTTAAATAGCATAAGCTAAAACAAACATAAATTCACTTTTAGGATTGTGTGTTTTCTTAGATTTGTTCTTGACTTACGTTTTGAGTTGTGAGGATTATGTTTCTTCATTTTCTTCTTCCTTTCGCACTCCCCATCATAGTTGGAGTATTTTGACTATTTCTAAGTGTGTCAAGGCCTCATCTTATCATTCTCATATTTCTGGGTTGATCCTTCATCTAGTTTAATTCACAAAAATCCATTTTTCTTCATTTCTTATAATTTCACAAGTCAACTAGTATCGGTCAATGACCATTGTCGGTTTACATCTGACCATCATTGGTTTATCTAACCGGTGTCAGATTCTGGCTCTTTTGGTTATTTTACCTAAAACAACCTTCATCACCTATTCTTTTCTATTTTTGTCCTTAGGACACCATCATATCCCCAATATTTTGATATCTCTGTCAGATATAGTTTCCCCATTTCACATTCATCAATTCTGTTTCATTTTTTGAAACTGGTATTTCCCATAGTGACTGGTATCGGTTATCATAACCGTCATCGGTTTCTCTTTAACCGTTCTCGATCATATTGACCATCGTTGGTTTTTGTGTTTGATTTTTAATCAAAACAATAACCATATTTACCCCCCCTAGACTTCATCCTTCTCTGCTTCTACTATTTTCTATGTCATTTACAGAATATAGTTTTACCAGGTCAACACTAATTCACATGGTGTTGAATCACACCAAACTAACACCCTTGTATTTCATGCCAGCCATCAGCCACTCCCACTTAGTCCATTTTTTTCATCCATCCTATCACCTATGGATCCAAATCATCCTATCACCATTTCTACCGGTGAAAGGAGTTCACAAGACTCCTTGATCAGAATCTTGCGACCTTACAATACTATCTTTCCCACTCATCTACCTGAGACTCCTCAGGACAAATAGAATACGACATACATGTATCTATTCCTCCTTCTCTTGCACCCACTTTTGCATCAACTAGGACTAGCTTGATTCTTCCCTCATCCACATTACCCCATGTGGTATTGCAGTTAGGTCCCACCTCTACCATAACTGCTACCCCAACGATGTCTATTGCACTGTGGTATCATCTATTCCTTCACCAACTACTTTGAACATGGCCCCATATGCCCCCTTTTCCTCGTATATACCAGTTGCATCACAACCACCTCTAGTGTCAGCAACCCACACCCATTCAAAAATTGGTTCTTTCCATCCCTCAGTCTCTACCACCCATTACCATGAGAGTTTTTGCGACCACCCCACCTATTTACACGCATCACCAGCAACCCCTAATCTCATCTATCGCTTATTCAGGGTACATTCCACCTATATCTATTCCCCCTTTGTAGTCTTCATATTTGGTAACCTCGTGTCTTGGAATGCCATCCACATCATACACCCATCATCAACCTCTCTTTCTTGTAGGAGGTGCCCATTCCTCATAACCCACCAATGAACTCATTAGAATGATGATGGAAAAGATGTAAAAATTAGAAGCATCAGTTTTTGGCTCTCGTAACTCCTTGACCTACGATGAAATTTATGATGAGCATATTCATCCATCCATTCATATTCGCCCATAACTTGTGCATTGGGAAATGTGTAATTTCAACTGTTTCAATAGTAAAGAGGACCCAACAACACTTGTGGTGATTCAAACATGGTTGCTACCTAATTGACCATGTCGATGCTTTGCTCCTATAAACATTTCCCATTTCCCTAACAGGACATGCCTTAGATTGGTAAATAATTTTACCTAGACATTCCATCTATTCCTTCAATCAAGTGGCTCAAACATTCTTGGACCACTTGTTAATCAATGTAGTAAAAAAATTCACCATGACTAACCTATATTCGACACGACAATATGATGACGAATCTATCGCAGATTTTGTTGCTCATTGGTAAAGTCTTATCAACCAATTAACATTCTAATTACCTAAAACTAAGCTTGTTGAGTTGTTCACTAGAGATTTTTCTAGACACATCTCACCAACTTTGTAGGTATAAACCTTTGAACCTTCAACAATCACCATGGCACGAAAGCTGGAAATTCGCACCATTGAAGAAAATAAAATCCAATTATGAAACAAGAACGCCTCGTTCAAACCAAACAATTCTTCTTCATCTTCAAAACTCCAAAATAATTATTCAAAGGCCAAAGGATTTGCCAATGTGGTAGTTCTCAAATCAGGTCCATCTCATCCCTCTAATCAATCCCAAACTTCTTCCAATATTTCCCCTATCTAGACCTTTAAGCTCGGTGGGGAGCGGTGAAAGTACAATTCAATTGGAGAACCCTATTCTTCAGTCTTGGAAAAGCTTCTTAAAGTTGGAGCCATTACACTTCCTCCATCAAACCTCATACTGGTTTTTATCCCACTCGTCCTATGCCTGCATGGTATAATGAACACGATTATTGTAATTATCATCGCGTCAAAGGTCATAGTGATGATAAGCTGCATAACTTTTAAGAACATTGTCCAAGATAATGGCGACCTCATTGTAGACAACCCGAATGCACTTTGAAAAATCAAAATTTTCACATCTTTAAGAAGTCATTCCCTAACCATAAACCATTGTCTAATCAAAATAGTGAACCTTCATCTAGTGACAACAATTTCCATGAAGTCCACATGGTTTTTGATATCATATAGACCATTCCTATAATTCCACCTATTTCGTCTATTGAGAAAATTATGGCACGAGCTCCTCTACCCATAGAGGAGCATACCTCTTCTACTCCTTCACCCACATAGGAGTCCCCTTCATTTCCCCTTTCTCTTATGGAGGAACCCACATTTTCTATTGATGCCATTCCATCGTCTACCTCGTAACCTACCGAAGCAGCCAACAATACTAACTCTCTCATCCAGAGAAGATTTGTCATCGCCTTCTCCTCCACCAAGGAGAAATCTACCTTACCCCATCTACCATCTCTCCTACCCATAGGATATTATTCAGACATGCCACTACCTATTGGGTGAAATTCTCCCTCAGTATCCCAGAACCAAATTGACATGATCTTGTCTCTTTTACCCATAGATTTCAAGGCTAGCCAATTCCCTGTCTCACAGACATATTTTACAGAATTGTCACCAAGCCAACTGCACCTCCTATTACTGGAGTCCCATTTTCATGGTTGGCTGATCACTTGGATTACGTTGATAATTCCATCCTCTGGGGATGTCTTCGGCTCCCCTTTTTGACTCAAATGTAAATGTTTCTTGAAGATACTTCCATGATCTACCCAAAGGTATTTCTAGCAACTAGATCGATCCTGACCATTCCTATCGAAATGGATTCTTCTTCATCACCTCTACCTACATCCAAACCTTTACCTATGACTAAAACCATTCCAATACCTAATAACCTACCCACACCTATATCTTTGTTTGTATATAGACCCATCACTACCTTGGGTGTCATGCCGATGTCAAGTCTTACCCATCCACCTATCAAATTGGACTTAGCCACATCTTCCCAAACACATGCCAAAATTATTCCTCCACCTAAAAGGAAGACCTAAATTTCTAGACTAAATACACTAGTCTCACCTACCACACCTTTTAACCTTCACCGATTTCATCCATCTTAGGGCCCCATCCATCAACCACTGCCAAATAGTCTCCTACCCAAGGCCAATCTAAAGCTAAGCAACCTACTTCTTCATCACAAGCCTTCATTACACATCATTTACCTACATGAAAACACGCTCACCACCTTCACCTGTAAATTTCTTACCACCTATACCTCCACCAGTTACTATAACTCCAATTTTTCCTATACAACTTCAACCCATACTGTCCACCTAGCCTTTACCAAGCACTTCCACCGCAACTCTATTTTCCCCATGGGTAACCTATCCTCTTCCACCATCTAATTTTCCTTCTACATCACATAATCCCATGTCACATTTATCCAAGAAGGTGTAACCCAAAGATAAGAACCCAATACCCTCCAATAATGTAGTTAAATAAAAAAAAACCTTCCATTTCCATCTCTTATACCCCACCTTTACCCAAGTAGATGTCATCAAAACATAAGACAATACCACTTACCAAATGAATGGTCCAACCCATTCCTCCTCCTATAACACCTCTTCCCTCATGATCATCCACACCTTTACCCAAACCCACACTCACTTTGCATTGTGATCCCTTTGGCGAGGTCCTACACCAACATTCTAACCAACCTCATGGATACTTCTATCATCACATTACCGCCACTTCAACCTTACGACCCTCTCAAACCAAAACCAAAAGGGTTTGATGAAACCAAGATTTTTCCTATCATCGGGTGCCAGGACATGATGTAGAAAATTGTAAGGCTCTAAAAACCATTCTTCTCCAAATTTTTCCTCCTAATTTTTTTTTTTTTTTTTTTGATGGTGATGACCTTCTTGATGAGGACCATTTTCCACCTTCCCTAGTCATCACACATCATCATCCCTCACTTCTTCAAAACCTAAATCTCCACCCCACTGACCCCTTTTTCCACATCCAAAATTGGAGATCAACATGGTCCATATCGGGGAGTTGTCCAAGCCACCACCCGAATGCCGGTGTGCTAAGATCACTTCACAAGGATTTTCCCCGATTAGGTTTTTTCCCATCATCTTTGTTTGCACTACTCATCCCACACCTTCTCCATTTACCACCTCCCTCGATTAACATGGTCAAATTTTCCACCCATGCCTAGAAGGAAAAAGGAAAGTAAAACACAACTAGCCAATCAACCAACCCCGTGCCCAATATACCATCTGCACCCATGCCAAAAATCAACATTCGAGGACCCACATACCCTATCTCTAATAGGAACATCCATCGTACAATGATAAAACAATTAAATCAATCCCTATAAAGATGTCTTTGTATGATCTCATCCAAACTTTCGAATCTAATAGACAAGCCTTACAGAGGTTTTGCAATCAATCAAAGATTTACCCAATGACCCCACACTAGTGGCCTCCATTATCACCCCTCATCATGAGGCCTCGCTTACCAAATCATATCCTTCTTCTACCACTATTCCCACTCATTGATTCATCATCCTCGGTTTCTCTAATGAGGAGATTTTACCTCTCTAGTTAGATGACCCGATCCCACCCTTTTCATTTCTATCTAAATCGATAAAATAATCATACGACGTGTCATGATCGATGGTGGTGCTAGCATTAACATCATCTCCTCCCATGAGTAAAATCAAATGCACATCATTTCAAGTTTTATACATAATAACCTAGTTATTTTACGCTCCTTTAATGACACCATCACCTCCACTATTGGTATGATTATTCTCCACATTCATGTGGGCCCTCACTGATGTCCTAGAATTAATCTACATCTTAGAGGGAGAGTTCCAGTATAACCTATTGCTCGGAAGACCTTGGATTCATGTCATGGGTTGTGTCCCTTCAACTTTACACCGTTGTGTAAAATTTGAACATGAAGGGCATAACTATACCATCCTAACCGACTCGTCACTAGTCAAAACTTGTAACATGTTGTACCAACCTAATGATGTCCTTATACCAGTCAAGGCATCTGCCACTACCCCCACTTCTCCTTCCCCACAACCCCATCCACCAATGCTACCACCACCTCTCCCACACCTATTTATTCTATTTCTACTACTACTTTCCATGACCTCTGCGCAGCTAACCCATCTAATTCCCAACCAATCGATACCCCTCTGCTCAATCAATCGTCTAGTGATTCGTCTTTCTCCATTACCCGCATATAAACTACTGATCCCTTAGAAGGTGTTTTTCAACACCTCACTCTGGGGGAGTACCACCTCTATAATATTAACACATTCCTCACTCCGTAAGAGTATGGAAACGTGCCAACACCCTCGTTATGACTAATGCATAGGAGAGGTTTTCCCTTATGGTCATCCCCACCTTCACACCAACTTAACGTATACGGGACTTGATACTGCCACCTATTCACTTGAACCTCCATCCCAAACATGAACTTTTTCATCTGACCTCCAATCTCTCACTAACTACCACTTCACCCACACTTTCCTTCACCGATGTGCATGGAAAGGATTTGGCTTCAATTTTTACAAACAAGGCCGTCATACCATCATTCCATGTACCACCCGTAAACACAACAATCATAGTGGAATTGGACCACACCATTTTCCAAGAAGGCTGTGTTGATCTCATTGAGGAAGACAAATCTTCTCCACCCCATTCACCAACATCACCACCTTCACCCATGGAGTCCTTAGATCCCAAATCTATTCCTCCTAAATTTTTTTTCATGAACATGATGGCTAGGCTCCTTCTTCTTTTCCCTTCCTATATCTTGACATGATCAATGATGATACACCTTAAATTAATGTTGTTCAATATAAGGACAATGAGTCTATCCTCACCTACCTTGGTGCGAGAATATTCTTATATACACTGGTCATTACCTTCACGAAACACAAACCATGTTGAAGCGAATCAACTATCGAAATAAACATTAACACTCGGGATGACTCACACATTCTAAAGATAGGCCAATATTTAGATGTTTGAACATGAAGCTTTTACTTCTTTCCTCTCGGGACCATAGAAGCGCTTTTGCTTGATCCTATGCTTTGATATGCCTAGTATTGACCCAAAAATTGTGGTCCACAATATCGTAACCATTTCGATGCCAAACCCATAAAAAAACTACTGAAAAATACATCCTCACATTGCTCTTCTTATCAAATAAGAACTTGATTGCCTTCTCTCGGCTTTTTCCTTCATCCTACCCATTGACTATCCCTAATGGATTTCTAACATTGTTTCTGTCATAAAAGAGACAGAGGGACTCCGCATCTACATGGATTTTTACAACCTCAACTTAGCTTTCCCAAAAGTTGACTTTCCTATACCACGCATTGACCAACTAGTTGATCTCACCATTGGCCATGAGATGCTATCACTCATGCACAATTTCTCGAGTTATAATCAAATATTACTCACTCCAGAAGATCAACATAAAACTACCTTCATCACTCCTTGGGGACCTTCTACTATCGAATCATGCCTTTTGGCCTTAAAAATATAGGTGCTACATATCAGTGACCCATGAATTATATCTTCCACGACATCATGCATCGCATATTGGAAGATTACGTAGATGACCTTCTTGAAAAATCCAAACATCAAGTTGAATACCAGATAATCCTTAAGGTCATTTTTGACCTCCTCATCAAGTATTGTGTTCACCTTCAACCTAAGAAGTTTGTCTTCACGGTGCTTTTAGGAAAACTCCTTGGTTTCATCATTTTTTTGCATGGCATAGAAGTTGATCCTACTAAAGTAAAGGCTATTCTAAAAATGCCTCCGCCTACTAATCTCTGTCAACTTCAAAGTTTGTAAGGTAAGTTGTAATCTATTCATCGGTTTATTTCACAAATTTTTGACCACTATCAACCATTTCATCATCTCCTCAAAAGGGCATCTCCTTCAAATGGGATGATGAATGCCACAAATCGTTTGACACCTTAAAACAATACCTTCTTCAACCACCGGTGCTCATTCCCCCTAAATATGACCAACCCTTTTACCTATACATTTTTTTATTGACCATTCCTTAGGTGCCATGCTCACTCATCATGACGAGTAGCATAAAGAACAAGAATATTATTTCATAAGTCGTACCCTCTTGGACTACAAAACTAGGTACACCCATGCTGAAAATTTTTGCTTAGCATTATTTTATTCGCCGCTAAACTTCGTCATTACCTCCTCAACCAGAAAACCTTTGTCATCACTAAAAATGATCCCCTACATTACATGTATGCCAAGCCCTGCTATAATCAATGTGTTGCACGTTGGCTCATGCTTCTTGAAGACCTTGACCTTGAATTCATCCATCAAATGTCTATCAAAGGCCAAGCCATCAGCGACCAACTAGCGAGACGCACCTCTTTCGGAGATCAACCTCTAACTTCAATTTCCCAAATGAATCCCATGCTACCCTCTCTTTGGATGATACCACTTACGAGATCACTTTATTCTTTGATGGTTCCAAATGTGAGTGTGGATACGATGTAGGTGTTATCCTCATTCCTCTTGATGGTGAACCTATGCCTTTATCTTTCAAAATAGATTTTTATTGCTAACAAAATCACTTTGAATATGAAGCAATCGTATTAGGCCTTCAAACCGCCTTCTCCCTAGATGTTAAAACAATTAATATCTTTGGTGATTCTGAATTTGTTGTAAACCAAGTCAATGGTATATACTAGTATCGTAATGAAATACTCTAAAAGTATAAATTTCATGTCAACATAATTTTGACTACCTTTGACCATTACGAACATTCTAATAATATATTTATAGATACCATGGCATGCACGGCTTCTCGATTCTGCTTCGTCTTTTGACTCCAAAATATTTGTCACAATACAAAGGTTGCAATCACCCTCTTGTTTATCTTGAGCTATCAACTCCATTAGAATGGTTGTGCAGGCTGACCCACTTGACCTTTCGTATAAGAAGTTTGCAAAATACCTTTCCCTTTCTATTATGCCTCTCGATCTCACTCGTAATGGACAACACACATTTCTTAAAGGTGTCTCTCGCTATGTCATCATGGGTGGTCTTATTTATAAACTCATATTTTACGGTATTCTCTTATGATGCCTTACAAGTTCTGAAATTCCTTACACCATCAAGGAAGTTCACGATGGAATTTGTGGAGGTCACTTTAGTGGATTATCTGTCTCTAAATGCGAGTCTTCACCTTGGCTATTATTGGCCAACCGAACCATGATTATTGTCACTATGTCAAATGTTTTTGAAATGCCAGAAACATTCTAATCTTCATCACACACCTAGTTATGCCTTATAGGTCACACAAGACCTTTGGCCTTTCTCTCAATGGGGTTTAGATCATGTTGGAGAAATCAATCCTTATTCTTCAAAACATCATCAATGGATTATAACTACTACTGAATACTACACTAAATGGGTAGAAGCCATTCCCCTCATTTCTACTAAAGCCAAGAAAATTTGTAAATTCATGAACCATCACTTCATTTGTCACTTTGGTGTCCCTCATCGCCTCATCATTGATAATGGAAAGAAATTAAAAAACAAAACTTTATGAAATATTTGAGATTCTTTTGGCATTCAACTTAGTTTCTTATCACCTTATTACCGACAAAAAAATGACCAAGCAGAATCAACCAATAAAACCTTGAATAAAATTCTTATGAAAGTAGTCGACGATACTAGGAAGGATTGGCATACACACATTTCTTTTGCATTATCAGCTTACCACACTAGTATTCATACTTTGAATCCAACCACACCTTTCTCTTTGGTCTATGGTACTGAGGTTGTCTTGCCTCTCAAATTCCAAATTCCATCTCTCCACATCTCACTACAAGACATGCTCAATGACCATGAATTTCTCTAGGAATGTTTAACACAACTTTAGTTATTAGATAAACTTCATCTTAATTCTCTTGATCATCTCCAAAACTACCAAAAATGTATCAAGTGTGCCTACGATAAACATGTCCATGAAATAACCTTCCAGTTCGATGAACTTTTCCTAAAGGAAAATCAACATGTAACCAAAGAAGAGAAAAGTAAACGGGAAAATTTGCTCCTAATTGACTTGGACCCTATATTGTTACTCATACCTATGGATCAGGTGCTTATCATTTGTCTTCACTTGAAGGTAAACCCAAACCTAATCCCCTCAATGCCTTGCATCTTAGACCATTTTATTATTGAAATCCATTCCTTATCACCTTACTCTGTCTATTGGTCGCTCTTCCTTTGAGCAACATTCACCGTCCATATTACCTATTTTGAGGATCAACGACTAAACAAGAATCATGTGATTAACTCTCACCTTTCATCCTTATCTTCAATATGATTACCAAGACTCTACTCATGGCATGATTCTCACAGATACTTTTCATTTTTTTCAAATATGGAATCCCATGGTCGTTCATCACTTGAAACCATCTCTTTAATAGTTAACATCTGTGTGCTATGGTTTTATCTTCTAAACAAGAACCTACTCTTCTTCTATAGTCTGGTCCATGACTTAAACATCCAAAAGAAAAATGGAATTAAAATCCTTGAGTCAAACTTCTAGTAATGAGATGATTCCCTCAATAGGGGCATCTCTTCTCTCTATCTCACCACTATAAATAGAATGTTCCCTCAAAAGATAGCTGTATATAGTCGTTGCAACAATAAAATAAAATATTCTGAAGCTTTCTACATCGAACAACTTCAAGAATACCTCAAGGAGATAATATACTCATCCCATATAGACTTCTTGTATTGATCATTCTATCACAAACAAAAACAAAAAAATAAAATGATAAATTTTTCGTCATGGAATTTCCTATTTTTGATCATGGGTTTCTTGCCAATTGAACATGTTATTGTACACTAAGTTACACCACACCACCCATTTTCACCTCATTGCCTTTTCACCCTAATTTTCCATCTTCTCAAGGGACTTGATGTAACTGCGACATTTCGTGATCATGTGACTTTCTTCACCCTTAGAATAGTCTATTAGGAAACACCTCTAGTGTCCCATGTTCATAAGTCAATCTTTGGTATGATAGACAATTAGGGTTCTTATCAATTAGGTGGCTCTCATTTACCATCTATTACCATACACCTTCTTCATTACTTGTTGATTCCCCTATACAAGAATAGACCATCGACACCTACATTTTAAAATACTCAACCATGCCTAAGTGACCTAACTCAACCATGCCTAAGTGACCTCATTCAACCATGCCTATTACCTAGACTCAATCATGCTTGAAACCTACCAAACCATCCCTCTACCTCATGATATTCTTCCATATCTTATGGGAGAACTACATCGGGCCAAGGCCCCTTTTTGTCAGGGCTATGTATGCAACACTCCTAGGGCATGGGGCCCTTGGAGGTTAGCTCGACCACTCTTACCCTAAACCATTTTCCCCACATATTTTATATTAACATTCTACTGTAATTAATTTCCATTTTTATATAACACTTGGAAATTTACCACACATACATATCTACCATTTTATCACATCATAAACACATCCAATAAATGATTTCACATTTCCATGATATCAAATATTTTAGAAATTTAAACCATAACATACATATACCTCATCATTTATTTCTCATGTTACCAATAACTTGGAAATTAACTCAAAATTAAACACAAGACTCCATCATGCCTAAACCAACCTAAATCCACCATGCCTAAATGACCTAACTCCATCATGTCTAACTAACCTAACTCTATCATGCCTAAACCAACTGACTCCATCATGCCTAAACTAACTTGACTACGTAACACCTCAAACATGACTAGTACTATGATGATTTCTAGTTTAAAAAGGTACAAACATCAACATGTAATTTTTTTCTTATGATAGTGTACTCTTATGACTTTGGAAATCATGGTTGCGGTAAAAATGATTCATCTATTGAGCAGGTAAATATATGTATTATTTCTTAATTCGAAATGAAGCAATTCATCTCTCTTATGCGGGATAAATTCATTGAACAAGATTATTCATTCAAGTTTCAGTTTTCGTAATTTAAGAGGAATCAAACAACATTACCTTGGATCAATTCCATTGATCAAGGTATGATTCTAATTCGCATGTTTTGTTGACATGATGTCCAGTTTAGAAAAATGGGAGAATTTATGGTCTAGAGTATGTGATGGTTGTAAAGGACCCTCTTCATAGGTCTCTACTTCGTAGTGGACTAAGTAACTATTTTGGTTCCTCTTTTTTATTATTTTTAGGATGATATGTCATTGGAGGGTTTGTACCTAATATAATTGAGTTTTATAACTAATGACTCTATCCTAGGGGTTAAACCTAACCTAAGATTTCATGAATTATGATAATTGGGAAGGAAAAAGGATAAGGAGGGACCTAGACTTATACCATGGACCTATATATGGACCTAAGTTGTTTTCCTAAACTAATGTAACCTAGCTTAAGGTATGGCCAACCTAAAGGGGATGTATGGAATGACATGGGGATTGGGTGGTCAGTGGCATCAGTTTCAAAATATTAAATGAGATTTAATTCATTCTTATCTCTTCTTACCGCCAACTTTGGCATGGGCATTTGAAAAGTTAGGGGAGGTTGCACTGACATCTCCACCGAGTTTAGTTGCATGCAAAAATTTAAAAATAGACATTGCTAAATGTGGAGATGGCGGTGGCGTGGAAAATGGAGGGAACTGATAGTCCTTTGCATTTAATGTTTTCAAACTTGGAAAAATAGCCTAGGAAAATGCATGAGGGGTTTTGCATGGTTGTTTTGATCTTTTGGTTCATTTTCGAGATCGGGCTCTGCGCATGGTATTTCTCTATTCTTCAAATATGTAGTTCAAATAGTCCTTGAGTGGTTAATTTTTTCATTACATTGAGCTATTATTAGACTCTGTAAAAGATATAAAAGAAGATAGAGTATTGGAAGTTGGTTGACGTTGTGTGGAGAAGAAGAGGCTATTGAAGTTCTGCTTGGAAATCTTTTGCAATTAGTGAAGGAGAAGCTCTATCAGGCATGATAGGCTCTACCCATTAAGTTGTTTTTATTTTACTTAATTGACTTCATTAAAAGAACTCTTCTCTTGGAAACAATCTAGATTTTCTTAGTTGATATGATCTCTCTGCTTGTGATTTTGTGATTTTTATTGCGTATGATTTATCGACCACTATTGAAATAATGATCTAGGTTTCAAGTTTCTTGATTTGGTCTGTTGGATTATGTTTTAATATTTTACATGAGCTTGAGATGAAGTTGATAAAGTAGAAATATTGTTTGAATTTTTATGACCTTGTTTGGTCTACTTAAACTGAGAAGGAAGCTTGGGTTGCATTAAAACAGTGGAACTTGTCTTAACATAACATTGTTTTCTGTATGTTGGAAAACCATAGGTAATAAACTATTTCTAATATCTTGGCTTTGATTGAACCTTTCTTGAGTTTTCTGGAGAAAGGATCTTTTCAATATTTTTGAATCTAGGTTTTATTGTGTTGCTTTTAGTTGTAGACCTCTGACTTTGGGGGTTTAGGGGAATAATTGTTTGGAGTTTTCTTGGAAAATAGTTTATCGCTCCATGGACTTGTTAAGTCATTTGGTTGTGTGTTCAAGCATGTAAATGTATACTTCTTTTGCTTCACTAGAAATGTACAGTCATTTTCAAGACCTGATTTCTTTTGGGATCCTTAAGGAATTTATATTACTTTTTTTTTCTTCTATTTCCATGGGGTCTTGTATAACCATGGAAGGATGGCATCTAGTGCTTCAAAGAAGGGAAAAACACCCTTAGGTTTTTGCTACTATTCTTTGGTTTTAGTTCCAACTTGAAACTATTGGTGATTCCTTTGACATTGTACTGTTGTATTGTGTTAGCTTGTTCCTTGGTCCTTGGGTCTTTAAACCAGGTTTTGATTTTGCAGATCTTAAGCAATGTTCTTGTGAAAATAGAAATCGATTACTCCTATTTGTTTTTTATCTTATAGATTTGATCCTTACCTATTATGGGTCTGAGTTGGAAGGTTGGTTCAAACATTCTCTTATGTGGAATTTTCCTTTGCATCGTTGTATCTTAAAGGAGATGGTTTTATTGTTATCTTGGGGTAATCTTGGTTACTTGTACCATCTCCTAGAAGGAAGGAAGGTATTGGATTGCATTTTTCTTCATTCTTCCTTTCTTTTGGGTTGTGTTCGCTCAATTCGATCTCTAAATCATTTTCAATTTGGGATTTAGTAGGGATAGTTGAGACTGATCTTGTCTTTATATATTCTTATCATCTCTACTCTTTTTCTAAATCATGCTTAGAACTTTGAGTAATCATTTTCTCTCTCTCTCTCTCTCTCTCCCCTTGATGTTCCTTCTATTTCAAACTTGATAATGGTTTTGTTAGGTTTTTCTACTTCGTAGTACCCTCTCCAGGACCTATTTGAAGAAGTAAATCTAGTTGTGATAGGAGAGTATAGCTGAAGAAAAGGTTATTTAAAAGGATTTTTGTGTTTGGTTGGAAATATTTTGTGTAAGTCTTTTTGTTTAGTAAAAAGAAAATAATTGAATGGTTGAAGGGGCTGAAGCTGATTGTTAAACCCCTCTATTTTACTCATTTGACTTAACATTGGTATTGATGTATCTCTTTGGGGATTGTGTGCTTAGTTCCAATTGCATACCAATTTGATCTTACCCTTTTTTGAGATATGTTTAGTGTTGGAATTTAACTTAATTTGGATTCTAATTCTGAATTTGAGTTATAGGATTCTTAAATTAAAAAATCTTTCCTAATTATGTTTTTGGACCATCTTGAACTTATTTCAATGTTTTGATTTGATCTTGCCATCTCAGATTCTAGGATTAAATTAGATGAAATAAATATTGAGATGGAAGCACTATTGTTCTATCTAATGCTGATATATTCCTAATAAATAGTAGGGGTAGTTATCTTCTCATGTTAGATAGGATTAAATGAGAAGTGAATCATGTAAAATAATATATGAAAGGAAAATTCTGATTTTGATGAGTTAGTACTTATACGGATTATTGTTTTAATTCTTTTTGTGTAAAACAATAGTATGAAAGTTGAAATTGTTTATATCATGAAATATTCTTAATTATGATATGGGTTATCACTTTTCTCTCTCTCTCTCTCATAACAACAGAGTTCTCTTTATGAAACATTAGCTAAAAGCACATCGTTTTAATGTTTAGTGCTTCGCATGCTCGGCCAATGAATCGACCCATGCGAGCAATTTTGAAGATGGATTTCATAAGTGATGAAAGGAGAAAAGATATTTAGGATGTTACTTTTGCTTATCAAAGAGACTGGATCTTTTATGATGAAATATGGATCATTATTGAAATGTATTTGTTGGAAAAGAAATTTGTACTTGTAATTGATCTTGTTATTGTTTTTGACATTAGAAATGTCTGAAGTGTTTGGACTTATAATGTATGAATCCCCTTGATGAATGAAAGATTTGTGGACTTGTTTGAACTTGATGTGTAATATTTTTGGGTATTCTATGAATGGAAATGATAAGTATTTCTCTAATTTTTCTATCAGTAATATACCCTCTTGGGTTGGATTAAATTGAATAGAGGTCAAGGGTACTAAATGTACTACCCTCTTTAATGAAATGCAACTTATTAAAGTTGACATTCATGCATGGATATTCAACTAGATCATTATGGCTATATTAAAAAAATGTTTGTGGGTGAATAAAACTATGATGATAACTTGTAATATACTATGGGGTTATAAATAAACATTAATCCTTTATAAGAAAAAGGGAAGGAAAATTCCCTGCAATGATTATTAGACTATTTTAAGACCTCTTGGAAATAAATCGAATGTAACTTTGATAGTTGAAGGTGAGATTTCTCATGATGAGTTCCTTAACTAGAATAGGAATGTAGAGAAAGGAAATTAAATGGGATTAGAATTCATTCCATTGAAGTCTAATATAAAAATAACTTTCTCTGAACTTATGTAAGCTAAGGCTTGAGTAGGTGAGTAAGTAACAACATTGTTATGTATGTTGAATCTATTATGTGAAACATAAATTAGAATGTTAATGGATTAAAAACAAAACTTATGAAATGGTTAAGAGGTAGATGTATCTGCATACCAATTATAATTACGTTTTTACTTGTAACCCTAATGGTTAATGAACCTAGTTGTTCAGTAGGGATACTATAATTAACCCCTAATAAGGATAATTAGTAAGTCATTAACTTATTTCTAAGTTATGTTCATCCAGATGAGGATAACTCATTCAAATGTTAGCACACGCCAACTGCAATACAGTACCTTCATGAAGACTTGGGTCTTCATGAGGATACTATGTTGCAGTTGACATGTTGCAACACCCTTCAGAGTTTAATCATCTAGATCTACATAAATTCTAACTTGATCATATTTCTTCCTATTATCCAATTTTGCACACATGGCAAGATTGGAAAACGGGGTCCTATCACGTTCAAAATGAAATAATAGTCCCAGGAACCCACCTTTGGTTATTAACGAGATGCAAAAATTAAAAATAATTCTTAAATTGCATATGAAGAGATCACCTAGCATTGAAAGGCACCCAGTTTATCTCAACTCAGTGAAGAGTTCAGGTGGTCGAGTTGATAGAGAATCCAGTGTCAAATTGATAGTCATCTCAGAAATCATCTCAGTAGAGACTCTTAGTTGTAAGAGCTCGACGAGGTCTTGTTAATGCAAAATATAGCTCGATGACATGATTGTGAATGAAGGGAACTCTATAAGGATCTCGGTAGAGATTGATGCAGCGAAGTTAAGGCCGAGTCAGGGAGAGTCAAAGTTTGAGCTATCAATAAAGTCTCAATGAATTGGAAAGGTTCAAACACAGGCGGAAGTGAAGGCAGAGATAAGGAGTTCGACTCATCTTTGTGACTCGTTCATTTGGAGATCATGCCTACAATAAAATGCCATTGATTGTCCCAATCTGGGGCTACTTTCCAAAGAGCCATGGACATGGCATTTAAGGGACTAATCAACGATATTATTTTAGTTTACCTTGATGATATAAGCTGTATACTCTAAGCATGCAGAAGATCACATCACGCATCTAAGGAAATTTTTCCAAAGGTGTAGGGAATTTGGGGTTTCACTTAACCCCAAGAAATGTATTTTCGCAGTGCACGAGGGAAAATTGTTGGGGCATATGGTTTCAGCAGAAGGATTGTCAATCGATCTAGCTAGGATTCATTCAATTATGTCCTTATCTCTCCCAAGTCACAAGAAGGGCCTCCAGAGTTTTCTGGGAACCATAAATTTCGTGCGGAGATTCATCCCTCAATTCGCGACATTGGCTAAACCACTAACAGCCATGCTAAAGAAAAACATGCCATTCTCATGGACAAAGGAAGGATGAGAAAGCTTTGAAGCTATCAAAACAGCCATTTCTCAAGCTCCCACGCTTGTGAACCCCAGGTTTGACAAAGATTTTATCCTTTATGCTTTTGCAGGTCAAGAGAGCATTTCAGGGATCCTCACCCAACAAAACAACAACCTGATGGAGCAACCAATCACTTTCTTCAGTCAATCCCTCAAAGAATACGAGTTCAAATACTCATTCATTGAAAAGAAAGTCTTTGCGGTTATTCGAGCTTTGAAGAAATTCAAGCACATGTTGTCCAACAACAAGATTCATCTGATGGTGTCTTGTCCAGGTGTCAAGGAGTTTTGCTGAAAAAATAAATGAATGAAAAGCGTCTTTGGATGGATCATGAAGGTAATGGAGTATGACGTGCACATCAAAGTCACTAAACTTGTCAGAGGTAAGGGTTTATGTCAGCAACTTGCAACAAACATGGAATCAAAAAGTAATGAGGACGTGACACTCCTAAATACCGCGGTGAGGATGTTGATCAAGTTGATTGGTTATCCAAAATGAAGAATTTCATCTTATCGGGAGCATACCCAGAAAACATGGATAAAAACCAAAGACGAACTTTCCGTCTTCAATCTATCCCATATGTTTTGGTAGATAACGTTCTCTTTGAAAAGATTTGAGCGGGGTCCTCCTTCGGTGCATAGGACCGAGCAAGTCGATAAGATACTAGAAGAATTTCATAATGGCCTATTTGGAGGACATTATTCACGAACAACAGCTACCAAGATCATGCGAACTAGCTACTATTGGCTAGATTTATTCAAGGATGCCCATCTCTGGGTAAGGAAATGGAAGGAATGTGCCTTTTTCACGTAGGGTAGCGAAGCGGCAACTCTTCCATTGCATCTAATTCAAGTATATCAACGCTTTGTTCAATGGGGTTGGACTTCATCGAATGATTAATCCTCCATCCGGTGACGGACATAAGTGGGTCTTCCTTACCGCAATGCAGACTATTTTACTCGATGGACGAGGCGGTAGCATTAAAAGAGAGCAATGAAAAGGCAGTTCTAGATTTTTGGAGGGTATAATGACGAGGTTCGATGTTACATTTACAGATCATTTCGAGACAATGCTGGTTGGCTTTTCTTTCTATGAAATTGAGTGAATGGGCTGTTAAAAATGGGGTATACCTCAAAAATTCATCCAATTACTATCCTCAAGGAAATGGATTGGTGAGTCTAGCAACAAAACCTCATAAGGATTATTAAGCGCACAATGGAGACTAACAAGAGGACTTGGCATACACGACTTAAAAGCGCCTTATGGGCAGATTGGATCACACCTAAAAGGGCCATCGGAAATTCTCCTTTCGTTCTTGTATATGGAAGAGAGGCAAAACTCCCACTCTCATTGGAGTTACCTTCTTTGGAGTTAGCTCATCAACTTGAAGTTATAGAGAGTGATCCTCTGACAGTAAGGTTTTTTGAACTCATGGAGTTAGAGGAAGTATGAGACAAGGCTATGAAAACTTTGGAGTAGCATCAGGCTCAAGTTAAGAAATATTTTGACAAGAAGGCGTCTGACAGGCATTTTCAAGAGGGAGATTTAGTTCTCAAATGGGATGAAGACAGGGCCAAACCAGGCAAGCATGCCAAGTTTGACGCTCTGGAGTGGGCCATACATCATCACAAGTTGCAAAGAGGCAAATTCATTTCGTCTATCTAGGCTCAATGGAGAAGAACTGCCCATTCATGTGAATGGGATACATCTCAAAGCTTGTTTTTGAGAAGCGTTCCACCCCCTGTACAGTTAAATTAGGTGTTTTCCTCCAAGTGCTTATGCACATTGTTGTGTGTTGTTGTTTTGCTTTCCTTGTTGTTGTGTTTTGTGTTGTTCTGCACATTGTTTCATCATTGGAAGGTGTCAAGGAGAAGAAGGTTCAAGGTTTCCATAAGAGTTTCAAAATCTGCTTCATTCAAAATTTTGCAGTGTTCCATGGATGTCAAGCATTCAATAGATTCAGTATACTTCATGCTTAGCATTCCAGGGAGGTCTAGGATATCGGCAATGCTCAAGGAGATTCCGGGATGTGTCAAAGAAAATCATACTACTTTCAGGATTCCAACATAGACTCCATGCCCAATGGATGACTTAAGGCTACTGGAATCATGCTTAGTAAGCAATCATCCCCAAGAGGTCGCAAAAATGTTATCCAATTTTACACACATGGCAAGATTGGACAACGGGGTCCTATCACGTTCAAAATGAAATAATAGTCCCAGGAACCCACCTTCGGTTATTAACGAGATGCAATAATTAAAAATAATTCTTAAATTACATATGAAGAGATCACCTAGCATTGAAAGGCACCCAGTTTATCTCAACTCAGTGAAGAGTTCGGGGTCGAGTTGATAGAGAATCCGGTGTCAAATTGATAGTCATCTCGGAAATCATCTCAGTAGAGACTCTCAGTTGTAAGAGCTCGACGAGGTCTTGTTAATGCAAAATATAGCTCATTGAAAATTGACGAATGAAGGGAACTCTATAAGGATCTCGGTAGAGATCGATGCAGGTGGAAGTTAAGGCCGAGTCAGGGAGAGTCAAAGTTCGAGCTATCAATAAAGTCTCAATGAATTGGAAAGGTTCAAACACAGGTGGAAGTGAAGGCAGAGATAAGGAGTTCGACTCATCTTCGTGACTCGTTCATTTTGGAGATCATGTGTTGAGCTTCTTTTAGGACACATTCTGCAGAGCTAGGGTGATTCAAATGCAAGCCAAGGCATCAAGAGTGCCATAAAATGAATGGAGATCATTACGTAAACAGAGATACGTGATGGAGCCCTATCAATGGGACTCATCAAGCATGATGGATAATTCAAGGCAACTCGTTTCGTGTGGATGCATTAAAGATGGTTTCTAGGATACAATTCCAGGGCTCATTGATTAATGCAAAACTGGGAGGCCTACTCAAAATAATTTTACAATGGTAAGCTCGCAGAGGCAGCAAGAATGTCGGGCCAGGGTATTAGTGAATACAAGTATATATATTTTCACTGACGTTGTTCAGACCTTCCTCGGCCGAGCATTTGGTGAATAGGCAGTTGACATGTTGCAGTATAGCAGAAGTTCTTTTGAGCACTTCCAGCAAGCAGGTCATCCAACGATGTTTTTATCTATTCAGCATCGAATGCATCCTCAAATTCGGGATTTTCCTTCAAGATATTTTTATGAAAATCGATTAAGTGACAGTAAGAGTGTTACCGGGAGACTTGATGAAATTTATTACAAAGATTCTCTATCGAGACCTTACTTGTTTTACGATGCAACTCATGGAAGAGAATCTCATAGAGGTGGAACTGTTTCATATCAGAATATTCATGAGGCACAATTTGCTTTGCAATTATATGAGCATCTTCAATGAGTCACTAGGTTGGCAAGCATAAAGGTTTCTGTTGAAATTATCACACCTTACAAGCTACAGCTGAAATGTTTGCACTGAGAGTTTAATGTTATCCTCAAATCTGATGAAGGAAAACTCGGCAGGAGAAAAAATCGGGAGCACGATCATGGCAGACCGAGTAGGTAATCCCGCGCATGGGAAATATTTTACTATCTTGCCAAGGTTGCATGGCGAAGCTGAGGCCGGGGCCCGTGGATTAATTTGGCCAAGCCGTTATGCGGGGATTCGGAGCTGGAATGCCAAGTGGGTTTTCATGGATGGCAAGCCAAAGAAGAAATTCCACGCGGGGAGATTCAGGAAAGCACCGCCAAGTGGAAATATTGGTTTGGTAAACCATGATCAAACTTCCGTGAATGGGAGAAATCGGATCAAACTACCAAGCGTGGGAAATATTACGATGGATATCTGTTATGAGAATTCCACGCAGCCTGGAGTGGTCCAAGTCTTTGTGTGAGTCACCGGGAGGATTAATAGGATAGTTGTGAATTGGAGCGGGTCATCGGTTAAAAAACACGACGTGATACCAATTTCAATGGAGGCTATAGGCATACCCAACCAAGGTGATGCGTTAATGGCTCAGTCATGGCTCATATGCGAAGAGTTTGACGGGAAAGCAATGCTGAAAACTCCACGACCTTCTCCTCGTCCTCTGTATAATTATGAACTTGATGTGGTCACGAGAAAAGCTCCCACGCGGCAAGGCGGTAGGCATGTTGCGGTCTGAGAAGCCTTTTGAACGCTTCCAAGCAAGCGGAGTTATCCAAGCGTGGCTTATCCTTATTCTGAACTCGGATCATGGCAGTGCTGGGAAACAAATATTCACTGCCGTGTATGATGGATTGGAGTCACACTATTTAAGGCTTCATAAAATTTCCCTGATTCAAGAGATGAAGGTTTAAAACGGTGCTTGAGAATGAAACGATTCATATTGCTCAAGCACTTCTTCTCCTGAAGCGAATTGAATGTGAAGGTCAACTCAAAAATGCAGTCGGTAATTTGTTTTATACGCCACATCTTTGTCCTTGTAAATGGTCTCTTTGAGAAACTCTATGGGCGGTAGGCAATATTTATGCCCTTCCATTATGTATGTCCAATCGATAATAAAAATATTCCTTTACCGAGTTCGAGAGAAACTTGTTTTTTACAATGGACAATTATCTCAGTTTCAAGTTAATTTTATCTAGCTTATTTCTATTAGCTTTGATCCACGAATTTCATATGGTTGTTACTTGTACATTTTTCCAAGGTCTTCTTGGTTGCCCCAGTTGTTCAATGTATTTTTTGAAGGGCTTATTTTATGTGTTGCAAATTATAACATAAAGGATCTTTTTAGTTTCTGGAAAAATGAGTATATTGTGTAGCTCATAGCTACCTATGCCATACTAAGATCCCAATAGTGGCATAATTGTTGATTGGAGCCGAGATTTCCGAGTGCACTACCAAAATACCAAAGGGTTCTTTGGCCAAAAATCAGTCTCAAGGGTGTCTATCGACATGTTATGGGCATGAGCCTGGGTCATCATCATGGCAGCACTAGGTCTTTATTGATAATGGCATTTTCTCATCGTTTGGAAGGTACAAATTGTGCTTATTATGGAAAAGCCAAAACATTCTTACTACAAGTGTTATATGATGAGGAAGAATCCTGAGCATTGTGGTAAAACCATTCTTTTTAGAAATATTGGGTTAAGCTCGGTATTCAAGTGAGTTTGAGCCTAGGAAAGGTAAGATCGTTTGCTGGATGAAGAACTTGGTGACTTTGCAAGGAGCTCGTGGTGATGTTTCATGAAGTTTGAACGTGGAATGCATAAATGGCCTCGAGTTAACAAAGGAAAATGATAAGAATCGAGTTTGATAGCTCACCATTCGAAGGACTCAATACAAAAGAGCCCGATTACCAAAGCAAGGAAGGAGTTAATGTGGGGTCAAAAATCGAGTGCAACACCAAGTTAGAGGATTCGAAGCTCATCGAGTTTGGCTATGTGCAGACTCTATCCACATGGACCCCCCTCCTCTTCAAGTCAAATGGGTCAACGGGGGGTCCCAACATTATGTTAATTAAAGTAATATTTTTATTTAAATATTTTAATAATAATATTTATTATTATTATTTAAATATTCTTTTAATTAATTGAGAAGACTAGGTCATCAATCAATTAATAACCCATGATGGAACCTTCTTAGGTGGTTCAACTAACTACAATAAATACATCATGGGCCTTCAATTTAGGAATGTAATTATGACCTTTCCTCTTCTTTCTCACATATTCTTTTATAAATGTAAGTTGGAAGCTCGTTTCAAAAGGTTCCACAGATTCGGACATAAGTTGGACAGTTAGATATCTCAGGCAAGTGTATACTTTTCAAGAATCCTCTCTCTTTTGCAAGTTGTTCTTGTGTGTTGAGAGAAATTTCAAGCCTCCTCTTCAAGACTGTAATGGCAACTATTGCCTCTTCTGAATGTATGATGCATTGTGCATGTTATTGAAGTAATAAAAGTGTGTGTTTTGTGACTAATCTCGGTCCTTTCATCCTTCTGTGCTTCTTTGTGCCTTTCTCATACTTGCAGGTACATTGTGCAAGTTTAAGTTCTATTGCAGGTTCTTGGAGTTCTGTGCTTATCGAGTGGTGAAGTATTGCATGCAGTTGAGTTGTGGTGTCTGTTCACCCTTCTTGAGTTCATCCTTCTTCATTGGGAAACTAGTATATTTCTCGGTCTGATAAAGTTTAACAAAGGGAACGCATGTCTCTTAGTTTGTGGTATCCTGTACCCTCTCTAAGTTGTAGTAGGTGAAGTTGACCTATGGTGCACACACCCTCTTCAAATTAACCCTTCCTGAGTCTGAAGACACCCTTTATTTGGTGCATCACCATCCCTAGTATAGTTTCATTTCTGTAAATCTCTTTCCCTAAAACCCCATGAAAATGCTAGCATAGGACTAGATAATCATTTTTGTTACACTAGGAGTAGTACAACACTTAGTTTAGGAAGAGGAAGCGGCCTTCTCGGAGGTTCACCTCGAGCCCAAGTACCACAGCTTGAGAGGTGATCCCATGTGTCCCAATCACATCGAACGTCCTATTCACATCCTAGCCATTCAGAGGGTGTAGTGATTTGGTGACAACACTTCCCTAGGTAGAGTTAGTGGCATGATCTAGTGACGGGGTTAACTCACAATGACTCAGGATAACTAGACAGACGTAATCGACTTAGGTAGATTGAGTATATCTATGTACCCTTAGTCACCACAAGTAGTACTCCACACTAGACTATGTTACTAACCTTGGCTAGGGTTAAACCTTGAATAAGTGGAATGATAGGAATCAATGAAGACCATTCTAGATAATAGATGAAGTGGGGTGAATGATGTATTCTATTTGATGAGTATGTCATCTAGGAATATAAAAATGAACAGTATGTTTTAAATCTTTGGCCAAAGTATCGCAAGCTTGGTTGTATTGTCCTATATCACCTAGTTTAAGAAGTGAGAGTTCAAATGGATATTGGTAACAAATATTAAGATATGCCTATTAAACATAACACTTAATACCACGAAAAGAGTAAGGGAACCAAGTATACTTAGTATACAAATCATTAAGTTGACATGAGATATTGGTAGGATACCCAGTCATGAAATGAGAGATCGGTGTTCCACCGAGTCATTTCTGAGATGCATATGGATTTCTGTTATGAGAATTATTAGCTTTGGAATGTATGTTCGAATTATGATTATTTAGAACAACAAAAATTATGCAAAAAAATTCCCTTGTTTCTAAAGTCTTAAAATGGTAATGTTATATCTTAGTATCGAGGTGAAGGTTGCTGACTCTTGGACCTATTATGTCCATAATCTGATAAAACTTAAATTTTCTTGTTAACATAAAAATTTTAGAACGAGGGAAATGCTATAAACAACCCACCACCGGTGGAGAAAGCATTTACTACCCAAAAACTCGATGAGATCCTTACGCCCTATTAGACATAAGAGATAGTCTAGTTGTACTTGAACAACAAGTAATGGGCAATGAGGAGGAGGAAGCAGATCTTGGTAATAATGATCAGCCATCTCCCGTGGACAATGCCAATATTGGGAATTTGGGATTTGATAACAATAATGCAGCCAATGCTAATGCAAATACACCCAATCACCGAGAATAAAAGGCAAGATTGGAAGCTGAATTCACTAATGACATTAAAAGGATAATTCCACCCAATTTTTATGGCACTACACTAGGAGATGGATTTGAGAACGAACTCATTGAAATGGAGAAGTACTTTTCAATAAGGAAATTCTCTTAGAAAACAAAAGCAATATGGGGATCTTATCGATTTCCCATGAGGAATATTCTTGGTGGGATAGCCGTAAGGATGAGTTAAGCATTGATGAAATAAACCTCACTTGGGATTAATTTAAAAATTATTTTAGGCAACAATGGCTGCCACAACTTTACTATAATCAGAAAATGACTGAATTTTAGAACCTAGCTCAAGGAAAGCTAAGCTGTAACATAGTCGGGAGAGGTTTACAAAGCTCCTTAAGTACATACAAAGGAATCTCAGAGAAGGCTGGTTCCTATTCCTCTGTTGAGATGCACACAAAAATTGCAGAGGGTTTACTCAAAACCTAATCTAACTTGCCGAGGAGATAGGGTAAGAAGATGCATAAAAATAAACCTAAGCTAACGAGAGGTGATGATGCAGGAATGAAGAACACCTATCTTGCCAATAAACACAAACCATTCAAATGTGATGCAAGATCATGCCAGAGATAACAAAATTTGCGGTGAAAGATCGGGAGGATGCAAATGAACACGAGAGGGTTGAGAATCATCCATGAGACATGCATTACTTGCTCCAAAGATCGATATAATACACTAGAAAATTCCAAGAGGCAAAGTTGCATTACAGTTTTAAATGGGAGGTTTGAACTCCACAAATTTGCCTGCCAAAGAGAAGAAGGGAGGGGCAAAACAAGAATGTTCGACCTTTAGAAAGAAGCCCCTCCTTACAATTTATAGGAAGAATGAGAGAGGGAAGAGAGAGGAAATCCAGATCTACCCCAACCACTTCTAGGTTGCATTTAATTCATCTCATTATGGTGGTAGGTGAGAACCCTAGCAAAAGCGGTGAACTGTATTTTGCATTTAAGCTGGTTGTTGAAACGTCATTTCTGGCCATTATCACGTACTAGAGGCATTTTTTAATTTTCTCTCTTCAAACTGAACCAAAATGCAAGATTGACCCCGAGAATCATGTAGAGAATTTCACCAGACTTTCCATTGATATAAAGAACATGAAAATCGAGCTCTGGATCGAAAGTTATGGCGATCTGAAGATTTAGGGCAAAAATAGGCCAAAACGGATCGGCGGGAAAATATTTGAATTTTTCCCACGCTCTGCCACTTGGATGACACGTGTCAGGCTCTGATTCATTCGCGGGTTCATCCTCTGAAAATTCCTTTTGTGCCTTTAAACTTGGACACATGGCACTATTTTATTGGTTCGGGCCTGAGGGGCGCACTTTGTCCTTCGAAAATTTGGTATTTTTCACTTTGGGAAAAATTTCCCATTTCTCCCCCGCGCTCCGCCACTCAAGTGCCACATGGCACGATTTCATTGGACGTGGGCCCTTCCTGACCATTTCCCTTTTGTTTTGCCTTTGGAAATTTTTTCAAAATTTTCCCGCCGGGCCGATGAGGTGAAGACACGTGGTGAGATTTGATTCGTTGGCGGCTCTTTTCTTTTCGCGTCCCACACGTCCCTCGCGTACCTTTGGCCCGGACTGTCCCAAACTACCTGGGACAAATATCTCCGAACCGCTCGATTCGGGCTTCCTTGTCCCTCTTTATGGTGAAGACACGTGGTGAGATTCCATTCACTCTCGGCTCTTTCGGCTTTTCGCGTCCCCAAATGTCCCTTTGGCCCAAATGTCCTGCGGACGAAAGTCTCTGTTTGGCCGAATCAGCGGCGGTTCGCGTCCTCCGCGTACTTTTTCCCAGATGTCCCAAACTGCAGGACAAATATCTCGAACCCGCCGAAAATGGGTGACTTGTGCAAACCGGCCGATCCGCGTCCCGCGCGTACTTTTGGCCCGGATGTCCCAAACTGTGCGAAACAAGACTTAGGCAATTTTTTCCCTCTTTCGGCCGATTTGGCTTTTCGCGTCCCCGCGTCCGAGCGTCCCAACTATCCCATGAGATCACTGGACTAGGACTTAGCCGATTTTCTTTTTTTTCGGCCCCAAGCTTGGTACGATGAACCTCAGTTCAACCCGAGCCCTTCAGAACCGAAATGCCTCAAAACAGTCCTGCAACCTTATTTTTGCATTTTTTCCATTCTTTCTAACTCGTTGGGATTTCTTCTTGGATGGGAGAGTTAGAAAAAGGCCGAGGGGACCTCGAAAAACATGATTTTGGGCCTTGAATCAATCTACTTGCTCGGGACTGAATAATCTGATGCGTGTTATCAAAATTACCTTGAGGGGTGAATTTTGGATAACAATTTTGGCGACTCAGCGGGGTTATCACTGTTAGATGAAGAATGACTATTTGTTCATAGCAATCCATTGGGCATGGAGTCTATTTGATAACCTCTCAGCTGATCTGAAATTTGAAACCTGTGTCCTTGAGCTATTGAAACATTTGTTGAGCTGGTTCTCCTGTGGCTGTAATTCTTTTCCAGGAGCTTGATGAACTGCAAACATGCACATACTAGAAGCAATAGGACATGTGCACAAGCACTTAGGGAAATAAAAACTACTCTAACAATGAGTCTGATGTGCATAAGCACTTAGAGGAATGGAAATTCTAAATTAATATTTACAAGGGTGAAAAGCTATCTTTCTAGTAGCAACGTTTGAGATAGATCCCATTGACCGGAATCTGCAATTCTTCACCATCCAACTTAGTCAGTTGGAAGGCATTGCTACCTTTGCATTAATGATCATGTAAGGGCCACTCCAGATGGCATCAAATTTGGAATGCTTTCCGGCTTTGCATGATCTGCATCCCATTTCAACACTAGATCTCAATTTGGAAGGTTCTAGCCTTGGCTTTCCTATCAAAAGTCTTCTTGATCAAGGCTTGATCCTTCTCTATTGCTTGGGCTGCATGCTCTCTAATTTCTTGGAGCTCCATTAATTCTGCATATCTAACCTCCATGGGTTCAAACTCAGCTAGTTCCAATTGTTTCATGAGTTCAATCTTTGTGACTCGAGTGATATAGGTAGAACTGCTTCTTTCCCATACACAAGCTTGTATGGAGAGCTTCCTGTAGACCTCTTGGGTGTGATCCTATCAGCCCATAGGGCTGATTTGAGCTTTGCGTGCCAAGTCCTTTGATTTCATCAAGAGTCCTTCTGATGATTCTTAGTAGGTTCTTGTTTGTAGACTCGGCTTGGCCATTACCTTGAGGGTAATAGTTCGATGAAGTCTTTGAGATACACACAATTCTTGACAGCCCATTCGGTGATCTTTGTGCGAGGAATGCCGATGCATTGTATGCGATATGATAGTGGTAGGGGCACCAAACCTCGTGACTATCCCTTCATAGAAATCTAAGATATTAGATTCATTTGCCTCCTTGAGTGCCACTGCTTCGGTCCACTTGGTGAAATAATCCGTTGCTGTAAGTATCCACTTGTGGCCTTGACTTGAATTGGGATTGATAACCCTTGATGAAGTCAATCCCCATTGCATGAATGGCTGATTTCTTGAAATTGGACGAAGGGGCAGCGCTTAACCTTTCTTTCCTGTGAAGAATGCACATTTCTTGCATTTCTTAACCCATGAGTATGATCATTGAACATAGTAGGCCAATAGTAACCAGCTTTCATGATTTTGAGAATTTGTCACTCGTGGAGCAAAGTGGCCTCTGCTTCCCCATCATGGAACTCGTGTAAGATCTTCTCAACTTGACATGTTCCAATGCATCTTAATAGAACACCATGGATGTCTTTCTTGAACAAGATACCATTAATGAGTACATACGGGATAGCTTGTAATCTAAAGTATCTCCTCTTTGCCTTGCTCATACGGAGGGCACAAGCCTGTTTGGAGGTAATGCACCAAGTCTTGAGTCAACATGGGATGAGTGCATCATCATTGGTTGTTCTTGATCATTCACGTAGTAGTAGTAGGACAACATCTTCTTCACCTTTTGAGTCGTCTGGTTGTTTGGAAGCGAGCTGCTCACACAAACCTTTGCCACGAACCAGCTTGGTCACTTTGATTTCAATATCATATTCCATCTCCTGAGTGATCCAACCTACTCTCTTCTTGTTTAAATCCTTGTTTAGGAGGAAGTCCTTGACACCAACATGAGACACTAGCAGTTGAATCTTATTGTTTGAGACCAAGTGTCTGAACTTCTTCAAGCTTCTGATGATGGAAAGGACATGCTTTTCGATGAAAGAATACTTTATTTCGTAATCTTCCAAGGTTTGACTGAAGAATGCTATGGGCTGTTCTGAACCTTCTCTATTCAGTTGTGTCAAGATAGTTGAGATTGTATCTGATCCTCCAAAAGCATACAACATGAAGTCCTTTGAAAAGTTTGGGTTGATAAGAGTTGGAGCTTGTGATATTGCATGCTTGATGTTTTCAAAACTCTCTTTGCCTTCTGCTGTCCATTTGAATGCCAGACTCTTCTTCAACATCATTGTTAAAGGCTTCACAAGAGTGGAAAAATTAGGCACAAATCTGCGGACAAAGTTTATCCTTCCTAAGAAGCTTTGAAGAGATTTCTTGTGGTGTGGCAATGGGAGTGTTCGGATGGCTTCAACCCTTTCAGGATCAATTGTTAGCCCTTCCCTAGAGACAATGTGACCCAACAATTTTCCCTCGTGTGCCAAGAATATACACTTCTTTGGATTCAATGACACTCGAACCTTCTACACCTCTGAAACACTTGCCTGAGGTGAAAGAGATGGTTTGCTGCATTCTTTGAGAAGACAGTGATATCATCTAGGTATACTAGCACTATATTGTTGATCAAGCCTTTGAATGCCATATCCATAGCTCAGTTGGAATGTTGCTCCGGCATTTGATAGTCCAAATGGCATCTTCTTGTAAGCATACGTGCCCCATTTTGTAGTGAAGGCCATCTTGAATTGATCTTCTTCCTTTCACCATTATCGATTATAGCACTTTGAATATCCATCTAGCAATGAAAACCTTTACTGAACCAGCTTCTGACTGCAATATTTGTTCCATTGATGGAAGCGGATAATGATCCTTGAGTGATGCTCTATTTAGATCGTGAAAGTCCACACACAATCTTATTTCTCCATTTCTTTTCCTTACCGGCACCAAGTTTGCAACCCAACTTGAGTGTTTGATGGGGAAGATGATACTGGCCTCAATGAGCTTGCTTAACTCTTTTCTCATGAGAGGTTCGATATGAGGATTTACTGGCCTTTGCTTTTTTGACAGGCTTGGATTCGGATCCAACTCAATAGTATGTTGTGCCAACTTTGGGTTGAAACCTCTTAAATCTTTGTAAGTCAGAGAAGACATCGGGAACTCTTGACAAAAACTGAACAAAATCAGATTTCTCTTGTGGAGTACTTACTTTGCCGATTTGCAATGTCTTGCCTTCATCTACTAAAATAGGTTCTGAATCTTCACCCTTTACTTGAATGTTCACTTTCTCCTTCTAGAACTGATCATTCGGGTTGAAGATTGACTCCAAGGTTATGAGGCCTTTTGGTAATTTGTTAGTTCTTAGCTGCACCACTTGGTCACCATACTGCTGCTCCAGCTTGTCTTGATTCCTCGCGGAGAACTCAGCTTCTTCTTGTAGGAAATTAACAATCTGCTGATCATTCTCGAAGACTTGCCAACTTGTGTTATTATCGGAACAGCTGGTCTCACAACCACTTTGATATGAGGCTGAGATTTTTCACTTTTGATATTTTCTACAACGTCAAATGCAGCCCCAATTGCTGCCAGTCTGTTCGCTGCTTCATTCCTTTTTCTTGGGATGGAATTGATGCTAAAAGCTTCAAAATCTTCCATAAGATCCCATACCCGATTTTTGTAGCACTTGAGCAAGATTATTCTTGACAGCATGTTGCCCCTTAACTTGGTTTACGATCAGCTCACTATCACCAAATACTTGCAAATTCTTGATGCCTTTCTTCTTTGCCCAGTGCAGTCCATGAATTAAGGCTTCATACTCAGTTGTATTGTTTGAGCAAGAAAACTGAAAATGGAAGGCTGAGTAATACTTTGTACCTTGTGGAGAAATGAGCATAGCTCCTCCTCCTGCACCTTGTCTACTCCTTGACCCATCAAAGAACAATTGCCATACTTCATTCTTGTCTTTATGATCTGGCTTGGTGATGCTGGGGAGAGGTTGATTCTCTTCATGTAAACAATAAACTCCTAGCTCAGATTCTTCTATTTCTTGATAAGGATCAAAAGCATGCACCTTGCTTGCCCATTCATCAAGAGTCAAATCTGGGATGCTTCCAACCTTGGTGTCAGCTTCATCAGTGCTTGGATAATCTTCTTGATCAAATTTGAACAGTTGGTATTGATTTGGCTTGGAGTGTAAGGCTCAATGTGAAAGTTTGCGATAGGTTCAGATCTGATTGTGGCCTTAGTTCCATACCTTGTTCTAAACAACATGTGTGACCAATCCACCGAAAGATAGCCTCGATTTTAGCAGTGAAGTCTCTTGACAAGCACAATGCAAAGAGTGGTGGCAGGTCTATGACTGACACATCTTGTAATACTATTACGTTGGGACATGCGTGCAGTGTGAGGCTCAAACCTTTGATTACTCCAACCGTTGTCACTGCTGTCCCATCTAATTGCACTACACCCTTGGAGATGACTTCATATTGGAGCCCTAATTGATCAGCTATCTGTTTTGGCATGACTGAGCTGCTTGCTCCAGAGTCGATCATGTAATTATGTACCAATTGGTTTCCAATGATTAATGAGACATAAAAAGGAGGGGGCTTCAACATTTTACCTTGCTGTCCTCCATGATTTCCTTCAGGTTGGGCAGCATTTGTGAGTACCTTCTCTTGCATTTGGACCTGTTGATTTGAAGTTGACCAGTCCTTCATGGCAGCTTGTAGCAAATCTCTTTGTCCTGGGATAGATAGTGATTCCCACATTGATATGTTTACATTTGTCTTCTTCATCTGATCAATGATACTGAATGGAGATGAATTATCCCTCTTGTCCCTTGGCCTGCACATTCATTCCTTGCACATGGGCAGCAGCAACTGGCATTTGAGTTGGTTTAGGAGCTGGTTTGGGTGCCCCTTGCGTGTTTGGAACTACATTTTGTTTGCTAGCGGCTTGTGGAGTGGTAGAAGGTTGTGGATTATTTGGAGCTAATGGCTGTCCTTCACCCAAATTTCTCCTTTTTGACCTTGTGTTGGCTGTAACACTTTGAGAGGGTATTTGATTCATACCACGAAATCTTGACTGCCCGATTGACAAGAGTAGTTTCGTTGGAGATGTTCCTTCTTTGAGGTGCTTCTTCTTGCTGTTGATCCTCTTCATGGCTGGACTCTTGCGACCCACCAATGGTTTGCACCATAAGAGCCTGATTTAATGCACCGTTAAAGCACATTGATTGGTTATGTGGCTGACTGCATGGGAAACACCAATCATATTCTTGGGCCATGTTATTTTGAACTGGCACCAATGCTTTAGAAGAAGATATGACATTGGGGTTATAGGGCTGAAATGGTCTATTAGCGGGAGGCCTTACTTGGCTTTGATTTTGATTTGCAGCCTGAGTTGGTGACCTATTTTGTTGGTATGGGGGCCTAGCCTGGTACTGCGCTTGAGGCTGATACGGTCTAGCACTTTGAGCTTGCTGTCTTTTGATAGTAACCAGCTCATTTCCCAAATTTTGTAATTGTTTCATGACCTCTTGGAGTTCATTTGAAGCACTAGAGGATGAAGTAGAAGTCTCATTTGAACTTTGATTTCTAGGAGTGGGAATAGGAGCCAAAGTGGGTGCTTGACTAGTGCTTGGATTTTCTAAGTTTGGATACAAGGGCATGGGAGGCCTAGGAGCCAGTTTACTAGCTTGAATAAGATAGTTTTCGGCTCTAATGGCAATGCTATAAGCAGCAGGTAAGGTTGTGCCTCCCATAGATTGAATTAACATAGAAATATCAGAATTCAAAGCCTTAAGATAGTATAGAAAAGCACCTTTACTGCTTGGCCTTCTTGCCTTTGGAATCCTCTCCCAAGACCTTTGAAATCTGAAGTTTGAAGTCGATCAATCTGCTCGTTGGGAGCTCTCTTGATAGTTGTCAATTGTTCTAGTAGAGACAAATTGTCTCCCTTTTCCCCAAACTGCTCATGGAGAACTATGCATAACTGATTCCAATTTGTGATAGAACCAGCTCCAAGGCTCCTAAACCATTGCAATGCCTTCCCTTTGAATGAAGATGCCAGCAATTTGACAGCCACATCCATTTCATTTATCTCATGGATTGCCTGAGAGCGTTATGATGTCTTTGACATGATCACCAGGAGTGGTATGATTTTCTCCAGTGAAAAATGGAATGTTCTTCAACGCTGCAATTGGAACTGGATTCTGTGCATTGAGGGCAAGTGGGCTACTGCCAGTGAAGTTGACAAAGGGATTCGGTGGTTGCGCCATTCTGATTGGCCTGAGAACTCTTGTTGATGCGAGAAAAGGTCTACCAGGTGGAGGTGTAGACAAAGTCCGGTTAGGTGGAGATGGTGATCTTTGAGCTCTTCTTCCCCTTCTTTCTCTGCCTGGAGATAGGTGCAGATAAACAAACAATCCTTCCTCCCTAGTTCTTGACCTGGTCTGTATTCTTCTCATAAATTTTCCAGGCTTGGACTGCTGAAACCAGTGGATTATGCCTCTTTTGGAGTCGCCAGATGTGTGATTTTAAAGCTCCTTCAAAGCTGGAACGTGGAACAAGTGCACATCGATCTTGTTGTAATGAAGGTGAAGACCTCTAATGTCCCACCGGGCGTGCCAGAACTATTAGTGCAAAATCACAGCACCCCTGGATGTTGATCAGATTTCTAGGTTGATCATACTAGCATCCAGTGTGATTGCACAACATGGAATCCTTTCTCCAAGTGTGGGACTTGCAAAAATGAGAAAGGAATCTCCAGAGAAGGCTGGTTCCTATTCCTCTGTTCAGATGCACACAAAAATGCAAGAGGGTTTACTCAAAACCTAATCTAACTTGCCAAGGAGACAGGGTAAGAAGATGCATAAAAATAAACCTAAGCTAAGCTAATAGAGGTGATGCATGCAGGAATGAAGAACACCTATCTTGCCAATAAACACAAACCATTCAAATGTGATGCAAGATCATGCACAGATAACAAAATTTGCAGTGAAAGATCAGGAGGATGCAAATGAACACAGAGAGGGTTGAGAATCATCCACAGACATGCATTACTTGCTCCAAAGATCGATCTGATACACTGAAAATGCCAAGAGGCAAAGTTGCATTACAGTTTTAAATGGGAGGTTTGAACTCCACAAATTCACTGCACTGAGAAGAGAAGAAGGGAGGGGCAAAACAAGAATGTTCGACCCTTAGAAAGAAGCCCCTCCTTACAATTTATAGGAAGAATGAGAGAGGGAAGAGAGAGGAAATCCAGATCTACCCCAACCACTTCTAGGTTGCATTTAATTCATCTCATTATGGCGGTAGGTGAGAACCCTAGCAAAAGCGGTGAGCTGTATTTTGCATTTAAGCTGGTTGTTGAAACGTCATTTCTGGCCATTATCACGTGCCAGAGGCATTTTTTAATTTTCTCTCTCCAAACTGAACCAAAATGCAAGATTGACCCGGAATCATGTAGAGAATTTCACCAGCTTTCCATTGATATAAAGAACGTGAAAATCGAGCTCTGGATCGAAAGTTATGGCGATCTGAAGATTTAGGCAAAAAAATAGGCCAAAACGGATCGGCGGGAAAATATTTGAATTTTTTCCGCGCTCTGCCACTTGGATGACACGTGTCGGGCTCTGATTCATTCGCGGGTTCATCCTTTGAAAATTTCTTTCGGGCCCTTCCTTAATTTCTTGCCACTTGGACACGTGGCACTATTTTATTGGCTCGGGCCTGAGGGGCGCACTTTGTCCTTGAAAATTTGGTATTTTTCACTTTGGGAAAATTTTCCCATTTCTCCCCCGCGCTCTGCCACTCAAGTGCCACATGGCACGATTTCATTGGACGTGGGCCCTTCCTGACCATTTCCCTTTTGTTTTTTCCTTTGGAATTTTTTTCAAAATTTTCCCCTTGAGGCCGATGAGGTGAAGACACGTGGCGAGATTTGATTCGTTGGCGGCTCTTTCGGCTTTTCGCGTCCCACGCGTCCCTCGCGTACCTTTGGCCCGGATGTCCCAAACTACCTAGGACAAATATCTCGAACCACCCGATTCGGGCTTCCTTGTCCCTCTTTGCGGTGAAGACACGTGGCGAGATTCCATTCGCTCTCGGCTCTTTCGGCTTTTCGCGTCCCCATCGCATACCTTTGGCCCAAATGTCCCCCAGGATGAAAGTCTTTGTTTGGCCGAATCGGCGGTTCGCGTCCTCCGCGTATACTTACCTTTGGCCGGATGTCCCAAATTGTGCTGGGACAAATATCTCCGAACCGCCGAAATGGTGACTTGCGCCAAACCGGCCGATCCGCGTCCGCGCGTACTTTTGTCCCGGATGTCCCAAATGCATGCGAAACAAGACTTAGGTAATTTTTTCCCTCTTTCGGCCAATTCGGCTTTTCGCGTTCCATGCGTCGCGTCCCACGTCCCCTGTCCCACAGACCGCACTGGACTAGGACTTAGCTGATTTTCTTGTTTTTCGGCCCCAAAGCGACGAACCTCAGTACGAGCGAACCTCGGAAATTCAAAACAATCCTGCAACCTTATTTTTGCATTTTTTCCATTCTTTCTAACTCATTGGGCCCTGGATGGGACCGAAATGCCTCGAAAAACATGATCCTGCCTGACCTTATTTTTGCATGAATTTTTCCATTCAAATTTTCTAACTGGAAAAATTTTGGGATTTCTTCTTGGATGGGAGAGTTAGAAAAATGTATAAAACAACCTTCAAAATTAAAAAGAAAAGCTAGAAAAATAGATAAATCGTGGGCTATACATTATGGAAATAATATTGTCCACACAGTTAGTATGTGTATTTTTGGAGTAGTCCTAGACTTGCCTAGTTTTTCCACTGAAGTTGATCTTTATGTTTCTCCTTTGTGGTATTATGATGTAATCATAGGTGTTAACTAGCTATTTGAAAGTAAAGAAAAGGTTGATTGTTTTGAAAAACATATTATTTATCTTGATGACCTACAAAAAACAACAGACATTCAGGGGATAAAATGTGAGATTTCAGTTAGGAAATTGTCATCTATGCAACTTAAAATGGATAAGAACAAAGGATACACTTTGTATGCAATAAATTTTTGAAATGACCAATGAAAGTAGTTATTTCTCGGAAAGATACCCATTGTTACAAAATTTCAGTTATGTGTTTTCGGAAGAGTTACCCAGTCTTCTGCCTAAACGGGAATTTTATTTCATGATTGAGATGAAGCTGGGAATCGAACCTATTTCCAAGGCACCATATCAAATGACTACCATTGAATTGGTAGAGCTTAAGGAAGAGTTGCAAGAGATGTTGTCTAAAGGTTTGATAATACCGAGTGTCTCTCACCTTTGGGAGCACCGGTAATTTTTGTGAAAAAGAAGGATGGAACACTTGAGTTGTGCATTGATTATAAAATGTTAAACAAAGAAAAATAAAAACTAGATATCCACTTCCTATAATTGATGATCTATTTGATCGGATGCATGGTGCATCGAGTGTATTCTAAGATAGATCTTCAATCCAAGTTCCATCGATTAAGAATCAAGGATGAAGATATTCATAAAACAACTTTTTGAACAAGGTAGAGACATTATGAATTCATGGTTTTACCATTTGGTTTGATTGAATGCACCCGTAACCTTTATGAATTAATGAATAATATTTTTCAAGAATACTTGACAAATTTGTGCTTGTATTCTTGGATGATATTCTCATATATTCTAAAACCATTGATGAGCATCATAGAGCATTTGAAGATAGTTCTGGAAATATTAAGAAAGAGACGGTTATATGGTAAGTTGTCCAAATGTTATTTCTACGAGATAGAAGTGCACTATCTCTGGGACACGTCATAAGTAAGGATGGAATAGTTGTAGATCCCTCAAAAATAGTTATAATAATTGAGTGGCCTGCACCTAAGAATGTACATGAAATTAGAAGCTTCATGGGTCTTGTTGGATACTATAGAAAGTTTTTAAAAGACTATTCTAAGCTCATGAGTACCAATAACTTTGTTGTAGAAGAAAGATAAGAAATTTGTGTGGAATGAAAAATGTGAATCTGCATTTAAGACTCTAAAGTATCAAGTTAACATCTACACCTATTTTGGTTGTACCTGATCCTAATGGAGACTTTCTTTGTAGTGAGATGCTTCTAGGGATGGTATTGGAGGTATTTTGTTGCAAAATGAGCATGTTATAACATATGAAAGTAGAAAACTCAAGTTACATGAACTGAACTATGATTCTCATGACCTAGAGCTTGCTGCCATTGTTCATGCACTTCAAGTATGGAGGCATTATCTTCTTGGTAGACCTTTTGAACTAAAGACTGACCATCTTGGGCTGAAGTATATTTTCACTCAACTAAATCTGAATACAAGACAAAAAGATGGTTAAAATTTCTATCTCAAAATTGATTTTGACATAAATTACATAAAAGAAAAGAAAAACTAAGTATCAGATGCACTAAGTCGTAGGAAAAATATTTCTGCACTTATAACATTGAGAACTTAGTTTAAGGATGAAGTAAAAAGTGTTATGGAATTAGATTCTTATTTTCAGCAAGTAAAAACATCACTTGTTACAGATCCAAATGATGTGAGATATAAAGGTTTTCACTTTGATGATGAAGGAATCTTGAGATTTGAAAATAGAGTATATATACCTTTGTTAAATGAATTAAGAAAGAAATTGTTAACTGAATTTCATAATTCACCTTTTTTCAACATCTAGGCATTACAAAAATGCTTGCTGATTTTTTTTTAAAAAATTCTGGAAAGGGATGAAAACAAACGTGGTCAATTTTTGACACACACTACTTTGAATGTTAGCGAGTTAAAGCTGAACATATGCATTCAGCTAGCTTACTATACCATTATAGCATCTTGTAGTATAAGCAGTAAAGTTGGATTTTGTTCAAGGGTTGCCTATGTCAAGAAATAAACATGATGCTATTTTTTTGTGGTGGATAAACTAACACAAGTAGCACATTTTATCATTGGTAATCTTAAGGATGAATCACTGTTTTAGAAAACATATTTGTGCATGAAATTTTGTGATTGCATGAAGTACCTGAATTGATCATATCGGATAGAGATCCAAGAATGAAATCTAGATTTTGGCAAAAACTTAATGCAGCCTTAGGGACTAAACTAAATTTTAGTTCCGCATACAATCCGAAAACGGATGGGTAGATGAAAAATTTAACCAAGTATTTGAAGATATGTTACGAATGTATTGCATGGATCAATAGTTCAAATGGGAAGAGTACCTCCCGTTAGTTGAATTTCTTATAATAACATGTACCACATCTCTATGAAAATGGAACCTTTTGAAGAATTATACGGAAGGAAATGCATAACTCTAGTCACCTAGGATAACATAGAGACCGAGAGGTAATTGGACCTAAAATCCTTATGGAAATGGGCGTAAGTTAAAATGATTTGTGAAAGTTTGAAGGAAGCAACATATAGGAAAAAGAGTTATGCATACTTAAAAAGGGTCGACAAGAAATTTGAACTTGGTGAGGAGGTCATTTTGTGGGTTAAACCAAAAAAGAGTTCTATAACTTTTGGCAAGGCTACCAAGTTATCACCTCGTTATGTGGGACCCTTTGAAATTGTTGAAATAATCAACCATGTAGCTTATCATCTAGATTTATCTCCTACTTTATCACGAATGCATGCTATTTTCCATATTTCTTTGCTTAAGAAATACATTTCAAATTTATCACATGTGTTAAATTTGAATTCCTTGCAGAGTCCAAGACCAAGAATAATCGTGGTTAAACCTATCCAAGTGCTAGAAACTCACCAATTGTAGTTAAGAAATTGTGAAATAAATCAATGTCAGTCCACTGGGACCAATTTAATGAAGAAAGTGTAGCACAGGAAAACTTAGAAGATATGAAATTTTCTTTTCTATATTTGTTTGAACAAAATTGATTTTGTTAATTGATGAAAATTGAAGATTTTATTCTGAGTATATCAATAAATCTTCCAGTTTTTGGTAGATACTAAATTATTTAGTACTATAAGAACTATTTTAATGCTGAATAATTATGAAAATTTGAATTTCTTGAATGTGGTTCTATTATGAACTTACGAATGAAATAATTACATCTTGATTATATTCTTGATTAAATTTATTTTTGACTAAGTTAATCATCGGGACGATGATGCTTTTTAGGAGGGAGGTATGAAATGCCTCCAAACATGACTAGTACCTATGATGATTTCTACTTTAAAAAGTTATAAATGTTGACAAGTGATTTTATCTGACAATGTACTCTTATGAATTTCAAAATCATATTTGAGTAGAAAATGATTAATGTATTGAGCATGTACATTTTTTGTATTATTGCTTAATTAAAAATGAAGCAATTCATCTCTGTTATGTAGGATAAATTCACTACACAGGATTATGAATTTGAGTTTCAGTTTTCATAATTTAAGAGGAATCAAACAACATTACCTTGGATCAATTCCATTGATCCAAGGTATGCTTCTAATTCACATGTTTTGTTGACATGATGTCCAATTTGGAAAAATGGGAGAAGTTCTGGTCTGGAGTATGTGAGGGCTGTAAACAACCCTCTTCATAGGTCTCTACTTCATATTAGACCCAATAATGATTCTGGTTCCTCTTTTCTATTATTTTTAGGATGATATGTCATTGGAGGGCTTTGGACCTAATATAACTAAGTTTTAAAACTAATGACTCTATCTTAGGGTTAAACCTAACCTAAGATTTTATGACTTATGCTAATTGGGAAGGAAAAAGGATAAGGAGGGACCTAGACTTATACCATGGACCTATCTATGGACCTAAGTTGTTTTCCTAAACTAATGTAACCTAACTTAAGGTATGATAGACCTAAAGGGGATGTGTGGAATGACATGAGGATTAGGTGGTCGGTGGCATCAGTTTCAAAATATTAAATGAGATTTAAATCATTCTTATATCTTATTGCCACGAACCTTAGCATGGGCATTGGAAAAGTTATGGGAGGCTACGTTGGCATCTCCACCGAGTTTAGTTACATGTAAAGATTTAAAAATAGACATTGGTAAATGTGGAGATGACAGGGATGTGGAAAATGGAGGGAACTAATAGTCCTTTGCATTTAATGTTTTCGAACTTCAAAAAATAGCCTAGGAAAATGAATGAGGGGTTTTGCATGGTTGTTTTTATCTTTTGGTTCATTTTCGAGCTCGAGCTCTGCATGGTGTTTTTTCTGTTCGTCGAATCTCTAGTTCAACTATTGCTTAGCTGGTTATTTTTACATTACATTGAGCTATTATTGGACTCTATAAAATCTATAAAAGAAGATAGAGTATTGGAAGTTGGTTGACGTTGCATGGAGAATAAGAGGATGTTGAAATTCATCTTGTAAATCTTCCGTAATCGGTGAAGGATAAGCTCTATCAGGCATGATAGGATCTACCCATTAAGTTGTTTTGCTTTTACTTAATTGACTTCATTAAAAGAACTCTGCTCTTAGAAACAATCTGGATTTGCTTAGTTGATATGATCTCTCTTCTTGTGATTTTGTGATTGTTATTGTGTATGCTTTATCGATGAATATTAAAATAATGATTTAGGTTTTGAGTTTCTTGTTTTGGTCTATTAGATTATGTTTTAATATTTTACATGAGCTTGAGATGAAGTCGATAAAGTAGAAATCTTGTTTGAACTGTTTACAACCTTGTTTGGTCTACTTAAACTGAGAAGGAAGCTTGGGTTACGTTAAAATCGTGAAACTTGTCTTAACATAACATTTTATCCTTATATGTTGGAAAACCATAGGTAATAAACTATTTCTAATATCTTGTCTTTGATTGAACCTTTCTTGAGTTTTATGGAGAACGAATCTTTTCAATATTTACAAATTTGTATTTTATTGTGTTTCTTTTAATTCTGAGACCTCGAATTTGGGGGTTTAGGGGAATAATTGTTTGGAGTTTTCTTGGCAAATAGTTTATTACTCCATGGACTTGTTAAGTCATTTGGTTGTGTGTTTAAGCCTATAAATGTATACTTCTTTTGCTTCACTGGAAATGTACAGTCGTTTTCAAGACCTGATTTCTTTTAGAACCCATAAGGAATTTATATTATTTTGTTTTCTTTTATTTATGTGGGGTCTTATATAACCTTGGAAGGATGGCATCTGGTGCTATGAAGAAGGGAAAACACCCTTGGGTTTTTTCTATTGTTCTTTTGTTTTAGTGCCAACTTGAACCTCTTGGTGGTTCCTTTGACATTGTAATGTTGTATTGTGTTAGTTTGTTCTTTGGCCCTTCAAGTATTTAAACCATTATCTGATTTTGAAAATCTTAAGCAATGTTCTTGTGAAAAGAGGAATCGATTACTCTTGTTTTTTTTTATCTTATTGATTCATTCCTTACCTATTATGGGTCTGAGTTGGAAGGTTGGTTCAGACTTGCTCTTCTATGGAATTTTCCTTTGCATCGTTGTATCTTGAAGGAGATGGTTTTATTGTTATCTTGGGGTAATCTTGGTTATCTGTACCATCTCCTAGAAGGAAGGAAGGTATTGGATTGTGTTTCTATTCATTCTTCCTTTCTTTTGGGTTGTGTTCACTCAATTCTATCTCTAATTTGTTTTCAATTTGGGATTTGATAGGGATATTTGAGACTGAGCTTGTATTATGTATATATATTCTTGTTATCTTTGATCTTTTTCTAAATCATGCTTAGAACTTTGAGTAATCATTTTATCTCTCTTCTCTCTCACCTTTATTTTCCTTCTGATTCAAACTTGATAAAGGTGTTGTCCAGTTTTCTTCTTCTTCATCGTATCCTCTCGAGACCATTTTGAAAAAGTAAGTCCAGTTGTGATAGGACAATATAATGAAGCAAAGGTTATTTAAAAGGATTGTTGTATTTGGTTTGAAATATTCTGTGTAAGTCCTTTTGTTTAGTAAAAGAAAACACTTGAATGGTTGAAGGAAATTTCAAGCTGATTGTTAAACCCCTCTATTTTACTCATTTTACTTAACATTGGTATTGATGTATCTCTTTGGAGATTGTGTGCTTAGTTCCAACTGCATGCCAATTTGATTTTACCCTTGGTTGAGATCTACATTTAGTGTTGGATTTTAACTTTATTTGGATTCTAATTCTAAATTTGAGTTATAGGATTCATAAATTAGAAACTCTTTACTAATTATGTTGTTTGGAACATACTAAACTTATTCCAATGTTTTGATTTGATCTTGCCATCTCAAATTCTAGGATTAAATTAGATGAAATAAATGTTGATATTGAAGTACTATTGTTCTATATAATGTTGATCTATTCCTAAGAAATAGTAGGGGTAGTTATCTTCTCATGTTAGGATTAATTGAGGAGTGAATCATGTAAAATAGTATATGAAAGGAAAATTCTGATTTTGATGAAATAGTACTTATCCGGATTATTGATTTAATTCTTTTTACGTAAAACAATAGTATGAAATTTGAAGTTGTTTATATCATGATCTATTCTTAATTATGATATGGTTATCACTTTTTCTCTCTCTCCCTCTTTCTCATTTGTGAATAGTGATTTACGATGGTATGTCTTTCTGTATTGCCAAGCATTATTTCGTAACAACAGATTTCCCTTTTTGAAATAGTTAGCTAAAGAACACCATTTTAATGTTTAGTGCTTATCATTCTCGGTTCAATGAACTCACCCTTGCTTAGCAATTTTTGCAGATGGACTTTGTAAGTGATGAAAGAAGAAAAGATCTTTAGGATGTTAATTTTTCTTATCAAAGAGAATAGATATTTTATGATGAAATATGGATCATTATTGAAATGTATTTGTTGGAAAATAAAGTTGTACTTGTAATTGATCTTGTTATTGTTGTTTGACATTAGAAATGTCTGAAGTGTTTGGAATTATAATGTATGAATCCCCTTGATGAATGAAATATTTGTGGACTCATTTGAACTTTTTGTGAAATCTTTTTGGGTATTCTGTGAATGGAAATGTTAAGTATTTCTCTAATTTTTCTATCAGTAATATACCCTCTTGGGTTGGATTAAATTGAATAGAGGTCAAGGGTACTAAATGTACCATCCTCTTTAATGAAATGTAACTTATTAAAGTTGACATTCATGCATGGATATTCAACTAGATCACTATGGCTATATTAAAACAAATGTTTGTGGGTGAATAAAAACTATGATGATAACTTGTAATATACTATGGGGTTATAAATGAACATTAATCCTTTATAAGGAAAAGGGAAGACAACTTCCCTGCAATGATTATTAGACTATTTTAAGACCTCTTGGAAATAAATCTGAATGTAACTTTGGATATTTGAAGGTGGGATTTCTCATGATGAGTTCCTTAACTAGAATAGGAATGTAGAGAAATGAAATTAAATGGGATTATACTTCATTCCATTGAAGTCTAATATAAAAATAACTTGCTCGAAATTATGTAAGCTAAGGCTTGAGTAGGTGAGTAAGTAACAACACTATTATGTATGTTGAATCTGTTATGTGAAACATAAATTAGAATGTTAATGGATTAAAAACAAAACTTATGAAATGGTTAAGAGGAAGATGTATCTGCATACCAAATCCAATTTCAGTTTTTATTCGTAATCCTAATGGTTAATGAACCTAGTTATTCAAGAGAGGCTATAATTAACCCCTAATAAGGAGAATTAATAAGTTATTAACTTCTTTCCAAGGTATGTTCATGTAGATGAGGATAACTTGGTGAGATGTTGGTACATGCCAATTGCGGTGCAAGTACCTTCGTGAATACTTGGGTCTTCGTAAGGATACCGTGTTGCAGTTGACATGTTGCAAACCCCTTCCTATTTTAATCATATAGTTCTACATAAATTCAAACTTGATCATAGTTCGCCATAGGTAGAGTTAGAGGCATGATCTAGTGTCGGGTCAACTCATGATGATGCGGGATAACTAGACACACACAATCAACTTAGGTCGATTAAGTATGTCTATGTACCCTTAGCCACCGTGAGCAATCCTCCACACTAAACTGTGTTGTTAACTGTGCTAGGGTTAAAAATTAAACAAGTGGAATAGCAGGAGTCGGTGAAGACCATTCTAGATAATGATAAAGTGGGGTGAAGGATGTATTCCATTTGATGAGTATGTCATCATCTACGAATATAAACATGAGCAATATGTTTTAAATCTTTAGTGAAAGTGTCAAAGATCTTTGGTTGCATTGTTCTATGTCACATAGTTTAAGAAGTAGGATTTCGAGATGGATATTGGTAACAAATATTTAGATAGGCCTCTTAAACAAAACACTTAATACCCAAAAAGGGTGAGGGAACTATATATACTTAGTATACAAATCATTAAGTTAACATGAGAGATTGGTGGGATACCGAGTCATGAAATAATAGATCGGTGTTCCACTTGAATCATTTACAACTGTATATGGTTTTCTGATATGAGTTTGATTAGATTTGGAATGTGTGTTCTAAATTATGATTATTTAGAACATAGAAAAATATGCAAAAAAATTCCCTTGTTTCTAAAGTCTTAAAATGGGAATGTTGAGACTCCATCATGCCTACCCGACTTGACTCCATCATGCCTAAATCAACGACTCCATCATGCCTAGACCGACCTGACTCTGTCATTCCTAAACTAACCTGATTCCATCATGCCTAAAATGACCTAACTCCATGCCTAAATGACTTGACTCCATCATGCCTAGCTAACTTTGACTCCACCTTTCCTAATTCACCTAGTTTCCATCCATATACAAATAACAATAGAGATTTTAAAACAAAAGTACATAATCCATATTCATCGATCTCACCATCTATAAATAAAATTCCATGTATCCATAAAATATACATGGATACAAAATAATACAAGTATCTCTTAGGTACAACCTCAAAATATTTAGCACGCAAGTTGTTATAATAATTAAAATCTCAAAAAAATCATGTACAACCTCACCTTCATTGCCTGCAAGCCAATATATATTAAAAATAAAAAAAATGATGATTTGAAAAGACATCAATCGTCGGCCCATCTGATGTCCAGGCCGGTCTCATTTATCTCGTCCTCCTCTCCTCCATACCGGTGACCTGCCATCATCTCTCCACCCTCTATGGGTCTAGGTCTCGCCTCCACTTGGCCTACGGTTGGGTGGGGACCCCGTGAACTAGTGGCCTCATCCTAACCCTATCTCGGCCTTATCGGGCCACTGTACTCTCTACATTATGCGTGTGAGATCTCATCCTCTAACTGGAGACCTGTTATAACTTGTACTCTGCATAGGAAGGGACATCTATCCCGGCAATATTCAAATGATCTTGATAGTATCTAGCCTCATTCAGGCATCCCTAAATCTTGCCATCGACACTTTGTTTGTGGGGTGTTATAGGTCTTGTAGCAATCTGCGAGCTCTGTCCCTGCACCGATGGCCTCGACCCCCATGCACTCGTGAACCCTACCCTCCTCCCTATACTATGAGATCCTATCCCATTGTTGCATGTAAAATGGGACCCTTTCCCCGGGCTGTGAGGGTGTGTTATATGACCTAGGCTTGTAGGGCCATAATATGATCTGCAAAGTGGCCACTTGCCCTGCAATATATCTCTTTGTATTATAAGGGTAGCCAAGTATGGTTTCCTTAGACTAGGTGGTGTTGCTCATAATGGTGCTTCCCACCACCGTCTACATGAATCGGTGGCACCCACATCATCAATTTTCTAGTCTACCACCTACTCCTCCTACTCTATCGGCATCATCATTATGGTAGAGGCATAGGCCTCTCCATGTTGTCTCTCATCTTGTGGGAATGGTGGATGAATATCCTGTAGTAGCCCAAACTATTGTATGACCCTATCAATAGGTATCATCTTGTGCTCACCGACATGGCGTCCCTCTATCCATATGAGTAGTTATAGCTCATCTAACTCCACTTCCATATGCCTGTATGAAGGGAAGCCAACATACGACCCTCTAGTATGCACCTATAGTATGCTACATCATGTGTAGCCCTAGTAGCCCTATGATATCCACTAGCAGGCACCTAACACCTATAGCCAACTTGAACCAAGCATGCATCAAATGCATCTAGCTGAGGCATACCAAGTAGATGTACACATACGATGTGATCGTATTCCCAATAGTGAAGAAGAAAGGTACAACACAAATTAAACCTTCGTAGCCTCCCATAGGCCCATAGCTCTCTATATAACTGCACCAAGAATGTTGGTGCCTAAGAAAATGGGTCCTATCCTCCATCATGTCATGGAGGACCCCCATTAGCACTCGTGGGAATCTCCCACCCTTTGCATCTAGAAATGTGAAGCAACACACTACCTCCATGATCAAGACAACCAACCTCATCTCCTAAGGATGGGCCATGTACATGTCCCCATAGCTCAAGATTGTGCTATGGTACCTCATCTCTGCCATCACCTCTCCAAACACTGCCAACATCATCTCCTTTGATGCCTTTGAGGAAATAAAATAAACATGCTCTCCCACTATAGGTAGCCATAGGATCCTATATACATCCTCCAAGGTGACAGTGATCTCTACCGTCAAGTAGGTGAAATCTATTGGTCATTGAATCCCATCTGTTGATGACTATGACCATCAAACTCATCTCTTAAACCATGTGCATATAAATTTGGATCCCAATCAGGTCGATTTCCATCGCGTTCCTCCACTCCTCTATAGTCATGCTCAAATTGCATTGCTAGATAGAGGCGATACTCTGTCTCTCATCCGCATGATTGGTCCCTAGCCTACATCTAACAAACAACAACATTGTTAGCGCTTGATTAGACCCAACATAACTCTAAACCAACCAATCTATTCCCAGGACCCTTATTACTTACCACCCCATAACCAAATCCCAACCCTAACAACTACCCTTCTTACGCCCATCCCAATTTCACATCCCTCAACTCATACCTATTTGAACATATTCCCTACCCATTCTCACTAAACCTACCTTTATATCTCATTACCTATCTTTCCCTCTCACCCTATCTTGTTTATTGACCTATTTTCCTCTAGAGCCGACTGGCATCGGTCACTATTTACTGCTTGATCCATCATAACTAGCATCGGTCACCTAATAATTGAATGATGTCACCAAGGCCAACTAATGTCAGCCACCCCTTGACCATTGTTGGTCACTGTCGTGGCATCAAAATCCGTAAAACCCTACCCTACTTTTCAAAAATTCACAAATATGACCTAATAACCTACTCTAACCCACCCAAACCTATCCTAGATTCATTCCCAACCCTATTTAACCTACATTAGACCTTCCCACCCCTCATTTCCTTCATTTTTACCCATAATTTCAAAAATTAACATTACACCCAAATTTTACACAAAACCAATTTCAACAAACTATTTCAACAACAAATGCATAGATCGGATAGAATCCTACCTCATCTTGATGTCATTGGTGTGAAGGTACATCTAGCCACTCTGTCGGTGGTCCACCCGAACCCTCTCCCACATCTTCCATCACCAAATTGACTCCCCACCTCGCAATCAATAAAATTTACTCAACTGATCTCATGGACTGTTATCCAAATTCACCCCCCAGGGTTAATTCGGTAACATACATCAGAATTCTCAAGTCCCAGGAAAATTGATTGATCAAGGAAAAAATCATATTTCTAGGGTCCCCTCATATTTTTCTAACTTTCTGTCCAGGAGGAAAAGAGCAAGTTCTGAGGAAAGGTGAAAAAAGCGGCAAAAACAAGCTTGGGACAGGAAAAATCGTGAAAATTGGCTAAGTCCTAGTCCTCGCAATAGTAGGGACGTGAGGGACATCGAGACGTGGATCAGCCGAAAAGCCTCCAGGTGGCCCACGAAGCAAAGGGACATCTGGGACAGAAGGACGCGAAGGGCGCGAGAAGCCGATCCGGCCGAAGGAGGAAGCAAAATTGACTAACTGCTGAGCAAAACAGTTTGGGACATTCGGGCCGTGAGGACGCGAACCACCGGATCGGCCGAAATAGAGAACTTTAGCACCGGACAGTCGGGCCAGAAGTACGCGGCGGACGCGAACCGGCCGAACTGGGTGAATCGGAAGAATTTGTCCCAGACAGTCCGGGAGCAAGTGGGACAAAGGTACGCGAAGGACGCGAACCAGCCGGTTCGGCCGGAATGGGGAACTTTCACACTGGGACATCTGGGCCGTGAGTGTGGAGGATGTGAACTGGCCGGTTCACCCGAAACAGAGAAATTTTGTATTGGGACAGTTGGGACAAAGGGACGCGTGGGACGCGGATAGCCGAAAAAGCCGAGAGCCAATCAGATTGCGCCATGTGTCATCGGCAGATAAGGGACAAGGAAGCCCATTTCAGGTGGATCGGAGGATTCTATCCCAAACAGCACTGGGACATCCGGGACAAAAAGACGCGAAGGGCGCGAAAAGCCAGCAGACCCACGGACCAATCAAATCACGACACGTGTCACAAGGGAGAAAGTCCAAAAGTCAAAGGGCGAGGTTTCAAGCACTGACCGAGCCAATCAAAAGAGGACATGTGTCCAATGAAGTAGGAAAACCCACGGGATAGAGAGGAGAGAGAATTACATATCCAATCAGCGCGTGCCACGTGTCATCCAGGTGGCAGAGCGCGGGAAAAATTTCAAAACGCATTTTCACTGTTTTGTGCCCTAAATCTTCAGATCGACATATCTTTCGATCCAGAGCTCACATTTGCATGTTCTTTATATCAACGAAAAGCTTGTGAAATTCTCTACATGATTTGGGGTTAATCTTGAGTTTTGGTGCAGTTTGGAGAGAGAAAATTGAGAAATGGCTCTGACGTGTGTTCATGGCCAGAAGTGACATTCCAGCGACCAGATTTAATGCAGAATGGGTCACATTCTCCTGTAATCTGGTCAAAATGACAGGGTATGGGTTTGTAAGGTCCCCATGCCATTTTAATGCACCTGTAGTCAAGAAGGGATGGGCTCTCATGTTTTTGTACGTTTTCTGTCCCCTGGGCTCGACCCATGCAATGTAAAAGCCAGATTTGGCTCATTTCGAAGGGGGAACAATTTTGACATAGCGAGTTCTTCTTTCACCTCCAACAAGTGATTGATACAAGAATCAGACCTCTCCAAAGGATTGTAACAGTTTTTACCTCTCTGAGGTTGTAATGCAGTGATTTTGACACTGGAAATGATAATGCAAGCTTTGTGAATGGTTTTCAGTCCTTTGTTTGTATTATTTGCTTCATTTCAAATCCTAAATTATATCTTATCAGTCTGTGTATGTTTTATGTTGTAAACTTTGGTCTGTGTCTATTTGCTTGACAGAAATGTTTCACCACTCCTTTTGGTGCATCACCACCTTTAGTTAGTTTCATATTTTTGCATTTCTATCCCTATCTCCTTGCAGTTTAGAGTAGGATTAGGATCTGAACCTCTGTAGTTTTGCAAAATATAGATCTAAATCAGAGGAGTTTGAGGAACCAGCCTCTAATCTAGAGATTCCTCTCTCAGTTTCACAAGTCCCCACACTTGGAGAGAGGTTTCCATGTTGTGCAATCACACTGGATGCTAGAGTGATCAACCTAGAAGCCTGATCTGCATCCAGGGGTGCTGTGAGTCTGCAACAACAGTTTTGGCACACCCGGTGGGACTAGAGGTCTCATTTTTATTGTAGCAGGGTTGATGTGCATCTGCTGCAATTTTCTTGCTTAAAAGAGCTATTATTTGCATATCTGGCGACTCCAAGGGGAAGAACCAACTGGTTCCAAGCTCAGGCCTGAAAACTCATGAGAAGAATCACCACAAGGTCAAGAGTTGGAGAAGAAGAAGTGTTGTTTGAATACCTGCAATTATCTCCAAGAAGAAGGCAAAGAGGAAGAAGGATTCAAAGGTCTCCATCTCCACCAAACAGAACTCTCTCAACTCCTCCACCTGGTAGGCCTTTCATTCAGTCAACAAGGGTTTTAAGACCAATTAGAATGGCTCAGAACAACCCCTACGTCAACTTCACAGGTAGCAGCCCACTTGCTCTCAATGCACAACATCCAGTTCCTATTGCAGCCTTGAAGAACATTCCCTACTTCACTAGAGAAAATCAGACTACTCCAGGTGATCATGTTAAAGATATTGCTAACCTTTGTGCAATCCATGAAATCAATGAAATGCAAGTGGCTGTCAAGTTACTGGCATCTTCATTCAAGGGTAAAGCATTGCAATGGTTTAGGAGCCTTGGAGCTGGTTCTATCACAAATTGGAATCAGCTGTGTATTGCACTTCACGAGTAATTTAGAGAGAAGGGAGACAACTTGTCTCTTTTGGAGCAGTTGACAACTATCAAGAGAGCCCCCAACGAGCAGCTGACTGACTTCAACTTCAGATTTCAAAGGTCTTGGGATAGGATTCCAGTGGCAGTCAGGCCAACAGCAGAAGGTGCTTTTCTATATTACCTTAAAGCTTTGAATTCTGATATTTCTATGTTAATTCAATCTATGGGAGGCACAACCTTACCTGCTGCTTATAGCATTGCCATTAGAGCCGAAAACTATCTTATTCAAGCTGGTAAACTGGCTCCTAGGCCTCCCATGCCCTTGTATCCAAACTTAGAAAATCCAAGCACTAGTCAAGCACCCACTTTGGCTCCTGTTCCCACCCCTAGAAATCAAAGTTCAAGTGAAACTTCTACTTCATCCTCTAGTGCTTCAAATGAACTCCAAGAGGTCATGAAACAGTTGCAAAATTTGGGAAATGAGTTGGTTACTATCAAAAGATAGCAAGCTCAAAGTGCTAGACCATATCAGCCTCAAGCACAATACCAGGCTAGGCCCCCATACCAACAAAATAGGTCACCAAATCAGGCTGCAAATCAAAATCAAAGCCAAGTAAGGCCTCCCACTAATAGACCATTTCAGCCCTATAACCCCAATGTTGTATCTGCTTCTAAAGCATTAGTGCCAGTCCAAAATAACATGGCCCAAGAATATGATTGGTGTTTCCCATGTAGTCAGCCACACAACCAATCAATGTGCTTTAACGGTGCATTAAATCAAGCTCTGATGGTGCAAACCATCAGTGGGTCGCAAGAGTCCAGCCACGAAGGAGATCAGCAGCAGGAAGCACCTCAGCAAGGAACATCTCGAATGAAACTACTCTTGTCAATTGGTAGGCTGAAGATTTCTGTGGTATGAATCAAATACCCTCTCAAAGTGTTGCAGCCAACACAAGGTCAAAGAGGAGAAATTTGGGTGAAGAACAGCCGTTGGCCCCAAGTAGTTCACGACCTTCTGTCACTCCACAAGGTGTTGGCAAACAAAATGCAGTTCCAAACACGCAAGGAGCACCCAAACCAGCCCCTAAACCAACTCAGATGCCAGTTGTTGCTGCCCATGTGCAAGGAACGAATGTGCAAGCTAGGGGGATAGAGAGGATGCTTCATCCCCATTCAACATCATTGATCAGATGAAGAAGACAAATGTAAACATATCAATGTGGGAATCACTATCCATCCCAGGCCAGAGAGATTTGCTACAAGCTGCCATGAAGGACTGGCCAATTTCAAATCAGCGGGTTCAGATGCAAGACAAAGTGCTTACAAACGCTGCCCAGCCTGAAGGAAATCATGGAGGACAACAAGGTAAAATGTTGAAGCCCCCTCCATTTTATGTTTCATTGATCATAGGAGATAAGTTGGTACATAATTGCATGATTGACTCTGGGGCAAGTAGTTCAGTAATGCCCAAGCAAATAGCTGATCAGCTAGGGCTTCAATATGAAGTCATCTCCAAGGGTGTAGTGCAATTAGATGGGACAGCAGTGACAACGGTTGGAGTAATCAAAGGTTTGAGCCTCACACTGCACGCATGTCCCAACGTAATAGTGTTACAAGATGTGTCAGTCATAGACCTGCCACCACTCTTTGCATTGTGCTTGTCAAGAGACTTCACTGCTAAAATTGGAGGCTATCTTTCGGTGGATTGGTCACACATGTTGTTCAGAACAAGGTATGGAACTAAGGCCACAATCAGGTCTGAACCTATTGCGAACTTTCACATTGAGCCTTACACTACCAGCCAAATCAATACCAACTATTCAGCATTTGATCAAGAAGATTATCCAAGCACTGATGAAGCTGACACCAAGGTTGGAAGCATCCCAGATTTGACTCTTGATGAATGGGCAAGAAAAGTGCATGCCTTTGATCCTTATCAAGAAATAGAAGAATCTGAGCTAGGGGTTTATTGTTTACATGAAGAGGATCAACCTCTCCCCAGCATCACCAAGCCAGATCATAAGGACAAGAATGAAGTATGGCAATTGTTCTTTGATGGATCAAGGAGTAGACAAGGTGCAGGAGGAGGAGCTATGCTCATTTCACCGCAAGGTATAAGGTATTACTCAGCCTTCCATTTCCAGTTTTCCTGTTCAAACAATACGGCTGAGTATGAAGCCTTAATTCATGGACTGCACTGGGCAATGAAGAAAGGCATCAGGAATTTACAAGTATTTGGTGATAGTGAGCTGGTCGTAAACCAAGTCAAAGGAAAAAATGCTGCCAAAAATGATCTGCTTAAGTGCTACAAAAATTGGGTATGGGATCTTATTGAAGATTTTGAAGCTTTTAGCATCAATTCCATCCCAAGGAAAAATAATGAAGCCGCTGACAGACTTGCAGCAATTGGGGCTGCGTTTGATGTTGCAGAGAGTATCAAAAGTGAGAAATCTCAGCCTCATATCAAATTGGTTGTGAGACCAGCTGTTCTAGATAACAACACAAGTTGGCAAGTCTTCGAGAATGATCAGCAAATTGTTAATTTCCTACAAGAAGAAGTTGAGTTCTCCACTAGAAATCAAGACATTTGGAGAGCAGCAATATGGTGATCAGGTAGTACAACTGAGAACTAACAAATTACCAAAAGGCCTCATAACCTTGGAGTCAATCTTCAACCCGAATGATCAGTTCCGGAAGGAGAAAGCAAACATTCAAGTGAAGGGTGAAGATTCAGAGCCTATTTTAGTGGAAGAAGGCAAAACATTGCAGATTGGCAAAGTAAGTACCTCACAAGAGAAATCTGACTTTGTTCAGCTTTGTCAAGAGTTCCCAGATATCTTTGCTTGGACTTACAAAGATCTAAGAGGTTTCAACCCAAAGCTGGCACAACATACTATTGAGCTGGATCCGGAATCCAAGCCTGTTAGGAAAAAGCAAAGGCCAGTGAATCCCCATATTGAACCTCTCATGAGAAAAGAGTTAAGCAAGCTTATTGAGGCCAGTATCATCTTCCCCATCAAACACTCAAGTTGGGTTGCAAACTTGGTGCTAGTGAGGAAAAGAAATGGAGAAATCAGACTGTGTGTTGACTTCAGAGACTTGAACAGAGCCTCCCTCAAGGACCATTACCCACTCCCTTCCATGGAGCAAATATTGCAAGTTGTAGCTGGTTCAGAAAGGTTCTCACTACTTGATGGATACTCAGGCTATAATCAGATAATGGTAAAGGAAGAAGATCAATTCAAGACAGCTTTCACCACCAAATGGGGCACCTATGCCTACAAGAAGATGCCATTTGGCCTATCAAATGCCGAAGCAACATTTCAGCGAGCTATGGATATGGCATTCAAAGGCTTAATCAACAATATAGTGCTAGTATACCTGGATGATATCATTGTCTTCTCAAAGAATGCAGCAAACCATCTCTTTCACCTCAGACAAGTGTTTCAGAGGTGTAGAAGGTTTAGAGTGTCGTTGAATCCAAAGAAGTGTATATTCTTGGCACACGAGGGCAAATTGTTGGGCCACATTTTTCTCTAGGGAAGGGCTAACAATTGCTCCTGAAAGGGTTGAAGCCATCCGAATGCTCCCATTGCCACACCACAAGAAATCTCTTCAAATCTTTTTAGGAAGAATAAACTTTGTCCACAGATTTGTGCCTAATTTTGCCACTCTTGTGAAGCCTCTAACAATGATGTTGAAGAAGATTCTGGCATTCAAATGGACAGCAGAAGGCAAAGAGAATTTTGAAAGCATCAAGCATGCAATATCACAAGCTCCAACTCTTATCAACCCAAACTTTTCAAAGGACTTCATGTTGTATGTGTTTGGAGGATCAGACACAATCTCAGCTATCTTAACACAGCTGAATAGAGAAGGTTCAGAACAGCCCATAGCATTCTTCAGCCAAACCTTGGAAGATTACGAAATAAAGTATTCTTTCATCGAAAAGCATGTCCTTGCTGTCATCAGGAGCTTGAAGAAGTTCAGACATTTGGTCTCAAACAATAAGATTCAACTGCTGGTCTCACATGCTGGGGTTAAGGATTTCCTCCTCAACAAGGATTTGAATGAGAAAAGGGTAGGTTGGATCACCCGTGTCATGGAGTATGACATTGAGATCAAGATCACCAAGCTGGTAAGAGGGAAAGGATTGTGTGAGCAGCTGGTTTTGGGGAAACAAAAAGAAGTATGCAATGAAGAAGAGGCTGTTTTGACAGTCCAGGATAGTCATGAGCCAAGTGGAAAACAAGAAGAAGACAATGCTGCCCCGACTCCTTGCTGGACCCAAGGTATTATGCACTTCCTAAGCACAGGCCTATGCCCTCCGGAGATGAACAAGACCCAAAGGAGACACTTCAGGTTGCAGGTTGTTCCGTATGCCATTGTTGATGGAGTTTTGTTCAAGAAAGATGTGAATGGAGTGTTGCTGAGATGCATTAGCACAGGTCAGATTCAAAGGGTGTTGGAAGAGTTTCATGGTGGACCAGCTGGTGGCCATTTTGCACCAAGAGTGACAACTCTAAAAATCATGAAGGTTGGTTATTATTGGCCTAAAATCTTCAGTGATTGCTATGCATGGATCAAAAGGTGTAAGAATTGTGCATTCTTCACAGGAAAAGAGAGACTTGCTGCCCTTCCATTGCATCCAATCTCAGTTGACCAGCCATTCATGCAATGGGGTTTGGACTTCATTGGAGTCATTAATCCCAATTCAAGCCAAGGGCACAAATGGATTTTGATAGCCACAGACTACTTCACCAAATGGACAGAAGTAGTAGCACTCAAAGAGGCAAATGAGTCTAGCATCTTAGAATTTTATGAGGGGATAACAACCAGATTTGGTGTACCTACTACAATAATCTTTGATAATGCATTGGCATTCATTGGATCCAGGGTGATTGAGTGGGCTGTCAAGAACGGTATTTACCTAAGCACTTCATCGAACTATTACCCTCGTGGCAATGGCCAGTGAGTCTACGAACAAGAACTTGTTGAGAATCATTAGGAGGACTCTTGATGAGAATCGAGGTCTTGGCATACCAAGCTGAAATCAGCCTTATGGGCTGATAGGATCACTCCCAAAAGATCCACAGGTAACTCTCCATTTAGGCTTGTCTATGGAAGAGAGGCAATCTTGCCCATGTCACTTGAGTTGCCAATGTTAGAACTCATGAAGTAGCTGGAGTTTCTTGAATTTGAGCCCATGGAGGTGAGGTATGTAGAGTTGATGGAGCTGCGGGAGATCGAAATCAGGCATCCCAAGCAATGGAAAAGGATCAAGCTTTGATCAAGAAGACCTTTGATAGAAAGGACAAGGATAGATCTTTTCAAGTTAGAGATCTAGTGTTGAAATGGGATGTGGATAGAGCAAAACCTGGAAGGCATTCAAAATTTGATGCCATTTGGAGTGGCCCATACGTGGTCACAAAGTGTAAGAACAAGCAATGCTTTCAATTGGCCTCATTGGATGGTGAAGAACCTGCAGATTCCAGTCAATGGAATCTATCTCAAGCATTGCTTCTAGAGGGAAGTTCACTACCTTTGTAAATATTAGATTAGATTTTCTTTCCTCCAAGTGCTTGTGCACATTGTTTTGTTGTAGGTTAGTTTTGTTTTCCCTAAGTGCTTTGGCACAGCTTGCTATCCATGGAGATGTTTAGCAGTCCTTGCTTTCATCAGGTGACATTCCATCTTCCTCCTTGCACATTCTGAGTCAGTTAGGGTTCTAAATAGAATATTTGATGACTCCATGCCCAATGGACTGCTTCAGGCAACTGGTCTTTTCATCTAGCAGGCAGATGACCCCGCTGAGTCACCAAATTGTTATCCAAATTCACCCCCAGGGTTAATTCGATAACATACATCAGAATTCTCAAGTCCCAGGCAAATTGATTGATCCAGGGCAAAAAATCATGTTTCCAGGGTCCCCTCAGATTTTTTCTAACTTTCCTATCCAGGAGGAAAAGAGCAAGTTCTGAGGAAAGGTGAAAAAAGTGGCAAAAACAAGCTTGGGACAGGAAAAATTGTGAAAATTGGCTAAGTCCTAGTCCTCGCAATAGTAGGGATGTGAGGGACATCGAGATGTGGATCGGCCGAAAAGCCTCCAGGGCGGCTGCGAAGTAGAGGGACATCTAGGACGAGAAGGACGTGTAGGGCCCAAGAAGCCGATCCGGCCGAAGGAGGAAGCAAAATTGACTAACTGCTGAGCAAAACAGTTTGGGACATTTGGGCCTTGAGGACGTGAACCACCGGATAGGCCGAAAAACAGAGAACTTTAGCACACGGGGACGGTCGGGCGAAGTATGCGGCGGACGTGAACCGGTTTGAATCGGGCGGGTGGAAGAATTTGTCCTGCATACCCGGGAGCAAGTGGGACAAAGGTACGCGAAGGATGCGAACCAGCCGGTTCAGCGGAACGGGGAACTTTTGCACTGGGACATTTGGGCCGTGAGTGCGCGGAGGACACGAACCGGCCGGTTCGCCCGAAATAGAGAAATTTCGTATTGGGACAAAAGGGACAAAGGGACGCGTGGGACGTGGATAGCCGAAAAAGCCGAGAGCCAATCAGATTGCGCCACGTGTCATTGGCAGATAAGGGACAAGGAAGCCCATTTCAGGTGGATCAAAGGATTTTGTCCCAAACAGCACTAGGACATCCGAGACAAGAAGACGGGAAGGGCACGAAAAGCCGGCAGACCCGCAGACCAATCAAATCGCAACACGTGTCACAAGGGAGAAAGTCCAAAAGTCAAAGGGTGAGGTTTCAAGCACTGACCCGAGCCAATCAAAAGAGGACATGTGTCCAATGAAGTAGGAAAACCTGTGGGACAGAGAGGAGAGAGAATTACATATCCAATCAGCGCGTGCCACGTGTCATCCAGGTGGCAGAGCGCGGGAAAAATTTCAAAATGCATTTTCACTGTTTTGTGCCCTAAATCTTCAGATCGACATATCTTTCGATCCAGAGCTCGGATTTGCACGTTCTTTATATCAACGGAAATCTTGTGAAATTCTCTACATGATTTCAGGGTTAATCTTGAGTTTTGGTGCAGTCTAGAGAGAGAAAATTGAGAAATGGCTCTGACACATGTTCATGGCCAGAAGTGACATTCCAACTGACAGATTTAATGCAGAATGGGTCGCATTCTCCTGTAATCTGGTCAAAATGATAGGGTATGGGTTTGTAAGGTCCCCATGCTATTTTAATGCACCTGCAGTCAAGAAGGGATGGGCTCTCATGTTTTTGTACATTTTCTGTCCCCTGGGCTCGACCCATGCAATGTAAAAGCCAGATTTGGCTCATTTCTAAAGGGGGAACAATTTTGACATAGCAGAGTTCTTCTTTCACCTCCAGCAAGTGATTGATACAAGAATCAGACCTCTCCAAAGGATTGTAACAGTTTTTACCTCTCTGAGGTTGTAATGCAGTGATTTTGACACTGGAAATGATAATGCAAGCTTTGTGAATGGTTTTCAGTCCTTTGTTTGTATTATTTGCTTCATTTCAAATCCTAAATTATATCTTATCAGTCTGTGTATGTTTTATGTTGTAAACTTTGGTCTGTGTCTATTTTCTTGACAGAAATGTTTCACCACTCCTTTTGGTGCATCACCACCTTTAGTTAGTTTCATATTTTTGCATTTCTATCCCTGTCTCCTTGCAGTTTAGAGTAGGATTAGGATCTGAACCTCTGTAGTTTTACAAAATATAGATCTAAATCAGAGGAGTTTGAGGAACCAGCCTCTAATCTGGAGATTCCTCTCTCGTTTCACAAGTCCCCACACTTGGAGAGAGGTTTCCATGTTGTGCAATCACACTTTGGATGCTAGAGTGATCAACCTGGAAGCCCGATCCGCATCCATGGGTGCCGTGAGTCTCGCAACAACAAGACTCTGCAAACCAAATTCCAATCACCCACTATGAGGCTCGTCAACTCATCTCTCCATCTTGTTCTGTCACTTTCCAACTTTCCACCTCTCCTCTGTCATTTTCTACAATTGGAAAATGAAAAATGAATCCTTAAAAGTGAAATTTTCTTTTTATCAACCCTACCGACTTTGACCGACGTCGATTAAGTTTTAACCAGCATCGGTTACCTACTATTACCCTTTTTACCCCATTTTTCCCATTTTGACCTCACTTCCTCATTGTCGATATCCTTTGACCTCACCCACACTTATGGCACCCTACCTACAAGCCCTAACTACCCCTACTTATTCCTTAGTTACATCTCAGGATCTGTTATTTACCTATACCTTGGCCTTACCCGTGCCATGACCTATTTGCTCGAATCTAATGTACCTAGTGTGACCATTGACCTTGTGTGCTCACTATACCTTACAATGCCCTTACCCATGTTAATCATCCTAACAACCTTACATTTCCTATTTTCGTGCCATTTATCTCGACCAAACCTTTGGTGTAGTGGAACATACCTAAACGTTCCTATACTTAACCTACATTGTGTTTCCAAACCATATCCTATGCCTTAGATACCACTCTGCCCTTGTTTGGATAAACCTATCGAACGTTGATGATGTATATTTTACAAGCTCTTCAACCTGATACCATATTATAATCTATACGCATGTGTGTGCATTAGATTTCCATTACCCATTACGATTTTTACCCTGGCCTATTACCTATTATCCGAGTTGACCATCACCCTTTCCCATAATACTCATACCCTTCCCCACCTACCTTCACTTCCACCAATTGTACCTTTATCAAACCACTCACCGATTCTATATTACACCTCATTAGTTCTGGTTTAAGGGGATCACCTTCACCCACACATGGGGCAATCACTTCCTATTTTTGTCAACATCACTTACCAATACAAGCTACACGACAAAAAGGGGAAAAATGTAGACACAAAATTTGGGTCACACTCCCCCTTCACCCCACATGTATATTAATTTAATTACCTACAATTAAATTAATTCCCATTCTCACAATATTCATTAATAAATACCTTAATTAAATTAATTTCCACCTCACCTAGACACCTCATCATAGACCTATTCTTAGCATGTTTCCTTTTAACTAGGACTCAATCTCCACTTACCATAACTAACTAAGACTTAGTCTAACCCTAACACTAAATTCATATTCTTCCTCTAACCACATGCACACTTAATTATGTGGAAAATTCCATTTTAGATCTACAAAAGTGGACAGAAATGGCCAAAAGATAGCCAAGATCTGTTATTTTGTCAACCTAGGATATCCCGCCTTAAATGACGCATGAGTCAACACGAAACCGGCGCATGTCACCATAAACTGTCTTCGGTTACCATATATTCTTTTGGTAACCTTGTTACGAGGTTGGAAAATTATTTGAGTTTTGAAGAAGAGGGATTTTCATGCAAGCATGCACTAGAGCACTCTTGCACATCCAGACATCTTGAACCAACACCAAACACTGATTTGAAGGTCAAGTGTTCACGGTAACATTCCGGGAGGCACGGTCACGGAAGTACCACCAGCTCCATGGATAAATCATCACCTCCATCCAACCATCAGGTATACAAGTACAAGTAAGTACATTTGTATATGCATCTTTTCATACTTATTTAGATTAGTTTCTTTATCTTTGCTTAGGAATGCTAGTCTCTTTTACATCTCATCACTTCTCACCTTCCGCCAATCCTTCCACGTAATCACCTACAACCTCCCAGGCTCCCCATACCGACTCCAAACATCTCTGAGTATTCCCAGCACTATCATCAACCTCACCATTCTCTGTCTATTCTCTGTGCAATCATAGAGAATCATCAAAACCAAACTTTATTGAGTCTCTATCAGCCGACTGACCTTCGACTGACGCTGGTTAACCTAAACCATCACCGGTCTCCTCTCAATGGCGGCATCGGTCATATCGGATCAACGTTTGTCTCGTATTGGGTAAATCTTCCTATAACAACCTCATAACATTCACCCAAATAACCCAAACCACTCAAAACTTGACCCTGACCTATCCCAACCACCTTATTTACCTGTCTGACTTCCAGATATGATCATAACCTAGCATGTTAGATTATATTTGCTTATTGTACTTGAATGAGACACCTAAATCATATCAACTATAATAGGATATTATTGGTTTACGTTATTTCTTGCATTAAGTTGTGTTAAACAATGGATTGATAGCCATCTAGGAAGTATCACACTTCCGGATCTAGCATACGCTAGGTAGTCCACTGACATATATTGTTTAATATTATTCTTGTGGTCTTTTTTTGTATTCATAGGTAGTTCCTCCTAGCAAAAAGGAAGTTCTCACAATCAACACTGGATCGAGAAATCAGAACGCGCACACTCTACTTCCACCTTCATTCATAGGTATTCCTCCTCACCCTTACCCTATCTGTTTTGCTCATACATACGCAACTTGTCAACGAAACAATGAACATGTGGGAAAATGATAAATATTATTTTAAGCATAATAAAAACTATTTATAAAATAAAAGTGAACATTAGGAAACAAAAAAATTAAATTTTAATAAAGCAATATACACCTCGTTAATTATTAATTTTTATCAAGTGCAAATTTGATATTTTTAAAATATAATGCGTGTTAATTCAAGGGATTGTGTGGGATATGAGGAAATCAAATTTAATAATTTTAAATACTTTAGAAACAAGTGGACAACGAAAAAAATTTCTTTGTGAACTCGTGGGAAAATGAAAAAATTATTAATTTAAGCATGATAAAAACCATTTAGAAAATAGAAGTGAACATTAGGAAACAAAAAATTAAAATTTTAAGAGAGAAATATATGCCTCATTAATTATTAATTTTTATTGAGTGTGAATTTGATATTTTAAAAATATAATGTGCGTTAATTCGGGGATAGCGTGGGATATGAGGAAATCAAATTTATTAATTTTACCTACTTTAGAAACAAGTGGGACAACGTCAAAAGTTTCTTTGTGAACTCGCGGGAAAACAAAAATATTAATTTAAGAATAATAAAAAACCATTTAGAAAATAGAAGTGAACATTAGGAAACAAAAATTTAAATTTTAAGAGAGCGATATACGCCTTGTTTATTATTAATTTTTATCAAGTGTGAATTCGATATTTTTAGCTATCATCCGTGTTAATTCAAAAAAAATCCAATAAAATGTGGCATCTTGAAAATTTGAACTAGTTAATTACACAATTATATAATTAACGTAGTTATTAATTTTTTAATAAGCGATAGAATTAATTTTTACCTATAAAAATCGGCGTTATTAAGTTCAGAATCGTAATCCATAGAAATGTTGACACGTGGCATGAAATTTCTAATATATCTCATGATCATCAATATTTTGGAGTTATTTATGCATTACTCTAGAAAAACTAAAACATAATTTTATGCTTCACTAGAATTTGAGAGTACCTTATAGATAGGAAAGAAAATAGTGAACACTAAGCTCCATTAGAATAATATTTTTGCAACACCAAATTCAAAATAATAAATACTTATATTTTATAGGGGATCAGGATATTCTCTTCAGCACATGTTAATGAACAACTTTACATGTCATATGTTGTCCATCTATTTATTGAGCAGAAGCCTAGCGATCGCTAGCCTCTACAACTCCTAGGTTTCATTTCCAGCAATGTAAATAAATATCTCTATAGTTTTTATCGTAGTATTTTTATTAACTATAATCTTATCTTATTGACTATACATTCCTTCCACAACCAAGTGTGGCACTACATACCCTTGAAATATATCACAACTTCTATATTACTCATAATTTTTTTTGTGTCTAACACATAATTTATATCAGTTCGTATCAAGTAAAATACTTAGCGACTACTAAGCTCCATTACTTGAACAAGATCAATCAAACAGATTCATGAGAAAGAAACTTTTTTAGAATCGATAAGCTCAAATAATCACTATAAGGAATGATTGTGCGGAAAATAAGATAAAAAATTCTTAATTTTAACATAGCGCTAGAATAATAAATCATAGTAATATATATTAGTGGTCGCTAAGCATTTTCCATATTATATTTCGATGAAAAATATGTGAGATATGGAAAAATTTGTTTTTCAAAAGCTATGGAGGTATTTTCATAGTCGGGAAGAAAGATAGTTATTAAAAATGTTTTCAGGGTGCTCATATAACATCATAGGGATTGCTAGGCACACACCTTTGATTTTTTTCTTTTTTTACACATCGGTGTGCATCATTGAAAATGCTTAGCAACCGCTAAGCTCCGTTACTTATTAGAAGTAGATTAACAACCACTAAGCTCAACTAATTTTTATTTTTGAATATAGAGATCAAAAAATTGTTCATATTAAAGTAAATTCTTAGCGAGTGCTAAGATTGAATGCTTACAGGAAGGAATGATTTAGTAATAACTAGGCTAAACAATATCTTATTTCAAACATAGCGCTCTAATAACAGATCACAGTCATAGATATTATTAGGTGCTAGGAATTTTTCATAAAACTTTTACATGCAAAATATGTGAGTTATGAAAATTTTTTACCGTCAAAAGCTATGGAGGTCTTTCATAAAGTAATAGATTAGCGGCCTCAAGGATAAACTATTTATTAATTTTGAAAATAGAGATCAAAAATAGTTCATATAAAAGAAATTCCTAGCGACCGCTAAGCTCGAATACTTACAGAACATAGCGCTCTACACTTATTGTTTATTGTTAAATGAGAAAGGAATAGATTAGTAACCTCTAGGCTAAACTATTTCTTAATTACGAAAATAGAGATAAAAAAGTTTGTATTACAGAAAATGCTTAACGACCACTAAGCTACAATACTTATAGAACACAGCGCTCGAATAAAATATCATATGAATGGATAAAATGGGATCACAAGGCATTTTTCATGTCGTTTCATATCAAATAAAATTCATAGCGACTACTAAGCTACATTACTTACTAAAAGGAGTGGCTTGGCGCTCACTAGGATTTACTATTTTTGTTTTTTTAAATATTGACCTAATAAAAATCATTTTCTTCCTTAGTGAAAAAGATAAGAGTTAAAGCATAATAATAGAAGTGCATATTTTAAACCGAATACATATCTTGATCATCTTCACCCCGCATATTCCTAGAAATAACTGTTAAACAAAATAGTTGTAAATTTTTTATTAAAAATGGAGGGAAAAGATGAACACGAGTCTTACTTAGAAATGAATGATTCGAGTCCATAAAGATCAATTCATGCTTTATGTTTAACAATTATTCGTTGATGAGAAGGCTATCGACCGCTATCCTCTATATTGTTGATGAATCCATTTTAACAATGAAAAAAATAATCTCAACAGGTTTGTTGTCATTATTTGTAACTATATTATATTCGATGGACTCTCCTAAGAAGAGCCAAGTCCTTGAATACAAACCTTCAAGAAGGATGACTAACGAATATAATTTTTACAACCGATAAGCGTCGTTAGTTAGTGAAAGGGAACGCTTTACTATTGCTATTATCGATAATTTCTTGTAATTAATATATTCATGTAGTATGACAAGGATAGATCATCGTAACATATGTACATCATTTAAAATTGAGTACATGTCATGTCTATCTTAGCCTTGCATATTTTCTTAAAATCAACCTTTAAAGAAAATATACCTAAATGATCAACCACATAGGCAGGGCAAAGGTGAACAAGATTCTCACACAAGTATTAAATGACGAACTTCTATTGCATTGATCAAATCTTTCTGATATACTATTTTTTATTTCCCATATTCATGGTTTCTATTTTGAGTATCCCCAATGGTGTGTTTGATAAAAAAATTGGACTAGGAATAACAAAAATATGGGTCTAAGTGCTATATGTGCATGTAAGCCTCTCTCTAATCCTTGAAGCTAGTTTGGAAAGATAGCCATGAAAAAAAAGGGGTGACCTTCTTCCAGATGCTAATTGCATAATTAATAACATGACTAACGACTAGAATTTTTGTCAATTAATAAATGTATGAATCAATAAATTAAAGTGCTGGAACATTATTGATCCATTGCTAATGAATTCAATAGTACTAAACTAATTTTTGGATACAACTCTCATATTATTGCTAACGCCACCATCAAAAATCTTGTGTGAATAAAATTCCTTTTTATGCTTTCATTAATTATAGATTGGACCTTAAATCTTATATATTGGGAGGCTACTAAATAGGCAGATTTTATAGAAAATAATGGGACTGAAAAAGAGTTTTGTGATAATATTGGAAATAAATATGTTGATTTCCCAGACTCATCACCTTTTCCAATAAAGGTCGATATTAAAGCCCCTAGCAAGCTTGTATTAATTACAAGCATGTGATGGCATAGTCACTCCATATATTTACTGATCCACTTTCCTTATTTTCACACATTTTGGGTTTATTTCATTGGATTTAATTTCATCTTTCATGGCCTTTCCAATGTTTCCTTTCATGCAATTTTTTTGTGGTGCATGAAATGGGATTTTATACCAAAATTTTGTGTCACCGTTTGAAATCAATTTTTGGATTGAATCAGATCAAGACATGGTTTCTATTGAGGGAGTTCTTAGAGATGATTATCTTTCATCTGGAGGGACATCTAAGGGTAAATGCGAAGTTTCTTTGATGTTCGTTTGTCATCTTCTTATCATACACCCAACGAAGGATTGGGCTTTGGAGATGGGTTGTCACTGGATCAAGCTAGTGTATAGGGTTGGCATGGAAGTGGAAATGGAAAAAACCATGAGTACATCGTGGCCTTTTCTTTCGAGGATCATTATAAATAGGAAGGTTTGGTGGATGTGGCCATTTTTTGAGTTGTACAAACGGTTTGACGTCCTAATGTGATTTGTGTTTGGTGTGTCCAAATGGGGTGAGACACTGAGGGGAGGACATAGTTCACTTCCCTTTCCGACCTAGAAGATATGTTTTCTTCAACGTAATAGGAACCGAAACATTGGGATATTATTCTCTAGAAAATTCATGAGGCATACAATTGGTTAAAGAGTTGGGTTACTATTGGAAAAGAGCATATTTTTCTGGAACCACCTACGGAAACCATTTCCATCCCCATTAAATTAGAGGTTACAGAGGTGTCATCTAATTCAAATAAATAAATTATTCTAAAATAGGTTAGCTCGTAACTTTGTTTTGGTTTTTATATAGTCTTGTAAGTTCCATTGTTATTGAATCATCTTATCTCTGTCTTACTGGTCTGGTTTTTTTATATTCCTAACCACTTTTGTTTTTGGCATATACCCTTGCATTTTCTCACCAAATGATTGTTGAATCGTTCGGGTTTTTTAGACTGATCCTCTCATTGTATCTGTAATGTAAAGGGAAAGGGACCCTTTAACCCTCCTTTAGTTATAAAAAACAAGAAATCATTAATAAAAGTTTTTGTTGTGTGTTGCACTAAGAAATTTCAATAATTAATCGCTATTAAATTTGGTTTGTTTGAAGATGTCAATTTGTTTCTAGAAATGAAGACTAGTGGCTGCTAACATCAATATATTATAGGATATATTTTTGTCAATGTAAAAAATAATTTGTATAGCTTTAGGATAGAGGAGATAATAATGGATTGATGGCTATCTTCTTGTCACTCTAAAAAATAGATTTGAGTTAAGTTCATCATTGTGGAAACAGGAGGTCTTCATTGTCAAAGGATGTGGAGGTATTTGAGAAAGGAATAAATTTATCTCTATCTTTCCTAATAATAGAAGATACTGTAAATGGATTTATTTCTCTTACAAAAACTCTCCTACAACAATTTGTCTGGGGAAATTCCTGTCATTAATAATTTTTCATTTTTCCTCTAGATTGGTGTTGATATAAACACAATTTCTTTGCGTAGCAAGTCAGTTTTGTTTCTTATGGTTTTGGATATTAGATTAACTAATGCAAGAGATAATAGTTGTCTTTTAAATGGTTCATGTTCTAGAGATATTCTTCTATTGTTATCGAAAATTTGGCAAACTTGGAATAGTATGATGTTTTCTAACAAAATTGTGGCCCAATGCAATGAAAAACATCTATCTCATAATCAATAATCGTTTGCATCTAGTAGAATTCAATACTACTATTATGCATAATTATATGTTTTTACCATTCAAAACATCCAAAGGTATTACAAAAGGATCTACAAACAACATGGAGCAAGGTGTATACACTAACATGGCTAGACATGATTTCATATTGTATAGATTATCAAACAACACATCAGAAAGAAATATATTATTACAATTTATTTATTGACACATCTATTTGTTACATTTAGGTTCTCCAAGGTTGGTCATACTGCACATGAACATGGCTCTTTACATGTACGAAAACATAATGACAATCACAAAAATATAAAAGAGAAATATGTAATTGGCTATGGTGCTACAAGTACTATTTATAACTGTGATATAAAGAATTCTAAGCCAATTTCTATAAAGAGAATGTACAATCACTACCAACTAAGCTTGCTTGCATTTGAAACTAATGTGGAAACAATTAGAAGCATCAACATTAGAATCTTGAGAGTCTACATGGATGTTCACTTTCTCCACTTGGAAACCTAATGTTTTATGATTACATGGTAAACAAAAGTCTATGGGACATCCTACATGGTGAGTAAAATGATTATGTTATGAAGAAAAATGGATCATATGTACATTGTAGATTCATTTTTGAAATAGAATCATCTAATCAATCTCTAACCTTCATATTAAAATGGATTGTTGGAAAATCTAAGTGTTTTATTAATTTTTATTTTTGTATAGGATCATCAAAGAAGATTAAGCTAGACTAGAACACTTAGATAGAGATTTATCTTAGTACTAAAGAAGGATAGCCATATCTTCATTATGACTGTAACCCACACATTGTTCATGGGATGTGAAGACTTAAAACATTCTTTTGGATTATAATTTTGACGCACATTAGTCAGACTTTGGAAATTCCAAGTGCATTTCCTCGGCCAAAAATCACACCTCTACATATGTTATGGGTACCATTTGTTGCATTGACCTAGAATATGTAAGAACATCAAGGCTTAATGAGAAATATGATGTAAACAGTTACAGGATTTCTCTTCTAGAGTTTTTGATGGGAAGGAAGTTGTGGCCAATAACTCAAATCTTCCAAAGTTGGTAAGATTTCTTTTTTAATCTTCATTTGGAGCTTACATTGTACATTGTTTAAGTATTTTTAATGTTTTTTGTCTGGAGAAATCAAATTTGGGTGGAATTGTCTTTGACATTGGCTAGTGAACCTATATTCTATCAAAATAAAATAACAACACAGTCATGGAAAATGTTGATACATAATTTGCAACAACCTGTAGGGATCTTGGGATTGTAAGAAAAAAATCTAGTTGGACTTTATTTACACCAAGAAACAACCATTTGTTCGACCCACCATGCATGACGTATCTAGATTTCTAAATTTGACATCGCTAGTTCCTTGTCCTATGAAAATTCTTGGTATCCGAATGAGCCCATTGACCCTAGTAATAATTACATGAGGTATTTGGATGGATATGCATATGGTAAACACAACGATGTTACAATTAGCATGAGATGCACTTAGATAGGAATTTTTTTGTGAGATTTAGTGAGGTGATTCACAAAACACTTTTTGACTAGAAAAAGATGTGCACAAAGGTGTTGTGAAAAAAAAAATCATCCCCCGGAGTCCTCTCTATCCAACGGTGTTGGATGGTCTACTTTTCTCAATGGCTGAGCCAATTTTCAAGTAAACAATGACCAGTTTTAACCTATTAACCCATATTTTTTCCATATTACTTCAAACCACTTTGAACCCTTAAAATAGAAAAAAGTGTGCCCAAATTTCTTTTGAAGGGGAAAAATTGAGTTTTGGGAATTTTTTTCCTTTTCCACTTGCCCAATAGGATTGTTTTCATCATTGTTAAATCAATCCACTTCCGATACTAGTAGTAGTACAATCTTCTGTTGTTGTCTACTCGTAAATACTAGTCTCTACTTTGATAGCACCTCCACTGCTACTTTACTCAACACTATTTGTATCCAAAGTGGTAGTCCCATTCAAGAGGAAGCAAAGGTATTCATGTTTTTGCAAATAAAATTGTCCACAAAAGGCAACCACTCCTCATATAATATTTACAATTGTATATGTATGAATTTGTAACACATTTGAAATGTACAGATAAAACCTTTCAATGTAAAGATGATGACAGATCAGTTGTGTTATTTCTTGACTCACAAAGAATACAATTGTGGAACAATGAGTCTTTTGAATGATGTAAACTATAAAATATTGGTTCAATGTATCTCGAGGGTGTAAGACAATGTTTCTCACAAATAATTTTCTTGAATTGTGTCAAGGATTATTTCATTTTCTTTCTCACGGAAGTGACTCATCGTTTATATGGAGAATGGAACAATTTACAAGCATAAATTCTACTATCTTTTAGAGTAATAGAATTTGTGATATATTGTTTTCTTTTAATGATTACTCAAAGTTATAGTTTATAATAATAAACACTAGTGAACTTAATGTCATGTACAATCTAAGAAAATAATACTTGAGTTGTTACAAGGTATATTTTCGGGGTGAGAACATAATTTTATGGTAAGTTCCACCAAAAATCAAAATAACACTACTAGCATTTAAGGCCAGTGTCAAATTTAAGGATTATGCACATAATAAACATTGAAAGTGTAAGCCTCACTCTTTCAAAGTTTGAGAATCACACTTTGAAAGTGCGAGGCTCACACTTTCAAAGTGTGAATCTCAAATTTTGAAAGTGTGAGACTCCGATTTTTAGAGTGCAAGGCTCACACTATGAAAGTGCGAGATTCTTTGATTTTTCAAAGTGTGGCTCACACTTTGAAAATTTTGATAGCCTCACATTTACAATAGTTAGTGACCACTCACCTTACATCAAGGCTCATGACTTATAATAGTTAACGACCGCTCACCTAAATACAACGATCTCACCAAATAAATAGTCACTGACTAATAATGACTCTAAATTTTCTTTTGCAGAATTTATTGTTAATGTTTTTATTTATTAATCCAACGGGATCATGCCTTATAATAGTTAGCAGCTACTAACCTTACAATACTGCCAACATTGAAAATCTAAAAAATGGTGAAATTGGAATCCAATAATAGCTAAATCAGGATCCAATTATAGCGATATTGGAATCCAATAATAGTAAAATTGGAACTAGAATAAGTCCAATAATGACAATATTGGAATCCAATATTGCTACTAATGGATTCCAATAATAGTAATAATGAAATCCAATATAGACAAAAATGGAATCCAATATACGTAAAAATGGAGATGGATTTCTTCCAATACTTGAAATACTAGAGTCCATATTTACTGGAATATGTCTATATTTAGTGAAATAAGTGTTGTAAGATATAGTCTAATATAGGCTTAGTTTTTTGTTGATGTAGGGTGGGCAAGATGAGTGATTATAGGACCATTGTTAATCATGAATATCCTAAGAAAAGTGTCTTCCATATCATAATATGTGCTAATAGACCCAAAAGGTAAGTGTGTATACCATTGGAGAGCATCATCAATAAGACTATGGTGAAAGGATTTAAGTAGAAATTGATCATTAGAATAGGTATCCATAACTAGATGATAATTCTTGAGATGTAAGTAAGGATTACTAGTTCCATCAAAGCAAGTGAAAGTAGGCATGAAAAAATCCTTAGGAAAAGTTGAATTATGAATTTTCTTAGGAATAGGATTTTCATGAAGAGAATTTTTATCAATAGACACATAATAGGATTTTATTTCTAAAGTGAGAGATTGGACATGATATTGTAATTGGCCAACAACATGCATGAGTGATAAGATATCATGTGATGGAATGGTAGGTGATAGAAGAGGCACATTGAGTGGTTGAACCTTTCCATTGTGAGTTATCATTGGAATTTGTGAAGGAATAGTTGATGTAGAAGGAGGTGTAGATGATGGAGACTCAAGAGGAGTGCAAGATGGAACCTCCGGTGAGACTATGAGAGGTGCACTGATAGGAGTATAAATAGGAGGTGAAGAACATAGAGGCTCGATAAGAACACTAGATAGAAACTCAGGAGTGGTAATGAGAGGATTAGAATCATCATACATGACATTGGAAGTAATCTCAGAAGTAGAAGAAGTAGGGTAGAAAATTCACACTTAGTAATATGTAAAGAAGGAACATCTTGAATAATATGCTCATGATCAAAAATGGAATCTATGTCACTATCATCAACACGAAATAAGTAGAAGAACTAACAAGAGATACATCATTATAATCATTAGAAACAATATGAGATAAAACATTAGGTTCATCTTGACTATGAGTAGAAACAATATCATGTACATTTGCATTTACATTTTCAGAAATAGAATTACTTGCATCTAAAGGAGAAAACATATCACCAAGAAAAAAATCTATAACATTATCATGCAAGTCAACATTGGACACAAAATCTATAGCAGTATGAGATCCTATGGGATAACAAGGTTTGCATTGCGTAAAATTTTGTACATCTTCAGGTGTAATTATGTGAAGACCATATTCATTAGGAGTAGTAGTAGGAAGTTGAGCTTCGCTAGAACAGATATTGTGATGAGTTTTGTTATCAGTTTGAGCACATTGATAAAGAGTAATAAGTTCAGCCAAAACAGCCTCATCATCAAGGATAGGGTTCACACTTTCACGAGACATGGATTTCCTAGGAGGAGAAGGTTGATTTTTGGCCATGAGGATCCTAAGGAAGCAAGTTCAACTATGAGCAGGGTTCACCAAATGATTTAACAAAATATGATTTTGATTTGTTAAATTTAAATATGTAAATGCTACAAATGATCAATAAATTCTATGATACAAATATATAAGCTGAATAAAATCAAAACGCTAAGTGCAATAGAGAAGGAAGAATGACTTGGCTGATAATCTCTAAAATCCCAAAGTTTCGGATGTTGGAGAACTGGTAAAAAGAACTAAGAAACCATCACAACACCTCATAGAAAATTGTAGAAGTGTTGTATGTGTCTGGAATAAGGTTCTTGGTTTGGTAATGTGTCCCATATGTTTTATAATCCCTCTCTTGGTGCTGTGGTATGTGCTTATGTAATAGTGTAATTAGATTCACTTGCACCAATGATGCCAAAATAGCGGGCTATGACTAAATAGAATGAAAACTACGTGATGGAACAAAAGAAACCCCTCCTATGTAGTGTATGTAAATATAAAAATCCTAAATTCTGCAGTCTCTTTGTATGTATATATCTCGGTAGTTGTCATCCGTTAATAATGATATGTATGATGTGTTTATATTAGGATCTCTTGTTTAAATTTCGACACTAGTAACATGGCATGGTGACTAGGATCTCAGGATAAGAAAAGGATAACTAAAAAGACCAACCATAAATGTCAAGATAAGAAAAATAAATAAGCAAGATAGGAGTGCCCAGATCTAGACACAAGAACCTAGGCACTAGTGTCCAAGTCAGACACTACTATACTAGAATAAATGATGAAAAATGTGAAAATACAAATAGACAAGGATCCCTATGACCTGACCAAAGAGTAATGTGGGATAGATAAAAGCAGAAGAGGTGATAAGTATAAAATATTAATATAAAATAAGATTATGAAATCAAAAAGGGAGGGACAAGGGGGATGTGTTACTAGTGAATACCCTTTTCGCTCAAGACCCATATATGAAACATCATACTTACTGACATAGTAATGTAGTAGTAAGTGTGTGATTTTGTGTCGACAATTAGTTTATCATGAATGAGAAAATTATTTTAAAATTTTTGGGCTCATTGCGTACTACCGTCTCTTTAAGAGTTTTAACTTTTCACACAATGTGCAATGATTTTTCTTGGAGTCCCTTATTCTTGTGTTGAAGTACACATAGTTGACATTTTTTCTTTCAGCTACTCCTTGAGATTTCTTTCCGTGTCCTATAGAATCTTGCCTCATTATTGTTCTATAGATTTTTGGTACTACCTCTCTAATAATCTTCAATAAATAATCCTTAGCTTGAATCTCATACGTATTCTAAGTTGTCAAAAGAATTGGATCTCCATCCTCATATGGGAAAGTATGAATGTTGTCACTTAGAAATTCAATTAGTGGTTCCTATGTGCATGCATTCAATGAAAAGGAAAAGACCTTTTTGGAGTAATTTGTTCTTATGGTATTCTTGAGATTGATCTATTGGAATGATTCATAATCATTCTTCCCCTATTGGTATTGTGTACACATATATTTCTTGTCGAGACTAGGGTAGTGTTATACTTCTTCGTCTTCCTCTACCAGGACTTGTTCTTGCTCCCGTATTGGATTTTTTCCTTTACTTGCTTGGGTTTACTCAATCTCAACTTCTTTTTCATGGTGAATTTTTTATTCATGACCTTTACCATTAATGTTTATTCTCTCAACCTCCTATGGAATATCTTCAATTTATATCCCCATGGGGTGACTTAATCACCGATGTTTTTGGTTTAGTAGGACTAGTGTACTTTGTATGTTGTTCTTGTCATGTCCCAATGCTTATCCTGGATGGGTGATTTTTTTGTTGCTAATTAAACATGTGCATTCTTATGGATTGGTTTCTCTATAGGCTCGGTGCTTTGAGTGTTCAATGGAATCTGTTCTTGTTCTTCATGTCTTACAATTATCCCATGCCTTGGGTTTAGCCTTTTCCTCTTTGTAGGTTGGTCTATCATCGTGTTCATCCTTCCTTTTTTGTCTTGTACATGAGCTACATTCTTGACACATTCCCACGCTCCTCGTAGTTCATGTTTGGAAATAAAAATTTCTTCATCTATCTCTCATATGTTAAGTGTTCCTTGGTAGCATTTTTCCTAGGATGTAGATAAAAGAAAAGTTTCTACGCTTCATTCTTTACCCCAATATTAATATATTAATAAATGTGTGGAAATGTGGGTGACAAAGAAGTATGAAATAAATTATGGATGCACACATTCTATCATACATTATATGTATGGGTGTGAACATGGTACATTGGTTGAGATGAAAAGATAAACATGTTGTTGGGAAAGACTAACTCAATGGTTCCTTCATACATTTTCCTTTGTATCTCCAATTCCGTATTTTACACCTATGCTCTTGTAGAAGACATAATTTTGGCACTACACAATGATATTGGTTTCATGATATAAAAAAACATTTACTGAGGATGATGGGGACAATATATCTAGTGACAAAGAGGAAGTAACATCTAAGCAACAACTTTACATGAAAAAAGTAAAAGTAAAAGTTGTGCGCAAAATAGCCAATGAAGATGAAAATTATCATTTAAATGTAGATGACTCTTATGGGTCGACAAGATTATGGATAGAAAGGAACAAGGGAATCAAACATAGGATGAACCTTTCAGATCCATACACATTAATATTGATAGTGATGATAAAACAAATATGGAAACCATATGAGACTATTGGAGTAAACCGTAAATCACCAAGATTGTTGAGTTATTGCACGATTATGAAGAAATATTTCCACGAGGCTACCATGAAATGAAGGAACTACAACCATCATTAGGAATGATGAATATAAAATTAATATAAGTGGGTAAGCCAATCATATTACACCCACATAAAATGAATCCTAATCTAAGACTAAAAGTAAAGCAAGAACTTGATAATATGTTGGTCGCATGAGTCATCATACTCATCAAATAATTTGAATGGGTAAGTCCTATGGTGATGAAAATCAAGAAGGATGAGCACATAAAATTTTGTGTGGATTACTGCACCTTGAAATCTTTTTATAAAATTTATCCCTTCCTTACATGTTTTACATTGAAAAGTTTAGAAGGCGTAATAGGCGGGAAATTATACCTTCAGATATACGATGAAAAATACAACAAAGATGAAAATTATGTTGGCATGTAGGCTTAATAGGTTTTGCCATTGATGAAAAAACAAATTAGTGAAAAATTGTATATTTTAGGATGATTTCATGATGATGTATGAGGTGCTAACATGATGGTTTAGATTTCTATCAGCTATTACAGTGAGATTGTGAGTGCATACTTGCTCAAAGTAAGCCTATACGAGGTGCGTAGGAGGTACAATTTGATAGTGAGAGCTTCATGGATGTTGGAGAAGCATTTTTAAATGAATAATAATATATTTTTATGGTGCTTGAGCACTCACAATAGTGGTATGGTACATATATAGGTACATCTCTATGTTACAGGTGCTCATTGGGAGCATGTATGCTTGCTTGGAGGTGTGATAGAGTGAATTAGAGATATATGAGCTCATAGAAGCATGAAATAAGGTATATAATGATGTATGAGGTATGTTATTTTCATTTTCAAAGATTCCTTGTCCATTTCTTGCATTGTTTCAGTTGGTTCTAGTTGCTACTATGAGATTCTAACATGTAAGCATAGGTAAGCATTAGTGAGTGGAGAGATTGAGCCATCAAATTGACATTATGATGATTGGATATTTTTGAGGGATAATTCATAGTCATCTCACGAAAAATTCAGGTTCTCATGATGAGTATTTTGTTAGTTATATATGTTTTGGTGAGATAAGGTGAAAAACAATACAAAATCCATCTTGAAATGCAACTTCAGATGCTCGTTTTGAATCATGTGCTTTACATGGGAACTTTTAGATGTTAGGGAAGATTCTAAGGTGAGTTAAGAAGGATTCATAAGAATAATGAGGTCATTTTATCTTCACATTTTTATGAATGAATGTTAAGAAGGTAAAGAGGTCAAAAACCCTAGTTAAACCCTAGCTAGGAGCAGTTTGCAAAAGGTTAAGTATAATGATGTAGTTTTGATTGATAATGGAATATTGATGACTGGATGTTGAGAGGACTCCTAAGGATTTCCATAAATTTATGGTTGAGTTCATGGTGATATATGGGCCCCACCTAAAAATAGTAATGTCTGGAGAAGAAGATTTTAGGACAAGATAGTCCAAAGGAGTAGCATGTAAAATTTAATTTTCATGATTATTGGGAGATAATATTTATTTCCATGAAGTTTCAGGACATAACTATGACGTTTCATAAATTTTTGAGGTCAAAACAGGTTGATTGGTCAAAGGGTAGTTTTGGGATCTCAAATAGCAGGGTCTAGTGTTCGGCCATAATTTGAGTTATAGATGGAATTTTAAATTTATTCAAGTTATGTTGGAAAGAGGATTAAGAGGGATTTATATATGGATTTCATCATTGATCAGGGGATCATTTTTGAAAGTTCCCTAGACATCCCTAAATGGTGGAAGTGCAGAAGATCATCTCAAGATCTTTCCAACGATTGTGAGAATGTGACAAACGGACATCGGGAGCTCTAGATATGTTTGGTCAAAGTTTAGATAGCGGGAAAGTCAACTCTAGTCAACTGGTCAATATTGGACCAATCACACTGTGACATGTGGCTTGCCACCACTCATTGAATTCGCTCAATTTTCCTATCGGGAGACGACAAGTGGACTACATGATGACCGAGTTAATTAATTTCGATACCCCATGGTATGGGTCAAATTTTTATTTATTTGGTAAGTCCACTTACACACCATTCCAAATGCCACACACACACACACACACACACATATTAATGTTTATACATTAGTATAAACCACCAACATGCCAAGGATCCACATAGTGGATAAGCGGTGGAAGCTACCACGTGGAAGGAGTTGAAGTGGTGTAGGGGGGCTAACCCATGCGTGGAGATCCACGTAAATGAAGGGGTGGCTAAGGTTTAATTAAAACACTTAGCAAAAATAAAGGGGGTGCCTAATGTGGGATATACCCACTTAACTAAGTAAGCCACTCCCTATGGGATTTTTATCCCATTAAATATACAACACCACCCAATTTCAGATTAAACATGCTAATCCGCCACTATGGGATTTAATCCCTTATCAAATGCTATGCTGCCCTATTTGGGATTTAATCCCATCAACTATGCTATGGGCTATGGTATTTTTAGCCTAAGGATAATATGTATTGCATTTTTTTAAGGGCCCTAATTTTGTATAAATAGGGAACCCATTTGCATTGTAAAAAAACACACACACACACACCCCAAGCTTATTATTTGTTAAGCTTATTGTGGGGACACACAGACCCAAGCTTATTATTTGTTAAGATTATTGTGGGGACACACCCGAGCTTATTATTTGTTAATCTTTTTTGTCAGGTGTGTCAACAAATTTTGTCTATTGGCCTATTACTTTAGGCAATAGTAGACTAAATATTGTGATTGGGAGTAAATTATAAACTACCTAATAGGCCCATTGAACCACACCAATTACTTGCAAATCCTCGATTGTCGACCGGAGTGATAGCGTCACATTGATAGCGTCAGGAAGGCCGATTGAAGCCAAAGGAAATTGTGCATCAGGAAGGTGAAGAAAAATTCGACTAATCATCGGAGGTTTTTCAAAGAACGGTGTACTTGATAGGTAGGTAAAATTCCATTAGGTTTTCTTGTGAAAGTACTATTGTAACTTACAAGTTTTGATTAGTGGAATGGTTCGACCATGAACCCAGAGACATAGGCAATTGCCAAAATCCATAATCAATCTGTGTGCAATTGTCATTATTGTCTTGCATTATTTTAAATTGATTACTTAAAAGGAGTAAATTATCATAAAATAATTAAAGCCTACAAGGGTCCGAGATCAGGTAGTAATAATCTAATTATTTTCGGATCAAGTTTGGTATTAGAGCTGGTTTAGCTCCATATTTTTTTTTCAGTAAATCTGATTAATGAGTGATTGCTTCAAGATTGGTGTAGTTGGTTCAATTTGTGTGAACAAGGTACAAGTGCACTATGGGAAAGATGTCTAAACAGGCAAAGCTCGAGGAAATTGAAGCTTATAATCACCAGATCCAGGAAGAGAACTCTCTCCTGCGATCAATGTATTACTCCTTGGAAGAGGAGAATGCTCGTTTGAAATTGGAACTAAAAACCAAGGATGAGCTCTTGGCAAGGTTGTAATGTGGTGATCAGAGGAAGGAAATACCTTCAACTTCAGATGCAGAGGCCATGGTAGATGACTGCACTATAAGTTGTTCACCACTGGAATCTTCTTCTTCCTCCCATTTGGTTTCGGATTCAGGTAATGAAGTCTTTCGTTTGTTTGAAAAGCATACTAGAGGCATTGGATCCAAATTACTAGATAAAATGGGATTTGATGGAAGAGCCCTTGGTAAAAATGGCCAAGGTATTTCTAACTCAATACAGGTCGAGGATCATCCTCGTTTTGCAGGTTTGGGTTTTCCTAGTGTGGGAATGGAAATTGGAGAATGGTCCAAGAACGCTGATGGGAGACAAGCTTCGAAAGCAAAGTGATTACCCCAATAGTCCTGCAAGAATATTCTGAGAAGGAAAGTTGTGCTTCGTCGTCATAGATAGGATGTGGTAAGAGAAATAAGTGAAGAGGTAATGAGATTCCACCTCTAGTTTCTTACCATAATCAAAAGCATAATAAAACTTCTGATCCACTTTTTCAGCTTAAGAAGTATGCTTATGATTTTCAGAAGATGTGGAATTCCTTTCCATGTATTTTTTTTGGATTGCATAATCATTCAGTGGCCATATGCTGGAAGAGAAGAAGGAAGCGATGAAGAAGAAGTTGATGTCGTTCATTAGGAACAAGGCAAATCAGAGAGACCAATCTCGTCATACAGAGTCGAGAAATGGCAAAAAGAGTTCCTCATCTCAAAAGGAGTTTAAGAGGAATTTTTGTGCTCATTGCCAGAGGAATGGGCATCAAGTGGAAAATTGCTAGAAACTACATCCATCTCGCCATCAGAGTAATGGCAAGCGAAAGATGGAATGGAGGCCTATTGTAAAGGCAAAGGAGGTTTCTACTTCACCACCAGTTGACAATTCAACCGAGGACCAGGTAATACCTGAAAGTGAAAGTCCTTTAAAATGGGTAAGTCAATAATTTTTCAATTATATATTGCATAATTGATTAATGGATCGTATGTAGTATTAAGTTTGGAGATCACATTTTGTGAGAAAAAGCGAGAGAAATTTTTAAAATACTCAAGTGTATTTTCTTACTTAGAAAATTTTATTAATTCTCCAAACATATCTCCTAATCAGCTAAATTGAGCATTGTTACAGCTTGGATACGAGAATTAACTCATATAAAGCTTGGAGATTGATCTACCATTTGTGCAGACAATAGAGCTCTCAAAAGATCAGCTTGGAACTTCATTCTGTGTAGAGGCATTGTGACCGTGCAAGAGAATGGTAGCTGAATCATCGTTGGCATTGATGTCAGGTCGGAACTTCATTCTATGTAGAGGCATTGCGACCGTGTAGTAGAATGGTACCTGATATTAGTATGTCAACAAGAGGAGCTCTCAAAGGATTAGCTCGGAACATCATTCGGTGTCAAGGCATTGTGACCACACATACGAATGGTAGCTGATCAACAGACTTAGCATCGTGCATCGGAGGCTCGAGGTCTTGAAAAAGGCTTAGCATCATGTATCAGAGGCATTGAGGTCTACAGAGACTTAGCATCGTGCATTCGAGGCTCGAGGTCTTGAAAGAGGCTTAACATCATGTATCAGAGGCATTGAGGTCTATAGAGACTTAGCATCATGCATTGGAGGCTCGAGGTCTTGAAAGAGGCTTAGCATCATGCATCGGAGGCGTTGAGGTCTATAACAGACTTAGCATCGTGCATCGGAGGCTCAAGGTCTTGAAAGAGGCTTAACATCATGCATTGGAGGCATTGAGGTCTGTAAAGGGACAAGGCATTGTCCATCACCGACATCGAGATCAATCAAAGCTCTACGTAACATGGATTTCCTTCAAACTAGTTTGGATTTTGTCACAGAGTTAACTCAGAGCCAGGAGTTGTGTTATAGAGTAAAAGAAGATCCTTGTTGTCAGATATCAAGAAGCTTAGCACCGCACAAAAGGAGCGTTGAGGTTTCATTCAGAAACTTAGCACCATAAAGCGGAGGCGTGGAGGTCTTCTTCGGATATCAGAGTGGTGCAAGAAGCATCGTGGGCCCATAACCCATAGGTCCCAGGATCGGAGCAGAGTTGTCGAAGTGAGAAGGTTGGAGGAGAAGACCCAAGGGTCTACTACAACAACACTTCGAGGTGGCAGCAGAGTTTTTCAGATTCAAGACAATATGGAAGATTTTGGGACAAAAAAACTTTCTCGGTGGCAAGGCAGGGGATCATTTTTGAAAGTTCCCTAGACATCCATAAATGATGTCAGTGTAGAATATCATCTCGAGAGATTTTCAACGACTGTGAGAACGTGACAAATGGCAATCGGGAGCTCTAGATATGTTCGGTCAAAGTTCAGACATAGCAGAAAGTCAACTCTGGTCAACTGGTCAATATTGGACCAATCGCACTGTGACACGTGGCTTGCCACCACTCGTCGAATTCACTCGATTTGCCTATCGGGAGATGACAAGTGGACTACATGATGACCGAGTTAATTAATTTTGATACCCCATGGTATGGGTCGAAATTTTATTTATTTGGTAAGTCCACTTACACACCATTCCAAATGCCACATATATATATATATATATATATATATATATATATATATTAATATTTATACATTAGTATATAATATTAATGTTTATACATTAGTATGCCAACCAAGGATCCATGTAGTGGATAAGCGGTGGAAGCTACCACGTGGAAGGAGGTGAAGCGGTGTAGGGGGGCTAACCCATGTATGGAGATCCACGTAAATGAAGGGGTGGCTAAGGTTTAATTAACACCTTAGCAAAAATAAAGGGGGCGCCTAATGTGGGATATAACCACTTAACTAAGTAAGCCGCTCCCTATGGGATTTTTATCCCATTAAATATACAACGCCACCCAATTTCAGATTAAACATGCTAATCCACTATGGGATTTAATCTCTTATCAATTGCTATGCCACCCTATTTGGGATTTAATCCCATCAACTATGCTACGGGCTATGGTATTTTTAGCCTAAGGATAATATGTATTGCATTTTTAAGGGCCCTAATTTTGTATAAATAGGGAACCCATTTGCTATTAAAAAAACACACACACAACCCAAGATTATTATTTTTAAGCTTATTGTGGGGACACACAGACCCTAAGCTTATTATTTGTTAAGCTTATTATGGCGACACACCCGAGTTTATTATTTGTTAAGCTTTTTTTGTGAGGTGTGTCAACAAATATTGTCTATTGGCCTATTACTTTAGGCAATAGTAGACTAAATATTGTGATTGGGAGTAAATTATAAACTACCCAATAGGCCCATTGAGCCACACCAATTAGTTGCAAATCTGGATTGTCGACCGAGGAGTGTTAGCGTCGCATTGATAGCGTCGAGAAGGCTGATCAAAGCCGAAGGAGATTGTGCATTAGGAAGGTGAAGAACAATTCGATTGATCATCAAAAGTTTTTCAAAGAACTGGTGTACTAATAGGAAAGTAAAATTCCATTAGGTTTTCTTGTGAAAGTACTATTGTAACTTACAAGTTTTGACTAGTGGAATGGTTCGACCATGAACCCGGAGACGTAGGCAATTCTTTGAACTCCGTAATCAATCTATGTGTAATTGTCATTATTGTCTTGCATTATTTTAAATTGATTACTTAAAAGGAGTAAATTATTGGAAAATAATTAAATCCTACAAGGGTCCGAGATCAGGTAGTAATAATCTTATTATTTTCAGATCAATCATGATGAGGTCATATGTAATGGTTTCTAGGGAATTCTTTGAGTAAGAATTTTTTTGGAAGTTTAGGATAGGATCTATTTTTGTGAAAGTTTGATGCTATTTGAAGGATGAGATGGATTGGGTGATGCTTCCTATTACCTGGAATGTGAAGAGGGATGAATTGGAAATATAATAAAAATATTTTGAATTCCTGAATGTTTGTATAATTGTATTTATGATCTAACCTTTGGAAACATTATTTTTGGCAAGTTTATTTGGTGAATGCAAATATTTCTATGATTTGAAGAGAAAGATGTTTCACGACTTATAACATGCTTATAAGTGTTCCAAAAGGTTCTACAATTTTTTTGAGTGGGTACATTACATGCATTAATTTAGTATAATTCATTTGGTGGCGGTATGAAGTTTCCAGTGGTACCGAAAGGTATAGGAAACAAATATTTTGAGAAATAAAAAGGACATTAGGCCCATTAAATGAAATAATATGATTGGTTCACATAAATTTTGACCATAGTTGATGTTTAAATGATATATTTCTCATTTTTATGAATATGGGAGTTTGAATAATCATGGTTTTGGAATGAGGAGAATTTTGGCATCCCAATGCATGTGTTTTGGTGATTTTGGTGCATGGAAAGTGTGTTTTTGCTAGGCTGACCCATATGGGTCACTTGTGGCTGTTATGAAAAATATATGGGATGTTTTTAATGATGCATGGGTTGAATTTTTCATGAGGGACTAACCTCCTTTGAGTTCTAATCAAGAAAAGGGTATAAAATGGAGTTTTTGGGCATAATAGTTCTAGCTTTTGAAACCCCTTTTATCTTCTTTTGAAGAACCCTTTTGCTGAAAAGAAAAACCCTTTGGGAATAGCATAAAAATACTGTAATATCATTCTAGGACAGCTTATGGTTGAGTTTCCATGGGGAGAATTTGAGCAAAGGAAAAGTTGGTGTTGTTTCCTTAAGGACGAGTTGGAGAAGGAAGACAAATTTGGGTGTTTGAGTTTGGATGCTATCCTCATAGCATGTTGATGATATTTGAAGGTTTATAAGGATTTTTCAGATCTGGTTTCTAATTTTGAATACTTTATCATAGTTGTATCTCATCATATGTATTCATGAGACATTGATTGTCTTAAGAGCTCTTTATTGTGTCATGTGGATCATTGTTGAAGACACTACTTTTTTAATATGATTTGAGAAAATATAAATACATGTGTGGATATTATTTTATCATTAATATATGTTTCTTTGAAATCATACTATGTTCCTTGCATTAATTTTACTTCATTGAAAAGGTTGAATACTTTGATGAGTTGTATGTGAGAATTTTTGTTAGGGTTTGAAGCAAATGTGTTTAAAAGTTTTTATTGGGAATTTATTCACCCTCCCCTATCAGTCCTTGTCACCTCCAAAAATTGGTATCATAGTAGGCCCTTAGAAGTAGCCTAACAAGCTAGAGGGAGATCTTTGGTGACAAGATGGCACCTGCAGATTTGGAGACTATTCAGAGTAATACCTTCTTGATAAGGAAATGGGTAGGTGAGCATGGTGATAAGATCAACAAGATGTCCATATCCAATGATTAGATTATCAAAGTCATGAAATCTCAAGTTGAAGAGGCCCTAGCTGAGTTGAAAATCAAGAGAGAAGAATGTCTCAAACATGAAGTTGAAAGAGAAGAAATAGTCAAGGTCCTAATGAAGCAACTTGAGGAGACACAAGATGAGTTGAAGATCAAGAGGAAAGAAGTAAATGATTTAAAGAAAGATATAGAAACCATGACAAGCAAGGTACTATATTTTCAAGAAATTTCAACAAATCTAAGTAAGATGTTTAAAAATCAAAAGGCCTATGGTGATAGGACAAGTTGAGGCTTCAATAAGGTCTCTTCCAAATCAGAAAATAATGAAGAAGAGTCAATTAAATGGTCAAATTAAAGAAGGAAGCCAAGAAAAGTAGAAATTTCAAGGCTTCCACCTCCTATAAGACCATCTATTACGCAGCCAAATATTTATAGGTATGATGTTTTTCATGGTAATTGTTACAAATGTGGTGCTTATGGACATAGGGATATTTTTGTAGTCCTAAGGTTGGAAAGAAGGATGATGGAAAAGGAAAGGGAAATTGTGAGAAAAGAAGGATCAAGAATGTCAAGACAAGAAGGAAGAAAAACTAGGCCAAAGGTATAAAGCTGAATGTTATATTTGTCATGAAAAGAGTCATCTTGCAAATACCGCAAGATTGAACCATCAAACTCAAGAAGGTATGTAAGAAATTTCAATGGATATTATTATTCTTGTAATGAATATGGTCATAAAGCTTATGAATGCAAAGGAAAAAAAGTGGAATGTTTTAGATGCCACAAGAAATGGTGCATTGCAAGGTTTTGTAATGCAGTTTAGTTAAAGAAAGAGCCTCAAATAACTAAGCCATAAACTCAAGAATACGAAAGGAAGGATGGAGCTAGTCAAAGTACTAAGGACTCCAAGGATGTGACTAAGATAAAGGAGGAATCTTCTGAAATAAATGAGAAGTCAGATAAAGAGGAGACAATCAAGTTTCAATAAGAGGTTTTGAGACCTAATTAGGTCTCTCATCAAACTCATCCATGATTAATGAAGTCTAGAATCTACCACAAACAACCTGGACATGTTGGCAAATCAGTTAGCCCGAGCTAAGAACTCACTCAAAGTGCACAAAGGTACCAAGCCCCTCTTTAGAGTTGTTTATGTAGGAAGTCAACATGTTGAAGATAAAACATACATTAAAAACCCTAACTAACCATAAAAATTCCATGCAGAGCAAATTCTAGATCTAGATATTAAAGAATCATGAATTAAATGATAAACATAATGAAATCAACCATATAAGAACAAGTTATAGTAATGTTTAATGCATTTATCCAGCCAATACACTCCATTATATTAAAAATAGTAAATATAGAAGCTTCTTACAATAAATAGTATCATAAGTTTATGCGTGTATAAGTTTTGGTAACATAACTCCATAATAGCTCATACACAATTTCTCTTCTAACTGCACAGAATAATGCATACTTATAGGGGTGGGGACTTTCCCTTCACCACTTACGCACCTCCCAAAAATAGTTCACATGCTGAAAATAGCCATGCACCTTTATGATAATATGCACACATGTAAGCACACTAATAATAGATCTCCTGAGTTAATTGGTAGAAGTAATCCTATTATTAACTTGAACTCATGCATTGCGCCTAGTAGATGCTCATCCTCAAAATAAAATTTTTGTTTCGCACAAGTATCCATCCCATTGTGTGCTCCACATGGTATCTCCAAAATAGCCCATAACCATGAAAATGGTTAAGTCCCCAAATCATCTTGTCCTGGCGTGTGTTTCCTTCCCTATCCTCTTGTGCCTTCAAATGCACCTTATTTATGCACACGAATCTTCTATGTGACCTCTCCTTAGTGTCATACTCTGTATGCCCAAAAGTACCCCACACTAAACTACATTTTCACCCCAGAATGGGGTTTCTTTCTAGAATTCCAAAACAATAAAGTCTCATCCTTCATTTCCTTTGAAACTTCATTATCTTCTATTATAGTCCTAATCCCGATCATTGCTTCTAGAGTTGCACATGTGTTCAAATATTTATTCGAATTCTTCACTCAACTTGTAAAGTTTGGAGTAATGCCTTGTAAGATAAAATATTTCTAACAATAGATGACTTGGCTATCTATGCTTCTTTTTTAGGATCCTTTCGCACTTGCATTCGAATTGGTCCATCCTCAAGCACTAAGTAAACTAATGTGTGAACACAATGCATAGCTGAAGGAAATGTTTCAGGGCACCTTAGGTTCTAGATGCGGGATTGCTTTCGGGACATAGTCACCAATTTCTTCGCCATGCTAATGAGAGGCCTCATTATTTTTCTTCGTAGATCCTTATCTCCTTTTAGATGCATTATTTCTATAGTTTTTTCCTTATTATCTTCAAGTAGCTCTCTAATAGTGGCAACCTCATCGATGTTCCTCTCTGACACCTTTGTATATACCTTAACCAAGGCATTTTTCACCCACTCATCAGAAATGAACATGCATTTTATAGTCATGTGCCTACTCTAAGGTGCCTTCTTCACTCTTCTTGACACACAAGAATCCTTGCATATATAAAAATGTGGCTTGTCCATGTGAGTCTACATGGACCAGGATAGTTGTTTCCTTACACATGTAGTGGCCATGTCTGGGTCCATCAGCTCCCACCCATATAACTCCTTCAGGTCCACTATGCTTTGAAAATGGGTGTGGATGATTTTTCTTGTGTCCTCAACATAGCCCATACTCAACACAAAGTGTATTCTTCACTTGTTCTCCTTGTTCTTGGTCCCTTAGGAACTTGAGCGCTAAGGTTTGGAGTTGGACCTTCGACATCCTGATTAGTGTCATGTACATGAGGCTACTCATGATCTGATTCTTATACCTCCTTCACACCTTCCTCTTCATCCTTCATGTACTCATCTTTGGGATCCTCCATATCTTTTAGCTACACTGGGGTTCTAGGTGCACTCTCTGTAGACTCCTCCACCTCCTCATTCAACTTTATATTTCTCCTCTTCTTCACAATTTCCTCTTTCAGAGGTGAGAGTCATGGTGATATTCTTACAGGATGTGGATTTCCCATGCCTTAGGTTTGTGTTCTTATGAATACCCTCTTAAAGCGGTGCTCTTCATGGACTGCTTCCACGTCTAAGTCCTCATCTCATTCTTTCACTTGAGATGGAGTATCCGCCACTCTTTCTCCACTCTACCTATGTGCTACCTCCGGCCTCTATGATCTAATGCTCCACTATATTTGTGTTCTTCTTCCTCCTCATCTACCTCTATAGGTTTTACAGGATTTGGAGCTAGAACGTTCTCCATTGTGTGCTTTCCCTTAGGTGGCCCAAGGAGCATGAAATCATTCTTTACATACTTGTTATTCTCCAGCTTAGGCTTAAGCTAAAGGTATATGAGCATAGATCCACTATCCCTAATAGGAAATCTTACTAGATTCATACTTATGACGTCTCGAGATGAGCATCTTGATAAAGGAAGTCCAGCCTAGATACACATATGTCTTCTTGAGGGTGGTAGTCATAGTCTACCTTGTATGCATTGAAGTTAAAATGACGTGCATCAGTAAATATATGAACTAAGGCTTCAAGTAGCACATTGTGAAGGCATATGGTAGTTTCCACAATAGTCTCCATGTCCCATCCTCATAGAAAACCACATGATGCACAAGTGTTGGTACACATGAACTATATTACCTTGCCCACAACTGAAGGTAGCTCCTTGGGAATGCGTCACTCCTCATCAAATGCCACATGAAGTCGGTCATACCACATCTTCTCCCTTTTCTTAAATAGCCCAATCATTGATCCCTCACATAAATATTTTTCAAACCTCTCCATGAGGGACTTCTTTTCCATGGGATACTCCTAGATCTTGTTCTTTAGCCCATTGGGAACTCAAATTTCTAAAAACAAAGAGAAAGGAGGATACCGCCAAAACTTATATTTTCTCCTGTGCACTCTTCCTCAACAATGGTGTTTGCAATATAGCCTGATAGGTTGTATACTACTCCCTAAGACATTTTCTTTGCAATGTGAAGCCACATGGTGTTTACCTATGACCATCTCTCTTGGTCATTTAACTTGGTTAGCAAATGCGCGACTTCCTTAACCAAAGGAAACTTCTTCAGTTTATCAATGTAGATTCTACGTGGACCCTTGGTATACCCCAACTCTTTTCTTATTTCTATAATTGTTGCTTTATCAGTTAGATCACTAACAAGGTCTACCCCTATGCCCTTCAATCCTGTTAGTGTTGAAACCAGGGATATTGTGATCCTAACCCTTCATACAACAAAATAAAAGAAGTTCTCATGGACTCTGCTTATTAGCCATTGGTATAAGGGTTCATATTTTCCAAAATATGAAATCTCATACAACTGATAAACTCCTACCTACTTCAATAATTTCTCCCCAACATCATCATACACTGGCATATCCTCCACCGTGTGCTTGTTGGTCTTCTTATTCAGCAACGCATCTAACTCTCCCTTGTTTTCAGAGGTACGGTGGTTGTAGTCACTTATCTTGCATCTGTGGATGTGGGAATCCCACTCTTGTCGACTTATTACTCCTTCTAGGTATTGCATCTCTAAAAAATTACTCTTGGGAGCAATTTCAACTTCATCTTCTACCTTCTTCTTTCCTTTTGTGCCTGTTGCAGGTGATTTCTTTGGTGCCATCATAAAAATCCCACCTTTTTTGTTTGTAATGAGAAAACTCAAACCCTAGCTTAAATCTATGTGCCCTAGCTTGAAACTACGTGCCCTAGCTCCTTTTCAATGCTTCTACTTTACTCAAACCCTTCACCAATGGGGACGTAAGCCTCTTCTGCACAATAGTCTACTCTCCACATCTGGTTTCACAACACTCTGCACCTCAACACAATTCACTCGGATCGATCGCACTTAGCTCGCTCAAATACTTGTGATCAAAAAGGTAAAAATCAACCCGTCATGTCCTTATATAGATTTTAAAAACGTTAGTGTATTTATTTCTCTTCACCTACACAAAATCCTCTCATTAATTTACCAATTTCACAATATCCACATGGTACATCTTCACTCCCCTTCTATAAACTTCTACTGCACCTTCTTACCTTTTGGCTACAAACTTATCTTCAAGACGCTTCCATGTTCCCGAGTACCTTACCACTTGCTCCTTCCCCTATAATTCTCCACGGCCGTTGCTTACCTTGCGTTATATTTTTCCCTCATTTATCTCCATCTATGGTCATATTTTTAGAGAAATATCCTTTCTAACAACTCCTTTCCACACTTAACTAGCACATGTAATAGTTTCATTCTCATGTGTACCTAGTTGTGAGTAACCACCCCACACCAATGGTATGTGCAGTCCTCTACGCATAAAAATTCTTCAAATGGTAATTATCTTCCAATGTGTAAATGCACTTATTACACAAAACACAAAACTAAATTGACAAAGCATAGCGATGAAGAAGGAAATACATTAAGGAAATACAGAAATGAAATCCTATTCTAAATGGAAACATTGCCTTATTACAAACACCAATAAGACTTATTTATAGTAGGGCTTCAGCCTACTCCCATTGAAGTAACCGGGTAATTGTATTCCATCAAGTGTCTCTAATTGAAAAGCATCTGATTCAAGTATATGAGTGATAACATATGGTCCTAACCAATGCACTTTAAGATTTCTGGATGGCGTAAAAACTTATAATCATAAAGAAGCACCATTTGTCCTATATCAATATTTTTGTCCCTAATGTGCTGTCATGCCATGCCTTCTACCTAGCCTTTTCCTACTTTGACTCCAACGTGTTATGGTGCACCTCTCATCCAACTGTATCAATTTATCAATTCTTTCTTCCAAATATTTCTCATCGGCTAGACCTCCAAAGTGCATGTAATACACAAAGAAGGTAACATGAATTCCATCAAAAGAACTGCTTCTACACCAAACACCAACTGAAAGGGTGTGGCTTGTTCAACCTCTTGTATGTTGTTTTATATGCCCAAATCATGGTAGAAACTTTATCATCCCAATATTTCCTTCCAACATCACAAATTTTTGTCAATGTCTGGCTCAAAATCTTGTTGAAGGCCTTAGTAGTCCCATTTTCCTGAGGATGATAGGGTGTAGTCTTATGGTGTGCAATCATAAATTCATCCAATAGTATCCTGATTGTCTCATTCAAAAATGTGTACCCCTATCACTTGTCAAGATTAGTAGGCATCCATACCTTGTAAGAACATTTTCCCATAAGAACCTAGCTATTGTAGCTATTGTACAATCCTTGGTAGGTGTTTCTTCTACCCACCTTATAAGATAATATGTGTAAGTGATGATGTAGTGTGATCTAGTTCTATGCATGGCTGGAGAAATAGGACCCACAAAGTCTATAGCCCATTTCTCAAATGGATCTACACTAGGAATAGGTCTTAAGGGCATTTCATCTCTTTTCCTAGGTTTACCAATGCATTGATAAAGTGATCACATGCCTTACAATATGCTTTACAATCTTTGTAGAGGGTCTCCCACCATAATCCAGTGAGTAGAATATTGCACGCAATGGTGTCACATGCATAGTGCCCACTTGCAATACCATCATGAGCCTCTTCCATGATATACATGAATTCATGCTATAGTACACATTGGCATAATACCTCACCTCTGACTAACTTGTATAGGTCACCACTGATCAACATATATGGTGCCGCATGAATTAAAAGTTGTTTCTTCTCTAAGGATTTCATTCCTTCTGGTGCAAGACTTGTATGTAAAAAGATAGTAATATCCTCTAATTCCAAAGATGCACGCGTTTAACTATACAATTTTGCATCGACATTGTATCTTCAATTTTTTGTGCATCCTCCCCTAACTGAATTCTTGATAAATGATCTAGGCTAGAATTACTCTTACTTGGTTTCAGCAAAACTATGAAATCAAATATTTGGAATAAGAGAACCCATCAACATATGCGCCCCTGTAAAATGGGATTTTTACCAAGTATTTCAATGCCATGTGATCAATGTAAAATAAAAATGGTGTTGCTAGCAGGTATTGTCTAAATTTATGTAGTGCATAGATCATTGACAAGGCTTCGTGCTTAGTAGTTGTATAATTCTACTCTTCAGAGTCAACTTTCTACTATCAAAATAGATAGGATGATCTATAATACCTTCTCCAGGATGAGCTAACACCGTGCCAATGACCATGCTAGAGGAATCCACATGTACATGAAACATTTGGTTCCATGAGGGAAAATGCAGAATAAGCGTTTTAGTAAGTCTTTCCTTCAATGCCTCAAATGCATGTTGCTTGTAGTTCTCCCCAATAGAATGTCCCTTTTCCCTTTAGTAACTCTTCCAAGGGTGCAAAAATATTAACATATTCTTTGATAAATTTTCTATAATATCCACTGTGACTGAAGAATTCACACACCTCACTCTCGACCGGTAGGCTCTTCATGGACTACAATATCTTCAACCTTAGTTGTTTCCACTAACAAACCTTCCTTACAAATGATGTGCCCTAAAAAAATGATAAAAGGTGTAGCAAACACACACTTCATGATGTTTAAAGAGATGCTTAATTGTCTTCATTGTTCAAAAATTAAGCATAGATTGTCACAGTGATCCTTAACAAGTCCATACACCATCCAATCATCCAAGTAAACTTGTAAGAATATGTGAATAAAATCCTAGAATGCTTGAATAACTATGTGTAAATATACATTAGGCATATTTTTTTAGACCAAAGGGCATCACAGTATATGCAAAAATTCCCCATTCAATGGTGAAAGTTGTTTTCTCTTGATCCTCTGTGAAATCTTGACCTGATGATACCTAGAGAATCCATCTGTAAAATAATAGATTTTGCACCCCTGCACGCCTTCTAATATCTCCTTTATGAAAGGTGTAGGAAAGGGATCAATCACACATGTAACATTCAGTTCTCTGTAATCCACACAAATCCTAATCCAACCATCTTTCTTTATTATAACCATGGGGCTAACCCACTCTGATTCTTAGGGGCTTGATGATGCCATATTTCAACATCTTGTCAATTTCTTCCTTAACCTTTATGCGTAGGTTAGGGTTCATTCTATAAGGTCTTTTCTAACTAGGGCACACACCTTCCTTAAGTTAATCTTCATCTCTCCTAATGATTCATGCACTCCTTTTAATTCATGGTAGCCCCTAGGAAATAATTCCTAAAAATTATGTAGTAACTCAATGATTTTTGCCACTTCAAATTCGGACCAATAATCCCCAATTTTTCCTCTTAGGTTCAACATCCATACCAATATTTAATTTTTTTGTCTTCATGGGTTCATGATAGGTTTGAACGTCTTTATCCAAACTATCTAACACCTCATGCATACCCGCTGAATGATCTATATCCATATCTTCTACTTCCTCATCATCCACTATTTATACCATGTTTCATTTTTCTTTCTCAAGAAAGCATGCTTAAGTAGTGTGGCATCTATTTCTTCTTCTTTATCAAAGTTCCTCTTGAGTCTTGTCTCACAAAATAACTCTAGAATTATCTCTTCTACCTTTGCACTATCTCACATAGTTAAGTTCTTTATAACCCTTAATGCCTCTTCCATTGGAGGGTTAGTAGAGAAGTATTCAAAAGTCTGGACCATTCCTACAACAAAATCCTACCAATTTCTAGTCTCTCTATATAGCTCTGCATATACATACCAAACACGTGCGTAACCTTGTAAAGTGGAATAAAGTTTGTGCACCCATAGAAAGGTGAAAGAATCCTACCCCTTTATCTAGAGCCTCTCACACATGGTCTTTGAATAGGTTGATTACCATGATATGTGCAGATTTGAGTAGGTGCATTGCTCTGGAAAATGAGTTGTTAGAGAAATCCTTACTTCATTCCATTCTACAAGATTATCCATATGAACCACCAACTAGTGCATTGTTTTCCTACACATGGTATATGCTAACATATTTCTTCTTTCAAAATTGGTTTGTCCACTGTTCCTCCATGGTGTGCAGGAATACCGTAGGGTCTCCTTCTCTAGTGTATCAAGGTATAGAGTTGTTACCTATCCTCCTAATGTAATGAGGTTTTATTTTCCATGCAAATACACTCCTTACTTCATGCCCAACCATATCATAAGTGCCATGAGCCCAATTATCACAAACAATACTTGTGGTATCACTAATATACTATGCATCTTCCCACTAGAGGATTCCTTCCTTAGATGGATTGAGTACTTCTGGGTCCCGAATGGCGCATACATAAATCCTATTTAGATATTCTTCACTCAAAGGCTCAACATAGGGAACAAATTTCCCATCCTGTTAAAGGGATAATAAATCTTTCCTCCTTATTCTCAAAACTTATATATCCTTTGTTGAACCAAAGATAAACATTATTTGCATAGCACCAAGGGTGCCCAAGCAGAGATGGGAAACTGTCTGCTTCTGCAAGTGCTAAAACCTCAAAATCCCCAGTGAACTTGGCCCCTTGTATAGTAATGGATGCATCTTTTAAAACTCTAATAGGAGTGGCCTTAGTTTGATTAGCCATAAATAGTACATTAGAAGATGGCTGTAATGGAGGTCTCCCCATCTATACCCATGCATCTAAAGTAAGCACATTTACCTCCATGCTTATGTCAATCAATATATTACTCAAGAGCCATCCATCCACAACAACATTCAGAGTGATCTCCTTGTTGTAATCTAAGCTATGAGGGGAATATTTGCATGCAGGATCTGATGTCCATTCTCAATATTCACACGTAGAGTGTTTCCCTTTAGCCAAATCCCTAGTAATGGAATGATATTTTCCTAGTACAAAATTTTGCATACCTCCTTCAAGTCATCAATATCCGACTAGACCATCTTTACTACCTTATTTTGTTCCATCTTCTATGATTTTCCTTTAAAAATTATATTTCCCCCTGAAGGTTTATAAGTACCTCCATGGTCTCCTGATAAACCTCCTTATGTGCGGGATCTAGATACCTTGCATGCAAAAAAATTCCTCCTTAGTGATGGTAGGATTCTTTGTAACACTTCTCTTGGCATGCGCAGCTTCAGGGCATGTAGTAATCTTCATAGGTAATACCTTAGGTTTCGGTGCCAACTTTGGCATCCACTGATTTTTCACAGCACGTTGTATCCTAACCATTCATGTGCCCTTTTTTTCATATTTATATTGCTTGCTAAGATGCTCATATAGATTTGGACATTCCTCATAGCTATGAATCTTCCCACAAAAAGAACAAGTCATGTTTTAAGGACATTTGTGCTTGTAATTATCAGGAGATCTACATGTAAAGCACATTCCGGTGAGGAAACTCCCTCATCCACCACCACGACCTCGACCCTTGAATCCACCATGGTATCCTTGACCTCTTCCACATCCTCCTTTATAGAGCCCCTCATTCCGATCATAACACACTTGATTGTGATCCCGATCTTGGTGCTCACCTTTACCCTTAGAGTTATTTGATACTCTGTCTATCACAAACTAATATCTATAGCATCATGGATCTGACCAATCAACCTACAGTATTTTGTATCGTGAGTCATGGACTAGAAAATTTTACAATAGCAGGATACATTCTTCCTTATCATGTGTTGTAATAATGGGAAGCAGATGGCATCATGGTTCAAATGAAATATCTCACAAGATAGAAATAATGAACATAATGACCTACATGGAAAATATTCTTTATGTGCCCTTCCACTTCATAGTATGTACACCAAATCCCAGTGTGCATCTCATGTTCTGAATTCATCGATAGTTTCTCTAACTACTTTTCCATAGCTGCAATCTATGCTTCTAAGAATGGGATGACTCTAGTGTCTATACTTCCAATTGCCTCGGTGCGTAAAGATGCCTCAAGTTACTTCACATGGATCAATGTATGTCTTATGTGACAGAGCCTTTCTATAAGGTGTGATCAGTCCTCTAATGAACCATTGTGCATGTTGGCTTGCATGAATATCATAAGAAATCTTAGATAAAAGTGTTTTGAAATGGGAATCATACTCCCGGACACTCTCAGTAGTGCCCTGCTTAATATCCTTGAGTGTGCTTATACTCTTTTGCTCAAATTCAGGGATATAGAACTCTTTAAGGAAAGCATATTTTAATGTTACATAATCTACGCAAGTTTGATCTCAGGGTCAAACTTCTGTACCAACTGTGTGCGCATCCCTATAATGTAGTTACAAATTGACTTTCCTTGCGCTCAAAATTTGTGATCCCTTTTTTTTGCCACAATATCTCACACATGTGCATGTGTTCAACAACATCTTATATGCCTCTATAATTTGGAAGATGAAGAGACATCTCCATATAAATATTTTGGGGTTGGTACGGACCCTACCCACCTGATCTAGAAACTCCTATGTTACCTCTCCTCCAGAACCACCAGAACTAGAACCACCTATACCCCTTGATCCTCCACCTATAGCCGAAGTGGACAAGAAGATGTACTTCTATGTGTCCCAATAGTAGTACTGAACTAAACTCCTACAGTCTACATGGTGGTACTACTCCTAAAAGTGAGTCCAAAATTATACGCTCTTGAATTTTGTACTAATGATGCACCTAAAAAAAGTACCCAAGCAACAACAAATACATCTTCCTGCCATAGATGTACTTGCTATGTGACTTACCCCTGCTTCCCTACTACCCAAATTATCTTGCTGACTATTGGATGTACTAGATACTAGAAAACCAAGTGCAAGGATAGGTTTCTAGGTAGATTCATATGCACGCATGCAGCCCGGAGTTGTCTCTGGTTGGTGCACTCTGTGTGAGGCCGAGGAGGGTTCCCTGTCATACTTACCCAAATGGGGGAGTTCTAGATGCTCTGGCTCCATGCCTTCTGCATGAGTTCCAAATAATTCATAAGCCATCTCTCTCCTCAATGCCATCCACTCTTAATATCCCTCTACTTTTCCATCTCCCATTCACGTGCCTCATTATACTTAATCCGCCTTTCTTATCTTTCCTTTTTTTGCTACTAGGTCCGCCATCTTTCACCAAAACCGCTCCTTCCCCCTGCGTGTGGTGGGGATTAGTTAACCATCATTTTTTCTTCCATATTTTGGGTCACCATCAATATCTTGATCGTCAGTTCAATACCTTGCAAGTAAGTTCCCCTAGGATAACATAAAAATTGGAACTCAACTACCTCTAGGAAAGAATAAGTGGAAATTGAGTACTCTAGAATATAGCTATTCAAAAACCAAAGAATGAAGTATCCACAACGCATGTCCAAATTAGATCAACATCATACAAAGCCTAAAATTTCCTACGTCTAAACAAGTGTGCGATACCTCCAATTCCATTTAGATGCATATGCAACTAGCCACTCGTACAGTTCTATAGGGAAAATAACAAAGAATCTCTCATATAAATAGTCATACAGATTCTTTTCCACCTAAGTATGTGCATCAAACTCAGATCCAATGTTGAACCTATGTGTGTAATCTTCTTCTAGATATTTTATCCACTTCTCAACACTTGCTAGGTTAACCGGTACGTCTTCATCATGAACCATCCTTAAAACAACTGAAAAAAAGGTCTTGGCAATGAAACCAATAATGTAGCCTAGAATCCACCATGAACAACCCAGGCACACTGGCAAATCACTCATCCTGAGTTGAGTGCTCACCTAAAGCATGCAAAGGTACCAGGCCCCTCTTTAGAGTTTCTTGTGTAAAATTCAACGTGTTGAAGATAAAACATACATCAAAACCCTAACTAACCATAAACATTCCACATAGCATATTCTAGATCTAGATCTTAAAGGATCATGAATTAAACAATAAAAATAGTTAAATCAACCATGTAAGAACCAGTTACAATCATATTTAACACCTTTATCTAGCCAATACACTCCATTATATTAAAAATAGTAAATATAGAAGCTCCTTATAATAAATAGTATCATAAGTTTATGTACGTATTAGTTCGGGCAGCATAACTCCACAATAGCTCATACACAATGTCTCTTCTAACTACACAAACTAATACATACTTATAGGGGTTGGGAATTTCCTTTCACTACTTACGCACCTCCGAAACTAGGTCACATATTGAAAATAGCCATGTGCCTTTACAATAATATGCACACATGCAAGTGTGTTAATAATAGATCTCCTACATTTAACTGGCAATAGTAATCCTATTATTATTATCCCGAACTCATGCGTTACGCCTAGTAGATGCTCATCCTCAAAATATTATTTTTGTTTCACACAAGTCTCCATTTCATTGTGTGCTGCTCTGTATGATATCTCCAAAAATATCCCATAACCATGAAAAACGGAAGTCCCAAATCAGCTTTTCCTGATGCACATTTCCTTCTCTATCATCACGTACCTTCAAATGCACCTTATTCCTATGCACAAATATTTTGTGTGCCATCTCCTTAGTGTCATACTCTATTTTCTCAATAATGATGACATATTCCTCTATTAGGCTTCATAGAGGTATATAGGTGTAAAAGAAGCTTTGGGGTAAGGGGGAGCTATGTATTATCAGTATGAGTATCTTCCTTTTGCAAAAGGTATGTATTTTTGAATCTCTAAGTGTGTTGACAAGGTTCATTGGTTGTGAAACATGATGATATTTTTCATTTTAAGAAAAATGTCTTGTGTCAAGTGTCTTCGTGCTAGTATTGGTGTCTACAAATTATTGTAAAATCTGTTATGATGTCTTATGTACACTAATGGTATACATTCACAAGTTTCAAGCACGACATGTAGTTCTTGTTGAACAAGAGTCACTCTAACATATCTAATCTTTATGTGAATTTTGTTTCTCATTCTAAAAGTTTGTATGATCACTGTATATGATGGATCTCTAAGTTTATGGACTTCAAAATGTCATGATAATTTGAATATGTGCATCTTTGTTTCAAAAAAAAAAACTCGAGTAGTCTAAGCTTGATATTTGCATAGAGAGTCAAAGTTTTGAAGTCAATCATAATACCCTTGAGTCAAAATCTCTGTAATATTTACTTTTAACCTCCAAATGGTGATTTAGTGTGCTAACATGCTATGCAAGTTGACTTTGATGCCTTGTTATCAAGTCTTTGAGCTCTTCATTGTGTTTATGAGTTGTTGAGACTGTCTATGTTTTCATGAAGTTTTTAAGGTCTTGTCATATGTCAAAAAGGTCATTTATGATGTGTCTATGTTATGAAATCTTCAAATAGCCCTTCTAAAGGTCAAATAAGTCTGTGGTCAATGGTCTCTATTTCCACATGAGTCTAAAAATGTCTAAGTGGTGTGTCATATGTGAATTCATAGTTGTATATGTGTCAAGGTCAAGTTTTGTGCTCTCCATGATGTCTCAGATGCCTAAAGTAGGTATGAATGAAAATAAGAGTGAAATCAATCCATAAATTGAGAATAATATGAAGTGATCCACTGTGATGAGTGAAATATGCATCTATAGTGCGAAGAAGCTATAAGAGTATTTCAGGGTTTCAATCAGAGATAAAGCAAGAAAAGTGAAGGCGAAAGATATGAATCATGGTTATTTTTTTAATTTCTAGATGATTGGGAATGTAGTTCTAATGCTTGAGGATATAATTATAAGGATTCATTGCTATTATGAAGGTGAAATTGGTTAAATACATCAAAATCACTACTTCACCGCCCACGACTATGTTTTCAAAGTCCTAGCAAGCTATTTGCAAGGAAACTCACTTTTGGTGGCCAAGATGAATGTGTTAGAGCCTAAAATTTTGTGTGAAGAATCAAGATTCATGGGTCTAGAGGATGAAATTGTTTTTTAGATTCAGGTATGAACCTATTTCAATTTATGCATGATTGTGTTGGTGAATTGATACATGGTTCTCGGTGATAAGGGTTTGGTTCTAAACACCCTACTCCTTGATTCCCTGGTGATTATTCATAGTATAGAAGATGTTTCATTAATATAAGAAGTTATAAAAAGATATTTTAAGTGTCATTTGTGTCTATGAATGATTTTGAAGAAGTTTGGCTTGTTGTTCACCATGGTTTCAACCTAAAACTGGAAGCTATAGTACAGAGGCGGGAGTATTGCATTCTCGATATTGGTATGTTATTTATTCATCTCTAGTGATATTTTTCACCTTTGGTATGTCCTTGGAATACTCTCTAATGGATGATTATAGTTTTGATAGTGACCTCAGCTAGTGAGTATTGGAATAAGTCTTATGTTGCTTCTCAAGAGAAAATGAAGACCTACGAGATCAAGGCAATAGAGTTGACTATGTCAAAGGTATGAGTGGTGACGTTTTTCATTCTTGTTATGTTTCTTAAGGTGTATACACTTGAAAAATACTTTCATGATGTGTGGAAGGTCCTAAGTTAAAGAACTCAAGTGATGTATGTTTACTTAAGACTAATGATGCTTCTGGAGAAAAAAGATGATGACCTAGAGGCCTTGAGGGTAGTGTTGAGGTGTGAAAAAGGTATGATAATGATCTTCAAGGTTCTATTTCATCTTGAAAGATTTATGAGTTCTCCAAATTTTCTACATTGCATGTGAGGGTGTTGGAAGATTGGCCCACACTTAAGAGAACCCCCTAGCATTCCATGAAGGGGAATATTGTCCTAACAATGTCTTAGTGATCTAGAAGGCTAAGGTTGATAATCTCGGGGTATGTCTTATTGGTTTAAAATATTATCCGCATGGTGAGAGGTGTAAATGATTCATATTTATATATCTTACAAGTAAGTGTAGTGGATGTTAATCCCGATGCTTGTCAAAGAGTGAAAACACACTTTTAGCCTTAAATTGTACAGGTGTAGACACAAAATTTGGGTCACACTCCCCTTAGTCCCCTTAAATTAATTAATGTAACACATCTACCTAGCCATGACCTTGTACCCCACATTCATATTAGTTTAATTACTTATAAATTGAATTAATGTGCATCCTCATGTTATTAATTAATTTAATTAAGTTAATTAACCCTCAAATATCCACCTTATCAATACACCTCACCATGGACTCATTCTAGGGCATTTAACTCACAATAACCAAGTCATCACTCTCAGTGTTGAGTCACCACTTGACCTAACTAACTAAGAATTCTTCCTAAACCTAATTGGACTTCTTCTATGATCTTCCTATCTTTTCTAACGTGAAATCCACTTTCCTAAGTGGACCCAACTTGAAAAAATGCCAAATCTGGGAAGATCTACCTATTTTTGGAAAAAGGACTAATTCACCCTCACCAACACCGATTTTCCTCGCCTAGCACCATTCACCTAGCTGCCATCTATTCCTTAATATAAAATTTTAAAACTCTTTACATGGGTTGGTCATTCAGTTATTGGAACCTTATTTCATTCAAGCTCGAATATTCAAGCCCTCCTACATCCAGACAATGAACACACATAACCACAGTGCAAGACAAGAATCCATTTCTCCTTCCAGAACTGGAATATTCACTAGAGAACATGGGTTCCACTGTCATGACACTGACCCAACTATCTCTTCGAGATCAATCACCAACCATCTCCATTCTATTCATACAACTGCAAAGCACCAAGTAAGTATTGTGGTTTTCATCATTTGTGCTTGGTTCAAGTGTAGATCTCTTTTTTCTTTCTATACTTCATTTCTTCCACTACCCATATACCACCTTCTTACCACCAACCTACTATTCAATAATACAAATACTCTTCATCCATTTTAACCCCTTTGTCAAGCATTTTTGTGCTTCTACCTATATTATGACCCTAACCACACCACCCTCAATGTCCGTACAATCAGAGAGAGGCTAAAAACCCCATTTTTAATAGTTTATAACCAATTGATTCTACCGGGTCAGGGGTTGGTTACCTAACCTCCATCTATTCATTCACTATACCAACATCGGTCACCCGACCAATACCGGTCTTTGTGTTATTTCGCATTCTTAGACCAATAAGCTTACCATTCACCTAAAACCTACCTAGACCTCAACCAATCAACTCCAAACCCTTATCGACCTCTCCATGCACCTACTTGACCTAAAAACCTTGGTTCTAATTATATTTAATGTTACATTTCTTATTTAGCGTGGAATCTCATGTATGTGTGTATGAGAAGCCTAAATCATTACATTACAATAGGACCTATTTATTTCAGTTTTATATTCACATTAAATTGTTATTAAATAGTGGATTGACATCCTATCTAGGAAGTATCATGCTTCCTATATCTAGCATATGCTAGGAAGTCCACCATCATATGCTATTTAATACTCTTTTGTGGTCTTTCTTTGCATTTACATGTAGTCCTTCCCAGAAAAAGGATCTCTCTACATTCGGCTTGGATAACGTCAACAACACACGCATTCTACCTTCCACCTTCCTTTCATAGGTATTCCTCCTAACATTTTACCTTATCTATTTTTCTCATATCTATGGAACTTATTAGTGAAACCTTTTGGCATGCAGATCTGGGACCCTCTCTTGGGTTCATTGCATTTTCTTCATATAGGGAAATATTGTGTGTTTCTTTCTTTCTGAAAATTCACATTTAATCTTCTCCCTAGTAACATTCTCTTCTTCTAATTGTCTAAAATACATTTTTGATTTGGTGCTTAAAATGAATCCTTTCTTTCTTCTTTCATTTGCATAGTAGTGAAAGAGCATACTCTTGACCTATTCATCATTTGCTACATCAAAATCAATTGTCAATTTGGATTTTAAAATATTTTCATCTCATTTCTTCCTTCTGCATATAGCTCATTTAAATTTTTGGGTAACCTATATGTTGGAGGTCATGACTAGCTGATGGTTGATGGAAATTGAAGTGTAGCTCACTTTGTGCACACACTCCAAAACCAAATCATTTAAACAAACATCTCCTTCCCGGTATTTATAGTTAACAACTAATAATCGGATTAACGAAGGAGCCAACTGGTGTTCTGGCTTGTCATCATATCAGAGTAGGGCCTCACATACTAAAAAGTATATATTGGGGACACCATGCCAAAACTTACCTAAAACTAGCCATAGTTGTTAGTTTCCGTAGGGCACCTTCGGTAACCAAAAATTCTATTCTATTCACAAGTCATTCCTAAATGGCATAAGCCACAACATAAAATCTACAACATAGGATTTCATGTTTGTTAGCTTTTTTTTGATTTGTGTTTTGAGGTGTGAGTTCATTTTTCTCTCCCTACATACTCCATAATCATAGTTGGTGTATTTCGATTGTTTCTGAGTGTGTTATGATCTATCATTTCCATACTTAGTTTTTAGGTTGGCCCTTTTATTTGATCTAAATCACCAAAATTCACTTTTTCCATCTTTTCATAGATTTCAAAATAACCGGTATCAGCCCAATGACCGCCATTAGTTACATCATCTCAACAACATCAGTTAACTGACTAGCGTCGATTTTATGTTGTTTTGGTCATTTTTGCCAAAGTAGCATTCAATCTACATTTTTATGCTTTTGTGACTAGTTTTGTCACTTTATCACCTTTTCTATACTCTAGTATCACCTACAGAGCGAGATCCATCTTATTTGTACCTTTCCATCTCCATATTTTAATCTGTTATTCATTCTTAATAGTTGGTATTGGTCTTCTAACCGCCATCGGTTATATCACCATACCACCATCAATTCCCATGACCATTGTCAGTTCATTGTTGTTTTTTACATTTTCCCAAAATAGTGTTTTATTCAAATCCATCACTTTCTATGACTTCCTCTCGTCACTTCACTACATTTTGAGTCTTTGATATCACCTTGAGTCGGCCACTTCATTTCATCATTGATTGCGATATTTTTCAAATCTTTCATTTCTCCATAATAACTCACATCGGTCCAATTTATAGGTGATGATTAACCTCTTATATCGACATTGGTTACCCAAGGAGTCGATCTCTATGTTCTATTTTTTCAATGAAAACAACAATCAAATCCCACCTTCTAGATCCATTTTTCTCCATTTTTTTGTGTTCCTACATCATCAAAAAGATGATATTACCAGTTCTACTGTTAGTCAGATGGTTTTGACTCGTACACAAGCCAACACTCTCGTGTTTCATGCTAGCCGACTGCCACTCCCACCTAGCCCATCGCTACCTTCTATCTTATCACCTATGGACCCAGATCAATATCTTACCATACCCACCGGTGATAACGAATTTACGAGACTCCTTGATCATAACCCCGCCACTCTATAGTATTACCTTGCTCATTCATCTACCTACGATTCATTGGGAAGATTGTATATGGCATGCCGGTGTCCTGCATTCCTCCTCCTTTTGCACCCACTTCTCGCATAAGCTACTACCAAAGATAACCTTAGCCTCTTCCACCTAATACCCGTGGTTTCCTAGCTTGAACCCACATCATTGATATCTACCACACCTACCACATCTATCACGCCTATGTGTTTACCATGCCTTCATCTATCGCCATTAGTGTAAGTCTACTTGTGTCATCCACTTCTCACATATGTGTCGTATCTCACCCACCATTGATGTTGGAATCCCCACTCCCTTCCAAAACCTCTTCCTCTCCATCCCACGCCTCTTCCCCAATTTCCATGAGATTCTTTACGACCACTCCACCTACCTACACCTATCACCAAAACCACCTATTTCATCTACCGCTAACTGTGGTCCTTTCCCTCCATATATATTCCATCCTATATTCCTTCATCACAATTTTCATACTCATACCACCACATATTGGATTGTCTTCCATGCCATACCCATCTTATCTACCCTTCTACCATAGGGGGTGACCCGTCATCACAATCCATAAATGATCTTATCAAAATGATGATGGATAAGATGAAGACATTAGAAGCATCTGTCTCGAGCTCATGTAACTCTCTAACATATGATGAGATTTAAAATGATCCCATTCACCCTTCCATTCCAATTCATCCATACCCTACGCATTGGGAAATGCCAAAATTCAATTGATTCAATCGAAATAATACCCACAAAAAAATTTGTGGTCTTTTGAACATGTTTTTATATAATATCTCATGATGACACACCGCTCATGCAAACATTCCCAATGTCATTGATTTATACCTACTTTATATTGGTATAGTTCTCTACCTCGACACTCCATCTTGTAATTAAACCAAATAGCTTAGTATTCTCTAGACCACTTTTCTATCAAAATTGTCAAAAAGGTCATCATGGCCAACTTGTACATGACATGCCAATATGAAAATGAATCCATTTCGTACAGACTTTTTTGCTCATTTATGAGCCTAATTAAAAACTCGCATTCCAATTTCCTGCACGGACGAAGTAAATAGAGTTGTTCACCGAGCTTGTACTAGACACATCTTGCTAACTATCCAAGTCCAAACCCTCTCGGAAATTGACGAGGCATTCACCATGTCCCGAAACTTTAAATCCATGTTATTGAAGACAAGTTACAATTGCGTGAAAAACGTTTTATTTAAACCAAATGATACGTATTCTTCTTCCATACCATAAAATAATTATTCTAAAGAAAAAGGATCTCCCAATGTAGTGGTTTTGAAATTTTCCCGTATCATCCATCCAACCAATCAAAGCCTTCTTCCAATCTTTCTCCTATTCAGAATTTTCAGTTCAAGTGGGAGCAAAAAAATATACTCCCATAGGAGAACCCTACTCTTGATTTTTGGAAAAAATTATAAAATCCAGAGCAATCACCCTTCCACCTGTCAAACCACATACTAGTTTTAACCCATCCCATTCTATACCTTCATGGTACAAAGAGAATGATTATTATAAATATCATCATGTTAGAGGTCATAGTGACAATAATTGTATAACTTTCAAAATCATAGTCCAAAAAATGTTATATAATGGAGATCTCATCTTGGATAACCCTAATGCATAAGCTAACTAAAACCTTCACATCTTTAAGAATTCGTTTCCAAATCACACCCCATCATCTAACCAAACCAGATAAACCTCAAACAATAATGACAACATTTGTGAGGTCCATGCCATCTTTGATATCATACCATCTCCTTCTACTTAGTTTCATCCCATCCCATCTATCGATTAAATTCTTGCATGAGCTCCTTCATCCACAGAGGGACTTGTTTCATCCACTCCTCTACCCACATAGGAGTCCATTTTATATTCTCTTCTACCCATGGAGGAGTCCACCATATCTACTGAGATGCATCTACCACACTCACCTCTCTACCCGATGAATAACCCGCATTACTTACTCTTCTACCCACGGAAGAGTCCAACTTACCTTCTTCTTCACCGCAGCAAGATCCCGCCTCATCCACCACACCTTCTCCCCAATCCATTGAGGATCCATTATTAGCATCCCTTCTCATTGGTGATAATTCTCCACTAGATTTTAAGGACCCTGTTGATATGTTCTCGTCTCTTCCACCCAAAGATTTTGAAGCCAACTGTTTCCTTGTATCACAGACATCATATTTCTTTACAGGGATTACTACTAAATTGACATCATCCCCCTCCACCTCTACACCCTTATCATGTTTGGCTGACTCGGCCTAGACTATGTTGACTATTCCATGCTTTGGGGATGCCTTCGACTTCCTGTCTCAACTCAAATACAAATGTCATCCATGAACACTTCCACTATTTATCCTAAAGTGTTTAAGATGATTAAATCCATTACACCTGAGTTAGTTGTAGTAACCTCTCCTACATCATCTTCACCTACACCTGCACCTTTACCATTACTCCAATGACCACTTGCACCCAAACCATTACCTACACCTACATCCTCACCCACACCCAAACCTACCGCTACATTAGGGGCCATGCCGACACCAAGCCTAGTCCATCCTCCTATTAAACTTGATTTAGCCACCTCTTCCCAAGCCATCACCAAGACTACTCCCCCACCTAAGAGGAAGACCCAACCTCTTAGGCTGCATACACCGGATTTTCCCACTACTCCTTTTTCACCTTCACCACTTCCATCTATCCTAGGTCTACACCCATCAACCTTGGTCAAGTAGCCTCGTACCCAAGGTAAACCAAAAACACAGCATCCCACCTCCTCATCACGATCTTCTATTTCTCCTAAATTACCTACATGACCTATGCCTTCATCGTTACCTAAATCTTTTCCACCTCCCATATCTACACCATTTCCGGTATCCTCATCATTACCCATGCCATTCCCTTCTATTTATTCATCCTCTTCCATATTTCCTCCTACCATTATCTTCACCGCACCTCCATTATCGCCTTGACTAACTCATCCCCTTCCGCCATATTCCTTTCCTTCTACATCACATACTTCTTCTACACCTTTACCCAAGAAGGTGAAAACCAGCCCAACACCCACTTACCTTCCAAAAAGGTAGTAAAACCTACACCACCTCTAATAACTAGCTCACCAAAGCTACACCTTTATCTAAGAAGTTGCAACCCAAAACCAAAACCTTCCTATCTACAAAACAGGAAGTCAAACTTACTCAACCTCCAATTCCACCTCTGGTGACATCTCTCCCACCAAAGTCACCCAAGCTTCTATCCAAACCCGTAATCACTTCACATTTTAGTCCATTGGAAGGGTATTATGCTAACATCCTAGCTAAAATTTTGGAAACCTTTGTCGTCACATTGCCACTACTTAGACCTTACGACCCAATAAAACCTAAACCAAAAGGGTTTGATGATTCCAAAATTTGTGCTTACCATCGTGTGTCAGGGCATGATGTAGAAAATTGTAAGGCTCTTAAGATTGTTCTCCTCCAACTAATTCCTCTTGAAGATAACTTTGAAAATGATGATATTTTATATGAGGACCCCATTCTACCTTTTCCTATAACTACACATCCTTGCCACATACCTATTAAGTGATCTCCATCTCCACCTTTGGAGCCCTTTTATGCTCCTTGAACATTTGAGATAAACATGGTTCGCATTGGATAATTAGAAAAAACTCCTCCAAAATGCCAGCAGCCATACTAATTTCATAAGACTATGTTCCTTCACCACCTTTTTCCCATCCTACCACTACACCTTTCACAACACACCTTCTTCATCTCCCTCTTTTCCTTAGATAAACATGGTTCAAGTTATCACTTGTGCACAAAAGGAAAAAGGAAAAGAGAAGATAGACAAACCATACACTATACCTTTACCCAACATTTCATCTGCACCTATGCCCAAAATCACCATCCTGGACCGACATACCCCATTTCTAATAGAGTCACTCATTGTACCATGCTCAAACAACTTCACCAATCACCCCTGTAAATGTCTCTATACGACCTTATCCAAACCTCTAATTCTCATTGTCGACCCTCATTGAGGTCCTATAATCCATTGATGTTCCACCTAATGAGCCTACGCTGTTGCTCTATTATCACCTCTCATCACGTTGCCTCTCTCACTCTGCGCTCCCTTCCTCTACTCCTTCTACCACTCATCAAGTAGTTTCTCTCAGTTTCTCTAATGACGAGATTGTCCCTCTCTAATCGGATGATCTCGAGCCGCCCTTTTCATCTCTGTTTACATTGAGAATACATGAGTTCGATGTGTTATGATTGATGAGGGTGATAATAAAAATAATCTCCTCCCATGTGTATTAACAAATGTGCATCCCTTCCAATTGCATGCACAATAACCTTAGCTATGTTATGTTCATTTAATGATGACATAACTTCTACCCTCGTCACCATCATTCTCCACATCCACGTGGGCCCTCATACTATTCCTAAATTATTCTATCTTGGAGGGGGAATTCTAATATAATCTTTCTCCTTGGCCAACCCTAGACTCGCATCATGGGTTGTGTTCCTTCAACCTTACATTGATGTTTAAAATTTGAACATGAAGGAAAAAACTACACCATTCCAACAGATCCTTCACCATTCAAAACCTATAACATGCTCTACTAACCTAACGATGTCATTATCCCCATTAAGGAATCTACCACCACTATCTCTTCTTCTTCAACCACTATCCCATCTACCACCACTACCACGTCTTCTTCTACGACTACCTCATCCACCACTTTTGCCGCTACATCTTCCACAACTAACTTCACTATTCCCACTAATGCCATAGCTTGTACCCTTTGGTCCACTAGCCAAACCATCTACTTCGCCAACAACTAATGTTTCTTCTTCTTAGGCTTTTGGTGATTCTTCCATTCCCACTACCCAAATTCCAACTTCTGATCCCTTAGTAGGTTTTTTTCAACACCTCACTTTGGGAAGTATTTCCTCTATAATGTCAACACTTTCCTTACTCCTCAAGAGTACGAAGCCTCCATCAACACCCACATTACAACCATCGGATAGGTGAGGTATTTACATATGGTCCACTTCATCTTCACACTAATTTGACGTATGGGGGACTTAACACTTCTTCACATAATCCAGAACCACCCACTCAAACAAGTTCATTCTCATATGATTTCTAATACCTCACCAATCTCCACCTTTCCCGCAATTTCCTTAGTCTCTATGCATGGAAAGGCTTCAATTTTGTCTCTATGAACAGTGGTCGTCACATAATCATTCCTGTACCACCTGGAAACACTAAGATCATCATGGTCTTAGATTTTTGAATAACCTTCTTATAAGAAACCTGAATCATCCTCGTAGAGGAAGATACACCTTTTCCACCTCATTCACCTACCCCACCACCTTAACCTACGGAGTCTATGGATCCATAATCCATTCCTCCTAATTGTTTTTTCATAAACACCATTTCCTTAGGACCTCTGACCTATTAGCGTGATGGCGAGGCTCCCTCTTCTCTTCCCTTCCTTTATCCTGACATGATCAATGATGACACACCTTCTATAAACATTGTTCAATGTCAGGATGATGATTCCATTCTCACCTATTTAGGTGTAGAGGATTCTTATATCCACTAGTCATTACCTTCTGAGATGCACACCATGTTAAATGAATTGACCATAGAGATCAACATTCACACTCAGGATGACCCTCACATTCTAAAGATAGGCTAATATTTAGATTCCACTAAGCAGGAAGTCTTCACTTCTTTCCTCTGAGACTATTACAACTCTTTTGGCTTGGTCTTATGTGAAAATGCCCGATATTGACCCAAATATTGTGGCTCATAATATCATAACTATTCCTAACACCAAACCTCTCAAATATAATCTTCAAAAAATGCATCCATGCATTTCCCTTATTATAAAATAAAAAATCTAAAGCACCTCATTTATGTTTCTTTTATTCTTCCCATTGATTATCTCTAATAGATTTCTAACATTGTTCCTATCACCAAAGTGACAGGGGAACTATGCATATGCATGGATTTTCGTGACCTCAACCTAGCTTTCCCCAAAGATGATTTTCCTCTACCTAGTATTGACCAATTGGTTTATCTTACCGCCAGAATAAGATGTTATCACTCATGGATGGTTTCTCGTGTTCTAACCAAATATTACTCACACTGGAATATCAACAAAAACTACCTTCATCACCCCTCGGGGACATTCTATTCATGCTGACATGCCCTTTGGCCTTAAAAATGCTGGTGCTACATATCACCATTATATGAACTATATCTTCCATGAAATTATGCGTAACATATTGGAAGACTACATTAATGGCCTTCTTGTTAAGTCTAAATGTTAGGTAGAGCACCTCTGCGGTTCTTAAGTTCATATTCGATCGTCTCATCAAATATTGCGTATGAATCCATCTCAAGAAGTGCGTCTTCGCCATCCTCTCTTGGAAAAAACATTGGATTAATCATCTCACTACAAAGCATTGTATCGAAGTCGATTCTCGCCAAAATCAAGGCTATTCTCGAGATGCCTCACACTAGCACCCTTTGAAAACTTTGTAGTTTACAAGGCAAGTTACATTCTATTAGACACTTTATTTCTCAACTCTATGATTATTGTCAACCTTTTCATCATCCTCTTAAAAAGGATGTTTCCTTCAAATGGGATGATGAATGCCACAAAGCTTTTGAATCATTAAAGGAATACCTCCTTCAACCACCTGTGCTCATCCCACCAAAGGATGAGAAACCCTTTTACCTCTATATTTTTGCCACAAACCATTCATTCGGTGTTATGCTCTCTCATCATGATGACCAACATAGGAGCAAGAATTTTATTATATAAGTTGTACTCTTCTAGACTATGAGACTAGATACACTCATGCCAAAAACTTTGCCTAGCCCTAGTCTTCGTCAATACCAAACTTTTCCACTACCTACTCAACCATTAAACCTTTGTCTTCACCAAAATGACCCCTTGTATTACATGTATGCTAAACCTTACTAACACCAACGTGTTTCATGTTGGCTCATGATTCTTGCAGACTTGGATCTCGAATTCATCCATCAAAAGTATGTTAAAAGAAAACCACCGCTGACCAACTTCTAGACTCACCTCTTTCTAGAAACCAATCTTCTAACTTTGACTATCTAGATGAATCTATTTCTACCCTCTCCCTTAACAATACATTTATCGATCACCTTATTCTTAGATGGTTCCAAATGTTAGTGTGGGGGTGGTGTAGGAGTTATCCTCACCCCTTTTATGGTAATCCTATGCCATTATCTTTTAAACTAGATTTTTATTGTACTAACAACATTACCAAATACGAATAACTCGTATTAGGTCTTTAAACCACCATAGCCTTAGATGTTAAATCCATTAATATTTTTGGCGAATCTTAGCTTGTTGTGAACCAAGTCAATGGTCTATACAAGTGTTGTAACATTGATCATTATGAACCTTAAATGACCCGTGTTCTACTAAAAATTTGTGGACACCATGGCATGTCTCGCTTCTCAAATACTTTCTTTGCTTTGAGACTAAAAATATTGTTCACAATACAAAGGTTGTAATAACCCTTTTATCTATTCGAAAATGTTAACTTTGTAGGAAAAATTTAAACCGACACTTGTGAAATTTGGTATAAGAAGTTTGTTGACTACCTTTCCTTTTCTATTCTGCGTCCAAATCTTACTCACAATGGAGAACAATCCTTCCAAAAAGTGTCTCTCACTATGTTATCATGGGGGTCTTCTTTACAAATGTGGCTTTGACGGTATCCTCTTACGATGCCTTCCGATTTCTAAAATCCCATACACCATCAAGGAAGTTGATGATATTTATGGAGGTCACTTAAGTGGCTTCATTGTTGTTAAGCACATATTTCATCTCGATTATTATTGGCCAAACCTAAATCAATCAATCACTGTTGTGACTATGACAAACATTGTGTAAAATTATAGTAACATGATAATCTTCATCACACCCCTAGTCATGCCTTACAGTCGCACGGGACCTTTGTCCTTTCTCTCAATGGGGTAACGATCTCTTCAAAGAGATTAACTTTTATTCTTCCCAACGTCATCAATGGATTATTACTGCTACCGAATATTACACTAAATGGGTGGAAGCCATAACTCTCATTTCTACAAAAGCCAAGAAAATATGTGAATTCATTAAACATTATATCATTTGTCGCTTTGGTGTTCCTCATCGTCTCATCACTAATAATGGAAAAAAATTCAAAAAACAAAACCCTACGCAAACTCTGCGATTCCTTTGACATTCAAATCACTTTTTCTTCACCTTACTATCCTCAAACAAATGGCCAAGCTGACTTGTATAAAAATACCCTAAAAAAATTCCTTATGAAAGTGGGTTACAATCTGGTAAAGATTGACACGCACACATTCCTTTTTCCTTACGGGCTTATCAAACTTGTATTTGCACCTCAATTGTTGCCACACCTTTTCTTTGTTCTACAAGTATAAAGGTTGTCTTACCTCTCGAAGTAAAAATTCCATTACTTCATATCTCACTCAAATATATATTCAACGATTATGATTTTCTCCAAGACCTTTTGGCACAACTTGAGTTACTAGACGAGCATGGTTTAAATGCTCTCGATCACCTTAAAATCTACCAAAATTGTATCAAACGAGCCTATGAAAACATTCCCATGAATGAACTTTCAAGGTTAGTGTCCTTGTCATGAAGGAAAATCAACATATAAAAAAAGTGGAGAAAAGTAAATGGGGCAAGTTTTCTCCTAATTGGCTTAAACCCTATATCGTTACTCATGCTTATGTGTCAGGTGTTTATCTTTTATCTTCCCTCTGAGGTAAACCTGAACTTGATCCCCTCAATGCTTACATCTTCGACCATTCTATTGTTGAATCAAGTACTATATCACCTTTTTTATATTACACACTCATCCCTTGAGTAACCATTCCTTTCATATACCTCTTTTAAGGACTAACGACTAAACAAGAATCATGTGATTATCCATCACCTTTTAGCCTTATCTTAAATATGAGTACCATGGATCTACTCATGGCATGATTCTCATGGATACTTTTCATTCTTTTCAAGATGGAATCCCATGGTCATTCATTCCTTAAAACCTCTCTTTCATAGTTAACCTTTGCATGCTATAGTTTTGCCTTCATAAAAGAAGCCTATATTCCTTTATAGTCTTGTTCATGACCTAAAAGTCTAAAAATTCAAAAGTAATATATGGGATTTTCAAATTCAACTCCTTGAGTCAAACTTCTTATAACTAGATGAATCCCTAAAAAAGGACATCTATCTCTCTATCTTGCTGCTATAAATAGACTGATACCTCAAAAGAAAACTATAAAAATTTATCCCTATTATACATAGTCTATCCAAAAAGAAGACTATTTTCTATAAAAATAAAAATAAAATATTTTAAAGATTCCCACATCAATCAGCTTCACAAAGACCTCAAGGAGTAATTTAGTCATCAAGACATAGATTTTGCATTGATCAATCTATGGACTTTCCTATTTTAGGTATCTTCTAAAAGAGGCATGTTATCTCACAAGAAAGTTGCGCTAAACAACCCGATTCACCTCAATCTTATCTTTCTTTCATATCTTCTATCTACCGAAGGGAAGTGCAAAAATATGACATTTCATGATCATGTAACTTATTTCACCTTTAGAACAGTCAATAATGCATTGGATTTTAGGAGTTTACGTTCATAAATCCATCCTCGGTATGCTCATTATGGTCCTTTCCAACTCAAGCAATTTCCCTCTTTTATTGTTTGCCTTTCTTTTCTTACTTATTGATTCTGCTACATAGGACTATACCTTCAACACTTACATTATGGGATTTATTCTCATTTCACCTACCTCAAAATTCCTTATCTATTTTCTTTGACTCATTTTAAAACATTCCACCTTTCCTAAATAAAGCTAGACTCCACCATGCCTAAATAACCTAGATTCCACCATGCCTAAAAAAATTAGACTCAACCATGCCTAAATGACCTAGACTCCACCATGCCTAAAACTAATTGATCCATTCATCTACCTCATAATATTCTTCCCTATCCTATTGGAGAAATATATCAGCCGAGGTCCCTTTTCATTAGGGATATGTAGGCAACACTCTAAGGGCATGGGGCTCTTAGAGGTTAGCTTGGCCACTTTTAACCCTAACTATTCCCCCGCTTTACATTCACATTATAACCTAGTTAGTTTCCATTTATACAATAACTTAGAGATTAATATATCACAAAAACATACATCGTTTCATCATACCTACCATACTATAACATCAACCACATCATACCTGAATCATTTAACATTTCCATGATATCAATTACTTGGAAATTTAAACATACCATACTTATAACACATCATTTCCATAAAAATAGTAACTTGGAAATTTTCAATTCAACCAAGCCTATTCCTGACTCAACCATGCCTACACCTAACTCAACCATGCCTATACTTGACTCAACCATGCCTACACCTAACTCGACCATGCCTATTCAAGACTCAACCATTCCTACACCTAAATCAATCATGCCTATACCTCACTTAACCATGCCTAACACAACCTAGTTACAATGCCTAACTCACCTAGTTTCCATAATGACAATAACAATGAAAATGAAACCAGGTTCATCATCAGTCCAATATCATCATCAACTATATAAAGGGAGTGTGTGCATATCAATACATATATACAGAGATATAGATAATAACAGTATCTAAAAGATCTCATGTGTAATATCACATCTTCAGCACGTAGGTCGGTATATATATAGAGATCAAAATACCGTATCACGTCTCATAAAATATCATCACCATCTAAGGCCCTCATCTCTTCTCTCACATGTATCCTCCTCTCACGCTATCATCTGTCCACCCATCATCTCCTCCTCCTTGACCTCATTTGGGCTCGACCTACCGAGCTGGTAACCTCACCTTAACGCTATCTCAAGGGCCAACAACCCCCTGTGCTACCCAAAAATATAGTCCAGGACCTAGTCCTCTCACTGGCTTCTTGTTGGGCACTATGCTCAGTGTATGACGAAACATAAATATTGGTTATGGTCAACTGATCTTGATAACAACAAGCCTCATTCAGGGTATCTGTGATCCTTGCCATGGATACTATTTGGGCTTGTGCCATCACCCTGGCTCTAACCTGTGAACCATGTCCTAATAATAATGGCCTCTTTCCCTGAACCAGTGGCCCCTGTCCTCCTTCCTATACCAAGGGATCCAGTCCCAGTGTCAGTGCTTTTATAATAGGATGATGTCTCGGTGCCTTTCCTCATGCCTGTACTGGTACTTGTGCAGCTACATGTGCCTGCACTTATATAACCTAGGCTCGGGATGCCGCCAGATGATCTTGTAAACCTATGACCTATGCTTGTAAAGTTACTACCTATGCTCCATCCCTTGCGGGAGCCTATGTGGGATCTTGAGCCTACACCTATGCTAGTTGGCCCTATAGAGTAATCACCGCCCTATCGTGGTGACCACTTGTGTATGTGTTGCTATCAATTGTACCCTAATGTAGTCACATATCCCTCGTAGTGCATCTCTCTACACCTTAACCATAGCTAAATCCAGTTTCCCGGCCTTGGTGGTGTTTCTAAAGATGGGATTCCCATCATCGTCTCAGTATCCATAGGAAGTCCCCGCATCATCAATTCTATTGTCTACGGCCTATTCCACCTACTCGCTTGCCCTATTAGCTATGGTAGAGGCAGAGGTCTCTACATTGTCTCTACAATACCGAGGGAATGGCAGAGGAAAATCTTGATGTAGTCTAAACTGCCATCAGACTCTATCCATTGGAATCATCTCGTGCTCACCAACACACCTCCCCTATATCCACCTAAGTAATCAGAAGGCCATGTAGCTCTTTCGCCATACCTTTATATGAAGAAAAAAAAACATAGGTTTACCATACTATATCCATCGTGTATAGCTCCTCTCGATTATCGTCTATAGTAGGTCACATTGCATGCAGCCTCCTCCACTCATTGATATTCTCCAACCGCTACCCATCTCTTGTATCTGCTCTCAATCTACAATGATGTCAATCTTATATCAATAGTCCCTATGGGTGCACAATCACTATGTGTTCACACGCCAACAAGGCAATAGATATGTACAACACATACCATAATGGTGCATCTTGACATGTGCCCATAGCTCTCAAAGTATAACTACACTTAATATGCTAGCGCCCACACAAAACAAACCCAATCCTCAATCATATCCCGTAAAACCCCCATAAATCCTCGAGAAAATCAGTTAGCCTCCGATTCTAGGAGTAAAAATCATCCCACCACTACTATCATCAGACTACCAACCGAGTCTCATGTGGATGCGTAACATACATAGCTCCATACACAAGGTTGGCACTATGCTTAGTCAAGTCACTCGCCAACTCCCCAAACACTATAATCATCACCTCAAATGCCTCGTCCGATGAAACCGAGTAAATAGTCTTCCCCATAATTTTTAGCCGTAAAATATTGTATAAATCCTTTAGCGTGATCATCATCTCATCGGTGGGTAGATGGAAGGTATATGTTGTTGCATCCCATCTATCAATGAGTGCAACCATAAGAATGGGATCCCTCTTGATATGTCTATATCACCGATACCAACTAGTCCTACATCTTGCATGTGAGTCCACACATCCTCTCGTGTGATGACGGGTTCCATCCGCACCAATCATGTTGGGATCCTATCACACATCATGAACTGGTGTCGTGCCTACATCCATACCACTCAAAAATGTCAAGTACTTACCTATTTTACTCATTTATATGCCCCTACATATTCCCATGCCACACCCACATGTATTTACCTACCTATCTGTTTCCTAACTATTTCACGAATCAATCATTCATTTTACCTTTCCTCACCACGTCCCAATTTTCTATTTCATCACCATCCTTCCTTCACTATTTGACCTAATTGTCACCTAAGTACGATCCTAATTTTTACATATATTTACCCCCATCCTCCCTAATACCTGTATTTCACTCTGTCTCTTTCCCTTTATAGTTACCTCACCATTTATCCTTACCACATTACTTAACTCTCCCTCCTTTTTAAATTAGCCTTGTAATGACTAGGTCACTTTTCACTTGACCGACACCAATCACCCTAGCCAGCAGGTAATCTATTTTTCCCACCAACACTAGTATGCCAACCGACATCGGAAAATGCTTGATTGACGTTGGTCTCTAGTTTGGCCCCAAGGCCAAACCCCAAGTCCCCAAATTTCTAAAAATTGAAAAAACACCTTCTAATCTACCCAAATCCCACCTAAAACCAACCCTAATTCATTTTCTCACCTAATTAATCTACATTGCACTCTCCCAAAGACTCCAATTTCACCCATTTTTAACGTCATTTCCAATTTTCAACTTCCCACCCCATTTCTTCATTATAACCTTAAAATTTCAGTCTAAAAACAACTAGCATGGATTGATTCCTACCTCAATATGGCATTACCTCCTTAGTGGAACCTCTCGGTCTTTGTCTTGGTTGTCCACCAACACCCTCTCCTACCTCATTCATGCCTAAATCAAGCTCTCGTTCTCCATCCAATCCAATCACACCAATGATCTCATTGACCCGTCCACCATGCTCCTCCGACCCACCGACCTACCTCCAACTCATCCGGCTAAGATGTTTGTCCTTTTCACCCACAAAAATTGTTGTATTACATTTTCACTATCATTTTCTATAAACAAAAACATTAAAATGAATCCGTAACATATGGATTTTTACTTTTTTACCCTAAAACAATCTTGGTCGACATCGGTTTATCTTGACCGGCATTGGTCATGTTCCCTAGTGTACCGTGGTTGGTTTATCTTCACTGCAATCGATTTACCATGACCAATATCAATTATCCCTGTTTGAGTCTCGTACATGAGTTATCACCACATTTTATTGCATAAAACCCTTTACATCTTACCCAAGTTTACACCTAGCCTTACCACTCAACCTAATTGCCTTATAACCTACAACCAAACTCCTTATTAGTTGGGGTGTGTTTTTACCTCTACCATGGCCTTACCTACAGCCCTTTCCTACATCAACCAACCCAACCTCACCCATTGTGACACCGAAATTCATTTACCCGTTATACCTTACGATGACGGTACTTGTGTTGTTTAGATTATTGACCTTGCATTACCTAATGTCATGATGTGTATCCCGACCAAACATTTGGTCATTTGAAACACGCCTACTACCCATTCCTTCACCTTTCCTAGTTCTATTTTAGGACCCTATCCTATACTTTGATACTGAACCGAAACAACCTTTGATGAAATAGAGTTTGCTAGATCTTCAACATAGTACCTTATCACATTATATAAGTGTGCTTGTGTTTACATGCCACTACATATTACCCAAACCAATATCATCATTACCTACGACCCACCTACCCTCATTTTCATCACTTACCCAATTATCCAACCACTCATTGATTATGTTTATCACCTCACCAATTCTTGGTTTGAGGGGATCACCTCTAGCCATACATGGGGCAAGCTAACCTTCACTCATACATGGGGAAACAACTTACTATTTTGTCAAGCATCACTTATCAATACGAGCTACATGACAAAAAGGGGAAAATGTAGACACCAAATTTTTGTCACACTCCCTTGGTCCCCTTCAATTAATTAATGTAACGTATCTACCTAGCCATGACCCCATACCCCACATTCATATTAATTTAATTACTTACATATTAAATTAATGTGAATCCTCATGTTATTAATTAATTTAATTAATTTAATTTGACCGTCACACATACCCCTTATCAAGACACCTCACCATGGACCCATTCTAGGGAATTTAACTCACAATAACCAATTCATCACTCCCATTACTGATTCCCAACTTGACTTAACTAACTAATACTTCTTCCTAAACCTAACTGGACTTCTTCTATGATCTTCCTATCTTTTCTAACATGAAATCCACTTTCCTAAGTGGACCCAACTTGGAAAACATGCCAAATCTGGGAAGATCTGAGTATTTTTGGTAAGAGGGACTAATTCACCCTAATAGATGTCGATTTTCCCTCGGCCGGCACCTTTCACCTAACCGCCATTGGTTCCTTTATATAAAATTTTACAACTCTTTACATAGATTGGTCATTTAGTTATTGAAACCTTATTGACCGAATCTCGAATCTTCAAGCTCTCCTACATCCAGACAACGAACACACACAACTAGAGTGTAAGACAAGTAGTCCGTTCTCCTTCTTGAGAATTGGAATATTCATGGGAGCACATAGGTTGCACTTCCATGACACTGGACCAAACCATCTCTTCAACAATCAATCACCAAGCATCTCCATTCACAAGATCTCGCATAATGCAAGTAAGTATTGTGATTTTCATCATTTGTGCTTGGTTAAAGTGTAGATCTCTTTCTTCTTTTTGTACTTCATTTCTTCCACTACTCGTATACCACCTTCCTTTCACAAACCTAATATTCAACCATACCAAGACTCTTCACCCCTTTTAACCCCTTTGTCAAGCATTCCCGTGTCTTCTCGGCATATATTACGACCCTAACCACACCACCCTCACTCTCTGTGCAATCACAGAGAGGCTAAAACCCCATTTTTAATAGTTTATCACCCATTGAACCTACCAATGTTGGTTACTTGACTGCCATCGGTTCATTCCTTAAACCAACATCGGTCACCCAACCGGTACCGATCTTTGTGCTATTTTACATTCTCAGACTAGTAAGATTACCATTCACCCAAAACCTAGCCAAACCTCAACCAATCAACTCTAGACCCTTACTAGACCTTTGACAAACCTGCATGACCTAAAAAAACCTTGGTTCTAATTAGATTTAGTGTTATATTTCATATTTAACATTGAATCTAGTGTATTGTGTGTATGAGAAGCCTAAATCATTACATTATAATAGGACCTATTTATGTTAGTCTTGTATTCACATTAAATTGCTGTTAAATAGTGGATTGACAACCTATCTAGGAAGTATCATGCTTCCTAGATCTAGCATACACTAGGTATTCCAGTGTCATATATTATTTAATACTCTTTTGTAAGTTTTCTTTGCATTTACAGGTAGTGTTTCCTAGAAAAAATGGAGCTCTCTACATTCGTCTTGGATAATGCCAACAATGAGCACATTCTACCTTCCACCTTCATTTCATAGTTATTCCTCCTAACCTTTTACCTTATCTATTTTTCTTATATGTATGTAACTTATTGGTGAAACAATAGGCTGTAGATGTTTTTTTCTTGCATGAAGTCAGTAAGTATGAAGTCATAAGATGGATTGTTAGTCTATTGTATGAACTTTTATTGATGGATACATATGGAAGTGGATCATTCATGAGTAGATTGATGAGTGTCGAGGCATTATTGTTGGTCTTATCCTTTATGGGGTTATGTGTGAAAAAGCTACATGTGATGTAAAATAGGGGTTAGACTAATAAATAAATGTATGTTATGCCTACAAGAATAGAGGAAGTGATTATACTTTATCTCAAATGATTTTAGAGGTGGTCTATTATGCTAAGGATATATCCTCTTAACGGGTTGATAGCTTGGCCTAGGTGTGAGTTGAAATTTGAGATGTAATCAAACATAAAAAAGTGCACCTACAGGTATGGAATAGTGATTCAGATGTATACAATGCCTATAAGAAAGGGGGAGTGAGTGTTTTATCCTCTATGAGAGTAAAATTGTTTTCTCAAGGTAAATCAAGGTATGTATGGTGATTTCTTCTTGATTCATGCATACAAAGGTGTGTCAATGACCTAAATCATCTTGTAAAGATTGTAGAACACTGAAAAAGTTGCTTAGAGACTTGAGAAAGTTGTCTAGTTCATTTCAGGGCATGTAAACAAGACCGAAGAGCCCAAATTTATGCTTGAGTAGAGATAGAGGCATTTATCTCAGGGGAGATAGAATCCACTCTTTTAGATCTTGTATGAGATGTTAGAAAGGATCAAAATTGGTTAAAAATGCTCTAAAAGGTCTGTTTAGGGACATTAGTCCTTGTATGGTATGAAAAAAGCCATAACAGTGAAAAGTCAATTATATGCCTAGAGATGATGAATTTTTGTCAAGAAAGGTGAGTGATGATTTGATGAGCTCATGAACTGACATTTTTGGCATGTGAGAAGCTATATGGATCAGATTACAATAGTTGATGTGTTTACAAGAAGGCAAGAACAGGGGTATAGAATAAATTTGATGTTTTTATCTTGCCTAAAGGATGAAAAAGAAGGTTTAGCTCCTTGCAAGGTGAGAATTTTAATTTTTCATACTTGACTAATGATGTTTAGATTTAGGAATTTATCCTAGGGGAGCTAGCTGGTTGTATGCTTGAATTGGGGCAAACATCATATTTTTGGAGAAAATAAAGAAGAAGAGGCTTGGTTGAGACCTTAGGTTTTTTTTTCTAACCAAAACATGGAGGTATGAAGCTAATGTAGGTAAATGAGGTAAGCTACATGTATGCCTTTGTCATTAATGTAAAAAGGGGAGAAATCCGGGGGTGTTTTCCATCAATGAAAAAGGGTTAGATTGTTTGCATATAGGCCTAATAAGTGTTATCATTGATGACAAACCACATTAATGAAAAACTAAATTATGTAGGATGATGTAATGAGGATGTATGAGGTGCTAACATGATGGTTCAGATGTCTATAAGTTGTTATAGTGAGATTCAGTGGTGCATGTTTGCTCTAGCAAGCCTATAGAGGTGCATATGAGGTATAATTTGAAAATGAGAGATTCTTAGATGTTGTAGAAACATTTTGACATGATTAATAGTATTTTTTGTTGGTGCTTGATCACTCACAGTAGTGGTATGGTACATATACAGGTACATTGCTATGTTATAAGTGCTCATTGGGAGCATGTATGTTTTCCTAGAGGTGTGATAGAGTGACTTAGAGATATATTAGATCATAGAAGCATGAAATAAGGTATATAATTATGTATGAGGTATGTTTGGGTCATTTACAGAGGTTCCTTGTTTAGTTCTTACATTATTTTAGTTGGTTCTAGTTGATACTATGAGATTATAGCATACAAGCATAGGTAAGTCTTAGTGACTGGAGATATTGAGAAATGGAATTAACATTATGATGATTCAAGATGTTATAGGGATAAGTCATAGTTCTCTTAGAAAATTTTCAAGTGCTCCTAATGAGTATTTTTTCAAGATTATGTCAGCTTTGATGAGACAAGATGAAAAATAATGCAAAATCCATCTTTAAATGCAACTTCAGATGCTTATTGTGATTCATGTTCTTTGCATGGTACCTTGTGAATTTCAGGGAAGATTTTAAGGAGATTTAATATGGTTTCAGAAGGACAATGAGGTCATTTAATCATCACATTTTTATGAATGAATGTTAATAAGGTAAAGAGGTCAAAAACCATAGCTAGGAGTAGTTTGTAAAAGGTGAAGTATACTGACTTAATTTTTATTGATAATAAAATAGTGATGACTATATGTTGTATATGAATCCTTAGGATTTCCATAAATCTATGATTGAGGTCATTGTGATATGTGGGCCCCACCTAAAAATAGTAGTTTCTGGAGAAGAAAATTTTAGGACAAGATTGCCCAAAGGAGTAGCATGAAAAATTGATGTTTCATGATTATTGGGAGATAATATTGTTGTACATTAAGTTTTAGGACATAAATATATAGTTTCATGATGTTTTGAGGTCCAAACAGTTAACGGTCAAAGGGCGTTTGGGATCTCAGATAACAAGGTTCAGTGTTATCGCCATAACTTGAGCTTCAGTGGAATTTTTAAGTGAATCAAGTTGTGATGGAAATATTGTTTAGATATATTTATATTTATATATTGATTTCCTCATAATTATTTCATACGTCAAGCTTTCCATGACATTATTTGAGTAAGAAGGTTTTTGGTAGTTCAAACAGGATATATTTTTGTGAAATTTGGATGTTGGTTGAAGCATGATATGGATTGGGTGATTCTCCTATCACCTGAATGTTGTTAATAGTGATTTGGAATTTTATTAATTTATTTTGATTTCCTTAATGTTTGTAGAATTGTTTTTTTGAGCTAACCTTTGGAAATATCAGTTTTGGCAAGTTGATTTGGTGAAGGCAAATATTTTTGTGGTTTAAAGAAAAATATGTTTCATGACTTATAACATACTTATAAGGGTTATATATATTTGGAAATTTCTTTTGAGTGGTTACATGGAATGGTTTCATTTAGTATAATTCATTTGGTAGCATTTTGAAGTTTCGTGGTACTAAAGGGTGGATGAAATAACTATTTTGAGAAATTTAAAGGACAAGTGGGCCCATTAAATGAAATAATTTGATTGGTTTACGAAGATTACAATGATTTTTGATGTTTATATGAGTATTTATCATGTTTTATGAATATTGGAGTTTGACTAAAAATGGTTTTGGAATGAGGAGATTTTTGACATCCCAATGCATGTGTTTTGGTGATTTTTGGTGCATGGAAAGTGTGTTTTTTGCTAGGCCACCCCATATGGGTCACTTGTGGCTGTTATGAAAAGATATATAATGTTTTTAATGATGCATGGGTTAAATTTTTCATGAGGTACTGACCTCATTTGAGTAATAATCAAGAAAAAGGTATAAAATGGAGCTTTTGGGCATAATAGTTCTAGCTTTTGAAACCCCCTCTTATCTTGTTTTGAAGAACCCTTTTTCTGAAAAGTAAAAACATTTGGGCCTATACCCCAAAACACATGGAATATCATTCTAGGAAAAATTTGGTTGAGTTTTCATGAGGATAATTTGAGCAAAGGCAAAGTTGGTGTTGTTTCCTTGAGAGCGAGTTGGAGAAGGAAGAAAAATTTGGGTGCTTGAGTTTGGATGCTATCCTCATAGCATGTTGATGATATTTTAGGTTTATAAGGAGTTTTAGATCTTATTTTTAATGTTGAAGACATTATCATAGTTGTATCTCATCATATGTATTCATGAGACATTGATTGTCTTGAGAGCTCTTTATTGTATCTTGTGGATCATTGTTGAAGACACTACTTTTGTGATCTGATTTGAGCATATATAAATACATGTGTGGATCTGATTTTATCATCAATATATGTGTCTTTGAGATCATATTATGTTCCTTTCATTGATTTTACTTCATTGAAAAGGTTGAATGCTTTGATGTGTTGTATGTGAGCATGTGTTGTTAGGGTTTGAAGCACAAGTGTTTAAAAGGTTTTATTGGGGACTAATTCACCCCCACGCCCCTCTCAGTGCTTTTCACCTCCAAAAAATTAAACAAACACAAGTGCTAACCTTACAATTGTAGATTCCAAAACAAACTCAGATTATATCCGTTTGGAAGAACGTGGTTGAGTGAGGTCCTTTCTAGGATCCATTTAAGTTGTGAGATTTGGTTGATATATGGTTGTTCTGAATGAAAGAATAACTTAACCATGAGCATGTAGATATGATCTTGATATGATTTGGGCATCATAATAGTATGAAAACTCAATTTGAGTCACCAAAAAATGTGTAAAATAATCAGCATGACCTCTCAAATCATATGGTGGATGACACACAAATATTTGGAAAACCCACTAACCTATCTTGTAGCATAAAATATTTTTTGAGGCCTCTTCATGTGAGCTTCAATGCTATATATTTTCTCCCTTTGTAAGTGGGGTTTTTTGGTCCCCTCAAAACCAAAAGTTTTTAACCTATCTAAATTAAAAAAAAACATATTTTTTGAGGTTGTATTTTAATGTAACCACATGGATGATTAGAAAAAAATATAATTAAAAGTGAAAGCATATTTAAATCATTAGAAAGATCAAATAATATGTTAAAATTTTGGCATATGAAAGACAAGTTAATACATAAGCCATTTGTTTTTTCCGTGAGAATATTCAATGAATGGACCTCTTTAAAATGTTTTCTCTCCTACCTATTATAGCTATCTTTTGAATAATTTTTGAAGTGTTCAAATTTAAAAGAATGGATCATTCAAGCTCGGTAAAGATCTTTATTTATAACATAGTTTTATGGGGAAAAAAATATCAACAATTTATTTGAAATTTATAATTTATCATGGGTGAGAGATGTTTACACTAATTTCTATCAAAATAGTAATTATTATAAATTTTAATACATGTTGTCAATAAAAGCATATATACCAAGTATAAATTTTTTTATAAAAACACTACTCTATCATATGGCATAACACATTTTTTGAAGTGGCATTTCATTAAACACACAAATAAATTAAAAACCAATAGAAGTGAAAGTGAGAGTAGGGTTAAATTATTAGAAAGTTCAGAAAAATGTTTTTAAAAATGGGCACAAACAGAGCCGGATTAATGGTTTAAAACACCCTAGGAACTACTTAATATAAGTACCCCTATAAATAAATTTAAAAATTATAAATTTATTAACATTGATCTTGCTTTTATACCAAGAAAAGTAGCAGTATTTTTTAGCCATGTCTTTTGTGGGTATATTTGCAAGGTCTTGATTGGAAAACATTGTCATTACAATAAACATATAAATGATAAGCACAATATGATGTATACCTATTTAGAGAAAAATATTTACACCTCAGAAAAAATTCTTCATTTCATTGTTTATCTGTCAGAAAAGTTAACACTAATCTATTTAGGTGATTGTTTTCCCTGGATTTGTGAATTTTTAAAAGTGTTTGTAAAAAAAAATGGACTTGGATTAAGTAGTACATCTACACTTGAATTTAGAAATAAACCTAATTTAATAATAAGAATAAATATATAGATCTAGGAATGTGTTTATATTTAAATGTTCTTCAATTTTGACATATTAGTGAGAACTTGTGATATTTGATAAGAAAAAGAATTGATTATTGAATCCTTGTGAACAAAGACAAAAACACATGACTATTTAAGAAATTACAAGAAGCTAAAATTTAAACTAGACATGATAAAAATATATAATATTTCTTATAGAAAAATAAAAGCAACGATAACCAGATCATACCAAGCCAAGAACACATATGCTAATCAAACACCATGATCAATAAGATGAAAGAAATTCACAGAATAAATTTACATAAACCTTTGCAAAAAATGAGCAACAATATCATATATTATTATGGAACTCAATGAAATACAATGAGAATGGACCTTACTTATATAGGCAAGGAATAACAATCTAAGAACCAATCAAGGTCGTAGATCAAGCCATAAATCAAGGAAAGAACTAGTCATACCAAAGAACTAGAGTGAATTAGACATCAATGATTTAGGAGTGATACCATAGATTAAGGATCTAGTCAATACATAGATAAAGGAAAGAACTATACCTAACAATTAAATAATATCCCCTTAATATCTAAATAAATAAAATAAATATCCACACACATAAGTGGGTGAGGATAAATATAATAAAGGTAAATAAAGTACCTAGGTGAACATGAGCTAAGGTAAATACCTACTCTAACACCCCCCTCAAGTGAAGCTAGAGGCCAAAATATTAGTGACATGTCCACAATATGAGTCTCGATAACTAGGCCTAATGAGGTACTTATGTATAATATATCCATGAAGAAATCTCAAACCAAAAGAAGGAAAGAATCCTAATAGAAGGAAAGAAAAAGAGAAAGAAGAAGGAAGATGTTCTCACGAACACCCCCAAGAAAAACTTCTGAAACCCAAGCATTCCACGCAACTCAAGGTAGTGAGGTGATGCAAAAGGATTCGTAAAGATGTCTAACCTGTTGCTGAGTGGAATGTACTCCAAGAAAATAACTCCATCTTGAATGTGCTGATGAATGAAGTGGATGTGTATCTCAATATGCTTGGTCCATTGGTGCTCAACTAGGTTGTGAGAAATGTGAATTGCACTTTGGTTGTCACACCAAAGTACATTCGATGAATCTTGTGGGAATCCAAACTTTGTCAATAACTATCGAAGCCAAAGAATCTTGACTCGCTATAATTGTTGCCCTATACTTTACCTATGAAGATGAAAGTGCAATAGCCTACTACTTTTGCATGCCCAAGAAACTAGAGAAGAACCAAAAAAAAATATATTCATAAGTGGAATGTCTTGTCTTGTCATCAATAGAACCTTCCCAATATGAATCTATATACCCAACCAACTGAGTAAAACCCCTAGTGTAGTGTAGGCCAAAGTGGGAAGTGCCCTGCAAATAACGAAAAATCCTTTTAGCATCCTTCCGTGACTACTATGAGGAGAATGTGCAAACCGAGATACAAGCCCTACTACAAATGAAATATCATGGTGAGTATGGGTCAAGTACATGAGACTCCCAACCAACTACCTATACAATGTAGGATCACAAAGTGGTGTGGTACATGTGGAAGTAAGAGTAACCTAAAATGAAAAGGAGATGGACTTGGCTTGCAATCAGCCATATCAAAGTGCCAAAGAAGATCATGGGTGTAATTTTGTTGACTCAAATGAATCCTAAATCTATTTGAGAAATATGCAATCCAAGGAAATAATGCAATAACCCAAGATCTGTCATGTCAAACTATGTAGAAAGAGCCCTATGAATAGTCTGAATGTGGGAAGAAGAGCTACCAATAAGTAACAAATCATCAACATACAAGATAAGTATCACAATATCCTCACCAACATGTTAGAGATACACTATATGATCATGGAGTGGAAATGAACAAAACCAATAGATAGAAGAAAAGAATCCATCTTCTCATACCAAGCCCTAAGGGGCTTGTTTGAGACCGTAGAGAGACCTTCGGAGCCTACAAACAAAAGAAGAATCCTAAACAAATATAGCGTATTTACTCCATATATATTACCTCTTGTAAATATCCATGTAAAAAGAAACTCTTCACATCCATTTGGTATACGGGCCACCTTTGTGATGCATCAATAACAAGTACAAGGCATACAAAATCCATCTTGGAAATGGGGAAAAAGTCTCAGAGTAATCAATACCTTCAACTTTTGAAAACCCTTTGCAACAAGACGAGCCTTATACTTGTCAATGGACCCATCAACTATGTATTTGGTTCGGTATACCCACTTACACCTAACCATATTTTTTCCTTTAGGAAGAGATAGGATTCTTCATCAAAGAAGAATACTCAACTATCATCGCATCATCCCACTCCTATATCCCATGAGCCTTTGAAAAAGACTGTGGATCCACAAAACTGCCTGACAAAAAATTCTATAACCTTTAGAATGTGCGTGATGATGCCTAGTGGGTGGAAGATTTTGTATGAAAGGTGCTTGCCTCAGAAACTATAATACGAGCCCACTTAGGAATAGTGAAACATCAGTGGGAATAAGATCGTCAATGACATCTATAACCTCCTCATCAACCTCCTCAAAGAAAGGATCCTCAAGATGATGAGATGGAGGCATGGAAGAAGATGAAGAATCATGAGGAGTGAAGTGCTCATCAAACTGAACATGTGTTCAAAAAGAATGTCATGAGTATCAAAATCTAGAAGTCGATAAGCTCTCATGTCCTCACAATACCCTACAAAGATCAAGGGTTTTATCTTCTTATCCAAATCTTTCCTTTTCTTCTTTGGCACAAAGGCCCAAGCATGGCTCCCAAAGACTCAAAAAAATGAGACATCTGGCTTAGTGTTGGACCAAGCTTCCTCTGGAGTCAAATGCTCAAGTGCTCTATGTGGTGTGCGATTTTGAATGTAGTTAGCACAATTAACTGTTTATACCCAGTAGATAGGAGGTAAATCTCTAGAATGCATCATATAGTTAGCCATTTCCTTCAAATTTTTATTCTTCCATTCTACTAAGACATTCTATTGTTGAGTATGAGGAACAAATGCTAGTGAATAATGCCTGAGTTGCTAAAAAAACATAAAAAAACTCATTGCTGAAGTACTCCCCCATTATCAGTGTGAAGGTTCTTTATGCAACTAGAAGATTGTTTCTCAACCAAAGATTTGAAGACTTTGAAGTGTGAAAAAACATCACTTTTGTACTTGAGAAAATAAACTCAAGTACCTCAAGAAATTATCAATAAAGGTAAGTGCATACTTAGCTCCATTGAAAGAGGGGGTAGGAAAAACCATCAAGTCACTATGCACAAGCTCAAGTGGTGAAGAAAATCTCTTGGAAAAATTCTTAGGAAATGGATCTTGGTGTTGTTTCCCTAATGCACATCCAGAGAAAAATCCCTCAAGACAAGAAACTCTAGGAAGACCATCTACCATACCATGAGTGCTCAACTCCTTCAAATATTTGTAATTGAGATGTCCAAATCTTTCATGCCAAAGCTTACTCTCTAAATCTGCATGAGAAACCAATCCTGTCCCTATAGAGGAAGTGTCATCAAAACCCTCAAAGTGATATAGTCTAGAACTATGATCAATAATACCTTGAGAAACAAGTGAATGAGGCTCCAAAAAGTTCGTACTTCTGCCCCATGTGGTGTAAAAGTCACTGTTTTCCCTTGACTAGAATGACAAATTTGATATACAAAAAGAAAATTTGTAGTGATGTTAGGAACATATAGTGCATCTTGGATACTTCCACCATCAAGTTGTATATCACCTTTTCCTTTAACATAAAGAAAGGAATAATCTCCAACCTCAATTTTGGAAGTAGAACTCAAACCTAGAGAAACAAAAGACTCCTTGGAAGAAGTCATATGATGAGAAGCACCAGAATCTATAACCCAACTATCTATAAGTGGTGACTGAGATCTCCCAACAAAATTAAGTGCTTTGCCATGCTGATTAGAAGGAGGTGGAGTGGATATAGATTTTTTTTGTTTCTTGACTGCATTATCTAAGACTTGCATTCACTTATAACACCTATGTTCTTCATGACCACTACCCCCACAAAAATAGCATGAAAGGCTAGACTTATTCTTGGATTTAGAAGGACTCTTGGTTTAGAGTTGTTTTCTTTAGGTTTAAGAGCACTTTGAGATGGAGAAGGGGTGGATTTGGTTATACTTTTGGTTTTCCCTTTCCCTTAGGATTAGATGCAACTAATGCCTTTTGAGAGGTGGAAGACTCAAGGTGAGACAATTTGGATTCTTCCCTAGTAAGTCTTTCACAATATTTTTCTAAGTTAGGCATTTTGAATGTGTCACCTAAGACATCCATGATAGAGAAAAAGAGAAAAGAAAAACTTTGAAATGGTCCTCTCAACATGGATAGAATCAAGTAAACACACTCTTTATCCTTCTTATTTCTTCCACTCCCCTTCAATTGTGTCAAGAAATGCTTAAACTTGGTAAGATAGTCTATAATTGTTGGAAAATCTTGGGATTAAGAGAGGTGATCTCAATTTCAAGTTGCATGGATCTCATATGATCCACCTTACCGAATAAATCCTCAATTTCTCCCATATTCTTAAAGGAGAGTCACATTTTTCAAATGAAACAAAATACTATCACTTACATAAGTTCCTATCAAACCACACTTGTCAAATTTGCACTAGTACAAAAATTTCTCATATCCTCTACAGAACATAGGTTGTTATGAAGAAGTTGAAGCCCATAATAATTTTCACTTAATTATTTTTTCTATTCATGGTTTCCATGTGTGGTAATTATGTGTTGTTAATGGCTCAACATGATCTAATGCATAATTAGACACCATTCTCAAAAATCACCAAAAGAAATGTAAGAACCAAGCAATGCAACAAGAGCCCCTCAAATTTTAGAAATTTATAATGAGTGTGTGTTACAATATGACAATTTATAATTATAGTTTGATTCTCAAAATAAATATTTTGAATCAAAAGAGCACAAAAAAAGCACTTTCACAAAAAAACGACACTCAAAACCGAGTTACCAATCAAAAGATACAAGCTTTTCAATATTATGCTCTACTATTAATTTTAGTTGCCACTAAATCAAAATTAAATGCTCTTGCCTTCACCACACAAATAAAATGAAAGGGGTTGGAGTTAAGCACAATATTTAAGCCCTCATACGACCGTACCATATGACCAAGGGATAAGGATTTTAAACTGCTTCCCCCAACCGAAATGCTTTGCACCCACGAAAAAAATAAACCTAGATCGGATCTCAAAAAACTGAAAAACCAAGAAAATGATTTGCTGGGTTTTCTTCCTAGCTGACATGAATCTTGAGGAAAACCACGATGTTCCTTTGCATAACCAAAAAAAAAAAAGACCGCTTTTACCACCTTCCGAATCCAATAGAAGCCTCTGTTTTGCATAAAAACGCACGCAGAACAAAATATTAGAAAATCCTGAATATATGAATATACAAATAATTTATTTGCAAAATCATACGTATAGACAGATGCCAATAGGAATCTCCTACTCTGATACCATAAAAGGAATGATAACCAGATCGTACCAAGCCAAGAACACAAATGTTAATCAAACACCATGATCAATAAGATGAAAGCAATTCACCAGAATAACTTTAACATAAACCTTTACAAACAAATGAGAAGCAATATCATATATTATTATGGAACTCAATGAAATACAATGAGAATGGGCCTTGCTTATATAAGCAAGAAATAACAATCTAAGAACTAGTCAAAGGTCGTAAATCAAGTCATAAATCAAGAAAAGAACTAGTTATCAAAGAACTAGTCAAGACCATAAATTTAGGAGTGAAATAGACATAAATGATCTAGTCAATACCATAGATCAAGGAAATAACTATACCTAACAATTAGATAATATCCCGCTAATATCTAAATAAATAAAAAGAAATATCCACACACATAAGTGGGTGAGGATAAATACAATAAAGGTAAATAAAGTATCTAGGTAAACATGAGCTAAGGTAAATACCTATTCTAACAAAAAACTCAGTGAGAACAAAGACTATTAAGAAATTCACTCTGTCATATCCTTACATGTTTAGCTCATGTGAATAACTTTCCATTGATGAAAAATATCGAATCAAAAATTAAAAGTGTTGGAACAAGAGTTGCACTATAATTAACACGGTGATGAATCATGAGTGTAATTCAATTCCTCCATTGAGGAATATTCTTTACTACAATATACATGGTTATTAGTCATTTTACAATGTGACAAATTCATCTACTACACTTTTAAAAAAATTGTAGGAGAGAAAAATATTTGTTTAGCTTTAAAACAAAACTTCACCGCAATAATTACCATCTTCATTGTATGCTTTGCATGTCTCTAAATTGAAATATATCTCTTGGATTTAGAAAAAAATTACGCAGAGCATAAAATTTAAAAAAATTTATTGATAGTATTTTACAAAACTACGAATATTGCACATCCCCAAATGTTCATAAATTCAGGATTCAGAATAAATATATAACAAAATTAATAATTATTTTCTAAGAGTAAGAAACCAATATGTGAAAGTCTAGTGGCGCCCTTCAGTTACCAGCGCCCTAGGCAACTTCCTATGGCATAATGGAGCTAAAGGCATAAGGGAATATTTAATACATAATCCTCTTAAATATGATTGGTCACTACTTTTTGAAGCTTTTTTTGTGTTTAAATCTAACAAAACACATACCCCTCAGTACCTTAGGCCCTAAATTCAATGGTTTCTTTGAGTTATAAGATGACATCAACAATTTGTTTTAGTCTATAATTTATCGGTATTTCATTGTAGCCTCATTAATAAATGGAAAACCAACATAAGTGAAAGTAAGAGTAAAGTTAAATTATTCAAAAGTTTGGACAATTCGTTAAAACAATTGACATATGAGAAACATTGTAGTACATAGCTGCTCGCTTATCTTTTGAGAAATTTTTGAAAAGATTAAATGCAAAAAAATAGATATCTGTCAATACCTTAACATTAAGCTCAATAAAAACCTTTATTTATAACATAATTCTTTAAAAAAAGAATCAATAATTAATTTGCAGATCGTAGTCCATATTTTTTTACGAATAACATATATTTATCAGAATTGTAATTATCACGCCAAAGGGCGTTCCCCTATGGTAAATATCCTGTGGTCATTCACAACACTAGGTTAAATTTGACGGGAATTTAGACATTTTTTTCTTGGGGATTCCAAATTGGTTTCGATGGAGGATTCTAGAGTAGAATTCTCTTTGTCCTCGAAGATGTCTTGAATCAGATTTGAACGCAAAAAACATAGAGTTTAAGGAAGTTGACACAAAGAAAGTGGAAATATTTGTATATTTAAGATGTTTGGAGGGATTTGCAAAGAAAAACGCAGAAATCGCTGATAAAACTCTTTTGTTCCCCCGTAAACTTTTGAGTAGTTGAGGCCACTTGCAGTGGATTCGTGAAAAGCTCTTTGGTACATAGATTTTCAATGAGAAGATACGTGTTTTCCTCTTTTTTTGGGACACATCCTTTGTTTCACTTGATTTTTCCCTATTTAGTCGATTTATCCGGGGTGTAAAACCTTGCGTAGATCTGTTTATCTTCAAAATCCGTTGCGCATATCCGTTTTCTTCAAAAACCCAGCACAGTCTATTTTCTTCAAAATATTTAACGTTGGTCCTTTTACTTAAAAATCCTTGTGTTTGTGTTCATTCTTTTTGTTTACTTCAAAATCTACATATGATCTCTAAACTCTATACATGTAGTTTTCTGTGATATGTTTTTGAAACCCTTGTGCATGCGTTTTTTGTTTGTTTGTTTATTATAGCTCCCATGAAGGTGTTTTTATGTATTATCCAGTGGAGCCTTCTTGACACACAAAAACAACACCCATGAGACAAAATGAGTTCACTTTTGGAAATATACTTAGGGTCTGCACCGACATGGAGGACATTAAAGAGGGCATGGAAATTCAAGATCATGTCAATAAATTTACAGATGTTGTTGTAGGAAGTGCATTAGTTGATGTGTATTCCAAGCATGGAGATGTAGATGATGTCAGAAAGTGTTTGACAGAATGCCTCAACTAAATTTGGTTTCCTGGAATTCAATGATCGGGGGTTATTCTTGGTGCAATCATTGTGAGGAGGCCCTGAACCTTTTTTCTCAAATGAATCAAGCAAGCATTAAGCCAGATAAGTTTACTTTCCCTGCTGTCATTCGCGGAGTTAGTACCAGTTCAGTTTTTCTAAAGAAGGTTAAGGTAATCCACGCTAAAGTCATCAAAGTTGGGTTCAATTCGGATCAGTTTGTTGGGAGTACACTTGTTACCATGTATGCCAAATGTGGGAACATAGATGATGCATCAAGTGTATTTCACAATATATGCCCCTGAAACTAAGAAAGACAGGTCTTGATTGCCATTTTGCCACTAAATTTATTTTCAGGATCTTGGGGTATGAAATAGTTTTGAGAGATACCAATTACCTTATTCACTTCAAGAATTGGATGTGTTGGGGAAATTATTGGTGAGATAGGAAAAACAAGATTGTCAGTTATGCATTCTTACTGAAAACAATAGAATGTTTATGCAAGACCTCAGACGTTGTGCAATAGAAGTTTTGTTGGCATGTTGGGGAAGCTAAATTCCTAGCAGTGGAGGGAGTCTCAAAGGTAGTCACCACTTGAAAATCTATCCATGTGAAAGTAAATATTTTTTATGGGGATCCTATTATTTTCTTCTAAGCCCAGCTAAATTGCAAGATTCCTTCTGGTGCTTATCCCTCTCTAGACTATTACACTTTAGAGAGATGCAAGGTCAATTTGGGTATGTTTTTAAGTTTCCAACCTTTAAGTGGAGATGATTTTCAAAATACGTCAGGTTGAGAGTGTTAAACATAAAAGTGCATGCATTGCTACTATAAGCTTTATCCATCTATGCCATCATACAATTAATCCAAGTTAAGCAACACTGGACATGGTCACTTAGAGTAGGACATCTGTCGAAAACTCCACTACATTAACAATGTAGGCTTGCTTCGTACTTGTATGAATACCTCTGCACCATTAATGTGGTGTCATTTATTGCCCATATATCTTTCTCTATGACCACCCTCTTTTTGATCAACCATGACGGACTGATTCAATGCAGAAGGAAGATGCATGACATTAACAGGATTTTGATGCATTTAACTAGGAATCACTTTTAAACTCCTCTCCTTTTGAGATAAGCCCCCCATTGCATTACACTCTCCATGCCACCTTGAGAAGAGGGATAAAAGTGTCCAGCCTACAAGGGGAGGCATTTTTCAGAACATATCAAATTGCAATGTTGACATAAAAATTCATCCATATGCAATGATGTTGATTTAAGCAAACAAATGGGATTCATCAACTGAGTGGTATATCTCGAGAACAATGTCATAGGATTTTCCTCTGTCGTGTATTGATGAACTTGAATTATCGATGCGGTGTAGTTTGTCGGCCGGATATCCTATTAAATGTTCACTTTGATGATCATAACCACAAAATACCATAAGAAAATTATTTGTAGCAGTAAGAAAGAGGTCTGCAATTGATGAAAGTGGTGTTAAAAGTATTTTGATAAATTTAACATATGTATGTACTCTTACCCCTCATAAACTAGTTTTGTACGCTAATTAATACAAAATGAAAGTCTAACCTCAGATTGATTGGTTTAACAGGATTGTAAAGAATAATCAGTTAATGGGGCCTATACCCTCAATGTTGTCACAAATTCCAAACTTAAAGATTTTGTAAGTTGGAAAATAATATCATGATATTGCAAGTCCCTTTGCATTGGCTTTTTATCCTATTTATTTGATAAGATTGAAATGATCCTGACAAAGATATGTATTTTTGTTTCAAGGATTTGGCCCAGAATCAACTAAGCGGAGACATTCCTAGGCTTATCTATTGGAATGAAGTTTTGTAATATTTGTAACACTCTAGATCCTTTCTGTGTATCTTATTATTTTCCCCTATTTTCTAATGGATCAATGCCACTAGGTAAATTTCTTCCGCTTTTGTGTCTTATGTACAAACTAAGTCAGGGTTTCATTTTGAATGGGTAAATTCAGGGGTTTGCACAACAAATTCTTAGTGGGAGATTTGTCCCCGATATGTGTCAATTAATTGGACGGTGCTTTACTTGTAAGTGGAAAAATTTGTTTTTGCTTTAATAGAAAATCAGAATTGTTAGTTATCTAGACACCATCTTTCATTGCATAGCATTTAGATGCAATAGCATGCACTAAGGGCTCGTGTGTGATGGATTTATGGAATATGTTGTCCTCTAAGATTTTCTAAGTTTGCATGTTGCCTCTTGAATTTCAGAATCTTGGAAGCCTTACTTATTTGTAAGTTATTTCAGATTATATTTTGTGTTGTTGATCAATCATGTATATGATGATTGTGGAAGGGTTCATCAAGCACATTAAGCATGCATATATAATACACCCGTGGTCTAATGAGTCTAACAATATTATGTTATTGCTTTTACAGGAATTTTTCCTCAAACAATATTAAGGGAGCAATTCGATAGAGCTGGGATATATTATAAATTTAGATACACTGTGAGTCTAGTTATTTTTTATTTTTTGGTTATACTTCCAATAGGCTATTAAGAATTGTGTTTGGAGTGAAATTTACTATCTAGATGATAGCTATGAAATACTTCCAAATGTTTTGTTGATCTCTGATCTGACATGAAATCCTAGGGACCTCTCCGATAATAAAATTTTGGACCCATTCCAGGAGTTGTGGGGGCTTTGAAACATCTTCTGAAATTGTAAGTCTTGTCCATATAGGATTTTATAGAGCATAAACAAGAAGTCTAGTTTCTATGAATGAACATTATATTGACTTGATGATTCATCTCAATTATAAATTCAAGGAATTTGAGCGGAAATAGACTAAATGGGTTTTTGCCAGAGGAGTTTGGAAATATGAGGAGTATAGTGGATATGTAAGTTCTTTATATTGAAAATATGATTATTTAACTCACAAGGTCATGTTTTTGGATCTATATGCTATGTATTTTCATTTCAAGGGAAACTGTAACTTAGTGTGCTTTTTTTCAATGTCTGCATGGATATTCACTTTCTCCACATGGAAACTTGTTGTTTTATGATTACATGGTAAACAGAAGTCTGTGGGACATCCTACATGGTGAGTAAAATGATTATGTTATGAAGAAAAATGGATCTGTACATTATAGATTCATATTTTGAAATAGAAGAATCCAATCTATCTTTAACCTTCTGATTAAAATGGATTGTTGGAGAATCTAACAAGTGTTTTTTTAATTTTTAATTTTTAATTTTCGTATAGGATCATCAAAGAAGATTAAGCTAGACTAGGACACTCAGCTAAATATTTCTCATGGTGCTGTAGAAGGATTACCATATCTTCATCATGACTGTAACCCACACATTGTTCACAGGGATGTGAAGACTTATAACATTCTTTTGGATGATAATTTTGAAGCACATTTGTATGAATTTGGAATTTCCAAGTGAATTTCCTTGGCCAAAACCCACACCTCTACCTATGTTATGGGTGTTATTGGTTACATTGACCATGAATATACAATAACATCAATGCTTAGTGAGAAACCTGATGTATATAATTATTGAATTGTTCTTCTAGAGTTCGATTTGTGAGAAGGAAGTTATGGAAAATAACTCAAACTTACTTGAGTTGGTAACATTTCTATTTGTTAATTTTATTTCATTGCCTACATTGTACATTGTTTAAGTATTTTTAAGTTTTTTTTTCTAGAGAATGGAGCAATAAATTGTAGATGGAGTTGTCTTTGACATTGGAATGTGAACACAAGTTCTATCAAAAGCAAGAAAACAACACAGTCATGGAAAATATTGATACAAAAGTTTACAACCTCCATGGATCTTGAGATTGTAAGAAAAATAGTCTAGTTGGCCTTGCTTTGCACCAAGAAATGACCCTATGATTGACCAACCATGAATGAAGTTTCTAGAGTTTTAAAGTTGATGTTGATAGTGCCTGCTCCTAAGCAAGTTCCTAGTATTTGAATGAGGCGGCCCTAGTAATAATTACATGAGGTATTTGGATGAATATAAAGATGGTAAGAAAAAACATGTTACGGGAGCACAAAAACACTTATGATGGGCATTTGTTTGTGATATTTGGTGATTTTATTTCATAAAACATTGTTTTTCTTGGAATGAGATTGGGATGGTGTTGTGTTAAAAAAATTTGCATCCCATGGTTGGGTTCGTAATAATGTCAGGGAGGCTCAGGAATTCCTAGAAGTCAGGTATGGGGAGCTAGAAGGTTGTGGGTGGTTGGATGGGTAGATTGGAAGGAAGGTGGGGATGGAGGAATGTAGGGAAGAACAAGATCTAATAACAAAAGATAGAGAACCTACAATTTAAGTAAGTATTGAATGATGAAAATAAAATACACTTACTTGTATTTGTAGGCTTGGTTGGTGAAGGATGACGGTGGTTGATCCATGAAGAAATTTTGAGTCGGTTTATGGCGGTACTTCCCCGAGTTCTCCTGTGAATGATAATTCCTTTGGACGAGTCTCAATTTCTTACTTGGGCTTGTGGCTAAGTGTATTTTGTCATTTGGATGCTTAGAAGTCTCTGGTTTGTGCTTGAGTGCAATAGATATCTCAAAACTCAGAATGACCAACCTCTGGTAAAAGGCTACAAAATTGTATATAAGGTAACCGATGATGGTCATGGTGATCGACATTGTTTGAGGGATAATTGATGTTGGTTAAGGTGGGAAATCCCGGGTTTGCCATAAATAAGAAAATCTTGCCATTTTTGTATGCTCGATTGTCAATTTGGGTCTCAAGTGAGGGTTAACACTTAGATAAGTGGGAGTGTTTGTTGGAGAAGGAATATGACTTTAATTTTAGGGTTAGGATAAGTCCTAGTTGGTTAAGATAAGTGGAGACTCAATATTAGTTAATTTATAGAATAAGAATAAGTCCATGGTGAGGTGTATATGTGATGTGGCTAGGTGAGGTGTAAATTACCTTAATTAAAGTAATTAAATTAATTAATAGTGTGAGGATGAACATTAATTCAATTGTGAGTAATTAAATTAATATGAATGCGATGTAAAGAGTCAAGATTAGGTGAATATGTCGTGTTTATTAATTAAAGGGGACTAAGGGGAGTGTGACCCAAATTTGGTGTCTACAACACCTTTTATAGCAATGAAAACACTATCTCTCACATGCCAACATATATAACTACCACAACGATATTAGAATGTAATCATCTTGTGCTTCGACTTGGTGGAACCATTGAGAAGTAAATGGTCTGCTCCACGGGAAAAATGTATTGTTAGGAAAATGATGTTCATGAAAAAAACATGTGAAAATGCTTTGGAGAAAATAGGATTCCTTTCGTTACTGAACTACCCTATTTTATTAAACCATTGGAATTATACCAAAACCTCTTTTTAGGCATTAGAGAAGGATATTTATACTTTGCGGGGAGGCATAGGACACTCTCACACCATCTAATAAGTAAGGTAAAAGGGTTTAAAAATCAAGGAGAGTATTTAGCACAATCCTTAAATGATAAGTTTTCTATAGATAACATTGGTGACCTCCTTAAATATAAGCACAAAGGAAAATTTATGTCCATCAATGATATTTAAAACCATGGGAAAAGATTCATTACATGCCTACTTACCAAAAAACTTTCAAGGTATGAAAGGTGGACAACAATCAACAAAAGGCTTTTAAGCATTTCGCAAAGGGTCGCACATAGAATAGTTTTTAACTACTCCTTATGTATCGTGCAAAACATAATATGAGAAGCAAAAATGACACAAGAGCTAAAAAGAGTTAAGTTTTGATAAGGTGCAATTTTGTTGTGTATATTCTCTTTAAAGAGTTTGGTGTACCAAAGGGGATGGTGAACCAACATAGACATATCAAGATGAGGATCCATCTATGGTTGTAATGTATAAATTATTCATAACACCACCAATGCTCAAAAATTCTTATAAGGAAAGGTTTATGAATTAGTTTAAACAATTGAGAAACACTTTTACCAAGACCGAATGATCCCACACACATTATCAAAATATTTGGATGGAGAGAAATAATTTTGTGTCACCATGAACTATTGTGTGGTAAGAGTTAAAAAGGATGATGAGACTTGGACACCATGGGAAAAGTTACCTCACAATAATTTCAATGATATATCAAACAAATCAAGGGAATCAAGAATCTCAATATGGATGTGAAAAGGGTAGATGAGGACATTCATAATTTGTGCAAGACATATAAGAATCAAAACTGGAGCACAAATGAAGGAACTAAAGTCCTATATATTTTCCATCTTAGTAAGTGGGAGACGATTGTGGTAAAGAATGAAGTGCATAAATGTTTCTTCTATCTACATCCTAGGAAAAAGGATACAAAGAAAGACATAACAAATGAAGATCTCGATGAAAAAATTGTTATTACCAAATGTGAATGGTGAGGAACATGGGAACATGTGAAGTATTCATCTCATACGCAAGACGAAAAAGAAAGGACGATCACAATGATAAAGTAATTTAAAAAGAAGATAAGGCTAAAAAACAAGGCATGAAACATTAGTACGATGGGAAGAACAAGAAAAAACGCAGTCAAGGCACACTCAAAGAAAAAAACCTCCAAAGAAACCAATCCATAATAATGCACATGTTAAAGTACCAATGTAAAAATATCCCATCAGGACAAATCTTGAAACATAGAAAGAAGAACATACATAGTACACTAGTCTGGAAAACTAACAACATCAGCGATTAAGTTACCCCATAGGGGGATAGAAATTAAAGACATACTAGAGGATATTGAGTAGATCGCATGTAATGGAGAAGTTATGGGAAATATATTGGGATTGAGAAAACCCACGTAAGTAAAGGAAAAAATCAAATAAATGAGAAAGAATAAGGTCCGGAGGAAGAAGATGAAGAAGTACAAATATACCCACTAGTCTCGAGAAGAAATCTATATGCGCACAATACCAATAAGGGAAGAAACATTAGAAATTTTTCCAACGGAATAATCTCAATAATATCATGAACATAGAGTGCTCCAAAACTCCTTTTCCTTTTCATTGGATCCATAGAGGAACCACTTATTGAATTGCTTTGCGACAATATTCATACTTTCTGTCTTAGGAATCAATTCTGCAACCCTTGAAGTGTCTTTGTGCCTTAGAATTTCATGGTGATGTCATTTGTCTTTATATTCATTCAACTTGAGATTATTTCGAGGTTTGAGTTTAAATATATATATATATCTCTTTTATAAATTTAATGTTGACCTAAACAAATTATTTTACTGAGATAACCATAAAAGAAATCCACATAATCTTCTAGTAAAAATAATTTCTTGATAAGGTAATACCGTAGTGGGGAGTTGTTGTGGCTACGGTTGAAGAAAATTTAAAATAATATAAATCATTCGAACATAAAAAAACAAAAATAAAATGAAAATAATTAAATAAGTAAATATTCTTAATATTCCTAAATTCTTCCAATTCTTGGGGTGTGGAAAAACCACCTGTTAAGAAAAAATTAATGAGATGTTTTATTAAGGTCAGAATGTTTTTATTCAAAGTCTAAGCATTGTTGAGAAGGATTTTGAGAATTTCTGGTTTGTGTGTGGATTAACACATATAAGATTGTTGGTCCGAAAATCTATTGCGTGGACAGATCTATGGATAGACGAGCCAACAGTGTTGCGCAGGCTTAGCCCCTCTTTGAGACAGCAAAGCGAAACTGGTTTATTGCTATTTCTACTAGCAGGAACCTATGCAAGTCTCACTGATTCTGCCTTCGGGGTTGGGATCTCATCCCAGTAGAGTGTTCAGGCTGTGAAAAGAAAGGAATGAAAGAGGGAGAAGAGAAAGAACAGATCCGAAGGGAGAAAAGAAATGAATTCCAAAGCAGAAAGGTCAGAAGATTTATGTTTTTAGTTTGGTAGTAAACAGAGCCAAACCTACTTGCATAAATAAACAAAGCAATACTGATAAACAAATGACGGAAAAGTAGATATGAATCTAACAGATTAAACACATACAGATCTAACGTAAGAAAGATCTAATGTATAACATGACTATTGAGCACAAAGTCCGAATAATTGTATTATCTTGTTCTTTTTTCATTACAAGAAAGTTCAAAGTCTTTCTCTCCTCACTTCTATTTCTATCTCGAAAAATGTTCACCTGAATACAACAAGTATTCTCATATTTATAGAAGATGAGGGAGAGAGAAGGCAAAAGGAGCCAACCACTTATTTACAAAGATATTTACAAAATATCTAAAAGTCATGTTGACTTTGACAATTTGATGGATGACATCATCCCATGATGCAACATGGATGATGTCATTATTTATGCCAACACACTTTTAGACATTCGAAAAGAAAGTCGGAGAATAGAGAGAGAGAAGAAGAAGAAGAAGAAGAAGAAGAAGCTACTCATCATCATCATCCTGCGGCCGAAAAGGGGTTGCACTGCTTACGATCTTTGCTCGGGTGATGATATGTGGAACGAGCGATATTCCAAAAACTTGCTGATCATTGGCCCAAATTGATCTTGTGATGGATCCTTGTGCCGTTCACCGATTGCTTTCATGCAAGTCTCCGCCTCGTCTATGAGCTTTTCCGGGAGTTTGGAATAATCTTTCTCCGCCTCGATAAGGAACCCGATGAAGTCCCTACAGGCCAGTAGGTTGTTGATAGATTCAGTGTCGAATGTGACCTCTGGCCCTGTCCCTTGAGAAGCTATCTCTTTGAAGATCCGGATAGTGTCATCAGCTGATCTCAAGGTAAGGGAAGGAGTGAGCAACCCTGGATTCATGGCGAGGACAATTTTCTCCATTTGATGCATTGCATCCAGGGCCTCTTCCTTTACCTTGTCTATCTTTTCTAAAACAAATTCCAGCTGATCTATCTGATAGTCCAAAGTGGACATAGTTTTGTTGAGGGCCCTTGGATGGCCGAAGACTCCGAACTTGACCAGATCTTCGACTGAACAGTCGAACATTTGTTGGAATGTCTCGTGCTGGAGTCTAGCATGTTCTAACTCTTCTGATATCGGACCCGCTAATGCTTGGAGTTCCTTATTCACCTTCTCGATGTTTAGGTATAAACCGATATACTTGGCGATTACTCTTTCACTATCCTTGAGGATTTGGCTCCTCCAAGCGAAACGGCCATGCCCCGCTCACCAATCTTTGAATACTCATTGATCTCGCATGAAGAAGAAGTGAGACCCAATCCAAAAAGGTTGAATTAGTCATTTGATCTTCCATTGGAAAGCTAGCAGAAGAAAGAGTTAGAGATTTAAAGGCTCAGGGCGCGGGAAAAATGCAACTGACAGGCCAAATAGATAAGGCGCACAGAAAAGGAATGTTGCAGAGGTTATATTGGCGCCAAAGGCGCATGGCGCATGGATGAAGCAGGTTGCATTTTATAACAGGGCGCACAGGAAATGCGTGTTACATTGGGGTTCGGTGCGCCTTTTGGCGCATGGAAAGATTGTGTAACATGGACAAATGATGCGCCAAAGGAATATAGCGCGGCGCATGGAGGATTTACACAACATCATGTTATCGCTGATGGAGGCGCGGCCCGCGCATATGTAATCTTTATATTTGCGCGCGAAGGCTTGTGTTACTTTGAAGCGAGAGTGTGCCCTTTGGTGCATGGAAACATTATGCAACATGGACGACAAAGGGTGCGCAAAGGCTTTTAAGGAGGCGCGGGTTTTAGACTTGTAGCATGCGAAAAGGGCGTGCTTCGAGGGCGCATGGATTCAAGATGCAGCAGGATGGCGGGGTGCGCCATGGGCGCGGGTCTTGAGCATGTTGCATGGCGGGTAGGTGCGCCGTGGGGCGCGTCTGTCTTTATTGTTACAAGGCGCGCCAATGCGCCTTTTGAAATAAGTTCACTCAAACAGCCAGCTCAAAAGCTCTCTCCTTCTTTCTTCCATTCCCAAAAGATACTTGGACAAGACAACTCTCCTTTCCAGCAGATCTGGAAAGAGGGAGGAAGGAAGAAGAGAAGAAAAGAAGGAAACAAAACAGGACAGCACAGAGGGGGGAAAAAGCTAGCTTAAACACCTTCCATTGCAAACCGACCAGCAAACCAAGACAGACCAAAACATGAAAGCATAAAACAGAGAAGAGGGAGAACCTCTTACCTTAAGTATAGCAAAAGATTGGAAAGCGGGTCCACAGGGCGAGATAGCGACAGAGCAGAGCTGACAAATCCAGAGCAATCACGTGCTTGACAAAAGAATGAAAATGACATGGGCGCGCACGGATATTTATAGAAAAACCTGTCATTAATGCGCCACCAACCTTTGAAATGGTGCATAGGAGCGGTGTCGCCGACAATGGAAAGCGTGCGCCCTTTGGCGCATGGAAGGAATTGTCAACAGAAGAATGAGCGCGCCTTTGGCGCACCAAAACTTGGTGTTGCAGATATAATACGTGCGCCCTTTGGCACACCAAAAAGTGGTTCAACATTCTTTGGCGCATCGAAAGACGTGTTAACATGTAAAACCATGCGCCAAAGGATTTTTAAGGGGGCGCATCAAAACTATGTGTTACAAGGCAAATCCATGCGCCCACCAAAAAAGGCTCAAAAAGACTAAGTTCAAAAACTAGATTTCCCGGGGAGGGATTTTGCAATGTTTCGAACGCGAAGGATCCCTAACGAGGGATCGAAACAAAATTTTCGGTATGGTTATCGGTAAAATTGCCCTTGTCAATTTTACGGGATAACAGCTGGCTCTTTCTGGGGACTATCCCTGAGCAAACTCGGGGGTAGAGAATCCCAGATCACATGTGCCTATCCATTGGGTACGGAGTCAAAAACAAGGGGGACCGGAGGGAGAACAAAGGAAACACACAACAAACCGAAAGCAAACACACGACGAAAGCAAACACACAACAAAAAGCAAACTGTACAAAGAAGAGAGCAAGCTCTACTTCCTGAAGATCTTGAGATGTTGCCCGCTATAGGGAAGCGGGAGCTCAACTCCATCCAGATACGAGAGATAGAAACTATTCTCTCCATTGAGTTGCTTGATTTTGAAGGGCCCTCTCCATAGGGAATCAAACTTTCCGTGCATGCCCTTTGGTTCTCTTCGCTTGTCCCAAAGAAGGACGAGATCTCCTACTTGAAAATTCCTCTGCTTGGCTTTCTTATCAAAAAGCCTCTTTACTTGATTCTGATGTTCAGTGATCCTGTCGACCACCCTTACTCTCTTTTCTTCAAGTTCTGCAAGATACATGATTCTCTTTTCTAGAGAATTCTGAAAAGTTTCATCTTCGATTACTCGTGCCAAGCGTAGAGCAGGAAGTTCAGTAGAAATGGGAAGTTCGGCATCAGTGCCATATAACACTTGAAAAGGTGACATGCCGAGAGATCTCTTGGGAGTAATGCGGTCCGCCCACAAAGCATCGTACAAAGACTTGTGCCACATCCGCTGATTTTCATCTACTAATTTCCGTATGATGGTCACCAAGTTCTTATTACTGGATTCCGCCTGACCATTTCCCTGAGGGTAATAATCCGAGGCATGTGCTAAAGTTATTCCATATTCATAGCAAAAACTAATAACTTCTCGGGAGGAGAAGTTAGAAGCATTATCAGCAACGATTTTGTTTGGAGCGTCGAAACTGACAATGATATTTTCTTTGATAAAACTGCACACCGCCTCAGAAGTGGCGTGCTTGACAGGTATGGCTTCCACCCACTTGGTGAAGTAATCCGTTCTTTGTAAGGACATAGCTATGTCCGGCACTCGATTGAGGATTGAGTGCGCTAATAAAATCGATTCCCCATTGCACGAATGGTTCATTGATGATGACCGGCCTAAGGGGAAGGGCGGTAGCCTAACTTGGGCTTGCCGACGAATTGCTGACAGGGTTCACACTTTGCCACCCAGGTAGCCGCATCTTGAAAAAGCGTTGGCCAATAGTACCTGGCTCGGATGATCTTGTGTGCTGTCACGGAAGAAGAAAAATGACCTCCACAGGCTGAATTGTGAAAACTTTCCAGCAGTTTTACTTGCTGGGGCTTGTCAACACATCGCAGAAAGACACCGTCTATCCCGCGCTTATATAAACCATCATCCCAGATGACATATCTGGCCGCTCTGAGCTTTATAGTATGCTTTTCCTTCGCAGTTAGGTGCATGGGGCATTCGCCGTAGGTAAGGAAGAAAGCAATGTCGGAGTACCACTCGTCGCTAGTTGCAATAAATAAAACCAGAGGCAGAGAATCAGGTTCCTCTAGAGGGCTTTGCTCTTTGTCGGTACAGTTCTCTCTTTCATCAGGATCTTCTGAATCCTTGTTTTCAGCCATTAGCTGACACAGGCCCTTACCCCTCACCAGCTTGGTGGGTTTAATATCCAGGTCATATTCCTGGACCTTTGCGATCCAATTCCCTCTCAAGCTTCCTAACTCCTGCTGAGTTAGAATTGATTTCACTGCGGTGTCGGGAACCAGCACCACCGTATGTGAGTTCAGAATGTAATACCTGAAATTCTTCACCGCTTTGACAACGGCAAAGGCATGCTTTTCCAATTGAGTCATTTTCAGTTCGTGAGGCTTGAGAGGAGAACTCATGAACGCGATTGGAGATTCAATATCCTCCGAGTTCTTTTGCATTAGGATTGCAGACACAGTATGTTCGGAGGCGTAACTATACATAATGAAGTCTTTGGAGAAATCCGGACATACCAGGACCGGTGCATGAGCAACAGAAGTTTTTATCTCCTCAAACGACCTTTTCCCCTCTTCACTCCATCTGAAAGTGGGTGACCCTTTCATCATGTTCAGTATGTGGCGGGTCTTCTCAGCAAAATCAGGGACAAAACGCCTAAGAAAGTTCACCTTTCCGAAGAAAGAATGAACACCATTCTTGCTTTTTCAGAGAGTAAGGCTTTAGATAGCCTTAACTCTTTCGGCATCAATCTTCGTTCCTTCTTTGCTAACCACATGGCCTAGCAATTTCCCTTCCGTAACCCCAAAAACAGACTTTTTTGGGTTAAGGGAAATCTCATGTTCTCGGCACCTGGCCAGTACTTGCTCCAAGTGACCACAATGATCACTTCGCTTTTTAGAGAACATGGTTAAGTCATCTAGATAAACTACAATGACTTTTCCCATCATGCCTTTAAATGCGAAATCCATGGCCCGCTGAAAAGTGGCACCAGCGTTAGTTAGGCCGAAAGGCATCCTGTTATAGGCAAATGTACCCCATGGAGTAGTGAATGTTGTTTTGAATTGATCTTCAGGCGAGACTTCAATCTGATTGTAGCCTGAAAAACCATCAAGCATAGACAGCATTTCTGATCCAGTTACTGCTTGCAGAACTTGATCCATTATCGGGAGAGGGTAGTTGTCTTTCAGCGAAGCTTGATTCAAGTTTCGGAAGTCCACGCATATGCGTATCTCACCGTTTTTCTTGCGTACTGGCACAATGTTCGCCACCCAAGTGCTGTGATGAATAGGGAAGATGATTCTTGCATCCAGCATCTTCTGAATTTCGGCCTGAATGGTGCCCGAAATCTTGGGATTATAGTGCCTCTGCTTCTGACGGAAGGCTTTGACATCGTCTTTCAAGGGAATATCGTGCTGAACGTCCTTTGGCTTGAAGGACTTTAAATCGGCGTAGGACCATGCCAATACATCCATATATCTTTTCAGCAACTTGACAAATTTCCGCTTTTCTTCTGGCGTGCAACATTTCCCGATGTTCACAAATTGCGGATGTGCCTCAGAACCTATATTGACTGGTTCTGTCTCTGGGGATGAGCAAGGATCGTCCCGCTTCTTCTTTTTCATAAACGGTCGTGCCTGTCAAACAAGCGCTCCAGAGAAACCAGGCCCTTCGGAATTTTATTTCCTTTGAGCTGACATATGCCGTCTTTCTCCTCTGATTCATGGTTTTGACCGTTGATTGATTCGCGGCATGTCGAGGTGGATCCTTCAAAATACAACTCATCAAAATTTTCTGATTTTTCTAGAAAGGCAATGAGGTGATTATCATCGTTGAATACCTGCCAATGCTGAGAGTTGTCTGGCACGCTCGGGCGGAAAACCACTTCAATGGTGTATTTGTTCATTTTCAAACCCGGGTGCGGGAGCATGAGAGATGCTGAAACGGCCAATGAATCGGCCATGTCATTTTGAGCTCTTGGAATTGCCCCTATCGAAAAGGCATCAAATTCCTCAATGCTGTCCCATACTGCATTACGGTAGTGCCTGAGCCTTTCATTTTTCACTTGGTAAATCCTTCTGACCTGATTTACAACTAGCTCAGCATCACCTTGGACTTTCAAATTTTTAATTCCTCTTTCCTTTGCGGCTTGCATACCGAGCAAGAGAGATTCATACTCAGCAGTATTGTTAGTGTTGAAAAACTGCAATTTGAAAGAGAGAGGAATGACTTCTTCCTCAGGAGATATCAGCACAACCCCAGCGCCACATCCACTAGTTGCGCAACTGCCATCAAATTGCAAGGTCCAGATCTTATTGAGATCCTTTTCTTGAACGAAAACATCCTTTGTATCCGCCTCGGTGGACAAGAAGTAGTTCCCCATCCCTGATGATTCAAAAAGGATTTGGGCTTTGGGATCTTCGGAGCTAGTGACCAAGTACTTCTTTTGGGATTCCGGTTCTAAAGTTTGCATTACGCCTTTGACTGGAATTCTAGCTTTAGACCAGTCCATGTGAATTTCTCCACCAACTTCGCTGCAAAAGCTCCTTCCTAGCAGAATTCCATAGGCTGCCGGAATGTCAGCGACAAGGACGGTCATCTTTACTCTTTTATCCGGGAAGGCTGCAAACGCAAATTGCGCGTCTTTGATTTGGCCAATCAACGGCACTTGCTTGGTCTCCAATGAGTAACATCTGCCGAAAGGTTTGGTAAGAGTGAGGCCCAAAGCATGGGTGACTTTCGCCGGCATAACGTTGTCAGAAGCTCCGGAATCAATTATACAGTTGCTCAACTTATGGCCGTTGATTAGGAGAGAGAGATAGAAAGGTTCTATCTTGCCTGATGCAGATGTTGAAGCAACATTTATGTGGGATTCAGGGGGAGTGGAAAGGATTCCTTTTGGGGAAACCTGTTTAGACGTAACAGCTTGACTCTGAATATATTTAGTTAATCTTACAAGCTGTTCGGGATTTGACTGAAGGTACTCAGCTTCAGACATTTGGATCTTGGTCTTTTTTGCATGATCTATTATATCGAATGCGGCCAAGGGTTGCGTTGGTGAGGGAATGAGTCCTTCACTTCGCGATGGTGGAACAGGGTTACTGATCTTGATAGGAACATGAGGGGGCTGATTCGGAGGAGAGATGGGCGGAAAAGACTTCTTTGCAAAAGACTTAACAGGGAATTGAGTAGGAAGAGGATTACCTCTTCTAACAATGGTTGGAGGCACGTTTGACACGACCTTCTCCTTCTGCACATGGGCAGCAACTTCTGCTTCTTTTCCTTGCGAGCGGGTGAAAACAGCATATGATTGTCCGCTTGCATAGCCTTGAGTACTCTCTTCTTCATCAGATTCATCCTCATCAAATTCCATGTATCCAATAGTGGAGTCGCCAGTCGGCTCACCGACATCTTGATCATCTTCGTCTTGAGGCGAAGATTCTTCATAGTACTGCTCTTCCTCTTCAATTTCGGCCAAAGCATTGACCGGAGGAGCTTCAAGCGCCAACCGTGGAGCAGTTGCAGGTAAGCGCGGTCTTTGTGAAACATTGTTAGGAACAAAATTCCTCCGCGGGACATCCCGGTACGAGGAACTAGGAGAGGCCTGAGCCAACTGCTTTTTTTAACGCGAGCAGATCGTTCGCCATCTTTTGGAATGCTGGATCAGACAAAGTAGTAGGCGAGGGATCTGAAGATTTGGACCTTGATGATTCCTTTTTCAACTCGCCAGATATTATCAAATTGTCTTCTATCCGGATGGCGGCAGCCTGAGCGAGAGGTAGAGTAGCTACTCGCTCTTGAAGGAGCAAGAAGCTAACTTTTGAGCTCATGGCGTTCACGAAGAAACACTTCTGATTCTCCGGTGTTGGAAGCATGGCAGTAGGGACACGGTTGATTAATGCATTGAACCGGGTGATAAAATCGCGCATGGTCTCATTTGCCTCCTTCTTCAGGTGGGTGATCCATGATAACAATGCAAATGCATCCTCTGAAGGCTTGTATCTGTCTTCGAAAGCATCCCGCAAGGTGGCCCAACTGGTGATAGATCCGGCTGGCAAATGCTGAAACCATTCGGCTGCGGGCCCTTGTAGGGTTTCCAGAAAAAGGCGAACCGACACATCTTCGTGAGTCATGTCCAAAATACTGCATGACATAATGAAAGCAGATATGTGGGAATCCGTGCTTTGATTTCCACTCCCGTCGAATTTGGGAAAATTCTTTCTGTTTCCGTGAGGGAGCGCGTGAACTGGATGTGGTAATGCGAGAGGACCCATAGCATTTCCCCATGGTACCGCCATTTGAAAGGCTGGAAAAAGCACACGAGCTGGGAGGGTGGTTCCACTGAGCAGCAAGGCACTACAAAGGGATGTAGATGTTCCTTGCAAAAGACTTTTCTTCGTGGAGGTGAGACACTCCTGGACGACCGGCTAGCCGAGCTTAGCGCTGAAAAACGTGCCGGTGTCACGCTGAAATTGTGCCTTTGAAGCAGATCGAAAGTAGGATCAACTTCTCCACGGGCTCTCCTGCTGCGCGTAAAAGGTTCACTTGCCAGCGTACCTTCCAGATCTGCAATGTTAAGGCGCAGATTTAAACTTTGTTTTTGGGTGTACTTGCTGATTTTCTGGTTTTTCTGACAAAAACCAGCAGCATGCACTTTTCTGAATATTTAAAAACTATCCTCCTCGAAAAACCGATTGCGGTTAATGACAAATAGCAGCGAGGATAAGATGGCAGGGAAGAATAGTAGGCTGATTTTCAGATCTGATTTTTACTTTTTTGATAGGAAACCGCCAAAAACTCAGATCTACGGAAAAATAATGATTTTGATAAAAACTCAGCGAACTAAAGATCTGTAACTAGGCCCGATCTATGACTCTCAGAAGAAATTTTTTTGATTTGAGCACTTTTGCAAATTTTTCGGATTTTTATAAAAAATTCAGGTTTGCAAACAGGCAGCAATCTTTTGATTTTTCTGATTTTATATTATACCACCAGCATAGATCTGACAGATCTGTTCGATCCCCAGTGGAGTCGCCAAAAAACTGTTGGTCCGAAAATCTGTCGCGTGGACAGATCTATGGATAGACGAGCCAACAGTGTTGCAGGGCTTAGCCCCTCTTTGAGACAGCAAAGCGAAACTGGTTTATTGCTATTTCTACTAGCAGGAACCTATGCAAGTCTCACAGATTCTGCCTTCGGGGTTGGGATCTCATCCCGGTAGAGTGTTCCAGGCTGTGAAAAGAAAGGAATGAAAGAGGGAGAAGAGAAAGAACAGATCCGAAGGGAGAAAAGAAATGAATTCCAAAGCAGAAAGGTCAGAAGATTTATGTTTTTAGTTTGGTAGTAAACAGAGCCAAACCTACTTGCATAAATAAACAAAGCAATACTGATAAACAAATGACGGAAAAGTAGATATGAATCTAACAGATTAAACACATACAGATCTAACGTAAGAAAGATCTAATGTATAACACAGCTATTGAGCACAAAGTCTGAATAATTGTATTACTGTTCTTTTCTGTTACAAGAAAGCTCAAAGTCTTTCTCTCCTCACTTCTATTTCTATCTGAAAAATGTTCACCCTGAATACAACAAGTATTCTCATATTTATAGAAGATGAGGGAGAGAGAAGGCAAAAAGGAGCCAACCACTTATTTACAAAGATATTTACAAAATATCTAAAAGTCATGTTGACTTTGACAACTTGGTGGATGACATCATCCCATGATGCAACATGGATGATGTCATTATTTGTGCCAACACACTTTTAGACATTTCGAAAAGAAAGTCGGAGAATAGAGAGAAGAAGAAGAAGAAGAAGAAGAAGAAGAAGAAGCTACTCATCATCATCATCCTGCGGCCGAAAAGGGGTTGCCTGCTTCTGATGCTGCTCAGGTGATGATATGTGGAACTGAGCGCGGTATTCCAAAAACTTGCGATCATTGGCCCAAATTGATCTGTGATGGATCCTTGTGCCATTCACCGATTGCTTCGCAAGTCCCCGTTCGCCTCATGAGCTTTTCCGAGAGTTTGGAATAATCTTTCTCCACCTCGATAAGGACCCGATGAAGTCCCTACAGCGGTAGGTTGTTGATAGATTCGAGTGTCAAATGTGACCGGCCCTGTCCTCGAGAAGCTATCTCTTTGAAGATCCGGATAGTGTCATCAGCCTGATTTCAAGGTAAGGGAAGGAGTGAGCAACCCGGATTCATGGCGAGGACAATTTTCTCCATTTGATGCATTCGATCCGGGCTTCTTCCTTTACCTTGTCTATCTTTTCTAAAACAAATTCCAGCTGATCTATCTGATAGTCCAAAGTGGACATAGTTTTGTTGAGGGCCCTTGGATGGCCGAAGACTCGAACTTGACCAGATCTTCGACTGAACAGTCGAACATTTGTTGGAATGTCTCGTGCTGGAGTCTAGCATGTTCTAACTCTTCTGATATCGGACCCGCTAATGCTTGGAGTTCCTTATTCGCCTTCTCGATGTTTAGGTATAAACTGATATACTTGGCGATTACTCTTTCACTATCCTTGAGGATTTGGCTCCTCCAAGCAGAAACGGCCATGCCCTGCTCACCAATCTTTGAATACTCATTGATCTCGCATGAAGAAGAAGTGAGACCCAATCCAAAAAGGTTGAATTAGTCATTTGATCTTCCATTGGAAAGCTAGCGAGAAGAAAGAGTTAGAGATTTAAAGGCTCGGGCGCGGGAAAATGCAACCGATGTGCCAAATAGATAAGGCGCATTTAAAAGGAATGTTGCGAAGTTATATTGGCGCTGAAAAGGCGCATGGCGCATGGATGAAGCAGGTTGCATTTTATAATAGGGTGCACAGGAAATGCGTGTTACATTGGGGTTCGGTGCGCCTTTTGGCGCATGGAAAGATTGTGTAACATGGAAAATGATGCGCAAAGGAATATAGCGCGGCGCATGGAGGATTTACACAACATCATGTTACTGCAATGGATGGAGGCGCATCCGCGCCTATGTAATCTTTATATTTACGTGCGAAGGCTTGTGTTACTTTGAAGTGAGTGCACCCTTTGGCGCATGGAAACATTATGCAACATGGACGGGGTGCGCAAAGGCTTTTAAGGAGGCGCGGGTTTTAGACTTGTAGCATGCGAAAAGGGCGTGCTTCGAGGGCGCATGGATTCAAGATGCTGTGATGGGATGGCGGGTGCGCCGTGGGCACGGGTCTTGAGCATGTTGCATGGCGGGTAGGTGCGCCGTGGGGTGCATCTGTCTTTATTGTTACAAGGCGCGCCAATGCGCCTTTTGAAATAAGTTCACTCAAACAGACAGCTCAAAAGCTCTCTCCTTCTTTCTTCCATTCCCAAAAGATACTTGGACAAGACAAATCTCCTTTCCAGCAGATCTGGAAAGAGGGAGGAAGGAAGAAGAGAAGAAAAGAAGGAAACAAAACAGGACAGCACAGAGGGGGGAAAAAGCTAGCTTAAACACCTTCCATTGCAAACCGACCAGCAAACCAAGACAGACCAAAACATGAAAGCATAAAACAGAGAAGAGGGAGAACCTCTTACCTTAAGTATAGCAAAAGATTGGAAAGCGGGTCCACAGGGCGAGATAGCGGCGGTGAGCAGAGGAGACAAATCCAGAGTAATCACGTGCTTGACAAAAGAATGAAAATGACATGGGCGCGCACGGATATTTATAGAAAAACCTGTCATTAATGCACCACCAACCTTTGAAATGGCGCATGCGAACGGCTGTCGACAATGGAAAGCGTGCGCCCTTTGGCGCATGGAAGGAATTGTCAACAGAAGAATGAGCGCGCCTTTGGCGCACCAAAACTTGGTGTTGCAGATATAATACGTGCGCCCTTTGGCGCACCAAAAAGTGGTTCAACATTCTTTGGTGCATCGAAAGACGTGTTAACATGTAAAACCATGCGCCAAAGGCTTTTTAAGGGGGCGCATCAAAACTATGTGTTACAAGGCAAATCCATGCGCCCACCAAAAAAGGCTCAAAAAGACTAAGTTCAAAAACTAGATTTCCCGGGGAGGGATTTTGCAATGTTTCGAACGCGAAGGATCCCTAACGAGGGATCGAAACAAAATTTTCGGTATGGTTATCGGTAAAATTGCCCTTGTCAATTTTACGGGATAACAAAGAGAATGTTAATTCAATTATGAGCATGCATGTGCGTCAAAGAGGGGATGAAAGTTTTGGGCATTTTTTTGGGAGGGAAGCATGAAGGCCACCATTGAAGGAGGAAAAACCATATAGCACTGGGAAAAAAATCTTGGGACGCTCAAAGCATTGGAAAAGCTGGTTCTTTTGTCTCACTCCCTCTATCATGTCCTCTAACCTATATCAAAATGTAATAAAAATGAAAGCACAAAATGTTTCACCAAACGCCTCGATGAAAAGTTGTTTCATGGGATGCAATGATTTTTTGGGTAAAAACAAAAGTTTTATAAAATTTTAGAAGCCAAACAAGACATTTGAAAGAAGTTTTTTTTTCTTTTATCATAGCGGTAGGTGCCCCAATCGGAGTTCGTGTGTAAGTTTTGGAAGAAATGCATTTAATAAACTACAAAATGTTGTATAGAGGAGGGAGGAAGGAGCACCAAAATACCAATTCATAGAAAGAGGAATATATAAAAAATAGAGCAGTAGTTTAAGATCCACAAATAAGAATGAGATAAGCTAAATCCAAAGCCCAAAATAGAGCAGTTGTGTTAAACAAAAGAGGAGAGCAAAAACTATGAAATTTCTTTGTCTATTATCAACAAAAAATGATTTACAAAAACTGTGTATGTTATTGCATATATATTTGCATTTGCTTTATCAAACACTTCTATTTTCTTCCCCTGCAATTGGCTGCTAGATATCCACCTAGAAAAACAAAACTACCGCAATATTTTCTTCTACTGTGTCTTCTTTTGTTGTTGCAAAACTCTAATGGCTACTCTGTTTTCTCCAATGATGCTATTTGTTGCTAAAAGATAATATGTATATCTATTCTCTTATTTTCTTTCTTACTTTTTTATCTCCTTCACACGGCTGCTCTAAAAATATGGAACTTTCTTTTCATTTAATTTTTTATTGAATTTCTTTTCCCAACAACCACATTAAATGAGCATGTTTAAAATTTGAAATCCACAAAAATTCCTGCTTGGAAATGGGCATTAAATAATGGTGGTTGGGATTAAATTTCCAACACTCCCCCTTAATCACAACCACCAACAAAAACCTTGTATTTATGTCATGTAACTATCCGGAGCTAGCTTCTGTTAAATCCATGACACCCAAGCTTTCTCTTAGGCATTCAAAAATAGCTCTTGGTAATGATTTGGTGAAAATATCTACTAGCTGCTGCTCAGATCTGCAATAATCAAGTTTAATCTCTCCATGCTCCACTAATTATCTAATAAATGATAGCAGATGTCAATATGTTTGCTTTGTTTGATTTTTAGTCAAAGCTATGGAGGATACATTATCAAAAAATATAGTAGTAGCTCTCTTTTGTTCTTCACCCAAATATGTAAGTATCCTTTTCAACCAAATAGCTTGACATGCTTGCTACATTTGCTGCTATGTACTTTACCTCTACTGTAGAAAGAGAAACAATGGGCTACTTCTTTGATGCCCATGAAATGGCTCTTGAACCCATATGGAATACATACCCTGAAGTAATCTTCCTATCATCGTGCTTCTTGCCCAATCACTGTTAGTATAACCAATCAACTCTAGTTCACATGATGCAACATATAAAATACCATAGTTTCTACTACCATTCACATATCTCAAGATTCTCTTTCCCGATTGCCAATGTGTTTCCTTGGGGGACTCCATAAATATGGAAATTAAACTTACTACATGCATTATGTCCGGCCTAGTTGCGGTTAGGTACATCAAACTTCCAACCATGCTCTTATACAAGGTTGGGTTTACACTTTTGCTAGTATCTTCCTTGCTCAATCTTAGACTTGTAGTTGTTGGTATTGGGACATGTTTGTTATTCAACATTTTAAACCTCTTTAAAACTTTGGTGGCATACTTGGATTGGGAGATGAATATCCCATGATCCGTTTGCTTCACTTCAATGCCAAGGAAAAACTTTAACAACCCCAAATCCGTCATTTCAAACTTGCTCATCATTGATTTTTTAAAATCAACAATCATCATATCATCATTGGATGTAAAAATTAAATCATCCACATATAGGACAGCGATTAAAATCTTACCATGATCCTCCTTGATGTAGAGTGTAGGCTCACTAGTGCTTCTGTTGAAGCCATTTGACAACAAGTAAGAATCTATTTCACTATACCATGCTCTAGGTGCTTGTTTGAGACCATAGAGTGCCTTTTTAGCCTATATACTTTATCATCTTGGCCTGAAATCTCATATCTAGGTGGTTTCTCTACATATACCTCTTATTTGAGTATTCCATTTAGGAAGGCTGACTTCACATCCATTTGATAAACCTTCCACTTGTGTTGAGATGTTATTGCCAAAACATCACGCACAATTTCCATTCTTTCTACAAGAGAGAATGCCTCATCAAAATATCTTCCTAGTTGTTTCTTGTAACCTTTTACAACCAGCCTTGCCTTATGTCTTTTAATATAGCCTTCTGCTGTGCATTTTTTTTATAAACCCATTTAACTCCTATCACTTGCTTTCCTAAAGGAAAATTAGTTATCTCCCATGTATTGTTCCTTTCTATTACATATATTTCCTCATCCATGGCATCACGCCATTTCTTTTCTTTTACAACTTCTTCCAAAAATGTTGGATCACAATTAGAAAAAATGCAAAATTAAGATTTTCTTCAAAATCAGCATACCTTGTATTTTCATAAATTTCCCTCAAGCTCTTTGTCTTTCTTGGCATAAGAGATGCTAGTGTATGATACGAACTCTCATCAGAGGGATAACTTGAAACGTTGGAGCTTCTTGTTTATGGAATGTTTTGTGTGTTGATGAAGAGAGAGGAGCAACTGTAATTGAATCTTGTTTGCATGTAATTGTTTCTCCTTCGTGGTTGCCTTCTATTTCAGCTATTGGTATCATTGTTGTAGTACCCACGGAGCTATCAATTGTGCCATCCCATGACTGATTTTCAATGAAATCAACATCTCTACTAATGATAACATTTTTGGTAATAGGATTATACAGTCTATATGCTTTTGATTCTTCACTATAACCTATGAAAATGCACTTCTCACCTCTATCATCTAACTTTTTCCTTTTTTCTTTTGGAACAAGAGCATATGCAACACAACCAAAAATTATTAAATGCTCCACACTATACCTTTTATGTGTCCATGCTTCTTGTGGAATTCTATTACGTACATCCTTTGTAGGAATTCTATTCATCAAATACATTGTTGTTGCTATAGCTTCACCCCAATATTCATTTGACAATCCTTTTTCCTTCAACATGCTTCTTGCCATCTCTTGGATGGTTCTATTCTTTCTCTCAGCCACTCCATTTTGCTGCGGAGTATACCTAGTTGTAAATTGTTTTTTAATGCCTTCATGCTTGCAAAAATTTAAAAATTATTTAGATACATACTCTCCCCTTTGTCAGTTCTTAGGACCTTTATGAAGTGTCCACTTTTCTTCTCAACCAAAGCCTTGAATTGTTTAAATTTATCGAATGCTTCAAATTTATGCTTCAAGAAATAAATCCAAGTCTTTCTTCTATAATCATCAATGAAGGTTAAGAAATATTCATTCTTGGAGAATGTGGGGGTTTGCATAGGGCCACATAAATCAAAATGCACCAGCTCTAATGGCGCTTTTTCCCTCCATGATTTCCTTGATTGAAAGGGAAGCCTATGTTGTTTTCCTAATATGCAAGCTTCACATTTATTTCCACCCTCTACAATTGATGGCAGCCCACTAACCATATTATTTTTTGATAAAATAGATAACCTAGAAAAACTCAAATGTCCATACCTCATATGCCAAATTCGGATGGATATTTGATGGTTGTTTTGAAGGCTACATGCGGCTGCTCATACACTGATTTCATAGATAAATCAGCTTCCATTCTGAGTGGAAACATATGATTCTTAGTCATTTGTATGGCTGCAATATTTTTCTTTCTCCCATCTTTGTCAAATATTATGCACTCTTCATTTTCCATCAGGAATTTGTACCCCTTTTGAACTAGCTATCCAATGCTTAAGAGATTATGTTTTATTCCGGGGCGTAATACACATCGTGGATTACCCTTCTATCTCCTTTCTTAGTGCGTATAATTATTGCTCCTTTTCCTAAACTGGAACTAATTCATTATTCCCCATCTTGATTTCATACTTAACATTTTCATCAATAGATGAAAATAATCTTGCATTACGACTCATGTCGTTGCTACAACCGTTGTCCAAATACCATACTTTAACATCACTTTGTTCAACAATTACACATAATGAACAAATTTGGCATTGGTTCGTAATCAACTGTCTTTTCACTAGCCACATTTATACTTTGCCTTGATTGGTTAGGCTGCCTTTTCTTCACTCACTTGCAAGATTTCCATACTTGTGATAATAATAACATTGAACATTACTTTTTTCATACCTCTGATTTAAGTTGATGCTCCTCTTTTTATCCTGAGAGTCTGATTGTGAGGTGTTTGCTCCTTCTTGGGTATAAGGTGAACTTATTCCAGGGTTTCTTCTACCTCTTCCTCTACCTCTGGGATTTCTTCCTCTGTTATCTCTTCCTCTCCCCTACCTCTTAAGTTTGTCTGAGCTTTAAAAGCTTTCTCTAAAGAAGGAGGAGCTGATCTATTCAACCTTTTCTCATGGGTTTGAAGTGAACCCATCAACTGATCAACTGTCATCTGAGATAAATCCTTGGATTCTTCGATTGCTACAACAATCGAGTCAAATCTTACAGGAAAAATTCTAAGGATATTTTCAACAATCCTTTGATTCTCTATGGCTTCACCATTAATCTTCAACTGATTTATTAACCCAAAAATCCTCATATGAAAATCAGTGATAGATTCTTCTTCCTTCATCTGAAGGGTTTCAAACTCTCTTCTTAATAACCGAAGTTTAACCAGCTTTACCTTGTCTATGCCCTTGTATGTATTTTGAAGGATTTCCCAGGATTCCTTTGAATAGTTAGTTGCTGCTATACTTGAAAATATTGGCTCTTCCATTACACATTCAATAAGACTAGAGAGATTTTGCATCCTTTCTTCTAGTTTCCTTCAACTGGGTTTTTTGTGCATTTGTCAAAGCTGCATAAGTTGCATTATCAGTCACATCTAAAAACCCATTTGAGATTAAATCCCATAAATCATTTGCAATCAAAATGGTCTTCATTTTCTTGAGACCATACATCATAATTTCTCCCATCGAAGGTGGGAGGTTGTTGCCAAGGTTTGGCTTCATTTCCAGCCATAATAAAAACAAATAAATCTACTCCCCCTCAAGAACCTAGCTCTAATACCACAATGTTGTATGGAGGAGGGAGGAAGGAGCACCAAAATACCAAATCACCTGAAAGAAGAATATATAAAAAATAGAGTAGGTAGTTTAAGATCCACAAATAAGAATGAGATAAGCAAAATCTAAAGCCCAAAACAGAGCAGCTATGTTAAACAAAAGAGGAGAAAAAAATTCAAAATTTCTTTGTTTATTATCAACAAAAAATGATTTACAAACATTGTGTATGTTGTTGCATATATATTTGCATTTTAATTTATCAAACACTTCTATTTTCTTCCCTTCAGCTGTTCTTTAGATAACCACCTACAAAAACACAACTATTGCAATATTTTCTTCCACCTGTGTCTTCTTTTGCTGCTGCAAAACTCTAATGGCTGCTCTATTTTCTCCAATGATGCTTGCTGCTGCTAAAATCTCATATGAATATCTATTCTCTTCTTTTCTTTCTTAATTTTTTATCTCCTTCATATGGCTGCTCTAAAAATCTGTAAATTTATTTTCATTTAATTTTTAATTGAATTTCTTTTCCCAACAACCACATTAAATGAGCATGTTTAAAATTTGAAATCCACAAAAAAATCCCGCTTGGAAATGGGCATTAAATAATGGTGGTTGGGATTAAATTTCCAACACAAAATCTATAGGGTATGAAAATAATGTGGGAGCTAGATTATTGATGTTTTTCCTTCCTCCTGAGGGTGCCCAACCTGTTCTAGTTCCCCTATAACCATTCACTCTCATCTAGGGTGTTAGAAATAAGAGCTTAGGATTTGTAGATGGAAAAATTTGATGCCATAGTGTCGATTAGCTTGGCCCATGCAAAGGTGTGTAAGTTGTTGGATTAAATTCATGAAATAATGTGGATTTTTTGGTGTGTTGATTTCTAGGTATGCACTAAATGGATGCATTGAAAATGTTTAAGAGCCACGTTTGTTTGGAAGTGTGGAACACTTGGGTTCATTGTTGCAAAATTTTGTTGGAAAGGTTGTATACTATTTGAGGGAATTCCTAAGAGAAATGCATGCTTACATTTAACAATGATTCAGAATATTCCCAAATTGGATATTGTTGAAAATGCCTTGGAAAATTGTAAAAATGCAAGTTTGGCATTGTAAATCCTAAAATCACAAATGTTTCCATCTCCTCCACATTCGTGCCAACATATTCTAGCCTATGTGAAAATATAGAGCTAAGAGTAGGCTGTAGAGAGCCGAAAAGATTAATGGCAAGTGGATTTGTTAATTGATTGTAAGTGTCCAAGAAGATTTGTATGTGAATGTGGAAGTGTGATCTTGGCACACAAACTGTTTGAAAGAAATCCTCTTCAAAATGCATGGTCTTGGCTCTGTTATGATGAAATTTTGTGCATAATTGGAGTTTAGTGAAGAGGTCCTAGAAACTTTAAACTATTGCCATTGACGGGTGGCACCATCTTGGAAATCGTTCCTTCCACTTTCTTAGCTTGTTCCCAATCGTGGAACATTGAAATACGTAGCATATTTGAGAAAGGACCAGCGATGGATTATGTTTTTGAGAAGAGAAAATAAGGAAAATTCATGGCACAAGAGCGATTGATTAAAAAAATGGATGTTTTGGACAATCGTAGAATCGGCTCTATTTGATCCATTACCTTGCAAATTCGATTAATATGCATGGTCATCTCACGCTCTCTTACATAATTTTAATGTTGTTTATTTTATTAATTTAAATGGATTTGTAAATCAATATAAAGAAAATAAATTTTGGGTGAATTAAATGGGATGTATTATTTTATAGTAAAAATTTCTCCATTTTTTACAAAACAATACTAGTAACCATGAATGTAAACACTACTCCCATTTTCCCTAAGAGGGTTGAAATAGAAACTTTATATCGATCTTGGTTATGAAAATGACACAATTGGTGGATTTAAAATTGAGTATTACTTCAAAACTACTCCTTGGCCACCTTGTAAAATCTAAATAAAACTTTTTTTCAATGAGGCATAAAATATCTCTATAAACCCCAAAATGAGAAAAGTAAACTTTAGACGTGTACCTTTTCATGTGGAGTGTTCAACCAGACCTTGAGTTATTCCTATAATTTCCATTCAACCTCATTTTGTAATGCGTTTTGGAATCCCAGTGGGCTTGTTCACAACTCTAAACAAATATTGAAAGTTAAAAATGCAGTTTGGTTTTGACCCGCAGTTTTGTCCTTAGGTGTAGAAATTGATTTTGAATTCGGCATGCCTCTAGTATTTCTCTATGAAAATAACTACCAATCTTCATTTTAGAGAAAAATATACTGCAAGCTAGTTATCTAGATAGGTTTGGGAGGCCTCTAGTCATTGGACGACAAGGTCGTTTTGGTGCATTTATGATCGGTGGCTTTGGAAAGACAGGCACTAATTGAGTGCGGTTCACCGCTTTGGGTTCTATCAGCTCCGAGTGTTTCCCTATATATAGGAGAGTAGGTAGGAATTAGTTTTTATCTGTTTTTTAGTCTCAAAGATTGTTTTTGAATGGTGATTTTTGAGCAACTTGTCTGAATTTGATGCTTTCTGAAACTTGTAACTAACTAGAGAAAATTGTCATATGATCGTATCCTAGAAAAATGACAATAGTGAAACCTTGTAAACATAAATACATGAATGTAGGAAACATCCTTGATGATTGTTTGAAAATATGTTGAATTCGAAAAGAAATGGTGTTTTCTTTCTCCTCTCTCTATCCTTGTCTTTTAGCTTTGATAATTAAAAAAATTGAAATTGTATTGTTACTCTCCTTGAAAGTGTGTTAGGTATTATTTCATTATTATTGGAAAACCATGATAACGTAAATAGTTCTTGATTTTATTTAGATTTCATGCAAAAATTTGTTCTTACCATGTGGTGGTTGCAGGTACGTGGGACATAAAGAAAATTGTAGTGTTCTATACACTTTTGTAATAATGGGTTATCCTTGAAATACATGTAATATTAAATGGATGTATATCAACACTATGTTTATAAACATGAATTTTATTTATGGATTATTTTGTGATGAGTGAGAAATTGTAGTATATTGGAATCTTGGGGAAAATTTGCTTTCTATTCTAGGGTTGATTTAACTATAGGTATATACCTTGCTAATTTCGTCGATGTATAGTTTACCCGAAAACAAGATTATCTTTCATAACATGTTTTTATGGGTTATTAATGAATGAACTCATTATGTTTTGCTAATTAATTTGGAATTTGTAGAGGAACAAAAAAAAAAGGAAAACCTTAGAATAAAATCCTTATTTAAAACCCTTTATGTGTGAGCACATCAGCTTAGAAAACTAAAAATTAAAGGACAAGCCTAGTTTTCTTATCATTCTTTAGCACCTCCTAGCTTAGAGGTAATAAGAGCACAAAATTAGGATTCTGTAGAATCTTGTCTACTTGTCAGCTTTGTCATGAAATCACCATATAGGAATGGTAATGGTTGAGCATTGTTTAGAGTAAAGGCGCTCATACTAGGAATTATATTCCCTGTATGTTGAAGTTATGTGTGTTACTTTTGTTTAAGGCTTAGAGTTAGATTTTTGGCATGTGGGACATAAATTATTAGCAACATAATGGTGTAGTTTTCTTGAGGTTAAGCATTGAACATACTTGATTCCTAGGGACAATTAGGAAATTCAATTCCACCACTTTAAAATGTGATCAAACATATCTTGGAAAACCATAAAAGTGAGGTGACACCTCACTTAGTACTGCAAATAGAATCCTGAATCATCTAAAATATGAATGATATATGTCGACAAATAAGTGAAGCTTGGAGTTATCTTATTACTTAGTTAAGCCTTCTTTTGTTATTAAAAGTACTTATAAATCACTCCACATGAATTCGATCATTAAAGAATATAATCTCTTATATAGAAAATAAAACTAGGCTATAACTATTAAAAATGACTCTAACCTATTATTGAATCATAGAAACAACAAGACTCAAATGTGAATGATTTCTTTTAATAACCTACATAATTTAATTTGTAAAACTTTCATGTTTGTGAGATAAAGGTGTTTGAACCACTCCAAAATTGACTTTTAGTTGGACGTAGAGTCCTTGAGTGCAAATGGAAGTAAATTAAACCTGGGACCCTTTCTTATGCTATTGGTGTTTAAACCTTTAGCCAACTATGTCTATCTAAAATTTTTCCCTAAGATGTTTTCCTTTTGAGTAAATCAGAATATGGAATCCTTTTCCTTTAAACCAATGTTAACTCTTTTCATGTGATTAAGTGTACTTGTTATAAGTTAAATCTGAAACAAAATAAATAATATGTATCATTGTGAATGAGATTACATGCTCCCATGATAAATGGTTTCAAGACCTATAAGGTTAAATAAGGGAGTGTAAATGGTAGTGAAGAGGGAACCATCTTAAATTAAGTGTTAAACGAAATAAAGGAAATGCAATCTAGAGAAAGAGGAAAATGTATGTTTCATGTCAAGTGGTCTTCAAACCTTTAAGGCTAAAATTGGAATATGATTTCAATAAAGAGTTAAACCTAAAAATGTGATATTGTGGAATATATCTATTCGTGAAGCTCATGTTGTGGTTGGGTCATGGTTTCATACTTGCTCATGTATATAAGTGTGGCATTGGTTTGCATCTTGTGTCATCTTGCTATTTGTATGTCCTTCATGTTGGTGTAAACATTGCATGTAGTGTTGAGCAGTCTCTTGTGAGTATTTATGGTGTTGCATAGTTGTATCAGTAAAGTGAAAGTAAAAAAATATCTTGGTATTTTCGGTCATGTGTTTGGGTCCCAACTGGGTGGGCACTACAAAATGGCCCACTCCAGATATCATAAATAAGTAATGAATCAAACACATGACATATCAATCACCAATACAATAGTGTACCATTATGACACAACCCTAGAAGTTGAATGAAGATCCATATTAAAATATGCATGCCACTTTTCAAAACTACACAAAAAAAATGTGATACAATTTTTTTTTATGGCATGGATGCCACTTACCCGTGGTTTGTTAACTAAAAAAACTCACTGATTTAATTTGTATAATTACTCGATATTATAATTCACTATATATTTCCTTTGAAACATAAATAAAATTATTGAAAATATATATAAATCAGTATCCATTATAATATTTCGGTAATACACACACACACACACACACACACACAAAGGAATGTAAAAGATACTCTCCACTCTGCACAACCATTTAAAAAGTCTTAAAGATCAAATTTGAATTCCTTTTTAATATTTCTTTTTTATTTTGGCTTTCCTCCAATCCTTAAAAAGAAAAAGAAAGTGGTAACGTGCTATTTTAAAATATATTCAACATCCGTATGGAAATCCATCATTTAACCCAAGTTAGCCTATTTTTCTTGGCATCTACTTTATCAAGGCATTCCTCTTGGGCGTAGATTATCTCATTACAGGATAGCTCTTCAGCTATTCCCTTTTATGGGCACATTGACACACTCATGCATCTGTTTCTGCACGCCCAAAAGCTCAAGCTATTTGGGCTTAGATCCACGATTTCTTTCACCATTTAGACCAACTCAATTTCATTGGTAACATATTTTGTTAGGGGATTCTACTTCCATTCCCCATGATTTTGCATAAGTGTGGCATAATTTCAGAGTGGAGAACCTTTTTTTATATGGAAAGAATGAAATTATGTTGTTTTTGCAAATTCCATATTTTCTTGTATTCTTTCACATTATGATAAGGCCATAATTATCTTGAATGTGTTCTTACAGATATAGGACTAGACCCACAAGGTGGAGCCTGGAGGAGTAGCACCTACTGACCCTTTTGGATCATTGGGATAATGATCCTTGCACCGTGGTGCAGAAGCTGTTGATGCAAAATCACAACACCCCCGAATGGTCTCGGATTTGAGTGGGGCATCCGGTGTGATTGCATAACATTGGACCATCTCTCAAGTTGTGGGACTTGCGAACTTGAGATGGACCTCCAGAGAAAGCCATATTCTTCTTCCTAAACTACCTACCACAAGCTACTCTAGTGCAGGTAAACTATCTAATCCTAATCTAACCTTCTAAGGAGACAGGGAGACAAAAAAATGAATGGAAAGCAGAACCCACACTAAAGTGGTGATACACCAAAAAGGAAGTTACTAGTCATAATCTCAGCTTCCTGAAGTGGAGAGAGGTGAGAAATGGGGAGGATGAAAAGATGCATCATAAACCAAAGATAAATTTCACACAAAACACCACTTTGAACCCATTAGAAACAACTCTCAAAACCTGCAATAGACATCAAAAGTATGCACAGTACACCTTGTAACGATGAGAGGCGATAAGAGACAATAAAATAAGAAAAGGATGGACAAAATGCATCACGAAATAGATTTTATTGCTCCAAGAGTTCACACAGTACATCAACATTAGGAAAGAGGAAAGAAAATTCCATTACAGAGCCATGGGAGGAAGTTTAAACTCCACATTCGGCCCTAGGGAAGAAAGAGAAAGGGGGGTAGGAGAGAAAAGATTACCAACTTTTTGAAAATGCCCCTCTTTACAATATATAGAATAATGAGAGAAGGAGAGAGGGAAGAATTTGAACCCTGCTCCAACCACCCCTAGAAGAGCATTGAATATACCTACTCAATGATTGGAATTACTACAAAACCCATGTCCCCATATGCTATTCCTTACTAGACAAGAAAGGAGGCCCATTCTTCATCATGACAGCAGGTGGGAGACTTGATAACCTTGAAAATGGTGGGAAAAAACATTAATGGTGGCAGGTGAGTAGTAGGCACCGAGAGCTTTCCAAAAAACAGCCTCCCACTCAATTCTCGAGCTCCTAGTTGAAAGACATGGTCGTTTGAAGGTACTTTGGGTTTGGGGTCTATTTGCGCAAGGTCCACGTGGCAGCCCCACGTGTCTTAATATTTTCCCCCTCCTCTCACTCTTGTAGTTATGCCAAATTGACATGTGTTGGCTTCGCAGTCTACTCTATTTACTTTGTATTCGCCTAATTCCTTCCCATTGGCAGAGATGTTCTGCCTAACCTGAGACATGTGGAGGGCTAGTGCATGTTTGGGACATACTTTTGGATTCTCCCCTAAAATAGCGTCGAGATGACTCTTGGATCCTTCCACCAATCCTAGAATCTTCAACAACTAACTCTATCTTCTTTTTTACTCTGACCATGTGGTGATCCCATGCCTATTTGAGAGTATTTATTTGGGTCGTGCCTTTGAAATTGCAGATGAGGCACGTGGCACCTTCCACACCTATTTTCTACCTTCCTTGTGTTCTACCCAAGTCCCTTCTGTTTGAAAAAGGCTTTATGTCTAACCCAAGACACGTGGATGATTCCGCTGCCCTGAGACTTTTCAACTACCGAATTTGTCTCCTTTTCAAACCTGGGACATGTGGAAGCTTTGCGCTCATTTAGGGACTTTCCTTGTGTCTCACTTATGAAGTTGGGCTGATGAAACATGTGGAGGCTTCTACCAACCCTCTTATACTTATTCAATTAAACATTCAGCTCTATCCCTTTTCTACCCATTTAGGATAAACTCGTCGGATGTTACACATGGAAGCTCCACACACATTTAGAGACCATGTTTGTACCAGACCTTCTGGAGGTACGCTGATTGGACAGAGATGGAGAGGTGATGCATGTTTGTGACTGCATCCATATTTTTCCTTTGAAGATGTGCCGAGATGATGCATGGAGGCTTCCATTGGCCCTTCTTTACTTAGCCGATTCAATGGCCAATTCTACTCCCCTTTTAACTCGACCACTTGGTGAGCACCGTGCTTGTTTGGAGTCTACCCCTTGGGCTTGGAATTTGGAGTTGTGTCAATGATACACGTGGTGCCATATGCTCACCCTATTGTACTTAGCCAATTCGGGCCTACTCCTCTTTCTTTATTTTTTTTCGGGTCCCTTCTGTTTATTTAGGAACAACTATGTTGGGTCCTGAAAACATGGAATCTTTGCACTCATTTGGGGTCTCCATTTTTCGCACCTTTTGGAATTACTCGAGTTGACACATGGAGCTTTCTACAACTCGCTACTTTTACCCCGAGTCGACTCATATGTGAAGTACAAAAACTTTGAGCCCTTCTCTCGATTCTCTTGTCAAGCTCACGATCTCCTTTAATGTTGTTTAGACTCCTTCGCCGACCTTGCTCCTCCATTGTCGAGCCCTCCTACCCTTTAATTTGGGATCAATTGTGAGCCTGAGAATTGCCCTGAACCCTTCGATTTTGTTCTCGTATGGTGTCTTGTTTGATCAATTTTGTCAAGGGGGAAAAATTGGGATAACATTTTGGCGACTCACGGGGACATCTTCTGCTAGATGAAGAGATCAGTAGCCTTGGAAGTATCCATTGGGCATGGAGTCACGAATGAGTACCTGGTGCATATCTTGTCCCTAAAATGAGAGCCCAAATGCTTGCACTTGGTGACCCTGAGCTTGCCCCACTGTCTGTACTCTCAATTTTCATAAGAAAATCATGGAAATGAGGTTCTGAGAGTAGAAAATTGTCTTAACCTTGGGCTTCACCTGTTCTTGAGCCACCACAACAACACTAACCTTGGAGGCACATCAAACTGTACAATGATACAACCTTGGAGAAACAAAACACTACAACACCGCTATGTACAAAACTGAAAAATCATACACACCCCAAGTGGGATATGTAGAGTGTGTGAAAGCACTTATTTTCTCTGAAAGAAAACCTACCTACTCTATGCTAACTAGAAGCAAAGGGGACTCAAAAAAATCTTGCAACTGGCAGGGAGAAGTAGCTCCCCTTCCTCACAAATTGTGACCATGTAGTTGATTTGGCACTAAACATGGTCGAAATGAGGGTAAAAACCACCTCGCAGATGGTGTTTCACCCTCCTCAAAGTGTCAACAAACAAAATGTACACCTCCTGTATTTTTACGCACTTGGATCCGGGAGGCACGTTGTTGACCTCGGTGCTTTGTAGCTCAACCTCATGCTCTGAAATGAGCATGACCGGTGGAAACTCTCTTGGCTCCATGAAGCCAAGTGCACGATTAGGCACGATATGATCCGATGGATGTTCCCATTATTCTAAAATTCAACTCCAAGAGTGGATTCTTCCTACAAAGCTTATTGGGTGAACGATGTGGAAGAGATGGGGTCTTTTTATTTCCTTCCTCCTCTTGAGAAGGACACGGAAGATTAAGATCCTCCAACCTTGGCTCCGCAGGTCCTGCTACGAGACACAAAATACTGTCCTTGAATGCTCGCTCCATGGCAGCAGACTCATGTGCTTAAAAGGTGGATGATGGAGGAGAAAATGATGTGATCTCCTCCAGTTCATCTCCATCAAATAAATCCTCCAAGTTAGATAGATAATCTACCTCCTCATTGTCCTATTGCGTGTGCTCGACCTCCTCCATGGTGTCCTTCAAATCTACAAATTTCTCACCATGGTTTCCCTCATCTTCAAACATGAAGTTGGAATGCTCAAACTCTTCTTCAACATTAGAGCTTGAAAGGGATGAAGTGGGAGGAAGAACTGAAGGTTCTTCTATGGTTTTCTCTACACTTGAAGCCTATGGAATTGTTTGGTTCTCCTCCACATCCGAATGTACTCCTCTTCTTTTAGATTTGGAGTAGCTTATTCTTCCCACACTTATGTTGTAGTTGAAGCTTTCACCACTTGTGGCTTGACCTCAACCTCCTCCATAGGCTTAACCAATAAGGGAATATTTTCAATTCTGAATCTAAGAGAAAATCTCACCAAGCTTCTAATCATCTCTTCTTTGGCTAGCTCTTATTCTTATTTCTCTCCTTGACTAGTTTTTGGAGTCTCTTCCCGACATGTGCTCGAGAAAGTAGGAGCAATGGAGGGTGGGGTCTCCACTAGTTGTTTGTTTATCTATGGTGGAGGGGAAGGCGTTGCCTTTGGATCTTGTGGAAGGGAATAAGATGGAGTCACCAAATGTGTTTTAAAGTGCCTCAAAAGGCTGAAATTTTAACAGGAACACACTAACCTGCTAAAAATGAAGTGGTAAGGTGCTTCAAACCTATCCCACATGGTGTGCTAAAAGCTGTTGATACAAAATGATAGCACCCCTTGAATTGCCTCAGATTTGAGTGGGGCATCTTGTGTGACCGCATAACATTGGACCATCTCTCAAGTTGTGGGACTTGCAAACTTGAGATGGACCTCCAGAGAAAGTAGGCTTCTTCTTGCTAAACTACCTGCCACAAGCTACTCTAGTGCGGGTAAGCTATCTAATCCTAATCTAACCTTCAAAGGAGATAGGGAGATAGAGAAAAATGCATGGAAATAGAACCTACACTAAAGCGGTCATACACCAAAAAGGAAGTTGTTGGTCACAATCTCAAATTTGCTGAAGTGGAGAGAGGTGAGAAATGGGGAGGAAGGATAGATGCATCACAGACCAAAGATAAAGTTAAAACAGAACACCACTTCAAACCCATTAAACAAAACTCTCAAAACCTGAAATAAACATTAGAAGTATGCACAATATACCTTGCAATGATGAGAGGCGAGAATAGACAATAAAATAAGCAAAGGATGGACAAAATACATCACGAAATAGATTTTATTGCTCTAAGAATTTACACAAGACATCATTAATAGGAAAGAGGAAATAAAATGCCATTACAAAGCCATAAGAGGAGGCTTAAACTCCACATTCGACCCTAGGGAGGAAAGAGAGAGGGGGGTAGGAGAGAAAACATGATCAACTTTTAGAAAATTCCCCACTTTTTACAATATATAGAAGAATGAGAGAAGGAGAGAGGGAAGAATTTGAACCTTGCTCCAACCACCCCTAGAAGAGCATTAAATCCACCTACTCAATGATGGGATTTACTACAAAACCCATGCCCCCATGTGCTATTCCTTACTTGGATAAGAAAAGAGGCCCATTCTTCATCATGGCAGCAGGTGGGAGACTTGACAGCCTCGAAAATGGTGGGTTGAAACATTAATGGTTGCGGAGTGAGTAGAAGCATCGAGATCTTTTCAAACATCCTTTCCCACTCAATTCTAAGCTCTTGGTTGAAATACATGGCTATTTGAAGGTGCTTTGGGTTTGGGGTCTATTTGTGAAAGGTCCACGTGGTAGCCCCGCTCATCTTAAGATTTCACCCCCTCCTCTCACTCTTTTAGTTGTGTCTAACTAAAACGTGGCGGCTTTTTGCGGGCTTGCTCTATTTCCTTTGTATTCTACCTAAGTCTTTCACATTGGTAGATATGTTCTGCTTGAATCAAGACATGTGGAGGGATGGCACATATTTGGGACCAAATTTTTGGATTTTCCCCCTAAAAGAGCGTCGGTGACACGTGGCTCCTTTTACGCTCCTAGACTCTTCAATGGTGACTCGTATTCTTTTTACTCGACCACGTGGCGAGCCCATGCTCATTTGGGAGTTTTTCTTTGGGTCACACATTTGAAAATGTGCCGATGAGGCACTTAGCACCTTCCACAGCCTCTCTCCTCTACCTTCCTTGTGTTCTCGTCTAAGTCCCTTCTATTTGACAAAGGCTTTATGACTAACCGGGACACGTGGAGGCTCCACTACCGTGAGACTTTTCAACTATCAACTCTATCTCCTTTTCGACACTGGGACATGTGGAAGCTTCGCACTCATTTAGGGATTGTCCCTTGGGTCTCACTTATGAAGTTGTGCCGATCAAGCACGTGGAGGCTTCCACTGACCCTCTTATACTTAGTCGATTAAACTGTGGACTCTGTCCCTTTTCCGCCCATTTTAGAGCAACTCGTCAAACCTTAGACATGTGAAAGCTCTGTGCACATTTCTAGAGCCTGTTTGGACCTAATGTTCGAGAGGTGTGTCGATTAGACATGTGGAGAGGCGACGCACATTTGGGAGTTGCCTCGGATTTTCCTTTGAAGATGTGCCAAGATGACGCGTGGAGGCTTCCATCGACCCTTCTTTACTTAGCCAATTCAATGGCCGGTTCTTCCCCCTTTTTGACTTTGACCACATGGTCGCCCTATGCTTGTTTGGAGACCTGTTAGTTGGGGTTGGCCTTTGGAGTTATGTCGATGAGACACATGGTGCCTTAAGTTAACATTGTTGGTCTTAGCATTCGGGAATGCTCCTCTTTCTTCATTTTGGTTGGGTCCCTTCTACTTATTTAGGAGTGACTACATTTGGTCCTAGACACGTGGAAGCTTCACGCTCATTTGGGCTCTCCATTTTGTTGGGCCATTTGGAATTGCGTTTGAGTTGACGGTGGCGTTACTTCTGCGACTCTACTCGGTTTACCTCGAGTCAACTCATATGTGAAGTCCAAAACTTCAAGCCCTTTCTCTGATTCTCTGTCAAGCTCGATCTCCTTTAACATTGTTCGGCCTCCTTCACCAACCCTTCTCCTCCATTGTTGAGCCCTCCTACCCTTCGATTTGGGATTGATTGTGAGCCACGTAACTGAATTGACCCTTCCGATTTTAATCGTGTGGGGTTGTGTTTGATCAATTTTTTGGAGGGGTAAAAATTGGGATAATAGGAACCTCCTACCTCCCCTTCTAGGAGTATTCGCCCAAGACGACATTGTGGTCGTGGCGGTCGGTAGACGAACCACGTTTTCATTGCTCTCCGGTGGTAGCACGAGCAATGATGTAGCCGTATTAATCGCGGTGGTTGGGGGTCCCCTCACCATTACGCCCAGCATAGTGGTTGGGGTTTCTACCACCACTCCTTGCCTCTGTGCAAAGAGATGGGTGGGACTCTGGCAAAGTTCCTAGGTTGGCTCTTGCTATTTCTCCTAGTCGAATGAAGAAAAATATGAAGAAGTTGCTTCAGGCAGACCGCCCCTTCCAGATGGAAAAGATCTTCCTGGTAGTAACTTGGAGGACAAGGGGCCACCACCACTCCCTGCCCCTATGTTTGTCGCGGGTGCATAGTTTTTTATTGTTCTTAATTTTTTGTTGCCCTTGGGCTTGATACTTTAGTCTCCTAGCCATCAAGCTAGTTTGATCGTGGGGTGTGCCCTTTACCACCCATATTTTTTTGTGGATAGGCTGTAATATTTTATATTAAGTAATATAGACTATTTCATCAACAAAAATATATTCAACATCCTAAATTTAATTTGGCACACTTTACTTTTCCATTTTCCCCATTTAAGGAATTTAACCCATTTATGTAGATTATATATTTAAAATCTACATAAAGTAATCTTTGATCGTATCTATATTTAAATTTGTATCAAAGGTAAAATACTAATTTTTACTCCCATTTCGTATAGAAAAATAAAACATGTGCTTAAATAATTTAATTAGGGGAGTGCGTTTTTCAATTAAGAAATCTTACATTTTACAAATTCATGTGATTGTATTGAGTTTCTAAAATTTTGGCTCTCGGAAAATTTTAAAGGATTTGTTTAGTCGTAAATTTTTTGAAGACAAATTTGGTCATAGAAAATGGGGAAGGAGAAGGAAGATAAATATATTTATCTCATAATTAATCAACAATTATTTTAGTAAATGTGTCACTTTTATTTTAATGTTACCTAATATTAGTGTCACTTTTATTTTAACGTTACACACACACACACACACACACACACACACACACACACACACACACACACACACACACACACACGAGATAAGCCCTACATTATACACAAGGTCATGGCTTATTGAAGCTCTGCACATTTTCTAATTGATTGCCTTCTTAATCAACAATATAAATAAATTTACACACACACACATGTGTGTGTGTGTGTGTGTGTACATGTGTGTGTGTGTGTAAATTTATTTATATTGTTGATTAAGAAGGGCGATTGAAATAGAAAAATGTGCAGAGCTTGAATAAGCCACAACCTTGTACATAATGTAGGGCTTATATTATATGGGTCATTGTTATATTAGTACAACCACGACTATTACCATGGGCATTGTTTATAAGTTTGGGGGACGGGCGAGCACCCATCCCCACCCCATATATTATGGGTTGGGGGTGGGGCGGTGCCCTCCCCCTAACTTTTATTTATTTATTTATACAATATCGGGTCGGCCATTCGGCCAAAACACTTTTATTTATAAATATATATATTTTTAAAATACAAACTTTGGAATTATACCATTCGACCTTATTTAAACAAAATTAATATAAGTTATTCAATATATTTATATATTATATATAATTTCCATATTATAATTTGTTCTACTTAAATTTAAACATTCACTCAAGTTCATTTGTATAGTGAAATAATATAGGCAAGTAGTTGTAAATTTTTCTATCTATTCATCTATGAGTAAAACCGAGAGCTAATAGATTTCTTATTCAACCCAATATAATTAATAAGGACGATATTTTTCATTATTTTAAATATCTCGAGTATCTATATTCTTTTCTTAAACATAATATGAGATTTGGCTATAATTTCAACCTTTAAATATGATTGCTTTTACAATAAAACAAGAAAATAATTCCTTTCTTTTCACAATACAATGAAATCCATTTCCAAGAGAACAAGTATAATTTCAACATACATTATCCATTCAATAACACCATTTATTTCAATTAGATTTACAATACAACCCCTAAGTATAAGCTTAGATTGAGAGAGCTTCATTTTTAATACAAAACCATTTCAAGGTTCTTACTCTATCTAAATAATACAAGACTTGATAATTTCATTTTACAAGAACTAACCCATTAAAATACATGATTACATCCAATACACTCTTGATAAAATATACAAGTTAGAGGAGGTATAATAACAACAAGATTCAACTTCACATGCCTCATTTCCAAAAACGATTACTTCTTGAATAAAAATAAAAATTATTTTTACATAGTACCTTAACAAGAAGAGAAAGATTTAAAATGCAAGTTACAAAAGCATTCCACGTAAGTGGAGACAACATGGAAAAAATTCTACAAAGGTAAAATCTCTTCTTGTCTTCTACAAAATGATACAATGTCCCAAAAATTCACTTGAGATCCACCACTTTATCCAATATCCATCACAACAAAAAAATAGGGGAGTAGGCAATGCTCTCCACCCAACCAATAATCCAATTATGAGGATAAGCCTTCCTCCTCATTGGCCCCCAAGCCCCAACAATGAAGCAATAAGAGGTATAAGGAAACCAAGGAAACTTTTACATGGATTCCACAACAACCATTCAAACAAATTTCAACACAATAAGCACAATACAAAATCACAACAAACATACAAATTTCCCAAGCACAAAGGCTCAATATTCAAGCCAAGAGAGAGAAAAGAAACATGGGGATTCACTTATGCCTCCTAATGGGTTGAATTCTCACCTTAAATCCTCTAAGAAAATCAAATCACATACCAACAAGACTCTTATGCCTCCCTCAAATAAGACATACAAGATAAGCACAAATTTCACTTATCTAAAAAGGTGGGACACCCAACCCAACTCCCTCCCAATATATAAAAATACTCTTATGTCTTCCTCAAAAATATCCCCATTTCCTTTTCTCCTACACAACCTAAAGGCCATTCTATTCCCAAAACCAAAAACATATGTAACAATCATCCATTTACAATCATTTGCACAACAAAATAAAAATAAAAATACATGGGTGAAGTCCCTACCTTGCCATTGCAAGAGTATCCAATCACAAGAATAAGCTCCAATATTTTCCAAGTCCCAATCAAGCACCAACCAATTCCCAAGCTTCCAAAAATAACTCCAAAAGTAAGCTCCTCTAAAATACAAAAGTGAAAATAAAACATCTAACCCCAAAACCATCAATAAACTTGTATAAATAGAAAAAGGGAAGAAGAGGGTGAGGTGGCTCCATGTAGGATGCCACATCACTTCTCCTCAACTCCACATCACATGGTTCAAACCCAAACCCAAATATTAATAAATTTGTGGTTGAGGAAATGACAAGCCTCTTACACACACAAAATCTTACCCACACCTCAAAAGGACACAATTAAAACTCATGTTAAAAAGTGCAATAGATATCACATTTTACCTTAAAAATCACATAATGGGGTCTATGTTTGACCTATTAACCCATAGGTATAGTTGGTAGGTGAAGTTAATAGGTGTGGGACAAACTTAACTTGTCGCACAAGCCTCCAAAAATGGCCCTTAAGCTCAAATCCGAGTTTGACATGTAAGGTTGAGTACACAACACTTAAAACCAATAAAATCCTTTCAAATCCAACATAGAATAAATAAACATCTACCAACATTAATTACCCCATGGTCACATCCCAAATTTATTTAATGAACAAGATTAATCAACTTAAATCAAAACACATTAACTAACATTAATAAAGTGGAAATACCTCACAATAAAAGAATACACATACACACAAAAATAATTAAAATGAAAGGGAAACAACACATCCACCCTTGGTCATATTTGAGGCCAGCCCCTAATGGGGACCTCCTAACAAAATATCAACAACAAAACAACATACAAATACACAAGTTGCCAAGGTGACCCATTGCCAATACCCCAAATTCCTTCACCTGTTAGTCTCATATCCCCTTTGTTCGTTGTGTTACAATTTCCGCAAAATCAAAATAATACCTCTCTAGCCTCCTAGCCATATTAATGACATCAAAATAATAAAACACACATACACATCTCAATTCACATCATCAAATACCATAACTAAATCATTACTAAAATCAAGTAATTTCACCAATTGTTCACAATTTCAAAATATTTCAATTCTATCATTTCATCAATCAACAATAAGATCACAAGACTAGCTAGATTGTCTAACAAAATCTATGTATCAAATCCAATGTGTCAATACATATAGAAGGTAGTAACTCTAGATCATCATTAATACTGAAACATCAATCCATACATATAATCCATCATCTAAATCAAAACATGTCAAAAGTCTAAGCATCTATACTGTCTATAAAATAGGCTAATCAAAACATGCTAATGTCCATCTATCAAGGTGTATTGATCAAATATGATAACAAGGTCCATGCCTCCAATCAAAAGTAAGTAAAATCATAGTAAGATCAATGTTGAATAGGATTTGGCATTACATCCTCCTCCTTTTTACTCCAATTCCTCATGAAAGCCACTAGAATAAGTGTGGGAACTATGCTCTCAAAGGTGTGGTGTCCCCTCGTGTAATTGTTGTCTCATCATACCGATCCCACTAGACGTGAACATGATCAATCTCTTGACCTCAAAGGCCTAGGGTCCTATGCTCTAAAATTTACATGAGCTCCACCATCACTTGCCCTTGCTCCTACACCTCGGTGTAGTCCAATCTAATACATGAGAAGGATCTAGAATGTACCTCCTAAGAACAAAAACATGAAACACATTATGGATACGAGACAAGCTAGGTGGTAATGCTAGACGATAGGCTAAGGGACCGATATGATCTAAGATCTCAAAGGGACCCAAAATATAGGAGCAAGCTTATAGCCTTTTCCATAATGAATAGGGATCTTATGAGACCTAACATGAAGAAACACCTTCATACCCACCTCAAAATTGTGGTCTCTCCTCCTCTGATCTGCATAATTCTTTTTGTCTATCCTATGCCTCTTGCAAGCTATGTATAATCATGCCAACATGCTGCTCCATATCATATAATTAAGTTGGCGCAAGATATACCCTTTCCTCTAACCTATCCCAACTCGGGTGTCCTCGCACTCCCTTCCATATAATGCCTGAAATGGAGCCATACCAATAGAACACCGGAAGCCATTGTTGTAAGAAAACTCAACTAGGTATAAGTACTCCTATATCAACTCGATGATCCATGATGTACATCTAAAGCATGTCCTCTAAAATCATAGTCACCCACTCCGCTTTTTCCATTTGTCTCAACATGATAGGTTGACTGAAGTTGATGTTCGTCTCGAGAGCATGTTGTATGGAAATCCAAAAGTGAGATGTGTACAAGGGATCAAGGTCACAAATAATATTTCATGGAATCCCGTGCATTCTGAAAATATCATCCAAGTACACTGATACTACTGCACTGGATGTATAAGTAGTCTTCACCGGAGAAAAATAATCCACTTTTATCAATTTATCAACCGTGACCATAATGGCATCTTGGTGATATCTCGATGCTGGTAACCCGGAAATGAAATCAATGGAAATGGTTTCCCATTTCCACTCTGGTATGGCATGAGGATATAGAAGGCTAGCTGGATGTTGATGCTCGGCCTTCACCTTCTGACACCCCAAAAAACAAGACACAAAATGAGCTACGTATCTCCGTAACCCTCTCTAATGATACAACTTTATCGAGTGGTGTGCATCTTCTTCACCCTTAGATGGGATGAATAGGGTGCATGATATGCCTCAACAAGGATATCCTACCTCAATCCTCCATCTCTAGGTACATAGATCTGACCTTTGTGTCGAATAAGACCATTTGAATCAAATGAAAATCCATAAAAATTATCCTCAAGGGGTCTCTGATACTTGATCTGCACCCTAACTGAAAGGTAGAAGTTGTCATGTGGGATCTGTTGTAAGATCTTGATCCTTAAGTCTGTACTCAACTATTGTCACCATAAAAAAATGCCTCTCGATGAATTAAAACATATGCAACCACATTCTCCTTCCCCTTCACATGCTCTATCTCCATATCATACTCACAAAGAATCTCCATCCAATGCCATTGACAGGTGTTGAGATTAGGCTGTGTGAAGAGATGTCAAAGGCTCAAATGATTTATCCTGATAATGAACCTCATGCCTAATAGGAAATGTCATCAATGTACCAAAGCATGCACAACTATAGTAATCTCAAGGTCATTAGTTAGATAATTGAGAACATAATCCTTGAGTTTTTGAGACTCAAAATCTACTACACATGGCCATCCGGCTTCAATACACCTCTTATCCCTGCCAGTGAAGCATCTTTGCATATGAATAAATATCCATGTGGATCTAGCACTGCTAGAATAGGTGTTGTCATAAGGCATTCCTCCGTGTCCTGAAGGCCTTCTCACATCTATCTGACCAAACAAACTTCTTCCATTTCCACTGAAGGGAAGTGATGGGATGCACAATACAAGAGAATAAAAAATATAATATAATAACTTGCCAATCCCATGAAGCTACGCACCTCAGTCACATTGGTAGGTGTTGGACAATCCATGATAGCTCTAATCTTGGAAGGATCGACTGTGATACCTTCCCCAGAAATAATGTGGCCTAAATACTAAACCTCTAACTTGAAAAATTCACAATTCTCCGTGTTCTTGTATAACTACTAATCTCAAAGACACTACAAAACTTGGAAAAGGTGCTCCTCACATGTACATGAGTATCTAAAAATATCCTCAAGGAACATGAGTAAAAAATAGTCTAGAAAATTCGTGAACACCCCATTCATCAAACTCATGAAAAATGTAGAGGAATTAATAGACCAAATGGCACAACCGTGAACTCGTAGTGGCCATATCGAGTGTGAAAGTATGGCTTGTTGATATCTTCCTCTATAATCCTCATTTGATGATAATCAGATTTAAGATGTATCTTCAAAAACATTATATCCCCCTTCATCTGATCAAACAAATCATCAATGTACGAAAGGGGGTAACGATTCTTGATCGTTACTTTGTTTAGTTGTTTGTAGTCCACACACAAACACAAGGATCTTTCCTTCTTTACAAAAATCATTAGTACGCACCAAGGACATCCACTAGGATGGATTAGGCCTTTCTCAAGAAGGCCCTATAACTACAACTTGAGCTCACATAGCTCAGGGGTAGTCATCATATATGGCGCACATGAGATAGGATCCGCTCCAGAACCAAATCAATATGAAATTCTATCTCACATGGGGAGGTAACCTTGGTAACTCACCTGGAAAAATATTTGCAAACTCCCTCAAAATAAGATGATCATCAAGTTAAGGTCCACTAGACTTACCCTCCGACTTGTCACTAACTTTAATAGCATAAATCTAACATCCACATTGTGCACACCGCTTGAGCTACATAGCGGAAATAGTGTGAATAGAGATGGGTCTCCTAACTTGAACTATCACTAAATCCAACTCTAAATCATCTACAAAAGTGATTACTTTGCTATAACAATCCACTCTAGCTATGTGTGCAGATAACAAATCCATGCTGAAGATAAATCCATATGAACCCAAGGGAAGGATACAAACATCCATAGTCATGGTGAAGGTTCCCAAGTCCACTACACACTCCTTAACTAAGGAGTCCACTAAGAGCTTGGCTCTAGAAGCCATCTCAACATCCCAACTAAGGCCCTACCTAACTACCACCAACCTACATCACTCTACTAATGATGGTGCAATAAATGAATCAAAAGAGCTAGAATCAAACAATATAGAGGTAGGGATACCACCAATGCTACCTAAAGTCTCAATCACAATACCCTGGTGCTTTGCCTGGTGGTTCTCGACCGCTACATAAATCCTGTGACTCCTAGCCATGTCACCAATTGTAGGCTCTGAAATAGGTTCCTTACCCTTATTATTAGGGTTATATGGGAACTCTCTCTAATGATGTCCATGTACACCACATCCATAACAACTACCTGGTCCCCTCCAATGAGATGTGGCTCCAACAAGTACTCTAGTGGTCTGTAATGCATGGATCTTGAAGATCCTATCATGGACTGTTGTCATCGCTGCTAATGAGCTCTAGATGAATAATCTCTAGGTGCTTCATATGTCCTAACAACTCCTTTGAGAGGAGGCCCCATAATCAGTCATCTTTGAGCCTCAAATATTTGTGGATGCCTAAATAGTGGACGAGTCTACTACTGCTGCTGAGGTGGTTGTTATGGTGGCTTGAAAGAAGACTATTCCGAGCCATTTCTGCCATGAGGAGGAGGATCTAACCCCCTCGACCTATTATCCTACATCTATTGAATACGTTTCCTCACTCTATGTCTAGCCTATTGTGTCTTCCCCTTGGTTTACTCTGCAATGTAGGCCTTCTTAGCTACCTCAGCTAAGGTCTGCAAACAATGAATTTGTACTGCACCTCCCAAATCCAAGTTCAAGGCCCATATTGAACTTGTGAATCCTAACCTACTCATCCTGCATGTAGTCGACATATTGAAGCAAGTTCAGAAACCGACTCTCATACTTAACTACTGTTATGGATGCCTAATGCAGGTCATGAAACTCATCTATCATTTGCTTGAATAAACCTCCTAGATATGTATCTACTCCTGAACCGCTCCTCAAAGAGCTCCCAAGTAACTATATTTGATTCTACCTGGATCTTGCTCCTCATTACTCCACAAAACATCTACTCCATCTCTTAGAGGATGAATCAAAATGCGTTCCTTTGTGTTGCTAGTACATGGGAAAATCTTGAAGCATCTCGCTCAAGCTCACTAACCAAGCCTCTTCCTAAAATCCTCCTGTATCACCAACATAATGAGATGGGCGTAGCTTCAGGATCTCCCTGATATGATCTGTAGCTGATGTCTGTCAACCCCTAGGTCTCTCTACATGATCATCCCTCGGCCTAGGGCTCCTAGATCTATCTCTGTGTCCTAAAACCCTATCTCCATGTCCCCTTTGAGGTGAATCTAGTTTATTTGACTCCACATGGTAGTGCTCGCTCTATGCTCCACATTGTGCCGAGAATGGTTCTGAGCCTTATGTGATGGCTCCTTATAATATCAAGCTAGGATGTGCCCATACCTTGCTTCACCTCATATACCGCTTTAATCTCCTATAAGGTCCAAAATCTGCAAGTATTATAGCAAAAATGCCTTCTCTGTGGGAGGTATGTCTAATTCGACATTCAAGAACTCGCGTCATCCAATCCATTGCTCCGCTTGAGATCAAGACGAGAGTTCATTTTTATCTAGGTCTTGTTTCAGCTTTTCTAGGTTTTCCACATTTCAAAATATCATGCAATGTTGTGTGATCTAGTTGTAGGTTGTGCTAGTTAATTTTTTTGTTTCCATGTGAGCCCAAGGGTCCAAGCATTGAACTCATGGCTCGATACCGAGTATAATGCTGAATTTTTCCACGAACAAAACCCAAGATAAGACCCAATAATTAATTAAGAAAAGTTATCAAATAATTTGTTTTTATAAAGGATTGCAAGGGTGTTAAACCCTAGAGTACATTTAATTAACTTCTATCTATAATTTTCTATATTACATTAGGTTGATCCAGCCTAGATTAATAATTAAATATTATTACTCTGTTTCCAAAGTTATTTCTGGTTATAATCTTCTAGTGATGTATCCATTAATTCCTTTGTTTGGTTTAAATTATTTCTCTTAATCAATTAATATTCATATTCCACATTTCTTAAACATTTTCCCTTAGTTAAATTAATCCCCTTAAGTCATTAACTTTAATATCTATTAACAAAGTATTTATTTAAATTATATAGTTTAATGTCATTTAATCATTTACTAGATCATACTAAGAGGGTTACATTTTAACTTGATACACTAAAGCACTAAGTGGCCCCATTTACAAATTACACATACATTTAATTTAAAACATATTCCCACAAAATATCCTCACCTAACAATTGTAGGATTGATTCCCTACCCTTAGATTGATTCATTTAGAGCCCTTAGATCTTAGGTATTCATTTTAACCCTAATCATCCTTATGAGGTATTCTTATTCATTCTTTTACCCTATTTTCTCATTTTCATTTTGCAGGTTTGGGAGAAAGAGGAGGATGGAAGCCATGGAAGGTTGCTCAAGTTCATGGATGGATATACACATTTTTAGTTTCTTATTTCATATGCTTCCCTCTCCTATGATTTTCCAAGATTATTGTTTTATATATATATATATATATATATATATATATATATATATATATATATATATATATGTATATATATATGATTTACCCTATTTAGGTATGGGCATTTTTGCCCCAATTTTATTTATTATCAAAAGGTAAATATTAAGTTTTAGGGTTTCAAATATTACATATATATATATATATATATATATATATATATATATATATATATATATATATATATATATATATATATATATGTATATATATACATGTATGTATGTATATATATATATATATATATATATATATATGTATGTATGTATGTATGTATGTATGTATGTATGTATGTATACATATATGCATACATACATATATATATGTGTGTATGTATGTATGTATGCATGTATGTATATGTATATACACATATATATGTGTATATACATATACGTGTATACATACATACACACACACACACATATATATACGTATATGTATGTATATATATACATATACACACACACATATAGATATAGATATATATATACATATACATATACATATACATATATATATATATATATATATATGTATATGTATATGTATATGTGTGTGTGTGTGTGTGTGTGTGTATATATATATATATATATACACAAAAACACATTTGAAACCCTAAAACTTAATATTTACAGGCTCTTAATATATATAGTAAATTTATTTATATTGTTTATTTATAGGGGCTACCGAAATAGAAAAATGAGCAGAGCTTGAATATACCACGACGTGGTACATAGCGTAGGGCTTATAAAATATGGGTCGTTGTTATATTGGTGTACAAATCGTGGGTATAACCATGGGCATTGTTTATATATTATGGGTTGGGGTGATGCCCTCCCCGCCAACTTTTTATTTTTTTATTTATACAATATGGGGTTGGCCATTTGGCATTAACACTTTTATTTATAAATATATATGCTTTAAAATACAAACTTTGGAATTATGCCATACGACCTTTTTTATTTATTTTTATGTAAGTTTTACATATATATATATATATATATATATATATATATATATATATATATATATATGCATACACATATATATCTCGTAGGTGTATTCATGTATATATATTATATACACATATTATTGTATTTAGGTGTATATATTATAATCATAAATACACCTAACAAAATTATTGTATTATGTGATATATATATATAATTTCCATAGTATAATTTGCTCTACTTAAATTTAAACATTCACTCAACTTCATTTGTATAGTGAAATAATATAGGAAAGTAGTTGTAAATGTTTCTATCTGCTCATCTATGAGTGAAACTAAGAGCTAATAGATTTCTTATTCAACCCAATATAATTAATAAGGATGATATTTTCATTATTTTAAATCTCTAAGTATCTATCTTCTTTTCTTATAACATAGTATGAGATTTGGCTATAATTTCAACCTTTCAATATGCTTGCTTTTACAATAAAACAAGAAAATAATTCCTTTCTTTTCACAATAAAATGAAATTCATTTCCAAGAGAACACGTATAATTTTAACATACATTCTCCATTCAATAACACCATGTATTTCAATTATATTTACAATACAACCCCTAAGTATAAGCTTAGATTGAGAGAGCTTAATTTTTAATACAAAACCATTTCAAGGTCCTTTCTCCATCTAAAAATAAAAGACTTGATAATTTCATTTTACAAGAACTAACCCATTAAAATACAAGATTTTATCCAACACACTCTTGATAAAATATACAAGTTGAGAGGAGGTATAATAACAACAAGATTCAACTTCACATGCCTCCTTTCCAACATGAGTACTTCTTGAATAACCAATACAAATTAGTTTTACATACTACCTTAACAAGAAGAGAAAGATTAAAAATGGAAGTTACAAAATCTCTCCACCTAAGTGGAGACAACATTGGAAAAATTCTACAAAGGTAAGATCTTTTCTTGTATTCTATGAAATGCAACAATGTCCCAAAATTCATTTTAGCTCCACCATTTTATCCAATATCCATCACAACAACAAATTAGGGTAGTAAGCAAGGCTCTCCACCCAACAAATAATCCAATGAGGAGGAGAAGCCTTCCTCCTCATTGGCCCTCGATCCCCAACGATGAATCAATAAGAGGTATAAGACAACCAAGGAAACTTTTACATGACTTCCACCTCAACCATTCAAACAAATTTCAACACAATAATCACAATACAAAATCACAAAAAACATACAAATTTCCCAAACAAAAAGGCTCAATATTCAATCCAAGAGAGAGAAAATAAACATGGGGATTCACTTATGCCTCTTAATGGGTTAAATTCCCATCTTAAAGTCTCCATGAAACTCAAATCACATACCAACAAGACTCTTATGCCACTCTAAAAAATATTATGCCTCTCTCAACTCTTATGCCTCCCTCAAATAATACATACAAGATAAGCACAAATTTCACTTATCTACAAAGGTGGGACACCCAACCCAAATCCCTCCCAATACATACAACAATACTCTTATACCTCGCTCAAAAATATCTACATTTCTTTTTTTCTCCTACAAAACCTAAAACTCATTCTATTCCCAAAACCAAAAATACAACAATCATCCATTTACAATCATTTTCCCAACAAAATAAAAATAAAAATGCATGGATGAAGTCCCTACCTTTCCATTGCAAGAGTATCCAATAACAAGCACAAGCTCCAAGATTTTACAAGTCCCAATCAAGAACTAACTAATTCTCAAGATTCCAACAAGAACTCCAAAATCAAGCTCCAAAATACAAGAGTGAAAATAAAACATCTAACCCCAAAACCATCAAATAAACTTTTACAAATAGAAAGGGAAGAAGAGAGTGAGCTAGCTCCATGTAGGATGCCACATCACTTCTCCTCAACTCCATATCACATGGTCAAACCCCAGATCCAAAGATCAATAAAGCGGTGGTTGAGGAAAGGACAAGCCTCTTACATAAACAAACTTTTACCCACACCTCAAAAGGACACAATTAAAACTTATGTAAGAAAGTGCAATAAATATCACCTTTTACCTTACAAATCACATAATGGGGTCTATTTTTACCCCTTAACCCATAGGTATAGTTGGTAGGTGAAATTAAGAGGTGTGGGACAAGCTTAAATTGTCCCACAAGCCTCCAAAAATGGCCCTTAAGCCCAAATCCGAGTTTGACATGCAAGGTTGAGTACACAACACTTAAAACTAATAAAATCATTTCAAATCCAACATAAAATCAAGGAAAATCTACCAACATTAATTACCCCATGGTCACATCCCAAATTACATTAATTAACAAGATTAATCAACTTAAATAAGAACACATTAACTAACATTAATAAAGTGGAAATACCTCACAATAAAAGAATACACATACTCACAAAAATAATTAAAATGAAAGGGAAACAACACATCTACCCTTGGTCACATTTGAGGCCACCCCCTAATGGAGACCTCCTAACAAAATATTAACAACACAACAACATACTAATACACAAGTTGCCAAGGTGACCTATTTTCAATACCTTAAATTCATTCACTGTTCATCTCTTATCCCATTTGCTCATTGTATTACAATTTCATGAAAAATCAAAACAATACCTCTCTAGCCTCGTTGTCATATTAATGACATCGAAACAATAAAACACACATACAGATCTCAATAAAAATCATCAAATACCATGACTAAATAATTACTAAAATCAAGTAATTTCACCATTGTTCACCAATTCAAAATAATTCAATTCTATCATTTCATCAATCAATAATAAGATCACAAGACTAGCTAGATCGTCTAACAAAATCTATGTATCAAATCCAATGTGTCAATACATATATAAGGTAGTAACTCTAGATCATCATCAATATTGAAACATCAATCCATGCATATAATCCATCATCTAAATCAAAACATGTCAAAATTCTAAGCATCCATACTGTCTATCAAATAGGCTAATCAAAATATGATAATGTCCATCTATTAATGTCTACTTATCAAATATGATAACAAAGTCCATGCCTCTAATCCAAAGTAAGAAAAATCATAGTAATATCATTGTCGAAGAGGAGTGGGCACTACAGACACTGGTTTGAAAAGATGTTGAATGTGAAAATAAATTATGTTTTCTCTCTCCTCTCTTTATCCCTAACTTTTAGCTTTGAAAATGAAAATAAAGGACAATTGCATTATTACTCTCTTTTAAAGTGTTTTAGGTATTATTTCATTTTTATTGGAAATTGTGATAACCTAAATCATTCCTGGTTGTAGTTAGATGTCATGCCAACAATTGTGTTGACCATGTGGTGGTTGCAGGTATGCAAGACATGAAGAAAATTGTAGTGTTCTATACACTTTTGTAATAATGGGTTATCCTTGAAATACATGTAATATTAAATGGATGTATATCAATACTATGTTTATAAACATGAATGTTATTTATGGATTATTTTGTGATGAGTGAGAAATTGTAGTATATTGGCATCTTGGGGAAAATGGGCATTCTATTCTAGGGGTGATTTAATTATAGGTATATATCTTGCTAATGTTGTAGATGTACATTTTAAATGGAAATGAAATGATATTTCATAGCGTGCTTTTGTGGGTTATTAATGAATGAAATTCTTACATTTTTTAAATTAATTTGGAATTCATAGAGGAACCAAAGTAAAAATGACATTCTTAGAATAAGATCCTTGTTTGATACCCTTTTTGTGAGCACATTAGCTTAGAAAACAAAAAATTGAAGGACGAGCCTAGTTTTCTTATCATTCTTTAACACCTCATAGCTTAGAGGTAATAAACACACAAAAATAGGATTTTGTATAATCTTATCTATTTTTCGAATTTGGCATGAAATCAACCTGTAGGAATGGTAATGGTTGAGTCTTGTTTACATTAAAATGGGCTCTTACTAGGAATTATATTCCTTCATGTTGAAGTTTTGTGTGTTGATTTGTGTTGATTTGATTTGTTTTAGGCTTAGAGTCACCTGATTGTGGCATGTGGGACATAAATTCTTAGCAACATAATAGTGTAATGTCCCTTAGGTTAAACATGGGGAATAAACATTGAATTTACTTGATTGCTAGGGAAAATTAAGAAGTGTAATTCTACCACTTTGAAATGTGATCAAACATATCTTTACTAAAGCATAAAAGTGAGGTGGTACCTCACTTAGTACCCCAAATAGAATCTTGACTCATGTAAAATGTGAATGATATAAGACTAACACATAAGTGAAACTTGGAATTATGTTATAACTTACTTAGGCATTATTTTGTTATTGACCGTACATATAAACTATTCCACGTGAATTTGATCATTCGAGAACATAATGTATTATCTAGAAAAAAACTTAGTGTATAACTATTAGGAGTGACTCTAACCTAATATTAAATCATAACAACAACAAGAGTTAAATGCGAATGAGTATGTTAATAAGCTATATAATTGAAGTTGTAAAACTTGGAGGTTTGTGAGATAAAGGTGTTTGAACCACTTCAAAAGTGATCTTTAGTTCGACTTAGAGTCCTTGAGTGTGAATGAAATTAAATTAAAACATGGGACCCTTTCTTATGATTTTGATGTTAAAACATTTTTCCAACTATGTCTATCTAAAATTTGTCCCTAAGATGTTGTCCTTTTGAGTAAACTGAATATTGAATTCTTTTCCTTTAAACCAATGGTAACTATTTTCATGTGATTAATTAGATTGTTTATAAGTTAAATATTAAATGAAATAAATAATATGTATCATTTGAATGAGATTATATTCACCCATGATAAATGCTTTTGAGACCTATAAGGTTAACTAAGGGAGTGTAAATGGGAGTGAAGAGGAAACCATCTTTAATTAAGTATTAAAGGAAATAAAGGAAATGCAATCTAGAGAAAGAGGAAAATGTTTGTCTCATGTCAATGGTCTTAAAACCTTTAAGGATAAAATTGGAAAATGATGTCAAGCCTAAAAAGTTATATTGTGGAATATATCTATTTGTGAAGCTCATGTTTTGGTTGGGTCTTCATTTTATACTCATTCACCTATCTAAGTGTGGCATTGGTTTCCATCCTGTGTCATCTTGTTATTTTTATGTCCTTAATGTTGGAGTAAACGTTGCATGTAGTGTTGAGCAGTCTCTTGTGAGTCCGTATGGTGTTGTATAGTTGTATCAATAAAGTGAAAGTTTATATATATAGGTATTTTTGGTCATGTGTTTGGGTCCCAAATGGGTGGGCACTACATAATGACCCAACCCACATATCACAAATAAATAAGGAATCAATCACATGACCTATCAATCACCAATACAATAATGTACTATTATGACACAACCCTATAAGCTAGATTAAGAGCCATATTAAAAGATGCATGCCACTTTTCAAAACTACAAAATAAAAATGTGACACAAAAGCTTAAATGTTTTGATGACATGGATTCCCCTTACCGTAAGTTTTTAACTAAAAAACTCACTTATTTATTTTGTATAATTATTCAATATTAAAATTCACTATATATTATTTTTAAAATGCAATTAAAATTACTAACAATCGGTATAAATCAATGTCCATTATAATGTTTCGCTATTCACTATATATATATATATATATATATATATATATATATATATATATATATATATATATATATATATATATATATATATATATATATATATATATATATAGTTTCTTTTTATTGACACATGTTGACAAAGGAAAGTAAAAGATACTTTAGACTCGTAGAACCATTTAAAAAGTCTTAAAAATCAAAAGTTGAATTCCTTTTTTATATTTGTTTTTCATTTAAAAAGAAAGAGGTAACGTGCTATTTTAAAATATTTTCAACATCCTAAATTAAAATTTTCCCACTTATCATTTACTTTTTCATTTGCCTTTCTCATGAAAGGCATTTAGCCCATTTGTGAACATAGAGCCAACTAGTGGTTGCTCCATGGGGAACAAGTTTATCTTTGAAGTGTTTTTGTAGAACAGTTCTTTGTTGGAAGGGTGCGGGGCTGGTGAGTGTTTAATGTGATGTAATGCTTTGGAATCTAAGCTAGATTATCAACAGGTATCTAATTAAAAATACTATAGTGCAACATTCCCAAAAAGGTGGTGATAAAAGGAATGTTATTGTTTAGTCCGATTTGATCTGCATTGAAGAGCGGTGGTGAGGTTATGTAAAGAAAGCGGTTGGAATTTTGAATAACTTATACAAAGAGTAAGCAGATCATGTAATTGAGTTGGATACCCTTTTTCACAGATGATACAGTAGAATAGTAATATAGCTGCAGAAAATTAAATAATGTTAGTTTCAATTAGTAGTACAATATGGTATCAATTGAGTGGGTGCACGACAGTAAAGTTGCAAAATAGTGATTGTAGGCATGGGTGTAGTTTATGAGAATAACACAATGTAGTGGTTGTTTTGCAGAGTAGTTGATGCACAATGAAATGGAAAAATAGTTAATTGGAAGTGGGAACATTGTTTGGAAGGACATGTCTAAATGTTACATATTGTTTTTGTACACTGTGGGTGAACAATGTATCTGTGTATCATGGTCATATATGAGTGTAGTGTTGCCATGTTTTTTAATAGGGGGTGCTAATATGTGTTATGTAAATCTTTTTATTTCAATGAATGGTAAATATATTTACATGTTACAAAATTGTTGTTATACATATTTGAAGGCCTATAGAGCTGTACATTGTTTGAAGATGGTTATTTACGGGGTGAGTTTTTAGTATTGTACATAGAATTTCTCCCTGAGGATTTTTTTGGAAAGATCGACCGTAATTGCTTCTTTGCTACAACATTTGTTATTTTTATTTAATTTTTGGGTGAGAAGTATTGAAAAAATTGTATCTTCATCCACAGGTGTGTCTCCTTGGTAATGGTCTTCTACGCATTTAGATAACAGGTGTTTTATGTAACTACTATCATTTTCAATATGCATAGCTATGTTGTAGAAGCTTCCTGCCATCTTTAGCATACTTACATATGGATTGGGAAGAATTTTTATATTAGAAACACGTGGTGAGGCATATCATAACTGTGCATTATGTAATGAAGTATTTTGACTCCTAGGGAGATGTATGTAGAGTGCATGGGAGATATGAGCAACAATGTAATGTTTAAGGGATTTACGTACATTAGGATTGTGTGGTGGAGTATGGAGAACATAACGGCCATATACATGGCTATCAAATGTGGGTTTCTAATGATGTTATGGATTATCCATGTCTTGTGCAGTGCCAGGTGAGCAGCATTGCAAAAAGTGTATCTTCATCCATAGGTGTGCCTCCTTTATAATGGTATTCTACGCATTCAGATAATAGGTGATACATGTAACTACTGTCATAGTCAATACATGTAGGTATGTTGTAGAAGTTGTCTTCCATATTTAGCATACCTGCATATGGATTGGAAAGAATTTGTATATTAGAAACACATGGTGAGGCATATCATAAATGTGAATTATGTAATGAAGTATTTCGAATCCATAGGGAGATGTGTGTATTTAATGTAAGGAAGATATGTACAATAATGAAATGTTTAAGGGATGTACGTATATTAAGATTGTATTACATAGTATGGAGAACGTAGCATCCATATACATGGATATCGAATGTAGCTTTATGATGATGGTTTGGATTATCCATGTATGTGCGGTGCCCAGTGATGTAGGATGTTGGTCAAGTATGATTTTATGTAGAATAGGAATTTAGTGTTAAGACCGTTTAAAGTGAAGTATAATGTTGGGAAGCCTAGCTAAGTGACCCTATCTACAATTTCATTTCTATAATGTGCCCCATAAGATTGTGTGCCTCTTAGTTTGATAGTGGAGCACATGATTTGATTTCCCATTTGGTCATCTTGTAGGTGTTCTAACAAAGTGTGTAGGTCCTTAACAGTTGTAGCTAATTTTTTTCAGTGTTCTACTTAGAAAATATATACGACACAACCTGACCTCTATGTCATATCATAAGGTTGAGTAGGAAATAGAAAAACCATGGGTGTTTTCCAAAGTGGTTGTCATAGACCGCATTAGGTGAAGGGTATATTCATGTATTTGGAAATCAGTGTTGTGGGGTTGGTGAAACATATGCATGCAGATGGGAATCTCAACACCTATTTGGGGCCATTCAACTAAGGTCGAGTGGGGTCAAGTTTGATTTGCAAGTATCTCTTAATCTAGTCAACCTCTGTGCGGGTGGATGAAACAAATGTAGTAAATGACGATGAGGTGAATGTGGGGTTGGCTATTAATATTAGTTCAGTTGCAAAATTGGTACAAGAAGGTTGGAGAAAGATAAGGGGTTGGAAATACATAGAAGGTAGGGTAGAGGACATATTTGTACCAATCATGGGTAAGCTTGTAAGTATGAGATCCTTCAGTAAATGACATTTCGTAGTATGGGTCATGTCATATTTTGTATCGGAGTGGACCACTCACATGCACCCTACTTATAAAGCATTCATGTGATTTGCCTTCTGCTCCTAGTCTCTGCAGTATTGGGATATCTAGGTGTTGCGGTCGATGGGACAAGTAGCACACTATGGATGAAATGTCCTGGGAAGAACTTATAATATGTCTCTTATACATGTATTGGCCCACACGAGTATGGGTGGCCTATAAAAGTGGTGTGACTCCTGTAATAAACACTTACTTACCTTGTGTTAAAATAGGTAGCTCTATAAGATGGGGCCCAAGATCAAATACCAACATGTTAGGCCTAAGGGCGGTACATTTCTGCTCATTAATATGGAATGTAGGTAGGGTTAAAGTAGGGAGAAGGATAAAAACACATTAGATTAGCGCGTTTACGTAAATACGGTGGCAGCGACACCGGTGGTGGGAAACTAGGGTGGGTGGGAAAATGTGGGTGTAAACAATATGGTTTTTGGTTCTTTTCATAGGCTAAGGTGTATGGTAAACAAAGTGTCAAGGCATATTATTATGTAGCGAAGTTCCTACACATGGGTTAGTTTATATACGGATATACCTACACACACATATTTACATAAATGCACAATGTTAGAGGTGTGGAGACTATAGGTTTAAAAAAAACGTCAGCCTTTCCTACAAGTTTAACACCAATGAAAATTAATCGGCCTCAAACATATTAACATGGAAGTAAAAAAATATTTGATATATAATGAATATTTGATTAATCATAGAGGTAGGAGTTGTTAATGGCCAAGTTCACACCACATGCACATGTGGAATAAGGAAAACAAAGGTGGTGATGAGTGATAGAAATGATGGTGCATGGGGCTAAATCACATAAATAATGTTGTTATCGAGGTGTGGGCAATCTGGTAGAGGGAAAGGAAAACAATAACACACAAGCATACATGTTTGCTAAAAAATGAATATGTGAGATTTGCAATAGCTATTTTGAATTGAAATTAGGAATTATCTATCAACATGTTAATAGTCTCTTTAAAAATACCAATGTTCCGGGTAAGAAGTTACAAAGTAGAAGGCTTGAATTTTACGTGGGATTTTCCTAATTCTATAGCAGAGGGAGGCACATCTAATAGTCGACCATGAATTTTCTGCTCCTACCTATTAATCCAAGGAAGAAAGGACCAACACAGATTGTATTAGGTGCCGGGACAGTAGAAACTGGGAGATTGTTGTCATACATGATGTTTACGGCCCATAAACAATTGTTTTATACACGTAATGCAAAATATGGGATTTGCCAAGGATACATGACAATTCCTTAGATTTAACCCGGAATGGGAAATAATAAAAGCATATACTAACAACAAAGAAAGGTTTTAGCACACACCAATGATACATTGCCAATGGAGAAGTTAAGATGGGGTGTATGAGTGGAACATGTGTTTAGTGGATTTCATGTTTTTTGCGGTGCCTAGGTTGGTATGCTATGTAGAATTATTTATAAACTTTGTTCTATGTGGGTAAGTAATTATGACACATAATGTATGTGTAGTAGAATAATAAGCATCCAACATGATGACCTGTAATAAAGAGGTTGTGGGTGGAGTAAAAAGGTTTTGAGAGGTGTAATGTATGTAAGATGATTTGTGATTCGAGGCCGGTGTATAAACAATGTGCAAAGAATGTGTATAAGTTAATCATTTGTAGGAGATTGTAAAAGGGAGATGTGTATTTTTGGCCTGCCAAGTAGATTATGAACAGAAAGATGCATGCCCATAAAATGTTTGTAGTTGTGAGGCCAGTTGGGTACTTTAATAGTAGGTACAATGCATATTTATATTTGCATAAGGTAGAATGCAAGTTGCATTTTAAGCAATGCCAAAAGTCATTCGTACCTATAGCTTTTTTTCAGCACACTTGTTTACCATTAACCATCCGAGAACAAGTAGGATAGCAAAAATTCTACATATTGATATGTAAGATGGTGGCAACAAGTGTAACTTGTTGGAATGGGTTTTGAAAGTGGGGGTCTGGGTGTTAGCAATTGTTTTGTTTTCTTGGTATTTCTATGCTCGGGATAAGTGAAGTGTCTATTACGGTTGTGGTACTTACCCAAATACCAAGGGCTTATGCTTACAGTACCGGAGGAGCTAGCAAAGTTGCTTAGTAGCTCATGCGGTTAAGATTCTTTGTCTGAATGCGGTAACCTTGGATTTCTTAATAGCTAATATTGGTATATGTATGTCACCTGCAACACCCGACGGTTGTACCATGTGTGTGGTCTCAGCACATAAGTCCCCATAAGGTATTGACTACAGTATAGTTTGTCTTTTCTTTAATGGCAACGGTACAACATTGCATACAACTGCCATCTTTTCAAGTAATAGTAGAAATTTCAGATGTATAGGTTATAACATTAACTCAACTCTGAGACCCACCAGGAGAGATTTGGGTGCAACTATAGTTGTGAAATGAAAATGGTGGAGAAGGATTTTTAGTATAGGTTGTAGACATAGCTCAGAAATAGATTCCATATTTAGAATGAAATCCAAGGGACAACTGATTTCTACATATTCTAGTTTGGAATATTTCAAGGTATCTTTTGAGATGGAGTAAAGCTCACATACCTGAACTATGTAGATGATGCTTTTGGTATTGAAAAATGAGGGATTTATTTGTAGATGCAAAAATTTGCTCCTCTTTATTTGTAGAAGCAACAAAATAGGAGGAAAATCTCATAGATGACATGGTGGGTGTTTTGGATGAGATTCAAATGTGGGCGTGTGTGTGCAGAGGAGGCGGGATTGGGAGGGATTTAGTTCAAGGCATTTGAACACTAGGAAAAAACCTCAAGAGAATCAACAATTGTTTGAGACCGTGTTTATAGGAGCGATTTCCCCCACCTAAAGTCCATGCTCTGCTTCAAATTTATTCGACGCCTTTGTGCTTGGACATCTAGACCCCATGCACCATCAATTATTCATGCACCACTCCTTCATTTTCTTTTTACAAGTGTGTAAAAAGTGTCAACTTGGCTTCATGATATCATGTTCTATTTTTGATGTGTCGTCTGACATTAGCTTGGAAATTGATAGCTTGGCCTCATTTTTGTGTGGCCCAATTAGAAAAGCGTAGACAATGGTTGCTTAAAAATTTAGAGGTGTGAGATTACAACCTGTCTTCCTTCTACTCATGACCATTTGTATGTGATCGGTACTTGCATCATTCGTAATTTTGACATCCCCTTCTTCTTGTTCATGCTCCTGGAATGCTATCTAGACTTACAAGATCTATGGGGTGGGGGCCCGACATCTATCTATAAAAAAATAAAAAAGAGGAGAGCCACGACCAAACCCAGGTTTTCCAAACTTGCCCCACTTGCCCACCAACAATGTCACTTTGTCATCGTAGGCCATCAAAGATACTCTATGTACTTTTTATCCTTCTTCCTATTTAAACCCTACCTACACAATAATAAATAAACGTTACCAAATAAGGAAATTGGTAAGTTGGAGTTATCAACTTCGAATCTTTTTATCTAGTATGTGTAATAACATGTGTACATAGCTAGGGTTTTGTTTGTGCCATAGTTACGCTTGCGGTTTGTAACTAAGTTGTTAGAGTTATTCCACGTTGTGGGCTCTACTCCTATTCCTAAGTTCAATTCTTTATTGTTAGGTTCACAACAAATATGGTTTCAATAAGTGGTGACTTATCCACTATTTCTGTCATTTACAAAAAAAGGAAATATTACCAATTGTTTTGAATAGAAAATGTAAGATTATCAGCCATTGTTTCAAATAACAAATGTAAGATTCGTAATTTACAATAAATATATATATATATATATATATAATAAATTTTCAATAATAAATAATACACAAACATGAATTTCTTAATTGAGAGCACAATTTTATAACATTTTATGTTTAGAAATATGTGAAAGAGTTATAGTATTTCACGACACAAAACTAACTAATATAGAATGCATGTTAAGAAATGCATAAACAACTATAACATAAGGGTGAGGTATTCTATACATTATAATAACTATTGGCTGTCAAAACTGCTAATAAAAACTCAAAAAAGTGTGTATTAGGGGTTGAAGCAATGTCAGTAATTTAAATGGACATGGAAAATACGATGTGTAGATAATCCCAGATAGCATGCATGCAGAAAAACAAGTGTCATGGTAAACAAGTGTCATGGTATTGTATGATTATGCTGCTAACTTAGCAATTGGAACAGTCCTCTTTTAATGTGTATTATCAACTGGATATATGAGTTACAATTTATTACCATTCATCTAACTCTGTTCATGGTGCAATGCTAGATATAGAAAGTAAAGTTCCGAGAACTATATTATTTGCTACAGAATTCTATATTATACAATATAGAGGTGCCATTAGCTGAGAACTGTTTAATAAGAGGCGTATGCCTGGAGATTTCTATTTTTCAAGATGAGGAAAGATGGTGGAACAGGGACTTTGATTCGAGGTTAATTGAGGAAAATGGTTTTGAAATTGAACCCTATTAATGTTGATACTCTATCAAATTGTATGGCTCTTTTTGGAAAATCCCCATTTCTTACCAGCCATATATCTCAAATGACAACTAAAAAGGCTAACTTCCATTGAAAGCAAAGCTAGGATCGATGATACACTTTTTACTGCCCTTTCGCATAGGAAAAAAAAACATGTACACTTAAATAATTTAATTAGGGAAGTGCGTTTGTCAATTAAAAAATCTTACATTTTACAAATTCATGTGATTGTATGGGGTTTCTAAAATTTTGGCTCTCACGTTTTTTTGTTTTTGGATTTTTCTTTGTCGTCTTTTGAAGACATAGATTTGGTCACAAAAAGGTGATTGAGGAAGGACAATCAAGTAAACATATTTATCCCATAATTAATCAACTATTATTTTAGTAAATGTATCATTTGTATTTTAATGTTATCTCTATTGATTCAAAGAATGTGATATATTGGAGTTTATATGTTACCATATGCCAAACCAACCAACTAATGTGGAATCACCTTTTGTCAACTATCAAGAATGTTAGACATGTAATAGAATCATGCACAAAACTCCCATATTTTCCATTTGACAACCTTCACAATCTCACAAAATACTTATTGCAAATATTTCATAGGTTATTTCTTCCTACCTTATGGGGATGCCACTTTAAATAATTTCTACTCAACCGTGTTTTAGTGTTTATGCAATTTTTGATTGTTAGTAGTTTTGAATGATTTTGTGTCTTTTTGGGTAGGTGCACTTAAAACTTACATAACTAATTTGATTATTTGTCAATAATTTTTGGTTGGTTGTTAACTTCTTTGTTTTTTTATTAGCTCATTTTAGAAGACACGTTTTTATTTCAAATAAAAGTGCAATATTAAAATCTTGAGGCTTTCACAATCTTTAGTTTGACAACATAAATATTTTGGAAATAACTATGTATATTTTTGGTGATGTATTCTTTAGTTATTTTATTTTCATATCTATAATATGTTCTTATTTTGAATATATGTTTAAATATTTTGAATTTGCTTTGTTTGGATATTATTAATTTATTTAGTTAAATTCCCCATTTAATTGATCAAAAATAGAATATAAATTAAAATGTTTGTGGAAGCCTTCAATTTATTAACACAAAAACAAGATTGGATTGTGACAAAAATGTTACATATAATAACAATGGGGAAAGAGGGTAGAGGGTGAGAAGTGTATAAACCTTAAAATGACCACAATAATTTTATTACTCATAAAATTGCATGTTTCTAGAGTTCTTGTGTAATTTTATTGGTGCATCGTTTGTAACTTATATCTATGTTTCTCTTCCCCTTTATTTTTTCTCTTGTCATCTTATCTCTGTCACACTCTCTTCTCTTGATTACATGTAGCTTTGTTAGTTACTTTCCAAGACTATGTTTTTCACGTTTTAACCATATCCGAATGTGGAGTGCATTTTAATGACATGATTATTGTGGCCCTATTTAGTAAGGGACGCATATTTTTCTCTATATTGTGTGGCAAATAGGTCCTAATTTTTTTAATCCAAATTGCCTATAAATACAAAAGACTCAAAATTCATTTCAGTATCTAAAATATAAGAAGCCATTTTCTAGCTAGAAATTCAAGAGTTTTTAGTGAAAGTTATAGAAGGAAATGCTCGAGGTTTTACTAAAAGGATGATAAACACGGGGTAATTATGAATGATGAGGTTATTATTATAACCATTAATAATAAATAATGTCTTAATTTCCTTTATTAGTATACATATTTGTGAAATATTGATGAAGAGTAAATATCTTTTGTAATTTCCTTGTATCCTAAACATTTTTAAAAATAATTCACGTACCATCTATGTGTTGAATCAAATTTTTCATACACGTCTATTAGGAACTTACATCTACAACATGTGACTCGAGAGGATACACTAGATTGTGGAAATGAATGTAAAAAATTGTGTAAAATTTTTTAAGGTATTTTTAGTAAAACTATTTTGTGTACATTAGGGAATCATTGTAATCCATGAGGCTACATCAATTTGAAAAGTTGTAAATTCTTATCAAGAACAACATTTTTCCCAAATGATTTCATTGAGGATTTTTTCCTAAATAATCCATGTGCAATATGTATGATTCCAAGAACAACAACAAAATATGAGTAAATAATATACTTTCAATAATACATTAACAAATATCATTACACTATTTTAATTCACCTCTTTTCATAGAAAATGGAAGAATGTTCTCAAACATTTTAGAATTTTTATTTATACGTCACAATCACATTTTCAAATAATTTTCCAAAACCTTATCAAAAAGTCCATTTTTGCATATACGATTATTATAACAATTTAGAAGAACACATTTATAAAGACTTTAATTTCACATAATTTAAAGCGTAATCAAGAACCAAACTTTATGTTTATCGTCCAATCATTTCATTACATGAGATTACATTTATTTGATGTATTTTTTCAACTACATTACATGTTTTTATATTTATTTGACGTATTTTGTTAAAAATATAATGTGACACATGTATACAATTACATTTTACATACATATCTATGTGAGAACTTGTAATTACAATAATTTTTGAAAAGTTCAAAATCCTCTTTGCATTATGATCTGATAGTTGTCCATGCCCTAATTTAATATTTTTATTTTGAATTATGCTTGAGGAATTTTCTAGAAAAAATGAAAATATATAGATAATTGTGAAATAAATAATTTTCACCAACCAATAATACTAATTAAGGTTAGTGGTGTATAAATATTGAAACAATCTTAGAAGAAATGGAGGTAGTCAAATTGTAAGTCCATGCCCAAACATTAATGGATTAAATTGTTGAAAGTTGGGAAGAAATGTGATCATCTTGACAATAATAATAAATTGAGTTCCTTTTTTATTAAGTAGAGAAAATATAATAAAGTCTATCACAAAATTTAGAGTAATTGGAAAATTTTGATTTAATCATACAAGGAAAAAATGGTGTTCCACATGGTTGATTGTTAAGGAATATAAAACAAGTAAATATTGAAAAAATGAAAACTTCCTTCACGAGGATTACTATTTTTCATCCACGTAAGGATATATTCCAACTTATGATGTTTTCTCTAATTATAAATGAATTATCAATTAAAATCAAGGATGGACTAGTTTTAAATGTCATGTCAAACTATTTCACAAAGACAATAATACCCCAACATAATACATGTGAAATCCATCTCTAGACTAACACCATGTCATGGAGAAGCCCATATAACTTTCACGGATCAAGCTTGGTCACAATAATAAGATGTCAAATGTAGATATAGTCTTGTACAAAAATATGTCGCATATGGTATATGCTTGATTTATAAAAAACAAGATTGCACAAGATCATAGAGAATTCAAAAAGAGCGTCACTCTATTCTTTGTATATCCAAACCACTTGTATTACTCTATAATGAGACATGTGACAAAGAAACCTATTGTTTTGTGTAATGGATTATTAATAATAACAAATTAAAATTTTATTTTATTTCGTATATCCCAATCAATTTTTCTAGAATTATTTTATTGCATTATAGTAAATGTTTTGAAAATTATTAGAGTAAAAATTAGCCACAAAATAATGCAAAGTGCTTGTAGTTAGTCAAGTATATCAACTTAACCACCAAATAAAAGTTCCTATAGTTAGTCAATTATATCAATCTTCCAAATTTATTAGACTATCATGATGAGGATCCATTCATCGATAACCAAATGGTTCTTAAAGGAAATAACCTTGATTAAAATATGCAATTAAATTGGATGTCATTAGCAAGAGATTCCAAGTATGCCAAAAATAATATAAGATACCATAGAGTCCACATGAACACAAAGATGTGATTGTGAATGACATTTGCTTCTAAACTAAATCATCTATTCATACCGGATGCTCACTAGGAAATATTCTAGATAAATTCATGTACTATACAAATAACTTGTAATCATATACGGTGATATATTATTTGGTTTTCATTACTATTTTAACATTTGGGGTTATTATTACACCAAAAATATTCAAGTATCTAGCAATGTATTTCCTTTTGGGAGTTTTGTAACAAATATTCATCCCAAGACTGCTAAAAATAATAATCAAAATAAAAAATAAACTTTCTTTCATCTGAAATAATTGATGTTATAATCCTCTTTTATTGATTCCACACTACCCATGGGGCTATGTTAATGAATTGACATGGTGTTTTGAGGAGGGTTTGAGCCCTTTTGGATAGGACTTGTTAACTGGTTATCAAGAGTAGGTGAGAGTTTGAAAGTTTCGAGGAAGATGATGGATTTTGACGGATCAAGAGCACTACAACCAATTTGGGTTTGCAGGAAATATTGGGTAACGAAAGTGGAGAATGTTCAGAGACCAGCTCTAGGGTACAACACAGAACAATGGTATGTTCCTTAACATCTAGTTCTTTAGATTCATTATTAACAGCCACATTGGCTTGAGATTCTTTGTTCTTATTGTTTTTCCCTCCAACAATTTTGCACCCTTCCTCTTGTAAGGGTTTAGTGGACTCGATAGCCACCTTAGATGGCTTAGATGCTGACATTATGGCCATCAACCCATGTTTCTCATGAATTATATTTCATGGAATATAAAAGGTCTTACCAACTCCAATCGAAAATATATTGTTTGTGATGTTCGCCACAGAATTGTGAACTTGGATGTTTTGTGTTTCCAGGAAGGTAAGGCTACATGTTTTCAGTTGTCAATGGTTTGTAAAACCATCCGGACAGAATAGCCTAAGTTTTACCAGTCACCATAATGGGGGCATGGGGTTTAATTTCTATTTTCTACTCTAAATGGAGGCCTTTATTTATGTATCATGGTGTAAACCCCAACAATAGAGTCATTTTGTCTCTCTTTAATATTGAAATCCACCATTGCGGTATCATCAAAATTTATGCTTCGAATGATGTAGATGAAAGGGATTATCTTTAACACTAGATAACCAATGAAATCCTTGATGCTTATTGGGTTATCTATGGTGACTTTAATATGGTGGAACTACCCATGGATAAATGTGGGAACCTCCCTATGTGATGGAAAACTAGCAAAATGGAGGCTTGGTATTACATGCATAATAATTTTTTGGTTTTTGACCCGAATGCCTCACGCTGACCCTACTCACGAAACCCGGTTCTCTTGGACCAATATTTGAGGTGGAAAGAATTGGGTTCTTAAGTCTTTATAACAAGGCTATGTTTTCCAATAAATATTTATTTGATTTTGACAACATTTATTCCTTTCTTGTGGAAGTGATGCTAGATTTCATCCTTTTTGACCACTTTCCCATCATATTTTATATCACTTAGCAAGCCAAGAGGCCCTTTTGTCATAAGGAAAGTTATTTCTTAAGATGAGCTTGATGGAGCATGGTCCTAGTCGAATCATATCAAGCGAGTGTGGAATTTAGTGCCTCACCACATCACTTGCATAATTATCATCCACCTCTCCTATCCACTAGACCTAGTGGTGGGTGAACATGATGACTAGGAGTGTCTGGTTCCTGTGAATTTATGGGTGACATATAGCCAATATTAGGCACTGATCATAATCCGCCACCTCCTCCACTTTAGTCGAGTAGTGGTGGCACTTGAGGGAAATCCCTTCTCTAAAATATTGCAACTCTATGTAGCTGAGCTTGGACAAAAAATCTAAATTACGGAAAAATTTAATCTTCAGGGGCATAAATCTATGTTCACCTCCATTGGCTTAAAGTTGGGGATCAAACATCGAAGGAATAATTTCAATCACTCAAATCCAAGTAATATTTTCTGTAAATTCTCACCATCTGTGATGGTGTAACCTAACCCACGGATCCTCAACTCATATTGCAAGAAGTTGTAAATCATTACAAGAAAGTGTTCTAAGCCCGAGATCCTTCTTTGAAATGCCATGAAACCTTGAACTTATGTTTGAATGTTGTTCCATAGAAAGTCTCCCTAGCAGAGATAATTACCTATGATCGCCTTCATTCTATAGAATATTTGTAAAGAGGTTGTGTAAATGGTGAATGACAAGGCCCCCTGGTTGTGATCGATTTCCTGTGAGTTTTACAAATCTCTTTGGGATATGGTTGACCCGTACCTTCACCAAGTTTACATGGAGGGATCCCAGTCTTAATTGTTTGGCCTCCATATTAACAAATGGAATATAAAATTTATCACTAATACGGAAGACCCGGTGATAAGTTATTGGTGTCCCATTACCTTTCTTAATGTTTCTACAAAATCACAGTAAAGCCTTTACCATTTGGTTGTGACATATTCTTCCCGCCATTATTTGGCTCGAAAAAGCGGCTTCATTCGAGGGAGGTATATCCTTGACAATATCATTGCATCAGGAAGGCATATAATGGGCATGCTAATCCAATCAGTAATCCTTCTTCATTAAAATTGATTTTGAGAAGGTGTATGACTGAATAGAATGGCTTTTCATTCTTGAAATGCTCAAATCCTTGGGCTTTGGCCTGAATTTTATTCACTCTGTTAATATGATCTTTGCACATACCTCCTCCCATAACACCATAAATGTGAAAATTTAAATGTCATTTCGGCTCTTTAGATCCATCTAGAAAGGATTCCCTCTTGCACCATCCCTCTATGTTCTTGCGGTTGAAGGATTTTTCTACCTACTTGTTAAATCTCAATCACAATGGCTTGTCATGGGCATTGCTTATCCCTCTGAGATGGATCCCAATTTCTAAATGTAAATTTCATGGATGATTCCTTTTGTAGACAAAAATATTGGACATAAGACAATATTTAGCTTTGGTCTTATACTACTATTTAAAAGGTTCTCAAGTGAAAAAGTACTAATTAATCGTAACTTTTGGCCACCTTTTTCTTATCTTTTATTTAGTCTTTCCCACATATTTCTCGATACCTATCAGTCCATATCATGAATTCTCAAACATTCTAGCTTGAAATCGGGGCACTACACTGTAATGGGATGTCATGAGGAACCCTGGTCCCATTTCGGGCACCCCGGTCTATGCACAACCTCTTCCATTTCTTTTTAGGTCACTTCTAGCTGTTGGTCATCCTTATCTTCCTCTCATTCATCCTTGTTGGGATTAATTACAAAATTAATCTTGAGAGCCCTATAAATATAAGGTTTTAAGACCATAATGAGGGTCCTAGGTCATTGCATTTGATCACTACTCTCATTCCATGTAGGTTTTTATGCATTTCACCACTTACATCCAAATAGTTCCATGCATTGAAGCTAGGATATCTCGCATCACACACACTTCATGGGGAGGGATTGCATTCTATTCCATGCACACATGTTACTAAAATTTCTATAGCTACTATTTCTCGCTACTTCATAAAAAAGTCATCGGTGACACGAGAGCACCTAGGGCATGACATGCACACACACACAAGAACTACATTAGGGTTTGTAATGTAGTGCAATGTTTAGTGATAAGTACACAATCTTAGTGGTGAGTTCGGTCAGACCCATTCATATGTATATTTTTTTCTAGGTGCGATAATTCTCGTTGCATTACTGGTCATTCTCCACTTCATCGATGAATCAAGTGCAATGAGACATGAAGGAAATAGAGACATTGAGATACCATACCAGATTAAGGTTACGAACATTTACATTGTTCGAGTTCCCAGATTATAGACCAGGCACCCCAAGTACACTCTAAGGCACCTTTGTCATCTCATACAACCCAAATTTTCTTTTCGTAGGGTCCTTGAGGGGTTCGCCACTTCCATATTTTATTTCCATATCCGTGACCCCGTAAGGCAGGTTTGTTATCAACTGAGTCTTTTCCTTACTCTTCTCTCTTGTAGACACCTAAAATTGGTTACCCAATTTAGTGTCCCCGCATGCATTTGCCTTCTCTCGGGTAACATGGACCACGTTTATATCACCACTTCTCCCTTAGGGTATTATTTAATATTTGATTTAAACATTTATCCTAAATCTATTTCACCCCATTATGTTTTACCCATATATAATTAAATATTAACTATTTAATTACACTTTTTTAACCACTTATCTACCCCATATCAATTCCTAACCTCCCATATCTATTTTATCCATCTATCCCCCTATTTCTCCTCCTCCCAAACCAAACAGCGGTGGGATATTTCCCATATTTGAGGTGGAAGATCACTTTCATCTTTCCAAAATCGCCCCTTTAGCCATTTGGGAGTCTGTTCCTGATCGGCACCGGCCGGTACTCGGTCAGCGCTAATTTTTGGAGCGGCACCGATTACATCTCGGTCGGTGCTAATTACAAATACAGGGCAGAATTCAGTTCTAGTTAGACAGAAAAAATGATAGAGAGTTTTGAGCATCAAGTCTGAGCATTATCTATCAAGCGAAAGTGAATTCTGTCCAAATCAATCCCTGAGAGGAGTACCGTTACTCTGCTCCTACCACATCAACATCATGAGCTTCCATCGGTCACTCGGTGACTCTGTCTACATGCATCCAATAAAGGTGGAGCTTTGTCAGTATCCCTACGGCTCCTGCAGATCCAACGGAGATTGACGATCTAGCTTTCATTGTCCATTTCTCAATCTTCCTACAATTTTCCCCTAGTCGACGCCGACCGATCCCAGTTGACACCGACTTTACCTAATCGACGCCGACCTATCCCAGTCAACACCAACCGATCCCAGTCGACGCTGATTTTTCTAAACGACGCCGATCGGCCTGCAGATAGGTAAAGAATTCAGGTAAGACAAATCCAACATTGTTTTCAGTTTCCTATTTTCTATTACTTTCTGTCCGTTGTATACATTTTGTCTGTCACTTTTTAATCAGAAAATCTAGACATTTATTTACATTCTTTTATCATGCATGCTTCTTCTTCTAATTGAAAATGTGGACTGACATCCGCCGAGGGAGCTTATTACTTCCCGGACCCGCTTTTCAGGCAGTCCACCCAAATATCTTTTAACATTGTCTTTTTCTATCAAGCATCTGTGTCTCGCAGGTTTCTTGGATCTACTTTACAGGATCACTCGTGTGCACCCGTCTTGTCTACATCGGCTTTCTTTTCCATCTACATCTTTGGATCTTGTCTTATCTATCAGGTATCGATTTCATTTGAGTTTTTCAGGGTTTTTGTGTTTAGTTTGGTACATTAACTTGGACAAGTAACAAGCGCGAAATTCTTGATCTACATTCTGGCATGCCTAGTGGGACCCAACCAAAGTCCCTTATTGGTAAGTTCATTTCTTTTCCAGTTTTGAGCTTTTGTTCTTGTTTCTTCACTATTTTTCGTCAGTTCTCCGTAGCATTTCCTTCCTTCATTTTGGTCTTGCTTCTTTCACTTATAATTTGCAAAGTTAAAGTTTCTTCTTTCTTGTAAAACTAAATTCCAATTCCTATTTTGAAGATCAATAAATCTTTCATTTGATTTCAAAATTGCATTTTTTTATCCGTCTCTTTTTGCAAAATTGTTATTTTCTTGAAAGTTTTCTAGTTCCTTAAATAGAAATCTTCATTCTACTATTATCTGGATATATCTTTCTGGATTTGTTGGGTGTTTGCTTAACCTTTTCTTGCAGAGCACATTGCTTGTTCGTGGGATTGTTCGAGGGGAAGAGCTCAACAACACGCTTTTTGAAGTCCACACACCTTGGAGAGCTAAATCTACAGGTATTCCTCTTTTATGGTGTTTTCTCCTTTTTAAGAACTTAAAAAGAACTTGTTTGTTTGTTTTCGATCACATTCAAACATTTGATTTTGGCACTTAAAAATAATTTAATCGCATTTGGGAAAGAATTTTTTCACTTGTCTTCATCGAAATCTAACACTTCGTTCTTAGTGCTTAAAAAAAAATTTTTCTTTGTCATTTCTGTTGTATGCTATTCATCTATTTTTCTAAATAGGATGGAAATATTGATCAAAATTAGTAGTGACACTATTTTATTTTTATTTTTACCCTTGCACACAAAGCCAAAATCACTAGGTATAAAGCATCAAAACAAAATTCTTCCCTGGCCTCACCTACTTGGAAGTGACATCCAGAGTGGAAGAGCCTACACGGTACTCGGGGCGCTATAAATTCACGGAAGTTATGGTATATATTGGCAAAGCACCCAACTCCCTTATCACAGCGGTGTGTGAAGTGCGGGGGTAGGCCCCTATATCAAGCCACATATTGGTCTTTTACTGAAGTGCCTTCGGGACTCCTCACCAAAACATTCCCCAAACCATCCTTAGTTTGGCTATCTGAGTAGTTCCTGTTCTAAAAATCCTTCCCTAATATTTTCTTTCTTAAAAGCAGGAAAATTTAAAAGAGATAATCACCTACGCTACTTGAATTGTTTGTGCATTAGTTAGGTCAATCTTATTTTTCTATATTTCTGCTTGTTTATGACGGTCATCACTCGGTTACAATCTAGAAAAATGGCTCAACTGGCCCCTTCTTCCGAGATCACCACTAGTGTGGATGTTTCGGCACCCCTCGGGTCTTCCTTGGGACCGCTATTAGTTGGTTCCCCATCTTGGTCATATAATCCTTTCTATCAGCCTAAAGCAATCCCATCATGTCCAACTTCCCCCAGTCCTTCAGAAATATCATCTGCTTCTGATATAGAGTATGTTCCTCGCGGGGATCCTGAATTTCAGGTGCTCCTTGATCGCAATCCGGTAGCCCTTATGGACTATCTAGTACATAAGTTTGTTCGAATATCTGATCAGGGACCACCAATCTAGCAAGTTTACGATTATCCTCGTGAACCATCCCAGGCTTTTATAGAATAGTTAGCATATTTTTTCTCACCTCGAACCACGGAAGAGGGTGGTGCACCTGTGCCTCCTTTTTCTCTTCCACTGACCATGTCGACTAGTTCTCAAATAGTCTTTCCTATTCCTAGCGCGCGGTTACCTTGACTATTCCACAACCTACTTCTGAGAAGTCCTCTTCTCTAGCTATAATGGGTGCATCTGCGCACCCATAGATTGCTATTAATTCTTCTATGCCGTCCATTACATCCCAGGGTCAGTACCTCTTTATGAATCAACCCCCTTCTACGAGTCAGTTGGTTCCTGCTTCTCGTCCCCCAGTTGGTCTTTCTTCTAATGCTCCAGTGACAGTGACCTTCACCCATCCTTTAGCGTCGGCACCCTTAATAACCAATCCATAAGTCAGAAGCCTCATTCAGACCTTGTTCCCCACCATGTCTAATAAAATTAATACCCTATGTTCCTCAATCCATTCTGATTGAGTCGATAAGTGTAGGAGCCCACCAATCACAGGCTCCATCTTTCATTCAATCGCCTTTTTCTCAACCACTTGTCATCTCATAGCCTATTTATACACAGGCTCCTTCACAACAAATACCTCACTAGGTGTCACCCAGAATGCCTGGTTATTCCTCTTATCATCTTGTTAATCAACAGATGAATCCCCCATTGACGCCTCAACAAAATCCACCATTCGATTCTTATGTAGGACATACCAGTATGCCTCCTCCTCAATCTGACGTGGTCCAAATTATTTTCAAGAAAATCGTAGACCTAGAAGCCTCCACCAAAGGGGCTCATCCTTCATACTCTTTTGAAGAAGTGTGTAATGAACCCATTCATCCATCAATGGCTTTTAAGCCTTATCCTCCCCAATGGGAACTTCCTAAGTTCTCAAAATTTCATAGTTGGGAGGATCCTCAACAACACTTGTGAGCATTCAAACATGCTTGCTACCTTATAGTCTAGGATCAGGAGCTTATGCTCCATACTTTTCCTATGTCTCTAGCAGGGCCTGCTTTAGACTGGTATAATAATATTCCCCAACATTCCCTATTTTCTTTCTCTCAATTAGCCCAGATGTTTGTTGAAAATTTTTCAATAAACATCACACATAAGATCTCGATTATAGATCTATACAACATTCACCAATTCGATGACGAGTCTATTGTAGACTTTGTCGCTCGTTGGAGAGGGATAATAAATCAATTATCTTTTTCCCTCCCTCAATCTCAACAGATCGAGTTGTTTACTCGATCTTGTGCTAATCATATTTCTTCCACTTTAAGGATCCAAACTTTTCATACATTTGAAGAATCCTTTACGATGGCACGCAAACTTGAATCCCGCGCCATTGAACAAGGAAAGTTAAAACTTCACTCTAAATCTAAACCAGATTTTTCTTGGTTTACAAAAACAAACCCTTCGCTTCTAACAAAGACAAGAATCAGGGGTCTACCAACGCTATTGTATTAAAAACATCACGAGCCGACAACACTTCTAATCAAACACCGCGAGAGACTCCTCATCTTCTCGAAAAGGACCCTCATCAACTCGATCTTTCACTTCGTTGGGGGAATCATATGCTTCTATCTTGGAAAAAATGTTGGAAGTTCACATGATCGAACTTCCCCCTATTAGAAATTTTGATGAAAACCAAGAACATCCATTTTGGTATAGGGAAAATGACTTCTGTCATTATCATAGAACCAAAGGCCATGACATTGAACGATGTCAGACCTTCAAAAATATTGTCCAAAAATTCATTGATAAAGGTGAGCTCATTTTGGATAACCCAAATGCTCCCCCAAATCAGGCGCTTGATGTTTTTAAACAACCTTTTCCCAATCATTCCCGAACAATGATGCTTCAGAGTCTCAAAAACCAAACACTCATACTATCAACTTCATTTCTACTGAATAATCTTCTTCTAAAACTAAGCCATCTGAACACATCGACCGAATCAGAACCTCCTTCCGCTCCGCTAATCGTTGGGATTCCACCATCTTCAGACAACCCATCTTTGAATATTCCCACATTGTTAGAGATGGATTCATCTCCCTCTGCCTCTTTATCTGATCTTGTCCATGCCCGAGACAGTGTCATCCTCATCTGTCTCATCGTCAGATATTCTTTCGATGCTCGAGGCATTTACATCCCTTCGAGTTTCCACTGTGAATACATCTACCGTTGTTTCTCCCATTTTTGCTTGTGACTATGCCATTGGTAAACATACCTATAGTTGTACCAACTTCGATGGAAGCATCTTCGATTTTGAATCTTCCCATTTCCTTTCCTATAGTAGTTACACCCACAATTACTGTACCAAAATTATCTCCCTTGTAAGGAACTGCTTCTTCATCATCCACTTCTTCCATCGCCGATACTATTTTACCTATTAAGGGAAAATCTAAAGAAATAACATTGGCACCTACACTCTCGGTTCCTGAACTTAAACCAAGACAACTAAAGTCTAACGTTACATCATCAGTACCTCCTCATCTCCTTCCCCGAAAAGGTTACAATCACCTTATGCGGTTGAAGTTGTCACCATCCCTGAAAAAGGAAAACCCATATTTCAGACTATTAAGACTCTTGGTGCTTTCCCTCAAAAATCTCTCTCTGTGCCTCATAAAAGATTGGATTTATCAACTGGGAAGGCATCTTCTTCTACAATACCATCAGAACCATCATCTTCTTCTTCTACAACACCTTCTTCGTTGGTGCCTTGTAAAGTGAATTTACCCACTAGAAAGGCATCACCTCTTTTATCAGGACCATCATCTTCGTCACCAAAAGCCAAGGCACTCTATTCCTCCGATCAGACCTATTTTGGGAGCTCCTCCCTCATCTAAATCGGCATTATCTAAATCATCATCTATTTCGACCAAGCAACCTTCTTTATCTCTGAAGACCACAACACTGTCACATCTTTGTTTTCTTCAAAATATATTTTAGGAGCTCCTCCTCCACTAAAATCAATCCTGCCTCACTTACTTCCATCCCAAGCACCCAAGGTTGCTCCTCCCGATGTCTGAAAAAGTAAAACGATCCCTAAAAAGACTGTCAAACTAGACATGCAGGTTCTTTTACCTCGGTAGTCTGTTGAGATAAAAGAGGCACCTCCATCATCTTTGTCCTCATCTTTGTCTACCGGATTCTATACTGAAATTCTTCGCCAACTTATCCAATCTTCATCCATATACCTTCCTTAATCAAACCCTATAATCCTAAAGGAGTAAAACCTTCTGGTTCAACTCGATTTGATTTGTGCTTACCATCGCACTCAGGACATGACGAGGGATGTAAAGCCCTTGATCTATCATTGTTGTTCAGTCTTTTGGAAGAAAGTGATCTTTTCTGTTGGAAGAAGAGGAGGAACAAGTATCTCTTATCATCTCAACCACATCTGAGCCTCAACGATCTACTTAGGCCTCTAGTTCTATTAATTCCACTCTGGATGGTCTTCCACCTTCTCAAATTGACATGATTCATATCGCCACTAGAACACAACAATATGATAATCTATCATCATCTACATCTCGCCCGAGTTGTCATTTGCAGCCCACAGAGAGGCATTCCTCTTTCCACATCAACCTCGAGACCTAGGATCTCTATTCGTGCTTCACCTCGGGCTCAGATTCCCGTGTCAGTAGAGGAGAGTGTTATGAAACAACTTACCCATGCTCCGGTCAAAATGTCTCTTTTTGACCTCATTCAATCATCTCCACAGCATCACAGGCTTTGATTGATAATCTATGCCATATCGCATTGAATTCAGATGAGCCCTAACCTTTGAGATGATTGTTGGATTGAATAAACCATCAACCGCCATTTCCTTTGAAGATTCAAAAATTCCTTCCCTTTCTTCCGAGGATTTGGAGGCTCCCCTCTTTATCACTAGTTCAAATCAACAACACTATGTTAAAATGCACTATGATCGATAGTGGTGCTGCACTCAACGTCATTTCCTCCCACACATTTGAACAACTTAAGTTACCTAAGAATGTAGTGTCACCACCACCTTTCACCCTTCGATCATTTAACGATCAATTGGTAGTTACTTTAGGAACTGTGGTCCTACCCATTCGGGTAGGTAAGAAGTTGCTTCACGAGCTCTTTTACATTGTTGAAGGGAAATTCCACTACAATATGATTCTCGGACGCTCCTAGATTCATGCAATGCATTGCATCCCATCAACCCTCCATCGATGCTTAAAATATCAATATGAGGGAAAAATCTATACTCATATAGGAGATCCTTTCCTTACGCACAATGTGACATGACCACGGGAGTCTGCCCCTCTCTAAAGGAGAATGCTTGTTCTCCTGACGAGGCTTCATCCTCTTCCATACCTGTAACAAAACTACCAGATTTACAAAATATAGAAGAGACATTGTAGTGTTTCTCACTAGGAGAGCTTCCTCTTCTCTCTTTTGATGCCCATCTCAAACCTAATGAGTATGGTAGACCAGAAAAACAACCTAAATATCAGCCAGGTCTCGGTCACATCATCACCATTGGTCTACCCAATCAACGGACTAACTTCATTTACGGTGGTCTTGATACACCTCACTATCACCTAGATTCTCCTCCTAGGGCCAAACCCTATTCAGCAGGGTTTGATTGTCTATAGAATCCCACGTTTGTAAAACTTATTTATATCGATGCACGTGGAAGGGTTTTGGCCTAGGAAAGTATGAACAGGGTGTGCATGACCTCACATCCATTCCAACTCTCAAACCACATCAAAAATTTGGTTTAGGATTTAAACCTCTTTCAAAAGCCACCATCACTATTCTCGATGAGCCTCTTCCCATTGAGGAACCATCTTCTCCCACTAGGTCAGAAGCATCATTTGATGTGGATGACGCCATTTCCATCCCGTCTAACTTTTTTTTTTAGTCAATACCATTTCCTTAGGGCCGTTGACCTATAAAACTAATAAAAATCCACTTCCATACCATTAGTCTTCCCTGAAATAGTTGGAGACGACTCTCCTACTATCAACACTATCCATTGTGTGGATGATGATTATCCTCACCTATCTGGGGGTAGAGGATTCCTATCTTCCTAAAACCATTCCTTCTGACATGTCTACGCTTCTTAATGAAGCCACTGTCGACCTTAATATAGGGACTTCTAAAGACCCTCGCATCATTAAGGTCGGCCAATCTCTTAATCCACAGGAGTTAGGAGACTTTACCACTTTTCTTTCCAACCATCATCAAGCCTTTGCTTGGTCATATGAGGATATGCAGGACTCGATCCCGATATCGTGGTCCACAATATCGTTACTCTTCCAGACATCAAACCGGTTAAGCAAAAATTGCGTAAAATGCACCCTCAAGTAGCCCTTCTTGTTAAAGAAGAGTTGCAACATTTGCTTTCTGCTAACTTCATCCAACCCATTGATTATCCACAATGGGTTTCAAACGTAGTACTAGTAACCAAAGCTACTGGGAAGATTCAAATTTTTACCGACTTTTGGGATCTTAATCTTACTTGTCCAAAAGATGATTTTCCTCTACCTAATATCGACCAACTCATGGATTTAATGGTAGGTCACGAGATGCTTTCTCTTATGGATGGTTTCTCTGGGTATAATCAAATTCTCATTGCACAGAGGACCAACATAAGACTTCCTTCATAACTCCTTGGGGGACTTTTTATTATCATGTCATGCCTTTCGGTCTTAAGAACACGGGGAGCAACCTATTAGCAGAGCAATGACCTACATCTTCCATGATCTCTTACACAAAACTATGGAAGATTACGTCGATGATCTCCTTGGTAAATCAAACGTTGTCAAGATCATCTTTTCACTCTTGCACCTCTCTTTGAGAGGCTCATTCACTTTTGTCTTCGCCTAAATCCATCTAAGTGTGTGTTTGGCGTTCTCACTAGTAAACTCTTAGGCTTTATCATTTCTATTAGGGGTATTGAAGTGGACCTTGCAAAAATAAAAGCTATCCTTGAGATGCCTCCCCCTTCTAACTTAAATAAACTCTGTGGTTTCAAGGACACCTTGATCGGTCGTCATTTTATCTCGCAACTATTGGACCATTGTCAACCTTTTCATCATCTCCTCTGTAAGAATGTTCATTTTGAATGGGATGAGCGTTACTAAAAATCCTTTGATGATCTCAAAGCTTATCTTCTTTCCCCACCTGTGCTTACACCTCCACATGAGGGGGAGCCATTCTATCTTTATATTTATGTGACTGACCATGCTTTGGGAGCCATGATCTCGCATCGAGATGCTAGTGGTAGAGAACAAGCCGTCTATTACATCAGTTGCACTCTTCATGAGTATGAAACACGTTATTCCGAAGCTGAAAAGCTGTGTTGTGCTCTCTTCTTTGCAACTTCTAAGCTTTGTCACTACCTCCTCAATCACAAAACTTACATTGTCACAAGTGTCAATCCACTCAAGACAATGCATGCAAATCCTTATCACAATGATCGTATCACTCGTTGGCTCATGCTCATGACAGAATTTGATCTCGAGTTTATCCCGCAAAAATCTATCAAGGTTCAGGTCATTACAGATCAATTAGCTGATGCTCCTCTTCCAGACACTCAAATCCCCCTCACTCAATTCCCGATGAGTATATCCAACAAATTGATTTTGGTCTTTCTCCATTTAAATTAAAACTCTTCTTTGATGGATCTAAATTCCAGCAAGGGGGAGGTGCAGGTTTCGTTATGATTCCTCCTTGGGGTGCACCTATCCCAGTCGCACACAAACTTAACTTTGAGTGTACCAATAATATGGCTGAATATGAAGCTCTTGTTTTAGGTCTTCAAAATGCCATTAATCTTGGCACCCACCATATCAACATCTTTGGTGACTCTGAACTCATCGTTAATCAAGTCACGGGTGTCTATCAATGCAAGAATGATATCCTTCAAAAATATCGTGATATCATTCTCTTTTAGCTTCAATCTTTTGATAAATTTACTATCCAAGCTATTCCTTGCACTGCGAATCGATTTGTAGATACAATGGCTTCTTTAGCCTCACTTATTCTACCTTTTACCGAAGACTCACGACTTTCTGTGGTTGTGCAGCATTTAGACCAGCCATCTCATCTCAAGCAGTTGAATTCAATTAACATCATCACAACCGCTCAAGATGAGTGGTATCAACACATTGTTGATTATCTATCTCATTCAGTGCTTCCTCCAGATCTAACTTCCAATGGTAGAAGATATTTTATCCTATGCGCTAATCACTATACTATTCTAGGCGAAATCCTCTACAAATGTGGTTTTGATGGTATTTTTCTTCGGTGCCTCAAAACCCTTGAATCATCTAAAGCCATCCAGGAAGTCCATGATGGTATATGTGGTGGACATTTTAGTGGCTTGGTCGTAGCTAAACGCATCTTACGTTTAGGCTATTATTGGCCTTCTCTTAATCGAGATTGTTGTGAATACACTAAGAAATGTGTCAAGTGTCAACAACATTCCAATCTCACACATATCCCCAATCAGGCTTTGCAACCTGCGGTGGATTTGTGGCCTTTTTCACAATGGGGTCTTGATCTCATCGGTCTCATCAATCCCGCTCTTCACAGCATCATCATTCTATCATTACTGCCACATAATACTTTACTAAGTGGGTGGAAGCTATTCCTCTTTCATCGACCAAAGCTAAACCCATAGTTGATTTTGTCTATCAACACATCATTTGTCGCTTTGGTGTTCCACAAAAAATCATCACAGACAATGGTAAATATTTCAAAAACGTCGATTTGTAGAACCTCTGTGACGCTTTCAATATCAAACTCAACTTTTCTTCTCCATACTATCCCCAAGCTAATGGCCAGGCTGAGGCTTCCAATAAAACTTTGCGTAATATCCTCGCAAAAGTAACTAGTCGAGCTGGTAGGGATTGGCATTTACATATCCCTTTTGCTCTCTGGGCTTATCAGACTAGCATTCGTACTCCTACGGGTGCTACTCCCTTCTCTCTAGTCTATGGGTCAGAGGTTGTTCTTCCTTTGGAAGTCCAGATCCCATCTCTTTGTGTTTCTCTCAGAGAATTTGTTTCTGATGAGGACTATCATCAAAATCTTCTAGTGCGCAGCTTGAGTTGCTACATGAGTGGCGTCTCAATGCTCTTGAGCATCATCAAGTCTATCTTTAGCATGTCAAATGTGCTTATAACAAGCACTTACAACACCGTGACTTCAAAGTTGGTGATCTTGTTCTTAAAGAAAACCAAAATGTCACTACGCTAGAAAGGAGTCAGCGTGGTAAGTTCGCTCCTAACTGGATGGGTCCATACGTAGTCACTCATAAATATGGGTCTAGGGCTTATCGTTTGTCTTCCATGGATGGTGTACCTGAAATGGAACCTCTTAATGCCTTGCATCTAAGGCCCTTCTACTATTAAAATCTATCTTACACGATCTTAGTCACAAAACAGATCTTTCATCCATCTAACAACCAGTCATATATTTTCATAGTGATTTGAACTATGTGGTTCTCCACGTTATGTCTTTTCTACCTTAAATATGAGTATCACAGCTCTACTCATGGAATTTTTCTTATGGATATGTTCCTCCTCCTAGTAGGGACACCTTAATCACTTCTTCATCTGTCCCAAGTATCTATCTTAATCGAATCTACTCGGGGCATGAGTACGTGCTTTTTATACGTTTTCTTCCCCTCTATCTGATCTATCTGGTCTACACTCAGCTTCTTTCAAAAAAGCTCCAAAATCTCAAAAAAAAAAAAAAAAAAGGGTGCTATCCTAAAAATTCCCAAAAGATAGACTGATCCCTCGAAGGACAGCTATCTATGCATTTTCAAATGAATCAAAAGATATAGACCATGCCCTTGAAGGATGGCTACATTCGAAATATAGACCATGCCCTTGAAGGATGGCTACATTCGAAATACAGACTGTTCCCTTGAAGGATGGCTATTTTTTTGCTTCTTAGCATCATTGAAAGACTTCCCGTATCGATCAATCTTTCTATATCTAGCAAACTTCCCACATTGATCAGTTTGCTCTTCTGTCAAAACAAAAATCATGAAGCTGAGACATAAGACCTTTTGTCGATCATATGGAGAACCCTATTTTCCCAATGTGAGCATGTATTCTATCCTTTGTAAATTTTGACAAGATAAATACTTACTTCTCCTTCCATTTACCTTCTAGATCTGGTTTGCGACTAGCTAGTGTCAGGTTTATTTTAACCTCATATATGGCCTTGTATGCATGGTATTTTGGTTTCCTATCAAAGTCTCTATTTTTATGGTCGGTTAGGGGCCTAGCTTATCATTCTTTTTATTATCTAGATGTATTGCCTTTATTTCTAATTAAGGTCATTTCATTACATCCTTTTCTCTCAGAGAGCATTTCCATTATTATTTGTTATTCATCCAATTAAATTGACATTTAAACATGTTAATTTAGTCAACATCTATCATCTATCTATATTCATCTTATCCACTTTGTCCAAAAGACATATCAAAGCATGTATTGCAAACACATGTGAATCTACCTATCTATTTTCATCAAAATTAAATTAACATCAAAAAACATATCAAATCTATTAATCACATCTATTCATCAATCATCTAAAAACGTGTACATCCAAGTTACACTACATCTATCTATATCTATTTTCATCAAAATTAAATCCACATATCAATCACATCAAATCACATCACATCTATCTATCCTCTATGTCTATGTCCATCAAATCACATCTATTTGTCCTCTATCAGCATATGTCTATATCCATCACAATTACGCTACATCTATCCATATCTATTAAAATTAAATGCATGAGTACAATCATATGACACAAAAAATGATGAATATATATATATATATGAGTGTTTGTACAACAAAGAATGGATGGATTTCAATCAAGCCATCTATATCATACATCAAAAATGCCTTCAAATCGAGGCTACATCAATATGTCGATACAAAAATATAACATATCTATATCGTGAAATATGATAGGTGGAAGATGCTATCTCCTCCACCCTCCTCTGGTCCAAGTTGTCTCTTCTGGCCACCGCCTATCGAGCTAGAAGTATCTGCTGCTGCTGGGGGCCTGCTGCCACCTCGGTCTCTCGGTGTTCCCTCCCTCGATACACCACTAGCTGCAGGCTTGTCGTTGATCTCCTCCTCACACCGTAATGAGGCACGTCGGGGCATGTTGTGCGGGGGCATCCTCGTTAGTATCTCACCTTGGCAAGGAGATACTGATAAGTACTCAGGCTCACTGTACAAGGTGCTCGTAATGGCGCTGCTGGTGCTGCTAGTGGTGGCCCTCCTAATGTTGCACCACCTGTAACTTTGGACACGACATAGTACTGTATCACCATATTTGGCCCTGAGGGCCTCTCTATGCTGATGGTAGCGATCCCTCTACTGGATCATTGTATCTCACTCCTGACGATGAGTTGTGTCTCTCTCCAGTATCAGTTCATCCCTCTCATCCATCAGAGCTCTAATCTCTCGAGGGAAATCTGGTGTGTCTGTGTCAGGGTAGCATGCTCTCCCTCCAGCCTCTCTAGCACTACAGCTATGTCCTCCTCATCGGCGTCTATGGATGTTGGTAGGTGTCGTGGTAGCTCTATAGAATACCATGCCACATAGCCATCATCCACTCTGGCATCATCATCACTATCTGTGGAAGGTGGGGCCTCCCTCATGGATTTGTTGAGATCAAAATCGGAAGATCGGTCTCTCTCTATCTTGCTGTATGGCTGTAGGTGGTCGGGACTATCTGTACTAAGCCGAACTACCTCAATACCCATATAAATGGGATGTGCTCCCACATATCTGGCCTACGGCCCCTAACCACCCTGCTCCGTCTCAACCCCACCAGGTGAGCCTCCTAACCAGCCCATGTCGGGTAGACCCGATATGGTCTCCAAATGACCTGCTCTGGTGTCAGCGTCCTGAAATGCTCAGCATACCACTCCATAGATCTCCCTGTATCTCTCGGGGCCATGTCGGCCTGCCATCATCGGAATCCATAATCAATGGCCCCCTCTGCTACTGGCATCCATGGAATCCTAGATGGCCTGATCACTACTATGTGCTCATATGCCCAGTAATGGAGCACAAAGCTAACATTGATTCTGTCCTCCTACCGGTGGTGTACATCCATAACTCATAATATATCTGAGCTATTAGGGCATTAGAAAATGCGAACACCTCTCTGAACTGTAGGATGTCACAAACACAGTCTAGTAACAGCAATGGAAATCTCCCACCTCCTGAATCTGGTAGAGCAAAATAGGATATCGCCATACGAATCGAGTCTATATCTGTTTGCTCTGGCATCATCCTGTCTATAATGAGAGGCTATCCTCACCACCCTGGACACTATCTCTGAATCGTCTTCCCTGTCCTTCATACTGATCGTCCTAGGGCCCTCTCGCTTGCTCTCGCTCTGGAGTAATCTCAATTGGGTCCCCAGTGATCGGCAGCCTCAGGATCTTATATATATCCTCATGGGTGATGGTCATCTCACCCGTCTGAACCAGAAAGTGCATGTCTTGTTATCCCAACCACCACTAGTGCTCACATCAGCTCTACATCTCGAGGCACCCGTAGGTAGTACCGAAAGCCCCCGAGCCCGGCTAACTCTAGGTGGCACTAATCTATGTCAGTCACATCAAGGAGAATGGTCTCCAAAAGCTCGGGAATATCATCCCACATGTGTAATGCCTCTCGTGCCTACATCCACAACGTCAAGAGCAATGTTAGTTTCCCATTTATCCAAATCAGAACATCAAAAACAAATTCTATCATCTTATTAGTCTATTCGGTCCAATCGGTGTCAATTTAGTCAAATCGGCATCGATCCAACCTAGTCGGCGTCGATTAAAGTTAATCGGTGCCGATTTAATATAATCGCGTCAATTTTTCCAATCGACACTGATTGGAAGGTAGAGTGTCAAAAACACTCTTGCTTCCCACTTATTTCCTTTTTCTCTAAAAAAATGGCATTCTAGTGTGCTATTTAGTGGTAAACATGTACATGAGATTAAGGAGGATCCACTTACCCCAGGTCGTGTCCTCTTCCGCTTCTGACTGCTCCTAGAGGCTTCCATGTTGCTCAAAATCAGTTTTTGACTCTCTCTAAATCAATCATCGTGGTCTAAATAAATCGTTCACATTTTCCTTTCACATATTTATACGGGCTCGGTGCGGTCGGCACCGATTTGTGTGGTCGGCGCCAATTTTTATTGTCGGTGCCGATTAATCTTGATCGATGCCGATTTAGGCCTATCATTGCCGATTGGTTGCACTTTTGCTTCTTCACCTCGCTTTCTTCCATCTCCTAATCTTTTTCCATAGTGTTGATGCTTGGCTTATTTATCTGGTCATTATTATGCCCTGAGTGTTGCCTTTTGGCACATACTTTTGATATTCTCACCCATTTCGAGTCTATTCCCTATACATGGGGCACTTGCATTTTTGGCAGCTTAAAGATAATGGAGTGTAGGCACTAACGTCGTCTACTTCATGAGACCATCTGGTTGTCCCTACCAATGTGTCTCTCTTTAGGTGCTACTATTTTTGCAGCCCTCCTTACACTCATGGGTCTGTAGGTACTAACGTCGTCTCATGCGAAGACCATCTAGTCTGCCCTACCAATGTGAGTTCCTTAGGTTGTTGCCTTTTTATTATTTTGGTGCATCATTTATGATCAGATCTACTCCAGGCATCTAGCTAGGGCATCCTGTGTTTTCATCTACCTTTTTCAAACTTGGGATTGGTTTCTCTTTTGGGGCCCATCCCATCCCTAGTTTGAGGGGGATCACATCATCACTTTTTCTTCCTTTCTTCCAACTCCTTGTTTTTGTCTCACAACTTTGCTTATCACAAGTTACTTGACAAAAAGGGGCAAAATGTAGACACCTAAAATTGGTTACCCAATTTAGTGTCCCCCACGTGCATTTGCCTTCTCGGGTAACATGGACCACGTTTATATCACCACTTCTTCCTTAGGGTATTATTTAATATTTGATTTAAACATTTATCCTAAGTCTATTTCACCCCATTATGTTTTACCCATAGATAATTAAATATTAACTATTTAATTATACTTTTTACATATATCTTAACCACTTATCTACCCCATATCAATTCCTAACCTCCCATATCTATTTTATCCATCTATCCCCCCTATTTCTCCTCCTCCCAAACTGAGCAGTGGGATATTTCCCGTATTTGAGGTGGAAGGATCACTTTCATCTTTCCAAAAATCACCCCTTTTGGCCATTTCGGGAGTCTGTTCCCTGATCGGCGCCGACCGGTACTCGGTCGACACCAATTTTTTGGAGCGGCGCCGATTTCATCTCGGTCGGTGCCGATTACAAATACGGGGCAGAATTCAGTTCTGGTTAGACAAAAAAAATGACAGAGAGTTTTGAGCATCAATTTTGAGCATTATCTATCAAGTGAAAGTGAATTCTATCCAAATCAATCCCTGAGAGGAGTACCGTTACTCTGCTCCTACCACATCAACATCGTGAGCTTCCATCGGTCACTCGGTGACTCTGTCCCTACATCCAGCAAAGGTGGAGCTTTGTCAGTATCCCTACGGCTCTTGTAGATCCAGCGGAGATTGATGATCTAGCTTTCATTGTCGTTTCTCAATCTTCCTGCAATTTTCCCTAGTCGACGCCGCCGATCGATCGACGACGAATTTACCTAATCGACATCGGCCTATTCGGTCGATGCGCCGATTTTCGATCTAGTTGACATTGATTTTTCTAAATGACGCCGATCGGCCTGTAGACAGGTAAAGAATTCAGGTAACACAAATCCAACATTGTTTTCACAGTTTCCTATTTTCTATTGCTTTCTGTCCATTGTATGCATTTACATTCTGTCACTTTTTAATCAGAAAATCTAGACATTTATTTACATTCTTTTATCATGCATGCTTCTTCTTCTAATTGAAAACGTGGACTGACATCCGCCGAGGGAGCTTATCACTTCCTAGACCTGCTTTTCAGGCAGTCCACCCAAATATCTTTTAACATTGTCTTTTTCGTCAAACATCTATGTCTCGCAGGTTTCTTGGATCTACTTTGCGGGATCGCTCATGTGCACTTGTCTTGTCCACATCGGCTTTCTTTTCCATCTACATCTTCGGATCTTGTCTTATCTATCGGGGATCGATTTCATTTGATTTTTTCGGGGTTTTTGTGTTTAGTTTGGTACATTAACTTGGACAGTAACAAGTGTGAAATTATTGATCTACATATCTTACATATTAGGGTTTTATTTCATATAGAATAGTTTATTTAGATTTATTTCATATTGCTTTAATTCATTTATAGCGTTTTAGTTCTCTGAGTAGATTAACATTAATAGCCTAGTTATCCCTTTAGACCATCTAGGTAAATCCTTAATTTTTGTTAATCATTTTGGTGAACCCAATGACTCTTTCTACCATATTCTAGGGCTTTTTCATTCCACCATCATGAATATCTCTATATTGAATACCGATTATCCACCCTGATTTGCTTCATCGAGTCCAAACCCTTTTTGCTACTACCGATGTTTCTACCGACATGCATCTGGATTCCTTGTATAACACATTTACCAAGGAATTTTCTCAACATATATAATTTTAGGAAAATGCTTTTGCTTACATTCGGGGATTTTGACAATGACCCACCTCTTTACATCATGTCTCTCTCATCTACAATGTTTCTATCAAGCATACTCTTATCGATAATTGCTCACGAGCTTAATTTGTGCCTGTGTCCTTTCTCTAAGGCATAGGTATGTCTTCTCATGACATTATCCCTTCTTCTATTTCACTTCATGCTTATGATGGTTCTGTTCGTCCATGTCTAGGACACGTTACCTTGCTTTAACTATAGGTCTTAAGACCCTCCCTACTATTTTCTTCGTCATTGATTTCCCTGTCTCATATAATTACTTATTAGGTAGACCATGGCTTCATGCCATGCAAGTTGTTGCTTCTACCATCCACCGTTGCGTGAAATTCTTACATGAGCATATAGAGTATACCATCTTTTGATATCGTGAAACATTCCAATATTGTGTCCATGACCCTCATACTAGCATCCCTATTCCTCACATTGACACTACCAATGAACCTCAACCTTTGGATGATCAGCCACATTTACTGCCACTTGAGGGAGATATTTTTTACTAGATGCAATCCCCCTCCATCACCCATTCCCACTGCCGTAGTTCCATATCATCCACCCCCTCCCTCCATGAACACTATCATCCCATCTTTGCCATTATCACCCATGCACCCACCCTTCACGTGTACCCTCTTTATCCATGACTCATTTTGGGACCATGTTCCATTTTATCCCACCCATGATGAAACCATATGTTCCCCTGCTAGCCTCACTCATCTTGGTTTCAATTTTGAGGACCTTCAGCCTTCCACCCATGCTCCACACTTATACTATGGCTTTATCACTTTGTTATAATTACGTATGACTTATGTATCTTCCATCTCCTCATTTACTTACCACATACACCTTGTTCCTTTCCACTCACATTAGGATATTCTTGGCTTACCTACATTGGTGGCACTTTGGACCCTAGTCACACCGAAATTTCATTCCCTATTCCATTCGGTCATGTCCTAATCTATAATAGTTCCTTCCTTGGCTACTCACCTAACTACACTTGTTGGTATGCCCACGGTTGCCCACATCCCCCTTTCACTGATGAAGAATACGCTATGGGCATGTATAGTCTACGCCTTACTGAGCTCATTACATGATCAACCTCACACTATAGCCTACCATGTTGCTAATCTCGAGCCATTTGAATTTGACCCAGAGGATGATAATCTCCTTGATGAGTTCACATAGCCTCTTCTCATACTACTGTGGGGGCATATCACATGACATACTACTCCCCCTCGCTTCACATACTTGTACCCTTTTACATCCTACACTTCATCTCTATCACTTATCATCATCACATATCCACATATCCCTTCATGTATTATCACACCCTTGTTACCCAATGACACACCCTAGTGCTTCGGTTCACACTAGACTATTGAGGGATTACCATTACACTTGAACCCCACATATTGCACTACATAACCTATACATTTACATTCTATCATCCTACATTATATCTTCATGGCATACACTACACTAGTCATCATTGTATATGAGCCTAGTTTTGCATTCCATCCTCTCATTCTACATTTACGCTAGGTCATGTTGTATATGATTCTAGCTTTATCTTTTACCATCACATATTATACCTACACCTATCATCATATCTTCCACACTACATATACATCCTACACACCCACATTGCATTCATACACCTTACTTATCCTACACGCTACACTATCTTACATTACACATGGGTCTAGCTCCCCTATCACTGTTTCATCCACCATTTTTATACATTAATATCATCGCATTCATACATGTTACCTATTCTACATGCTACACTAGATTTCTTTATACTTGGGTCTAGTTTTATCTATTATCATTACACATTCTACTTCTACCTACACATTTATTACATTACATTCCATACCCACTGCACATTATACACCACACATTCACATACCTTGGTCATTTACACTACGTTGTCTTCTACACGCTGCACTCACCACCCTATGACGCACTTTAGTTCCTTGGTCCATACTCGATTGCCAAGGGTTTACCAATAAAATGGACCTTACCTACATGTGACATGTCATCATACCACATTCATCAGACTAGTGACCGATGCTCTAGGCTATATCATCACCCACATGCATCATCACATACCATAGTGGTATACACCTTAGGTTAAATCACCACTCTTTTCATCACTTCTACATCATCCTATTACGTCCTATCATCTTCTATTCTCTTCTCCTCTTACATTTTATCAATTCCAAATTATTCCATTACATTATCACACCTTCCATCATCCTGTAGTGGTATACACCTTAGGTTAAATCACCACTCCCTTCATCCATTCTACTTTATCCTCTTACATCCAATCATCACCTATTATATTATCCTTCTATTGCCTCATCATTTATCCTACTCATCAATTAGTGGTATATGATTTAGGCTAAATCACCACCATCGCCTTATTCATCACATAGTGGTATACACCACCTTCCATTCTTTCATCTTATCATGATATACACTTAGGGATAAATCATCACTCACACGTCCCACAAGTCATAGCATACACTTACGCTATAGGGTCCACACACAACTTTCTAAATGAAACATTCCCATCCATTCATCTTATAGTGATATAAGCTTAGGGATAAATCATCACTTCTTCATTCAAAAAAGTTGTGATATACACTTCAGCTATAGGGTTCACGCACATCTTTCCACATGTCACATTTCATCACCACTACACATACACACTCATCACAACGTGCTAGACACAACAAACACTACTTGATAATTTATCAATGACACTCTCCTTTACGATTCATTCTTTATTCTGAGAGGAAAAAAATGAACCTCAATACATACACTTCCATACACTTGGGGGCACATTGCTCCTATCATTCTATTTTTCATTCCATTCCATCCACTCATAGCATACTGCATTGTCTTGGTAGCATTTATTCTTGCTTACTAGTGTTTTACATTATCACGTTACTACACATGTTCGATTTATTTCTTCAATGTCATTATCATACACACATACGCGTTCACATATTTGTTTAGTGTGATCACAGATACAAGAATCTACACATGACATGGATGCTTTCCTTCTACCCTTCATATACCGATCATTGGGGGCATCCACATTCATCTTATCTAGGTGTTATTATTTCAATTTGTACTTAGCATCTTATACTACTTGTTTTTACACTCTTTGATATACTAGTTATTACTCTAACATGCTAATGGGTGTTCCATGTGCAACACTTGTTTCTCAAGATTACATATGTCCATGACTACCTCTTTGTTTCTACTTTTTTGCTTTTTTTTTCCATTGTATTCGGGCTTTTCCCTTTTCTTGTGTGAACACTTGTCTATTGTTTGCAACCATTATGGCCTTGCATGTCTTGCAACATCGTGTGTGATGTCCCTTGTTTGTAATCCACTTTGTGCAGTCCTCTTGTTGTTTCTTGCTTTTTTATACTACGGTGCTTGGTAGTTTTTCTATATTATCTGCATATTTCAAACTTATTGCATGTCCTGTGTTTTTGGACTAACACTTGTATTGGCTAGCATCCCATTTTGTGCACACCTTGGTATCTACCAAGAGTTTCCCTTTACCCCTTATAAGGTAAAATTCTACATATCGAGTGCAGTTGGTCCTCTTTTAGGGCTGCATTCTCCTTCTAGGGTCATCGTGTGTGCCCCAGGATAGGGGGAATCATTGAGGGTTTTTACTAACAAAATGTATCTACACCGGTTCACACACATTGAGTGAGTTCGAACAATCTACAAAATTCATACACAACGTCCTTAACGGGACATGATGTCCTTCGACAATTCTGCAGAGCGGTTATAAGCTTAGGGGTTACAGTGGGTGTGCCTCTCTACACTTCTCTATCCAGTGGTGTCAGATTGCCCAAAAAAACCAAAACAGGACAAAGATCTCTTCCAAAATTTCAGCAAAAGCGGTTAAATGTTGGAGGATACAACATTTTTCCTCCCTATACTTCTTCAGCCAGGGTGGCATGAGATCACCCAAAAAACTCGCAAAACTACAACATATCCTTCTACACCCTTTTTTTCGACATGGATCAAGTGCACATGTTCCATTTTTCCATTTACACTTTCTATTATAGCATATTTTACATTTATGTATTTTTACATAGCATTTTTACATACATATATGTTTGAGTACTTGATCGTTTTCTCCTTGTAGGTCAGTCATATGAGAAATAAATAGTAAAATTGGGGGTAAAAACAATAAAACAATGACAATGAAAACACACCTTTGTGATGGTACTTACCATACTAATCACGCAGTACACTACACACAGAACAACATCTCGCACATGATTTCTGCCCTAGGTTCACTCTCATCACTTTTTATACACATTTTTCATCTTTAGAATCCACATTCCTCCACATTTTTCTTTTTGTCATTCCACGCTTGAGTCTAGTCAATCAAAACATCTTCTTCTATACTCTACATGGTTATCATGTACACATCTCTATCTACTTTATGTTACCAAGATTTCCACTCACCAACATAAAGTGGGGGAAAATGTAGATACAAATATTGCACATTAGACAATATTTTTCCCAGATCTTTACAATGTACTAATTAATGTAAATTTCATGGATGATTCCTTCTATAGACACAAATATTACACATTAGACAATATTTAGCCTGGTCTTATAATACTATTTAGAAGGTTATCAAGTGTACAAAGTACTAATTAATCCCACTTTTTGGCCACTTTTTTCTTATCTTTTATTTAGTATTTCTCGATACCTATAAGCCCATATCATGACTTCTCGAAATTCTAGCCTGAAATTAGGGCACCCCAACCTATACTAGGGTGCCTCAAGGTGCCCTAGTCACATTCCAAGTGCCCCGGTCTATACACAACCTCTTCCACTTCTCTTTAGGTCACTTTGGTTTTTTTCATCCTTATCTTCTTCTCAGTCAGCCTTGTTAGGATTAATTACAAAATTAAGCTTGAGATCCCTATAAATATAAAGTTATAAGACCATAATGAGGGTCCTAGGTCATTACATATTATCACTACTATCACTTCATCTAGGTTTACATCCATTGCATCACTTGCATCCACATAGTGCCATGTATTCAAGCTAGGAGATCTACATCACACACACTTCATAGAGGGAGGGATTCCATTCTATTCCATGCACACATGCTACTTACATTTCTATAGCTACTATTGCTCGCTACTTCAAAAGTGTGACTAACATGAAAAAATCTAGGGCACAACATATACACACACACTAGAACTAGATCAGGATCTGTAATGTAGTGCAACACTAAGGGATAAGTCCACTAGGTTGGCGGTTAAGGTAAATTCTACCCATTCATATGCATATTTCATTTTTATAGGTTTGATACTTCTCCTTGCATTATGGGTAATTCTCCAGTTCATCTAACAAATCCAACATGACAGATGGGAAGTACTTAGAGACATTTAGTGACCATACCAGCTTAAGGCTATGAGCATTTACATTTATGTGAGCACCCAATTTGTAGACCGGGGTGCCTCGGGGCACCCCAATACACTCCCAAGTGCCTATGTCATCTTAGATAGTCCATATCTACCTTTCACAGAGTCGTTAAGGGTTCATCGCACTTTCAGATTTTATTTTCAAATCCGCGACAGTGGGTGACAATCTTCTGTTATCGGTTGAGTCTTGTCCTTACTCTTGTCTTACATATTAGGGTTTTATTTCATCTAGAATAGTTCATTTATATTTATTTCATAATTCTTTAGTTCATTTACAATGTTTTATTCCTCCTAACTATATTAATATTAATACCCTAGATATTCCTTTAGGCCATCAAGGTAAATCCTTACTTTTTAAATCACCTTCCTCATGATATCAAACAAGAAAATAACATTAGCATTGTTAAGCGGTGCTTGAAATAGTTTATTTAGCCTCTAGCTCCTCTATTTAATGGCAAAAATACAATGTTATAGATAGTTCCTTCCTTCCTACACTCACCTCGGCTAGCTACTTATGATTGGAAGCTGCTCAATCATGGAGAAATGTTTAAGTTTCTTAGTATTCCCTTTTCCTTGCAAGCTTATCCTAAGGATCTTTAGCAATATATTGTGCAATGGGTTGTTTGAAAGTTGGAATAGTGGATCACTAAGTTGTTGTCCTTAGTGGGAAAATTTCAGATTTTTTCCAAAGCACTTTAAACCACGCATGTCTACTACTCTACCTACTAGGTCATGTCTCAAAAGTTTGTACAAAATATTGAGAAACATATAAAAGGTTTCCTCTCGGGCCAATTATTCCACTCGTAAAGGTTTTCAAAGAGTCACATGGGAAACTTGTTGTCTTCTCATAGATCTACGGAGGATTAGGCCTCATCGAAATTATTTTTCAAGGTTGAGATCTCTATGAAAAATGGATAATCCAAAGCACGAAAGGAAAAGAAGCATGGAATGTGTTTCGAGTGATTTTATTGTAGAATGCTCCTTGTATGGCCGTGTTTCGTGGAAAGGTATTGAATTCACCAATTTCTCATTACCCCTATTATAGTCAATTTTTTCAAGCACTTTTGTGCTTAAAAGAGTTGGAAAGCCTAGGATAAAATTAAACCATGGCTCTAGTGGAATGAAAATGGCTTACGGGATGGCCTCAATTTCAATTATCACTCTCTGTGGTTGTCACATGTCATTCAATACCAGGATCATTTTCTAGCTAAGGTGCCTTGGATTCCTGCGCTTCATTTTTTCAAGCATGACATTCATAGGGTCCAAGACCTCTTCTGTAAATACACCCATTCTTGGCTATCTTTGCAAGATCTCAAATTGTGGTTTAAATTATCTCTTTCAAATAGATCCCTCATTAATGACATCATTTCCTTTATGTCAAATTGTATGAGTGAAAAGATCCCTATTCCTTTGTCTCATCCTTGATGTATAAAATATAAATGTTATATGGACACCCCATTTAGGAATTACTCTACTCGATGAGGCTACATATGGATTTCATGTCACTTTCCCATGGTGGGAAATCTCAACACCGGTGGGGTATTCAATCTTCACCATCAATCTAGAAAAGGATACTTTCTACAGTTTGGTATGCTTATGTGGAACCCGAAATTTCTCACTTCTTGTGGCGTGTTTTGTACCAATATTTTCCACTTGGTGTCCATTTGTGCACCTAGGAGTGTCTATCCCAAATGCTCCTTCTGTGGTCACCTTGAAACCTTATCATGGCCTGCTGCGTATTATTGCTTTGCAAAGCCAAAAGGACTTGGAATTGGATCTATTCTATCTTCTTCCCTTTTTGACGAGAATGTATTACTTGGTAACATATGCTTTTAGAAGACAACCCTCGGATGCCTCACCAATTTTCTCATATTTGACATGCTTTCACAAGGGAAATCTTATTATGCCTTTGGAAAGAAAGACATTCTTGTATATTTGCTAACATTGAAGTTAATCATAATGAATGCCTTACTATAGAATCAAGTGCAAGCCAATAAAGTGGCAATCGAGGTGGAACATTTGCAAACGTTATTTTTCACTAGGGAAACGCCCCATGAAATTTTACTTATGAACCACCATCCTCCTCTTGCGACATTTTGCCACCGAGTTGTGCTTATGGGCACCCTAGATTTTTCTTTATCTTCTCTCAATGTCACTCCTTCACTAGCCCAACCAATCGCCCTACAATGACCTTATATGAGGAGCCTCTCTCCTCCACCTTTAGTCCATAATTGTAGTTAGGATGCCCCCCACCACCCACTCATCTTGGTGGGGCTCGTTGCCTTCCCATAAACCACGTACTCATGATGGATGGAGCCTCCTGCCTCCACCAAATAATTTTTTTAGGTTGTCTCTGGCCATCTTACCCTCTCGGGCCCCTACTGAAGATACTGAAGATGAAAGTTAACCTGGTTCTAGTTTGGACATTCCAAATAGTGGCAAGGACCTACTTGGTTCTGGGTGGCGTGACCAATACCCTTCCTCTATAGGAGAATAATTCATAGTGATGGCTTAACTATTTTATTTTTGTGCTATCTATTATTTTCTAATTGGATATTTTCCTGTGGTTGTGTTTTTCCTAGTTTAGATTGTGGTTTTGGGGTGTGCTTCCATACCAATTATCTTGTATCATCTTACTTGTTAATATAATATAAGTTTTAATTCATAAAAAAGAAATAAACATGCTAAGAAAACTATCATGTAGAAACAATTATGAGCTTATGGTAATTTCTAGGAAAATTTCCTATGTCCCTAGTTATACTAGTTCGGGATTTTCTGATGAGGAATTTGTAACATTGTAATTGAAATGTTTAAAATTAGGGGCACCATGTACCTCAATGAGAATTCAAAAGCACAAATCTTACTAGATCGAATTTTTTACTTATTTACCTCACTTAAAGCTGAGATTTGATGTATCTTGGGATTTGTTTGTAGTTATTCAAATTTCATATCTAAATCAAGTTGCAAACTAATTCAAAAAGAGAAACAACAATAACTAAAAATTCTAAATAATATAAGGATGACTTAAAAATAATTAATTTTTTTACTTAATACCAAGTAGATATTGGCTACTAAAAAGGTGACACAAAAACTTAAAAATTAGAGGGTGATTTATTTTTAAAATTAAAAATTTCAAACTTTATGTTCCTTAAACACACATCAACAAAGGAATGTAGAAGACACAATCTCTACAACCATTTATAAATGTCTTAAAGGTCAAAATTTGAATGGCCATCTTTATAATTTTTTTATTTTCATATTGGCTTCCCGTAATCTTTAAATAAAGTGGTAACATGTTATATTTATGCCAAAGGCGTTCTTGTAGTGAACATAGACCTGGGGATTCTGACAATCGTTAGAAATCAGACGCACTTCATTCCTCCTCCCGGATGCATTGAAATCCAAGGGATAACAAAATTTCAGGCATTTTTATAGATTTTTCTGGATAGTTTCTATTTTTCTCGCTACATGGTGGAGACAGGTGGCTAGCTGCATGTGATTTCTTCTCCACTTCTGCCACCACTCCCATGTCTCCCGCCTCTAGGGAGGCCATCAAGAATCAGGCTGCCACTGCTTAGTTGAATTCACACTGTAATTATCGGTCGCATGGAGAGAGGAATCCAGGGGTCTCTGTGACATCCTTGGGGCTTGAATTCAAGTGGGGTTTGGGGATGCCATGGTGGGAGGAGAGAGCAGGTCTCTAAAGCCGCAGGGGACCAATCGCTAATGTCGCAGAGGGAAGGGCCATCGGAGAAGTGGATGGTGTGAAAGTGGATGTAAAGAGAAAGGACATTGAAGTTTTGATCGCTGTGATAATGACGGTGTTGTTTGGGGTTGGGAATAAAGTTTTGTACAAATTATCCCTGGTTCCTTGAGAAAGTACCCTTTCTTTTTGGCCCTTTTTGCTACATTCGAGAAAATTCTTTTCCTTTCCTTTATTTTTCACTTTTAACAGTGGAGAGATTTTCCTCAACCGTTTCATGTTGTTCCTCATTCATACTGGATCTGGATCTCAGGTGGCGTCGACATCATCAGGTAACAAAATTTTTGTATCTATTTTGTTTTTTTTGGAATTTGGAGGCCGTTACAGGCTTTAAATTCATAAGGTTTCCGGATAAATTTTTAATAGAAAATGAGAATTAAGAAATTTTGTGGGTTTTCAGTAGGTGATGAAGAAGTTGGAATTGAGGGTTGGAATGAAATGGAGGACGCTTATGCATTTTCTTATGCAAAAATCGATAAAGGAGAAAATAAGTATGTTATTGTCAAGTGTTTGGTTATGGGGGATATGCTTACAGTCGATGCAGCTCCAATTAACGCGAAAGACAATCCGGAGCCCCTCAATTTTGAGATAAAGTATGCCAAAATGTTTTCCATTTTACTTCAATATTTTATAAAGATATTATTAAGAAATTCCTCAAATTTTAATTGTCAAATTTGTCCTCGCCAAAGGCTAACATGGTAAAGGGAAATCAATTACTCATTGTTATTTTCTTCCTATTTTCGTGTCATCCTGATTTTGCAAATGGTTGTCCATAAACATTTTTTCAGAAGGATGTTCGTCTAATGTTTAAAATGGGGCTAGATGCATACAGATATTGTATCTCATGGTCTTGACTAATACCTAGTAAGAAAGTATTATTTGATGATAGAGAAAAAAGCTCTGGTCTATAATACTTTGTGTCTAACTTTCTGGATGTTTTCTGCAGATGGAAAGGGTGCCATCAATCACAAGGGGTTGGAATACTACAATAATCTCATCAATGAACTCATCTTCTAAGATAATGAACTTTATTTTAGGTCACTTGAAAGATTCTGTCATTCATTAATTGCAACAATTGACAATATTAGGGTAAAATAAATCTGTAGATTGTTCTCCAAGATAAGGATAATAGTTATAAATTTTGCAGGTATTGAACCACATGTTACCATATAGCACTTCAATTTTCCTCAGAGTTTGGAAGATGCCTATGGAGGATGGATCAATCCCCAAATAATGTAATACTTCTATTTATAATATATACTAAACATGGCACTGAGTTGTAATGAATTAATATGAATAAAATATGGGTTGTTAAAGGAAAAATTGGGTTTTTATCCTTGAATGTTAAAAGTGTTTACATCCCTGTGAACAATGTGTGGGTTACAATCACGATGAAGATATGTTAATCCTTATGCAGTGCCATGACCAATCCTTATTTGAGTGCCCAGTCTAGCTTATGTTGGATTCTTCTATTTCAAAATATGAATCTACAAAGTACAAATCCATTTTTTTCATAACATAATAATTCTACTCGATTTGTAAGATGTCCCACACAATTTTGTTTACCGTGTACAATCATAAAAAAACATGGCTCCATGTGCAGAAAGTGAATATCCATGCAACATCACAAGATTATGATGTAATACTATTTAAGTATTTTGTATTTACCAATGACTGCATTCTGAATTCTCATATTTGAGTTGGATATGTTGATAGACACCACAATAGCTACCATTAAGTGTATACATGAGTTCTTTGGAAAATATGCATAAAAATACAAACAATCAAACTAGATATATCCAAATTGAAAACCGCTTGCCAGGTAGTTTCATTTTGAGGTTTTACAATTATTATAGTCACTTTGATAATAAGTGTAATTGGTTAAAGATATGATGATTAATGTGTTGATGGTAAACCACTGCAGTTTATGAATTTGAGGTGTATTGAGTGCATTTATGGTGATCATGGAATCAATGTTATATATCTAGTGCATAGAAAGCCATGTCAATGTTTACCATTAATAGTAAAACATCTTCAGCAAAAGCATATCCTTTTTGGTGTAGATTTATATCATGTTAGAAGTCTTCTTGTTAATGTTATGATTAGATTATGATGGCTTACCATCTCCCATGCTTCATCTCTATATTTTCTGTTTTAATTCCATCTTGTTCTTTAGTGATCAGTCTTCACGTGGAAAACATTTGGACACCCTCATTGCTTTATTTGTAATAGCATGTAACCATTCCTTGCTATTTGAGGGCTGCTTGTTGGCTTCAGTACAACTACCCTAAGCATGCACACACTCTATAGAAGAACTAATTGATTCATTATCTTCTTCTTGTCTGACTACTCATAAGGGATGACTTATTACCAGGATTCTTCACTTTGGATACTCTCCTACAGTTTGGGCCATCTTTGGATTTTTATTTAAAGTTGATTCCATATCTATTTTTGGGAGTAGAAATTGCATTTTCCTTGTTTAATATTGAGCTCTTGGTTGATGGGATTAAGAATTATCACATTTCAAATTCATAATGCCAATCTTTCACTTGTTACACTTTCGAAAACAAGACTATGTTACATGGTTTGTAGCTTTATTGTAGGAAATCAATGATATTAGTGAGAGAAAAAACAATCTTGTAGACTTATGTTTACCACACAATAATAAAACAACACGGCTCCATGTGCGAAAGTGAATATCCATGCAACATCACAATATTTTGATGTAATACTATTTAAGTATTTTGTATTTACTAATGATTGCATTTTGAATTCTCATATTTTAGTTAGATATGTTGATAGTGCTATGCCCCATCTTGGGACACTATAATCCACACCAAAGAGGTAGTTAAAAAAACATTTAAAAAAAAAATTAAATACTACCAATACTAATCCGATTCCTAATATTAATTATATCAAGCTAAAATGATTTACCCAAATTACTTAATTACTATCCCAAATCCAATTTTATTTATTTAATTCTTGTCATGGCTTCCCCGCTAGACAATTGCAAAGGTTACATAAAAAGGTCTACACACCCCTTTCTTTAGGTTAATTCCTAAATCCCCAAATTCCCACAACTTAAAAGTAGTGTAGGATTTAATGAGAACCCTTGGATGCTTTTATTTTTAGCCCTTGGATCTAACAACCCTAAAATTACCCTAAAATGTCTTTAAGATTTCTTCTTCCTTTCTTTTCTCTTTCATTTTCTTCATTTTGTAATTTGCAGGTTTGGGAGAGGCCATGAATGGCCATGAAGAAATTATGAGTTTTTCTTGTATTTTCTTCTTGATCTTGCTTATTTAAAATGCAGGTTATGATGGAGGAGATTCTTCTCAAAGATTGTTTCATCCTTGCATTGGCTTTGGGAGAACCCAGGGTTTCAATCCTTGTTTGTTTTTCTTTTATTTGGTTATTATTCTTCTACCAGATGAGATCCGGTTGTCAGTATAAATATTATACCATTTTGTATATATATATATATATATATATATATATATATATATATATATATATATATATATATATATATATATATATACATTAAAAGAATCAATGTGTATTTCAGAGAAGGAAGACTTGTATTAAAACCCGTAGGGTTTATATGGTTCAGGCCATACTATGAATCACCGGTTTTAATGTGAAGCAAGGTGGTGGTTTGATGTTGGCCATGAATTTTGGAGAATGAGGACCTGTGTGGAGGAAGAGAGGTGATCCACGTGAAGATAGGGGAAAGGGGACTATGTGGAAGGGTGTGAAGTTTGTGTGGGAAGAAGGACGGTGGGAAGGAGGTGGCACGGTGGTGAAGATTACCGTAGGGGTTGGGGAGTGGGTTTTGCATAGGGATTAGGCATAGGTGGGAGGGCGGTGAGGTTGGAGTTTAGGGTGGTGTGGCTGTAGACCACACCAATTTCAAAAAAATAGTGCAGGATTTAAGAGGGGGCCTCGACCCTCCCAACAACACCCTTTTTTATTTCATAAACTACAATCTGTTATGTTATATGAAATACATATATTCTATTTACTGTATAAAAATAAAATGTAATATATATATATATATATATATATATATATATATATATATATATATATATATAAAAGCCAAAATCTCATAGTATAAAATGTAGCCTTATTAATATATAAATATTATATGATATTTTATAGAATTATAACATAGTTATATTACAAAATATAACAACCTTAAATATAAGTATATATATTTATGTCACATACAATATTAATACTATTTCAATTTATTAAACCAATAGATCATGCTTAGGCTTTGTGGTGAAATATGAAATTCAATAATCTCTTTAAATACACCTTTATTAAGGTGGTTTACTATTTAATTTGATAAGAAGGTTGTAACAAGGAATATCCCATGAGAAGAGAGGCTTGGGGAAAATTTTAAAACCTCGTGAAGGGAAGATTTAAGTTAACATTGAATTCCCTAATACATCCATTAGTTAGATTCTTATGGGCAAAAAAGCGATATCATTTCATTATATAAATCGTCCAAAAATTTGCAAGAAAATATCTATTTTAAGAATGATAATATAACCATTTAAAATAAAATCCTCAAGCCCCATGTGTCACTAACTTTCCTTCAAATGTAATAACTAATTAATTATTGTAGAATTCTACAAGAGAGGGGGCGAGAGGGGGGGGGGCTAACAAGGAAGAAATCACATTTTCTTTTAGTACTAATAATCATCACAATATATTTTTTTGTAAAGGGAGGAACATATTTCAAATCAACAAACTTTCCTTTCAAAAGGAGTTACAACAAGTTCATTTTAAAGGAATCATTTATCACAAGATTTCATTTCCAAGGAGCTTAAGCTCAAAATGCAATATATTTCCCAAAATAAGTAATCAGTTGAGAAAGCACATTGTAAGTATCTTCTCCAAGATTGAAGGAAGGATTACACCACAATTGTGACTCAAGTTTACAAGTACTCCCAACTATAAAATAGGATTTTACAAGACAATAAAATATCCAAAGCATAGCCATATCCTTAAATTTACAATGAGAGTTATGTTCACATGATTTGGAGATAAAATGATTACCCAAGATATCAAGAACTCCAACCAACTTCCAACTTGAGATTCAACTTTGAGTGTCTTTAAAAGAACCATCACAAGGAGAAAAATCTTGTTTAACCACCTAGCCTTTCCAAGGTTCGAAGACATGCTAGCATCCCCCATGCCCATGGAAGAGAGATCTAGCTTCTAGAAGTTGTGCATAAGATATAGGGAGACATAACACCATTATATTTTCACAACCAAGACAATCCAAACACTAATAAAAACACCAAATTTTACAAACAAGAAAAGGAGGAGAAAAACATACTCTCCCTCCAAAATGGGGAATAGAAGAAGAGATATCCAAAGTTGCCAAAGGTGTGGTCCAACCATAGGATGTACACAACAAGAATATTCACAACCTCCTTATTCCTCCAAATCAACAAACCCTCCTTATTGCTCCACCCATTTGCCAAAATCCTTCTTGGGAGGATTTTCAAACCCATTGGGTTTCCTCTCCAAGAATGGGAAAGGGGGTTCAAACCATATGAGCCACCTTCCCCACCACAAACCATATGAGGAGATTGAAAGGTACCTACATGGATTTCCCATCAAGCCATGAGGTTTGAGAGGGAAAATCCCTCTCTTTTCCCCCATAAACTCCAAAATCCATCAAGCCATATGATGGATGGAGAAAAATAAAACATAAAAACATACTCAACAACAAACACACATGGAACAAACACCCATTTCAAACAAAACAAGGATAATATATATCATAACATGAAACATAAAATGAGCTCAAAGAGCCTACCTCCAAAATCTTTCCAACACTCTAAGATTTTCCACTTCCTTATCAAAGAAAGCTCTAGATCCAAAAGTCTCCAAGCACCAAGAAAAAGCTCCAAAAACAAAATTCCTCTTTCTCCCCATGAGGAAGAATTTGAAGAGGAAACAATATATTTCCTCACCAATGAGGGGGTAAAATGTGTCACCCCTCTCTTCCATCTAAGTCAAATATTCCAAAATAAAAAGAAGAAAAGATAAGTTCACTTTTAACACTCCCTTCCCAAAATTCCCAAACTGAAAATAAAACAAGATTGTGCAACTTTCTACAAAACACACATAGGAATCCATCTTACATGGATGGTGACAAAAGAGAGGCAAAATGGGAGGTAAACTCCCTTTATGCATTGAAATTAAGCCCCCTATCTATTAGGTAGGGTGCAAGGGCTTGTTTGCATGCTAAGTGAACTCCCAAAATTAAAAGGGGTCACTTAAAATGCCATAAATAACCTAATTTCAGGTTTGGCACACTTGGGAACAAGTTTAGAGGATGTGGGGCCCACCCAAGGGTTCACATGTGACCCTAATCTCCTATCTAATTAATACATAATTTCACAAACACAAAAATTAATGGAAGTGGGAACCATTAAGTCCCCAAACCAAGTTTACATAACAAAATAAAACATCCTAAACAAGATTAATTTTACATGACATATTACATTACAAATGAGGGTCACTCATGGTGCCCAAAATAATGAAATCTAATACTAAGACCTCATACAGCTAACATGGTTAGGGCTTAGCCCTTGGGCCGCTTGTGCACAAGTTGTGTAGCCACCTTGAAGCCCACATTCTCCGCCTACACACTCAATGTACACATTAAACGCACATATCTAATACATTATAAGTCAACTAATCAATAAGCAATCAATGAAATCTATGATATTATAACATCCCCATGGAATTGTAAATGCAAAATCATGCACAATTACACACAATTTACCATGAATTAGTCATAGATATAATATAAATGACATACATCCTTATAATCAAGACATGCAACTAAACAAAGTATCCAAAATATATTTATTAGGTCTAAACATCATCATAATAAGTTAGTGTATCGCAAAATCATGTGAAAAGGAGTCAACATACTAATCAAGTCAAATTGGTGCTATGCGCCAAAATAACCATACATGTCCATGAAGATCAAATACATAACATAATGTCCAAAATATATCAAATCCTTGTCAAATCATGTCTATGAATAAAGAAGTCAACAGATAATTGAGGTTATAAAAATGTGGGCACTACATCCCCCTCTCCTAAAATTAGACTTCTTCCTAGAAGTCACTAAAAGAGATAGGGATATCTAGCCCTCAATGGTGTAGCATCCTCCTAGGTAGCTGATGTCTCATCATATCTATCCCATTGATCTCTAACCTAGTCCGGTCTCGAACCCGAAGGGCCAACCTCTAGTGCTCCAGTATACATATGGGCTCTAGCCTCCACTGTCCTCCATCCTCTACCTGTAATGCCAACCAATCCAAAACATGAGAAACATCAGGTACATATCTATGTAGTATAGAAACATGAAAATATCAAAAGGCCCCACAAAATGAGGTGATAGCTTATAACCCTTTCCATAGCAGATTGGGCTCTTATGTGGATGAAATCTCAAGAAGAATTTTTGACCCACTGAGAAGTGACAATCAGTCCTCTTGGTGTCTGCGACGCCTTCTAGCATGCTCTAGCCTACTCAAGACACTTTGTCTAATCGAACAACCTACTACTCTAATTCCTGTAGGTAACTGGACCTAGAATGATCCTGTCATCTAGCTTGTCCCAACTCGAGAGGTGTCCCTGCAAGGTCGACTAGTACAAAGCACTGGTAGGGAGCCATACCAATTGAATTGTGATAGCTATTATTGTAGGAAAACTCAACGGAATGTAGATAATCTTCCCACTTCTTTTGCTTTGGTCCATCACATACATCCTTAACATGTCCTCTAGTACCCAATTAACTCTCTCTCTCTCTCTCTCTCTGTCTATGTCCATCTGTCTCTAGATGATATGCTAAGATGAAATTAATTTGTGTACCCGGAGAGCGGCTGAAAGGAAGTCTAGACAACTAAAGTGTAAATGGTATCCTGTTATTGATGATGGTCTTGAATATCATGAAATCTAACATTGTCCTCTATTAACACTTTAGAAATGGCCTATGCATTATAGGTGACCTTGGTTGGTGATAAATGCGCAACCTTGGTCAACTTATCCACTGATGACCATAATGGCATCATGATGATAAGAATACATAGGAAGTCACGAATTCACATCCCATTTCCACTCGAGAATATCATGAGGATGTAATAGTCGTGTGGGATGAGAATTCTTTGCGTTGACCCCTCGACACTCGGGGCAACATGCAACAAAATATGCTATGTCCCATTGAAGACCAGGCCAATAATATAAATCTCTTAGATCGGCGTGTATTTTATTTACTCTTGATGATGTCTTTGCATATAGAGCTCGATGAGCTTCGTAAGGATGAAGCTACATAGATGAGCTGACTTAGGCACATATATGTTCCTATGGAACTGAAGTAAACCATATTCCTCTAAAATGCACCCCAAATATCTTCCCTCTAAAGAATCATATGACTCCAACATCTGTCTAGCACCCTCATAAACCTATCCTCTTAAAGATGCCAAAGAATCATGCCTCTCAAATCTGACTGCAATGTCAATGATGCAAGCACATGTCATTGTCTACTAAGTTCATCTGCAATGAAATTTTCCTTTCCTTTTATAAATTGCACCTACATTTCGTACTCACATAGGAATTCCATCCAATGCCATTGTAGCGGCGTTGAGGTTCATCTCGTGAGAAGATATCTTGTAACATGTGATGATTTGTCCTCAAAGTGAAAGGTCTACCCAAAAGGAAATGATGCCAACACACAAGAGCATGAATGACTACTACAAGCTTTAAATCATGGGTAGGATATTTAATCTCGTAGTCCTTGAGCTTACGTGACTCGAAGGAAATAACCCGATGATCCTACATAAGGACTACTCCCAAACCCTCTAGTGATGCATTAGTACAAACAACAAAATCCTCTATAGGGTCCGAAACTACTAAGATGGGTGTTAAGGTTAACCTTTCCTTAAGCAACTGAAATGCCTACTCACACTTCTCTAACAAAACAAAATTCTTCCCTTTTATCTAAAGAGAAGTAACAGGGTGAGCAATTATGGAATAGTCTTGAACAAACTTGTCGTAGTATCTTGCTAAGCCCATAAAACTCCTCACCTTAGTGATTGATGTGGGCATTGGCTAATCTGTAATAGCATGTATCTTAGAGGGATCTACTCAGATACCCTCTCTTGATAAGATGTGACCCAACTACTCAATCTCTATCTGAAAGAAGCTACATTTTTCCAAGTTACCAAATAACTTTTTCTCTCTCAAAACCTATAGTACCTATCTCAAATTCTCCTCATGTCCATCCTCTGAAAGAGAATATATCAATATATCATCTAGGAACACTGAGACAAAGTGATCTAGAAATGTCCTAAATATTCCATTCATGAGACTAAAGAAGATAACTAGGGCATTGGTCAAACAAAATGGGACAACAAAGTGAACTCATAATGCCCATAACGTGTACAGAAGGCTATCTCATGAATGTATCGCATCTCGATATTTTGCAATCGATGATAACTTTGACTTGATATCAATTTTAGAGAACACTCTCACTCCCTACATCCGATTAAAAATTCATCAATCCTAGGGAGTGGATAACGGTTCTTTATTATGACTTTGTTGATTTGTCGAAGTCTACACAAAGTCTGAGAGAACCATCCTTCTTCTTCACAAATATGATTGCGCTCCCCAAGGAGATACACTAGGGTGAATGAGACCCTTGTCCAACAACTCCTCTAATTAAATCTTGAGCTCATGGAGCTCTGGAGTGCTCATTTGATAGGGTGCCCTAGAAACTGGTGTAGATCCTATCACTAAATAAATGGTGAAATCCACCTCTCTACGAGGTGGTAACCTTGGAAGCTCACCTGGAAACACATCTGCATACTCCCTTAAAATTGTATGATCATCTAAGGGTGAATGCTCTAGAGTGCTCTCTAATCGATCACTAATGGTGATAGCAAACAACCGAAAAACTGTTAGAGTAGGTATTTACCTTAGCTCATGTTCACCTAGGTACTTTATTTACCTTTATTGTATTTATCCTCACCCACTTATGTGTGTGGATATTTCTTTTTACCTTATTTAGATATTAGGAGATATTATCTAGTTGTTAGGCATAGTTCTTTCCTTGATCTATGGTATTGACTAGCTCCTTGATGTCTAGTTCTCTCATAAATCTATGGTCTTGAGTAGTTCTTTGATGACTAGTTATTTCCTTGATTTACGGCTTGATCTACTACCTTGAATTTGGTTCTTAGGTTGTTATTCCTTGCCTATTTAAGCAAGGCCCATTCTCAATGTATTGTTCCATAATAATATATGATATTGCTGCTCATTTGTTTGCAAAGGTTTTATGTAAAGCTATTATGGTGAATTACTTTTAGCCCATTAAAATCCTTAGCCCTTGGTCACATGGTATGGTAATATGAGGGCTTAAAACTTGTGATTCCTACTAGTAGGTGCTTAACTTGAGACCCCTCTAATTTTATTTGTGTGGTAAAGGAAACAACAATTTATTTTGATTAGTGGCAATTAAAATAAATAATAGAGAAAAATATTAAAAAGCTTGTAACTTTTGATCGGTAACTTGGTTTTGAGTGCCATTTTTTGCAAAAGTGCTTGTTTTTTCGTGATCTTTCCATTGGAGTTATTTATTTTGAGACTTACACTATAATTATAAAGTGTCAAATATGGAGGAGTGTTGTAATCAATTGTGGATGCAATTTCGGCTGAGCCCGATGTCCTAAATTTTTGGGAGTTGTAGTTTGTACCTATCATGGATTCTGAGAATGATATGCTTTTCTATGAAGTATGTGGACTTCAAGAGGATATTGTAAATTTTTTGAAGAAAATATATCGCTCAAAAAGTGAAATTATCTTCTACAATCACTCATTCATGATAAGGATACAATAATACACTCCTTACAGATTAAACTTGCTAGCCTACAACATCACCATCATATTATGAAGAACCATATCCATGCTCCTAATCCACTTGCGGTTGTTGCTCTTGTACCCACTCACATTGATTTGCCGGTCTTTAATCCACGAACCTACTTTTGATGCTTCTAAACCTGTAAGGCATGTTACTGCATGCTCTTCCACATATGTGCCTATTACGCACCACATGTTGTGTATCCTACTTCTGCTTAGCTACACTAGCGAAGTCATTAACAGACATTTACAAGGTATTTTTTCCTCTATTCCACATGTTAAGTGGAATTCTCGTCATGAAATTGGTTTTCGAGTAGATACTTCATTGGGATCACACATTAAGAGAGCTTCTTTTTTTGTTCGCTCGACTCTTTCTGAGGATCATGAGCAACACATGAGTTCTATACCTTCACTCAGGCTTGCGAAACCTGAGATTTCAGCTATCAGCTATGATCAACCTGACACACATTTTGATGTTCTTTTACATGCACCCATTGTGCATTTTGCACCAAGTCATATGCAAGCATCTTCTTCATCCATCTGTGTTGATTTGGGGTGGATATCTGATCACTCATGGTGGCGACATAGGAATTCATTGAGAGGACTCTATAGGCATGGCTCCTCCACCATTCGGCCTCTTGCTCCACTTTCTATATCTTATGCATTGTGATGCTTCTTGTTTTGAGCATTTTTCTTTAGCACGTGTAGTGTATCTCACTTGTTTTTGAGATATTTTGTATCTGTATTTTCGACACTTTTGACATGTTGACAATCTCTCTTGTTGGGGAGCTATTCTGGTGGATCCCAGTGTTAGTTTGTCAGTGTTCGAGTAGTTGTTTTGACAACTCATACAGATTTGTAGCATCACTCCACCCATTCAGTACTATGGGAGGGTGTGGTGTTGATCCAACTTCTTTGGGTTTCATGTCCTTGCCTTGTTACATTGGCTTTTCTTGGATCATGACACTCTAGAGTTTGTGTCCTTGCCTTGCTACTTTGGTTATTTATCTTGGATCATGGCACACTGTTTGCGAGCACTTGATCAAATTATGTTTGGTGTTTTTTGTACTTTCGACATCACTTCGTTGTGAGTCTCCGTGTATGGAGCTATTACGGTGGAGCCTAGTGTCGAGTTGTTTTTGAGTTTTGTGATTAAACGGTGGATTCAAACCATAGTGCACACCAAACTTCTTGACATTGTACGATTTTTTTGAGTGAGCTTCTTGGGATGCCTTAGAACGGGTCTTTATTCTTTTTTACTTTGTTATTACTGGTTTTGGGTACCTTGCAATGTTCCTTTATTCCTAGTTATTATACATGAGTACCTCATCGGGCTTACTTTCAAGGACACATATTGTGGACATGACACTTCTATTTTGGCCCCAACTTTAGTTGAGGGGGTGTTAGAGTAGGTATTTACCTTAGCTCATGTTCACCTAGGTACTTTATTTACCTTTATTGTATTTATCCTCACCCACTTATGTGTGTGGATATTTCTTTTATCTTATTTAGATATTAGGAGATATTATCTAGTTGTTAGGCATAGTTCTTTCCTTGATCTATGGTATTGACTAGCTCATTGATGTCTAGTTCTCTCATAAATCTATGGTCTTGACTAGTTCTTTGATGACTAGTTATTTCCTTGATTTATGGCTTGATCTATGACCTTGGTAGTTCTTAGATTGTTATTCTTTGCCTATTCAAGCAAAAGGCCCATTCTCAATGTATTGCATTGAGTTCCATAATAATATATGATATTGCTTTACTCATTTTTTTGCAAAGGTTTTATGTAAAGCTATTTTGGCAAATTGTTTTCATCTTATTGATCATGGTGCTTGATTAACATCTATGTTCTTGGCTTGTATGATCTGGTTATCATTCCTTTCAAAAAAATTTACACATGCTCCGCTTGAGTTTCTTAGCCGAGATCATATGTAAAGAGATAGGCCTTTTCATCCATGATATCACAACCGCACTCCCAAGATCATCTTGACACTCAATGAACTTATTCTTGCAATCCACCTTGGCCCGATGAACCTCAAGCCAATCCATACCTAAACAACCTTTGATAGGACTCTAGAGGAATAACTTGGAGGTAAAGATTAATGGAGAGGACTTATAAATCAATTACGTAACTCTCCACATACGATTTGACGATGAGTTTGGACCTAGAGGGAAACTAAACTCGCTAACTATTTGGTTGCCTAGCCACCACTAGCCCACACTTTGGTCCACTGAGGAAGGAGATATATAAAATAATCAAGCACTTGAATCAAAAAGTATTGAGACATAAATACCCCTAATAGTACCTATCTTATCAATGATTGTGGCTTGATGCTTGACACTGGCATTGTCAACCACTTCATATACATGATGGGAGTTCCCTACATCACCCACTATATGCTCAAATCTAGGATCTATTTGCATATCCATGGTAGTAGGTTTGTGCGGACACATACACACATAGTGATCAGGGGACCCACAAATAAAACATCCTCCTATACCCCTCTGAGATGGGGTCCCTCCTATACTCTGGTGAACTGATCTCGCTGGACCAACCCTAATAGACTACTACGTGCGGTCCGGCTATACCCGCTGAGTACCCTGTCTCCTATCCCTGGCTCCACCAAAACCTCCTCTAGTACCACCTCTCTGTAAGCTCTGAGTTTTTCTAGCCCTCTACTGCTAGTGACCTTGAGGTTGTGTCTTCTATTGCGGATGCGGTGGAGCCCTTGATACTGCTAGAGAAGGTCAAATTCCTCCTCTAGGGGTGGTGTTTAACCCCGTTACCTCTAACTCTTTAAGGCATGTATCCTATTCTGAAAATTTCTCTTGTTCCTATATCAATGATCCTATGACCTGGTCCTGCTCTCCTCCTAAGTAGGCCCTCGAATAGCCTTCTCAAGCATGGGAGGAGATAACATCCTAACTGCTCATGTTATGTCTACATTTAATCCTTGAATAAACCTATTTACTTGCAATTTTTTTTCTTGCGGGTAGTCCACATACTGCAGGAGATCCAGAACATGCTCTCATACTTGTGCCACTATGTCGAGCCCATGCCGCAAGTCATAAAACTCCTCAATCCTCTTTTGTATGAAATTATTTGACATATAGTGAGTCTGAATCGCTCATCGAACAACTCCCAGGTCATTGTATCTCGATTCAAATGGAGCTTCCGCTCCTCATTCCTACACCAAATGCCTGCTTGTGTCTTGGAGGAGGTGTATGGTGAACCTGGCTTTGGCATTTCTCTCATAAGAGTGCAAGCCAAAGAAACTATCCAGGATAAGGATCTATGACTTAGCCCAAAATCCATATGTGGAGCCAATGTATGTAGGTAAATGCAAGCGGAGAAGATCCCTAATCACACTTCCGTGTCACGATTTTGCACTCATGTCTGATAGGTGAATGGGGTCATCTATCTCCAAATGGTCCCTCAAAGATGTGTGAATGGCTATGACGGTATGAGACCACTCTCTCATGGTGGTGAAAAGGCTATGTGACCTCTCCTCCTAGGGGTATCGTGCTCAGGAGCTCGGAGCGTGCGTCTTCACCTATCGACTCATCATCTCATGACTGGATGTTCTCCTATCTCACCTCCTACGGTGGTAGAAGGTGTTGTTGCACACCTCCTATCAACTATTGTCAGCACCTCTAAGATCGAGGTCCAAACTCGGGCTCTGCGGCTCAGTGTAGGTGAACTACATCCCAAATCTCTAACCAATCGTCATCTCATGGGTGCCATCCTGTGAATGAGGTAGGAAACATGATTATTAATTTATAACGATTGTGGAATTGTTTTAATTATTTTTGTTTTATTGTTATTAAATTATTAATTAAATATTAATTGTTTTACCTAGAGTGTCTGCGTGTGCAAACCTCCGCTCTCGATACAAAATGTAATGCCCCACCTCAAGAAACCGTAATCCACACCAAATAGGTAGTTAAAAAAATCAATTTTTGTTTTAAATTAAATACTACCAATACTAATCAAATTCCCAATATTAATTATTTCAAACTAAAATGATTTACCCAGATTACTTAATTACTAGCCAAATTCCCATTTTATTTATTTAATTCTTTTCATGGCTTCCCACTAGATAATTGCTTAGGTTACATAAAACCGTCTACACACCCCTTTCAATTTACATGACCTCCACACCTCTTCCTATAGGTTAATTTCTAAATCCCCAAATTCCCACAAATTAAAAGTAGTGTAGGATTTTAATGAGAACCCTTGGATTCTTTTATTTTTATCCCTTGGATTTGATAACCCTAAAATTACCCTAAAATGTCTTTAATATTTCTTCTTCCTTTCTTTTCTCTTTCATTTTCTTCATTTTGTAATTTTCAGTTTTGAGAGGCCATGAATGGCCATGAAGAAATTCTAATTTTTTTCTTTTATTTTTTCTTGATCCTTCTTATTTAAATTATAGGTTATTATGGAGGAGAATTTTCTCAAAGATTGTTATATCCTTTCATTGGCTTTGGAAGAACCCAGAGTTTAAATCCTTGTTTGTTTTTTCTTTTATTTGGTTATTATTCTTCTACCAGATGAAGATCTGGTTGTGGGTATAAATATTATACCATTTTGTAAATACATCTGCATATATATATATTTAAACATTAAAAGAATCAATGTGTATTTCATAGAAGGAAGACTTGTATTAAAACCCATAGGGTTTATATGGTGTAGGGTCGACAGTGAATCACTGTTTTAATGTGAAACAAGGTGGTGGTTTGATGTTGGCATGTGGATATTGGAAAAGGAGGACTGTGTGGAGGAAAAGAGGTGATCCTCGTGAATATAAGGGAAAGGGGACTATATGAAGTGGTTTGAGGTCCTGTGTGGGAATAAGGATGGTGGGAAGGAGGTGGCATGGTGGCGAAGATTACCACAGGGGTTGGGAGTGGGTTCCGCGTAGGGATTAGGTGCAAGTGGTAGGGCGACGAAGTTGGGGTTTAGGGGTGGTGTGGTCTGTAGAACACACCACAAGGTTTGATTGTGGTGTGTCTTACGACCACACCACTTTCAAAGAAACAACGCAAGATTTGGGAGGGGGCTCGATCCGTCCCAACAACACCCCTTTTTTTTATTTCATAAAATACAATCTGTTATGTTATATGAAATATGTATATTCTATTTACTTGTATAGTAAATAAAGTTTAATATATTTATATTATATATATATATATATATATATATATATATATATTTATATTATATTATATTATATAAAATACGATATATAATAGGAAAATTTGCAGAATTATAACATAGTTATATAACAAAAAAATAACAACATTAAATATAAGTATATATATCTAGTCACATACAATATTAATACTATTTCAAGTTTTTAAACCAATTGATCATGCTTAGGCTTTGTGCTAAATTATGAAATTCAATAATCTATTTAAATATACCTATATTAAGATGGTTTACTATTTAATGCAATAAGAAGGTTGTAACAAGGAATATCCCATGCGAAGAGAGGCTTGGGAACAAATTTAAAACCTAGTGAAGGGAAGATTTAAGTTAACATTGGATTTCCTAATACATCCATTAGTTGGATTCACATGGGAAAAAAAACTGATTTCATTTCATTGTATAAATCTACCAAAAATTTACAAGAAAAGCTCTATTTTAAGAATGATAATATAACCATTTAAAATAAAATCCTCAAGCCTCATGTGTCACTAAATTTCCTTCAAATCTAATTACTAACTAATTATTACAAAATTCTACAAGAAGGAGAGCTAACAAGTAAGAAATCAAATTTTCTTTTAGTACTAATAATCATCACAATATTATTTTTTTGTAAAAGGGAAGAACATATTTCAAATCAATAAACTTTGCTTTCAAAAGGAGTTATATCAAGTTCATTTTAAAGGAATCATTTATCACAAGTTTCATTTCCAAGGATCTTAAACTCAATATGCAATATATTTCCCAAAGTACATAATCCAGACTCAAAGCACATTGTAAGTCTCTTCTCCAAGATTGAACGAAAGATTACACCACAATTATGACTCAAGTTTACAAGTACTCCCAAATAAAAAGTAGGATTTTAAAAGAAAATGAAAGCTCCCACATATACCTATCCTTAAAGTTATAAGGAGAGTTATGATCATATGATTTGGAGATAAAATGAGTAGCCAAGAAATCGGGAACTCCAACCAACTTTCAACTTGATATTCAACTTTGAGTGTCTTTCAAAGAACCGACACAATGAGAAAAATCTTGTTTAACCACCCAACCTTTAGGCATCATTACATTCCTTTCCATGGTTGGAAGACATGCTAGCCTCCCTAAGCCCATGGGAGAGAGAGAGATAGCTTCAACAAGTTGTGCACAAGATATAGGAGACATAACACCATTATATTTTCACATCCAAGAAAATCCAAGCACTAAGAAAAACACCAAATTTTACAAACGGGGAAAGCGGGAGAAAACATAATTCTCCCTCCAAAAAGGGGAAGAAAAGAAGAGATATCCAAAGGTTCCAAAGGTTTTATCCATCCATATTATGCACCCAACAAGAATATTCACAACCTCCTTATTCCTTCGAATAAACAAACCCTCCTTATTGCTCCACCCATTTGCCAATATCCTTCTTAGGAGGATTTTCAAACCCATTTGGTTTCCTCTCCAAGAATGGGGAAGGGGTTTCAAACCATATCAACCACCTTCCCCACTTCAAACCATATGATGGGAGTGAAAGGTACCTACATGGCTTGCCAATCAAGCCATGAGGTTTGAGAGGTAAAATCCATCTCTCTTCTCCCATAAAATCAAAAATCCATCAAGCCATATGATGGATGGATAAAAATAAAGCATAAAAACATACTAAAAACAAACACACATGAAACAAACACCCATTTCAAATAATGGGGAAGGGGTTTCAAACCATATCAACCACCTTCCCCCACTTCAAACCATATGATGGGAGTGAAAGGTACCTACATGGCTTGCCAATCAAGCCATGAGGTTTGAGAGGTAAAATCCATCTCTCTTCTCCCATAAAATAAAAAAGCCATCAAGCCATATGATGGATGGACAAAAATAAAACATAAAAACATACTAAAAACAAACACACATGAAACAAACACCCATTTCAAATAAAACACATGTCTAAGATATAGCATAACATAAAACATAAAATGAGCTCAAAGATCCTACCTCCAAAATCTCTCCAACACTCTAAGCTTTTCCACTTCCTTATCCAAGCAAGCTCTAGCTCCCAAAAGTCTCCAAGCACTAAGCAAAAGCTCCAAAAAAAAGTCCTCTTTCTCCCATGAGGGAGAATTTGAAGAGAATACAATAAATTTCCTCACCAATGAGGGGGTGACATGTGTCACCCTCTCTTCCCTCCAAGTCAAAGATTCCAAAATAAAAAGAAGAAAAGATAAATTCACTTTTAACACTCCCTTCCCAAAATGCCCAAAATGAAAATAAAACAAGATTGTGCAACTTTCTACAAAACACACATACCAATCCATCTTACATGGATGGTGACCAAAGAGAGGAAAAATGGGAGGGAAACTCCCTTTATGCCTTGAAATTAAGCCCCCTACCTATTAGGTAGGGTCCAAGGGCTTATTTTCATGCTAAGTGAACTCCCAAAATTAAAAGGGGTCACTTAAAATGCCATAAATAACTCAATTTCGGGTTTGGAACATTTGTGCACAAGTGTAGAGGATGTGGGGCCCACCCAAGGGTTCACATGTAACCCTAATATCCTCTAATTAATACACAATTACCCAAACACAAAACTTAATGCCGATGGGAACCATTAAGTCCGCAAACCAAGTTTACATAATAGAATAAAACATCCTAAACAAGATTAATTTTACATGACATATTACATTACAAATGAGGGTCACTCATGGTGCCCAAAATAATGAAATATAATACGAATACCTCATATAGATAACATGGTTAGGGCTTAGCCCCATGGGCCACTTGTGCATAATTCTTTTAGCCACCCTTAAAACCACGTTCTCCTATGACTTGTCACCTGCACACTCAATGCACACATTAAATGCACATGTCTAATACATTGTAAATCAACTACTCAATAAGAGATCAATGAAATCTATGATATCATAACATCATCATGGAATCGTAAATGTGAAAACATGCACAATTACACATAATTTACCATGAGTTAGCCATAAAGATAAATATAAATGACATACATCCATATAATCAAGACATGTGACTAAACTAAGTATCCAACATATATAAATTAGGTCCAAACATCATTGTAATAAGTTAGTGTCTGCAACATCATGCGAAAAGGTGTCAACATACTAATCAAATCAAATTGGCGCTATGCGCCCAAATCACCATATATGTCCATGAAGATCAATTACATAACATAATGTCTAAAATATATCAAATCATGTCTATGAATAAAGAAATCAACAGATAACTGAGGCTGTAAAAATGGAGGCACTACAGATAGAAACCACAAGAGCTACAATCAAGTGTATACATGAGTTACTAGAAAAGATGCATAAAAATTCAAATAATGGAACTGGTAATATCCAAATTGAAAACCACTTGAGAGGTAGTTTCATTTTGAGGTTTTGCAATTATTAAGGTCACTTTTATAATTAGTGTAACTGGTTAAAAATATGATGATTAATGTGTTGATGGTAAACCATTGCAGCTATGAATTTTAGGTGCATTGAGCACATTTATGGTGATCATGGAATCGATGTTATATATCTGGTGCATAAAAGCCATGTCAATGTTTTGATAATAGTAAAACATCTTCAGTAAAAGCATATCCTTTTTAGTGCAGATTTATATCATGTTATAATTCTTCTTGTTAATGTCATGATCAGATTATGACAACTTACCATCTCACATGCTTCATCTCTATATTTTATGTTGTAATTCCATCCTTTTCTTTAGTGATCAGTCTTCACATGGCAAAAATTTGGACACCCTCATTGATTTATTTGTAATAACATGTAACCATTCCTTCTTTATTTTAGGGTTGCTTTTTGGCTCCAATACAACTACCCTAAGCATGTGCACATTCTATAGAAGAACTAATTAACTCATTATCTTCTTTTGTCGACTACTCATAAGGGATAACTTATTGCCAAGATTCTTGACTCGGATAATCTCCTACGCTTTGGGCCATCTTTGTATTTTTATTTAAAGTTGATTCCATATCTATTTTTGGGAGTAGAAATTACATTTTCCTTGTTTAGTATTGAGATCTTGGTTGATGGGATTAAGAATTATCACATTTCAAATTCATAATGCCAATCTTTCACTCGTTACACTTTCTTATAACAATACTATGTTACATGGTTCACAACTCTATGTAGGACATCAATGAAATCTGTGAGAGAAAAAGCAATCCCCTGATTTCCATTTACCATGTAATCATAAAACAACATGGATCCATGTGCTAAAAGCGAATATCCATGCAACATCACAAGATTCTCGATGTATTACTATTTAATTATTTTGTATTTACTAATGACTGCATTCTGAATTCTCATATTTGAGTTGGATATGTTGATAGAAACCACAAGAGATACCATTAAGTGTATACATGAGTTGCTAGAAAAGATGCATAACAATACAAATAATGGAACTGGTCATATCCAAATTGAAAACCACTTGACAGGTAGTTTCATTTTGAGGTTTTACAATTATTATAGTCACTTTGATAATTAGTGTAATTGGTTAAAAATATGATGATTAATGTGTTGATGGTAAACCACTGTAACTATGAATTTGAGGTGCATTGAGTGCATTTATGGTGACCATGGACTCGATGTTATATATCTAGTGCATAAAAATCCAGTTCAATGTTTATCAGTAATAGTAAAATGTCTTTAGTAAAAGAATATCCTTTTTGGTGCACATTTATATATGATGTTAGAAGTCTTCTTGTTAATGTTATGATCAGATTATGATGGATTTCCATCTCCCATGCTTAATCTCTATATTTTCTATTTTAATTCCATCTTGTTCTTTAGTTATCGGTCTTCACATGTCAAACATTTGTAAACCCTCATTTTAATTCCTTCTATTTGAGGGTTTCTTTTTGGCTTCAATACAACTACCCTAAGCATGTGCACACTCTTTAGAAGAACTAATTGATTCATTATCTTCTTCTTTCTGAATACTCGTAAGGGATGACTTATTGTCGGTATTCTTCACTTTGGATACTCTCCTACATTTTGGGCCATGTTTGGATTTTTATTTAAAGTTGATTCCATATTTATTTTTGTGAGTAAAAATTGCATTTTACTTGTTTAGTATTGAGCTCTTGGTTGATGGGATCAATAATTATCACATTTCAAATTCATAATGCCAATCTTTCACTTGTTACACTTTCTAACAACAATACTATGTTACATGGTTCACAACTCTATTGCAATATATCAAAGAAATTAGTGAGAGAAAAAGAAAGGAAAATAAGATGCTTGTCGCAATTGCATTAGGGACCAGTATACCCTTAATTCTTGATTTAAAGTACAAATATACTGACATGACCCTGCATGAGGACTTGTATAAAATCATCAAATACTCTTATAAAATAATGAGGATATTCACCGTATTTTTTGAGAAAATGTTTGGATTTCCTTTCCAATCCAATAGTATAGAGGATACAGAGGAGTACTTGTCACTAGCACATGTATGTATTACCCACCTTAGTTTTACTTTATAACAATGTATGTTTATGTTATGAGTGTTTTCTATTGCTACTGTAACATAGAAAAATGTATAGGTGTCTTGCAATTTTATAGGTGCACAAAGCCTCATCAACTCAAAATCAAAATATTGCAATAACTATTTCTTCATGAAATACTTTATATTCAGCATAATACAAAAATTTGGCATTTTCCTAATAGAATAGAGACATTATTTGATAAAATATCTAATATGTTTTAAAAGTACCAAATTTTGTATTCTCAAAATTGGTTGTGGTAATTTATGAAACTATGCTTCAACGTCACTGCCAATCATATGCCTAACAGTTTTTGATTGGCATGATGTCAAACAGAGAAGATTTCAGAGCCTTTGCTGAAGTCTGCTTCAAAGAATTTGGGGATAGTGTGAAATACTAGACAACTTTCAACGAACCAAACAACAATATGAAATGCTTAAGTGATATCTTTAATTTGTTTGCGTGAATCATTACAACAGTTACTATATCTACGATTCATCTCATCATTGGGTTACTACCGAAAGAGATTATTTTAGAGATTTACGCTCAAATATGACACATACATAGCAACTTTGAAACATATTACAGAGCTTGAAATATTGGTACTTTTAAGATTTAAGGCATTTTAGATACTGATGTATGTATACATTTGTCTTTGAAAAGTACTACGAGATGGCATCCTTATTGGGAAGGTAAGTCCATACTTCATTCTTATCTCTGGTGTAGTCAAAATCTTATATGTTAAATCAAACTTGTTGAAAGAAGAATAAATCTTATTATTTAATTCTTTCCCTGATCACCCCTTATACATATTATTATTTAATTCGTAATTTCCATTGTACACTTCACTTCCTCATTTTTTCATTCTTCACTCCATCCCTTTCATAATTTCCATTGTACACTTCACTTCCTCATTTTTTCCTGCTTCACTCCATCCCTTTCAGTACTTCCATCATATACTTCACGTACGATTGCTAGTTCAATATATTCAAGCATCATAGATTTAAAGTTTACCAATTATATATTAAAAACCTATATAAAGTTATCTTTCACCATATCTATATTTAAAATTCATGGTCAAATTTGACCCTTTCATATAAACAAAATATATTTTATAGAATATTAGTTTTTTCTAGCCTTTCGTATAAAAACATAAAAAAATCATAGTAAAATAAGTTAAGTAGGGGTAGGGGAGAGATTATTCAATTAACCACTTTCCTTTTTAAATTTCGTTTGTTGCACATGTGTTTCCTAAAAAGGTATTTTTGAGGAATTTTTAGTCATAGATGTTTTGAAGAGGTATATATGACCATAGAGGATGAGGGAAGGAAAAACAACTAAACATAATCATCTCTCTATTAATGTGATGTACATGTTTTTCCTTTTACTTAGCTATTGGATATTTTTCATCTCACACATGGTCTTGTTAAGGAGTTGTATAACATATGAGAAATTCCATCATAGAATTTGTTATACTTTTCATACGTATCATTGTTATATGGGAGTTACATATTATTCTAGAATTGTAAGTCTTCACTCCATCATGGTAGTATGACATGTGCAGGCATGGGAGTTACACACCACTCCCCGCATGTACCTTCTTTATTTTATCCATGAGAATGACTAGACCTATTATTTTTACATGAACAACTTTCTCCGGTTAATGTTTTTGTTGATTCTTGTTAGTGTGAAATCACATCACCCCAAATGAGTTATCGGATCTACTTTTCTAAGGTAGAGTCATTTGGTGTGATCCGCATAACATTAAACTTTCTCTAAGGTGTGGGACCTTGCAAAATAGGAAAGCCCTCTAGATTAAAGGTTGGTTCCTTATTCCTCTGTTTAGGTGCATACAAGAGGATTTACAGAGGATCTATCTCTATACCTAATCTAAAACTTGCCAAGGAGATAGGGGTAAAAGGAGTATAAGAAATAAGAAATAACTAAACTACCAGGTGATGCACCAAAGGAATGATGAACACTTGTTTTTCTAATAGGAAAAAACCAACAAAATGCATGTAATAAACAAGCACTGATAGCCAGATCTATAATGGGAGACCAGATGAAAGCAAAAGAGATAAGAAAGGATCTAAAATCGACCACAAATGTGTTTTATTTCTCTGTAGATTGATATAGTTCATTACAAAGTAGCCAAAAGGAAGAAACGCATTACAATTTTAATGGAAGGCCTAAACCCCACAAATCCCTTTGCTAGAAGGAGAAGGGAGCCTGCAAAACCAAGAATGTCCAACCCTTTAAAATTAATCCCACACCCGTATTTATATATTCGATCGAGAGAAGAAATAAAAGGAAGTGGGAAAAGTAGGGTAAAGCTCAACTACTATTGTTAATGCCTCTGATAAAATCTTACCCCAAATCCATCTTTAGTCCATCAATCCCTAGTTTAGTGCCTTGAAGGAAGAGGAAACGGTGGAACAAATCAAATCTAATCTAGTTGTTGAGGCAAGAAGATCCTGTATTGAAATCCCAAAGATGTTTCCTCCATTTTATTTTACCTAACCTCCTCAAAATTAAAGTTTCAGACCTCCATGGCATGGGCGAGGCTTAGATCTTTCCAACGATTGTCGATTTACAATATTTTGAGCCCCGAGTTGAAAGATATGCCCTTCGATGTTTGTATCGAGTCCGTACAAATGGGCAGGAAAAAAATTTGAAAAATGGGTACCCTTTTTTATATGGGACATGTGGCATCTAGATAAGAGCAAAAATAGGGCTCATGGTCTGCAATTTATCTTTTTCCTTTTTAACAAAACTCAAAAAAACCCCACGAGCTCGAACCTCCGCCTAGACAAGTGGCACCCTTTGGTTGGCTGGGAGATGTGCTTCCATCTTTACCCTTCGATTTTGGAAAAAGGAAAATTTTCACCATTTCCTCCGACTCCCCGCTTTGGCTTTGACTGTGGCTCAAACGCTGAATTTTTCCCTTGGGTGGAGTTGCAGGTCATTTTGTAGCTTTTACACCTTTTGGGGGGATCATGGGGCAAAAAACCAACTTTTCCCCTGACGGCCCACTTTGACCTGGGACACGTGGTAGTTTAACACTCATTTAGGAACCTTTTCTCTATTCAACCCTTGAATCAACGCCATTAGGACACTTGGTAGCCTCCACCAGCCTAGCCCATGCATTGACTATTCAACCAACTCTGCCCCTTTTGGAATAACACGTGGAGGTCTGCACTTGCTTGAAATCCAGACCAAATTTTTCCTTGTAGGAGTGTCGAGTTGACACGTATCGGCTTCCACTAACTGTGGACTTTTAGCGCTCGTTCTCACTTTATAGACTTTGGGCTACGTGGTGAGCTCATGCTTATTTGAGCATCCACCTTGTGACTAACTCTTGGAGATGTGCCATACCGACACTCGACATCCTTTGCTTACACTTTTATACTTAGCCAATTTTGAAGCCTACCTTGTCTGCCTTTTGACTTTGTCTGACCATTTGCTACGTGGAGGGCTGGCACAAGTTTGAGTTTCCACCCTGGGCTTCCTTTCCAGAATTATGTAGAGATGACACTTGGCATGATCTCCCTTAGTCGAAGACTTTCCAATGGCCCCGTAACTTTTGGGGTTTTGGACACATGGAATCCTCGGCACTCGCGTTTGGGCTTCCCCTTCTTGATTCACCTTTGGAGAAGCTTCTTTGGACATGTGGCTCCTTCCATTACCTCCTCCATACTTAGTCAATTTTGGACCCTTTTCACGAGCAGTTTCAAGCCCAAGGACTTTGGATCTTTGCCATTTCTTCTCCTTCTTGTTCTTGGTTCCTTTATGGCACCGCTTGCCTTCTATTTTGACCTTGTTATTCCACAGTGAGTCAACCGTAACTTGAAAAATGAGTTTAATACATGGAACGGCTCAACAAAATCATTTCTTTTACATAGGGTCCTTCAAGATTTCTTGACCTCCGCCACTCCAATGTTGAGTCCCTCTATGACCAATTTGTAGGATTTGAATGAGTTTTCTCAGGTTCCTTTTATGTAGGGTCATGGCGATCCAATATTTGTCCTAGGGAAAAATAGGGATAACAATTTGGCGACTCATAGGGGTATCTCGCATGCTAGATGAAAAGATGAAACACCTTGTCATATCTATTGGGCATGGAGTCAAGAACGATGGTTTGATACTGATTCTACTTCTAATTCATGAGCCCGGTTATTTTCACTCTCAATTTTCATAAGAAATATTTGAAATGAATTTTTATGAGAGTAGAAAATTGTTTTGGCCCAAGGCTTCATCTGTCTCTCTAAATGGATTGCATAAGAGCAACAAAACAACACCACAACTATGCACAAAATTGAAATCATACATGCTCCAAATGGAACATGCAGAGCGTGCAAAGCACTTAGGAAAAAAACAACCTACACTACAACAATGTGATGTGCACAAACACTTAGAGGAAAGAGAAACTAAACTAATATGTACAGGGTGATACTTTCCTTTTAGTAGCAGTGCTTAAGATAGATCCCATTCACTAGAATCTGCAACTCTTTTCCCTTCAATGTAGACAATTGGAAATCATTTCTAATTTTACATCTTGTGATCATACATGGGCCACTCTAGATGGCATCAAATTTGGAATGCCTTCCTGGTTTTGCTCAATCTACATCCCATTTCAAAACCAGGTCTCCTTCGTGGAAGGTCATTATTTTTTCCTTCTTGTCAAAGAATTTCTTGATTGAATCCTGATTCTTCTCTATTGCCTAGAGAGCATGCTCTCTAATTTCTTCTAATTATACCAGCTCTAGATACCTGACCTCCATTGGTTCTAATTCAGACATCTCTAGTTGTTTTATAAGCTCCAATGCTGGTAGCTCAAGTGATATAGGCAACACTACTTCTTTCCCATAGACAAGTTTGAATGGAGAGATGCCTGTAGATCTCTTGGGTGTTATTCTATCAGCCCATAAGGCCATTTTGAGCTTTGTGTGCCAGGTCCTCTGATTCTCATCAAGAGTTCTTTTGATGATTTTTAGTAGGTTCTTGTTTGTGGACTCGGCCTGGCCATTACCTTGAGGGTAATAGTTTGATGAAGTGCTAAAATAATTCCCATTCTTAATAGCCCATCCTGTGATCTTGGAACCTATAAATGATAATGCATTGTCTAATATGATGGTGGTTGGCACTCCAAATATGGTCACTATCCCTTCATAAAAATCTTGTAGAATCGACTCATTAGCTTCCTTAAGTGCCACTACCTCGGTCCACTTGGTGAAATAATCATTCTGTCGTCCTTAATCCATTTATGGCCTTGGCTTGAATTTGGATTGATGACTCCAATGAAGTCCAATCCCCATTGCATGAAAGGTTGGTTGACTGAGATTGGGTGCAATGGAAGTGCTGCTAGCCTTTCCTTGCCTTTGAAGAATGCACAATTCTTGCACCTCTTGATCCATGCGTAGCAGTCACTAAACACTCTGGGCCAATAATAACCTGCTTTCATGATTTTGAGTGTTGTCACTCTTGGAGAAAAATGGCCTCCAGCTACTTCAACATGGAATTCATGTAACACTCTCTCAACTGATTTGTCTCAATGCATCTTAGCAGAATGTCATTGATGTCTCTTTTGAACAAGACACCATCAATAAGAACATATGGGATGGCCTATAGCCTGAAATGTCTCCTCTTTGCTTTATTCATCCCATGAGGACACATGCCTATTTGGAGGAAGTGCACCATGTCTTGGGTCCAACAAGGAGTAGGTACATCCTCATTTTATTTTTCCCGACTATCCTATAGGATAAGGACAACTTCTTTTTCATCACTTACTCCTTGTTTCCCTAAGGCTAGTTTTTCACACAACCGTTTCCAATGGAACAACTTAGTGACCTTGATCTCAATGTCATATTCCATGACATGAGTGATCCATCCTACATAATTTTCATTAAGGTCCTTGTTGAGAAGGAATTCTTTAAATCCTGTATCGAAGACCAATAATTGGATTATTTTGTTTGAAACCAAATTCTTAAACTTCTTTTATCCCTCGATTATTGCAAGGCTTGCTTTTCGATGAAGGAGTATCTCACTTCATAGTCTTCTAGAATTTGGTGAAGAAAGCAATCGGCTATTTTGTACCTTCTCTATTTTGTTGAACCAAGATTGCAGAAATTGTGTCACTTCCACCGAAGGCATACAAGTATTAAGTCTTTGGAAAAATCTAGATTCATAAGAGTCGGGGCTTGTGATATGGCTTATTTGATAGCATCAAAGATTGTTTTTCCTTCAGCTGTCCACTTGAATGCTAAGATTTTCTTCAACATCAATGTTATTGGCTTAACAAGAGTAGAAAAGTTTGGTACAAATCTGTGGACAAAATTGATTTTTCCCAAGAAGCTTTGAACGGATTTCTTGTGGCTAGGTAATGGAAATGCTCTTATAGCTTCAACTCTTTCGGGGTCGATTTCCAAACCTTCCTTTGACATAATGTGACCTAGAAGCCTACCCTCATGGGCCAAGAAAATGCATTTTTGGGGTTCAATGATACCCAGATCTTCTACATATTTGGAACACCTTCCGAGGTGGAAAAGGTGGTCTCCTGCAACATTTACGGAGAACATAGTAATGTCGTCTAGGAAGATAATTACTATTTTGTCGATCAACCCTTTGAAAGGTGGCTTTGGTGTTAGACAATTCGAATGAAATTTTTTTGTAGGCATAGGTGCCTGATTTGGTGGTGAAGGTAGTTTTGAACTGATCATCTTCCTTCACCATGATCTGGTCATACCGAGTAGCCATCTAGGAGAGAGAATCTCTCTGAACTAGACACCACTTAAAAGAATTTGTTCCATTGAGGGAAGTGGATAGTGATCTTTGAGGGAGGCTCTATTCAAGTCATGGAAATCAACACACAACCTAATATCCCCATTCTTCTTCCTAACTAGGACTAAATTTGTGAACCAAATTGAGTGTTTGATTGGAAAAATGATACTTGCCTCTATCATCTTGTTCAATTCTTTCTTCATCAGAGGCTCAATATGTGGGTTGACTGGTCTCTACTTCTGCTTGATGGGCTTAGTAGCTAGATATAGCTCAATTGTGTGTTGGGATAGCTTTGGATTGAACCCTCTTAGGTCTTCATAGCTCCAAACAAATATATCTAGAAACTCTTGGCAAAGGTGTATGAATTCATACCTTTCTTGCTATGTGGCCACTTTGCTGATTTGAAGCATTTTACCTTCTCCAACCAAAATTGTCTCTGAATCTTCTCCCTTGATCTGGATATTAGCTTTCTCTTTCCTAAACTGATCATTAGGATTTAAGATATATTGTAATGTCACCCGACCCTTGGGAAGCTTGCTTGAAGGAAGCTACACTACTTGATCTCCATATTGTTGTTTGAGTCTGCTTTGATTTCTAGCCGAGAATTTAGCTTCCTCTTGCAGAAAACTAATGATTTGTTGGTCATTCTAAAAAACATACCAACATGTGTTATTATCTGGCATTGCTGGCCTCACAACCACATGGATATGTGGTTGTTCTTTGTCTCTTTTGATGTTTTCAACCACATCAAACATTGCTCACGATTGCTACAAGCCACATCAACAACTTTGTTCTCCTTCCTAGGTATGGACACAAAGTGAAGGCCTCGAAGTCCTCCATGAGATCCCATACCCTATATTTTTAGTTCTTGAGAAGAGCATTCTTAATAGGTTTAAGTCCTTTGACTTGATTGGTAACCAGTTCACTGTCACCAAATACTTGCAAATTCTTGATTCCTAGCTTCCTTGCCCAAAGAAGACCATGGACCAAAGCCTCATACTCAGTAGTGTTATTTGATTAGGAAAACTAGAATCTTAAAGTTGAATAATATTTCATACCTTTGGGGGACACAATCATAGCTCCCCCTCCAACTCCTTTTCTACTCCTTGAACAATCAAAGAAAACTGCCATACCTCATTGTCATCCTTGTATTCTAGCTCAATTAGGTCAGGAAGAGGATGATTTTCTTCATGTATGCAGTATACACCTAGCTTAGATTCTTCCATCTCCTTATAGGGGTCAAAAGCATGACTTTTTTGGCCCACTCATCGAGAGTCAAGTCTAGGATACATCCCACCTTGGTATTTGTTTCACAAGTGCTTAGGAGGTCTTCTTGATCAAACAATGAGTAGTTGCCATTGATCGGGCTAGGTACATAAGATTCAATGTGATAATTAACAATGGGTTTAGATCTGATTGTGGCCTTTTCCCCATACCTTGTTCTAAAGAGCATATGTGACCAATCAACAGATAGATAGCCTCTAATTTTGGCAGTGAAGTCCCTAGATAAACACAAAGAAAAATGTGGTGGTAGATCTACGATTGATACATTCTGTAAAATAGTCACATTGGGATAGGCATGCAAAGTGAGGCTCAGATGCTTGATGATCCCAATAGTTTTAACTGTTGTCCAATCTAATTGCACCACCCCTCTAGAGATGACTTCATATTGGAGACCTAGCTGATCAACTATTTTCTTGGGCATTACAGAGCTATTTGCCCTAGAGTCAATCATACAATTGTGCACCAATTTGTCTCTAATAATCAATGAGACATAAAATGGAGGAGGTATCGAGTTCTTACCTTTTTTTTTCTCCTTGATTCCTCCCTGGAGTTGAAGCTGCATTGGCAAGCACTCTCTCTGGCCGGCTAGGGGTTGGTTTGAACTTGACCAATTCTACATGGTAGTTTGCAATGTGATCCTCTCGCCCTGGAATGGTAAATGACTCCCATAGTGAAATGTTCACACTTGTCTTCTTCATTTTCTCAATAATATTTAATGAGATATCCTTTTGCTGCCAATTCCCGGACACATTTCTTTCTTGCACATGGGTCATTACAACCGATACTTGACTGGATTTGGAAGGTGGCTTGGATTGATTCTACATGTTGGGAGTTGTATTTGGAACACACGAAGCTTATGGAATGATGGAAGGTTGAGAGTCACATGAGTTCGGTGGTTGGACCTCTCAATATTTCTCCTTTTGGACCGTGTATTGACAACCACACTTTGAGAAGGGAAATGATTCATTCCACAAAGGTCTTTAGCCTACTAATTTATTAGCATAGTTTCATTTAGGGGTCCACCTTGTTGAGGTCCTTCTTGCTGATCTCTTTCTAGGCTAGGCTCTGTAAAACCCTCTTTGGTTTGCACCATTAGGGCCGATTAAGTGCACCATTAAAGAAAATTGATTGGTTTTGTGGCTAATTGCATGGGAAACACCAATCATATTTTGTGCCATATTGCTCTATCTTTGGAACCAATGCTCTTGATGTTAAAGCTATATTTGGATCATATTACCTAAAAGGTCTAGTAGGTTGAGGTTTTCCTTGGTTTTGGCTCTGGTTTTCTGACTGAGATGGTGGCCTATTTTGATGATACTTTGGGGTCTAACTTGATACTAAGCTTTGAGGCCGATACTACCTAGTATTATGAGCTTGCTCCATTTTAATGGTTACTATTTCATTCCCTGTGTTCTAAAGTTGTTTCATGACTTCTGGAGTTATTTAGAGGTGTCGGATGATGAGGTGGAGGCTTCATCTCGAGCTTTAACTCCTGGGGAGTAGGTACGAGGGCTAATGTGGGCATTTGGCTGGTGTTTGGGTTTCCTATTTCAGGGTATATGGGCATGGATGGATTAAGAACAAGATTTATAGCACTGAATCAAATGATTCTCAGCCCTTATGGAAAGGTTATAGGCTGCGAGTAAGGTTGTGCCCCCATTGATGAATCATCAAAGAAATATTAGAATTTAAAGCTCTAAGAAAGTATAGGAAAGCACCTTCATTAGTGGGTGTTACTGCTATTGGAATCTTATCCTAGGTCCATTGAAATCTGAGGTTGAAGTCTATCAGTTGCTCATTCGGGGATCTCTTTATTGTTGTCAACTACTCCAACAAAGATAAGGTATCATCCTTCTCTCTAAACTGGTCATGAAGAGTTGTGCATAGTTGGTTCCAATTTTGAATAGATCCTGATCCAAGACTTCTAAACCATTGTGAAGCTTTACCTCTTATTGAGGATGCTAGCAACTTGACTACAATATGCATCTCATGAATCTCATGGATTGTACATACATTCACAATATCTTAGACATGATCATCGGGAGAATTCTGGTTTTCCCAGTGAAATATGGGATGCGTTTTAATGTTGTTATCGAGACTATGTTTTGTGCATTCGAAGTGAGTGGGCTGCTATTGGTGAAATTGACATAAGGATTTGGATGAGCCATCCTGATCGGCCTGAGAACCCCTCTTGATTGAGAGAACCTGCTGGGAGGAGGTGTCGATAAGGCTCTATTTGGTGGAGATAGAGACCTATGGGATCTTCTTCTTCCCCTCCCTCTATCTGGGGATATGTCTAGATAGATAAATAATCCCTCTTATCTGGTTCTTGACCGTGTTTGTATTCTTCTCATGAACTTGCTTGGACTGCTGAAACTAGTGGATTTGTCTCTTTCGGAGTCGCGCGGATGTATAATTTTAAGACTTCTTAAAGGTCATAATCACATTAAGTATGCATCAACCTTATTGTAATGAGATGGATACTTCTCACTCCCACCGGGTATGCTAAAACTATTAGTGTGAAATCACGGCACCCCCAAATGAGTTATCAAATCTACTTTTCTAAGGCAGAGTCATCTGTGTGATCCGCATAAAATTGAACTTTCTCCAAGGTGTGGGACCTTGCAAAATGGGAAATCCCTCCATATTAAAGGATGGTTCCTTATTCCTTTGTTTAGGTGCATACGTGAGGATTTTCAGAGGATCTATATCTATATATAATCTAAAACTTACCAAGGAGATAGGGGTAAAAGAAGTATAAGAAATAAGAAATGATTAAACTATCGTGTGATGCACTAAAGGAATGATGAAAATTTGTTTTTCTAATAGGAAAAAACCAACAAAATTCATGCAATAAACAAGCACGAGATAGCCGATCTACAATGGAAGACCATATAAATGCAAAAGAGACAAGAAAGGATCTAAAATCAATCACAGACATGTTTTATTTCTCTGTAGATTGATACGATTCATTACAAAGTAGCTAAAAAGAAACGTATTGTAATTTTAATGGAAGGCTTGAACCCCACAAATCTCGTTGCTAGAAGGAGAAGGGATCCTGCAAAACAAAGAAAGTTCAACCCTTTAAAATGAATCCCACCCCATATTTATAGATTCGATCGAGAGAGAAGAAAGAGAGAGGGGAAGCGGGAAAAGTAGGTTGAAGATCAACTACTTTTGTTAATGCCTCCGATAAAATCTTCCTCTAGATCCATCTTTACTACATCAATCCCCGGTTCGGCACCTTGAAAGAAGAGGAAATGACGGAACAAATAAAATTTGATCTAGTTATTGAGGCAAGAAGATCCTGCATTGAAATTCTGAAGATGTTTCCTCCATTTTATTTTACCTAACCTCCTCAAAATTAAATTTTTAGACCTCCATGGCATGGGCGAGGATGAGATCTTTCCAATGGTGTCAGATTTGCAATATTTTGAGCCCTGAGTTGAAAGATATGCCCCTTCAAAGTTTGTATCGAGTCCATACAAATGGGTGGGAAAAAACTTGAAAAATGGGTCCCCTTTTTTATATGGGACACATGGCAGTTAGATTAGAAAAAATCGGGCTCACGAGTCTGTAATTTATCTTTTTCCTTTTTCACAAAACTCGAAAAACCCCATGCCCGAAGCTCCGCCTGGACACATGGTACCCTTTGGTTGGTTGGGAGATGTGCTTCCATCTTTACCCTTGTGCTTTTGGCAAAAGGAAAATTTTCACCTTTTCCTCTAACTCCCCACTTTGGCTTTGACTTGGGCTCAAACGCTAACTTTTTCCCTTGGGTAGAGTTATGGGCTATTTTGAAACTTCTACACCTTTTTGGGGGATCAAGGGAAAAAAACCAACTTTTCCCCGACGACCCACTTTGACTCGGGACACATGGTAGTCGGCACTCATTTGGGAACCTTTTCTCTATTCAACCCTTGAATCAGTGCCATTAAGACACTTGGCAGCCTCCGCCGGCTTGGCCCATGCATTGACTATTCAACCGACTCTACCCCTTTTGGAATAACATGTGGAGGCACCGTGCTTACTTGAAAACCCGGCCCAAAGTTTTCCTTTGGAGGAGCGTTGAGTTAAAACTTTTCAACTTCCACCGATCCGTGGACTTTTTCAAAGTGGTCCTTCTCACTTTTTAGACTTTAGGCTACATGGCGAGCTCATGCTCATTTGGGCCTCCACTTTGGGACTAACTCTTGGAGATGCACCATTGACACTTGGCAGTCTCCGCTTACACTTTTATACTTAGCCAATTTTTAAGCCCGCATTATCTTCCTTTTGACTATGTCTGACCATTTGCTATGTGGAGGGTTGGCGCAAGTTTGAGTTTCCACCCTGGGCTTCCTTTCTGGAATTATGCCGAGCCGACACTTGGCACACTCTCCCTCAGTTGAATAATTTTCAACGGCCCTACAAATTTTGGGTTTCTAGACATGTGGAAGCCTGGCACTCATTTAGGCTTCCCCTTCTTGATTAACCTTTGGAGAAGTGTCATTAGGACAAGTGGCTCCTTTCGCTGCCTCCTCCATACTTAGTCAATTTTGGACCCTTTTCGAATATTATCGATCCAGAGGACTTTGGATCTTTTCCATTTCTTCTCCTTTTTGTTCTTGGTTCCTTTCGGCATTGCCCCTTCTATTCGACCTTGTTATTCTACGGTTAAGTCAGCCTCTAACTTGAAAAATGAGTTTAAGACATGGAATGACTCAACAGAATCATTTCTTTTGCACAGTGGTCCTTCGGATCTTTCTCGGCCTCCGCCACTCCAATGTTGAGTCCCTTTATGACCAATTTTTAGGATTTGAATGATTTTTCTCAAGTTCCATTTATGTGGGTTTGTGGCCGATCCAATATTTGGCCTGTAAGGGCAGAATAGGGATAACAAATACTTAAAGCATTTTTTCATTTTTGTTTGAGTGCAACAATATTGATGAGAACGAATTCCATTGATCCTCGTGGTTCTCTCTCATATGGTATCGTAGTAGTATTATTTTGGTAAATGTGTTACTCATAATGGTTGGTTTCTAATTACTTTCAAATTTGTGATTTATTGGCTATTTACAAAAATTTTATTAATCCTTATTGTTTTAGGCATTTCGGAACTAATATAGGCTAATCACATTTTTTTGGAGTTTGCCTTGGTGTTTTTGTAGATAGGTGTTTTATAGCTAAAATTGGCTATCTATAGCTAACTTTGGAAGAAAACCATATTTTGGAGGTATTTATTTTTTTTATAGTTTTTGTAGTTCTTTGTTGAATTTTTGCCTAAGTTTCTTGGACTCATATTCCTTACTTCCTCTCTACACTCACCCAAAGACCCTTCTCTCATATCGAGCTCCTCAAGCTCCTTATTGCAAGTTCAACCAAGCCACCTCGGGCTTGGACCCTCCTCTCTCATGCATAGTACTATACCAAGCTCTCTAACTTGAACCATACCCGAGCTCACTCGGCTTCTTCTACTTGATCCTTACCTAACTCAATAGTCAACATTGAACTTCATCCATCCAAGCTCCCACCATCTTGACTCGAGAAACTTTCTCCCCTCCTAAGCTATGTATTCACCTTGCTCACCCACTTCACACTCAATTTTATTACTTTTCAAACTCTCTAACTCGCCAACACTCTATTTTTGAACCATTGTATTTTACTTTACTCACCCCACCAAGTTCTTCTTGTTAGGAAATAAGGGATAAAATATGCGAGAACAATCCCTCACAGAATCGCAACAATAGAAACTAATATGTAGAAAATATTACAGATCTCAAATAAAAGTGTAAAATAAAAATAACACAACACAAAGAGATAGTATTTAATGTGGTTCACCCAATTTGGGCTACGTCCACCAAGAATCACTTGCTTAGATTTTATTACAAGCCACCGATCTCTTAATACAATAACCAGATCTGTTTGGAGCTATGCTCAACAAAATCTATAGAATTCATACCCAAATTTAGACACAGCCTATAATTTTACATGATCCCTACCATATGCACGTAACCAAATAAGTAGACAAATGATTTATTAGTTTTACAAAACCATGGGTATGAAAACCATGGGCCAAAACCATCCCATAAACCTAAGGGTCAAAAATCCTCCCCATATGAGAAAAGCACGTTTCTCAAGTATATTGGGCACAATTTTTGAGGAAATTTTATTTTTCTTTGGGGCTGCCACCCCCATACCCCGCTCAGGGCATGACCTAGCCCTAAAACTCATTGCGACAACTATGGAAACTATATAATACTCTTAGTGTACAGTCTTCAACACTTTCACACAAGAAAACAAGCTCCACAACCTAACACTTCTCCATGTCCTTCCCATTTTCTAAGTTTGACTCGACCTTATGTAATTTAGTCCCCGACTTGGTGTTTAATCTTTCATGCATTTCTCCAGCTCATTGTGTGTTCCTAAACCATAATACAAGCTCATACGAACAACCTACGTGCCTCCAACTTGAGCCCTAGCTCGACTCAATACTAGTCTCCCCACTTTTACAACCTTGTGCTTGTGCTCAAGCTCGTTCTTAGGGATTGGCCATGTTTCATCTTGGAAACTCTATTTGGCCCTATTTTTCATTTTTTTGTACACCCATATCAGGCTCCTCATCTCCTTTGATTGGTCTACCTATAAACCTTAACTCTTTTTCTACTTTTCCTTGCAATGCTCAACCTCCCCACTTCGCAAACCACCTCTCCCAACTCTTACAATTTTACATAAGTTTTATAACACTTCAAACTACCTTCAGACCCCACATCTTGCCACTTGGCATTTGAGTTGATCATTTTGATATTTAAAATTTAATTTTCTCTCCTTAAATTAAAACTAGTTTTAATACTATCAACCTTGTTTTATTATTTAAAACATAGTTTTTATTTCATTTATAAACTACCGTAGTTTTATGTTATTAATAGGGTAAATTTTATTAAATTAAGTGAGGTCAACATATTATGTGTAAATGTAATTTCATACGTCTTTATTTTTTAATAATTTACATTAATTAAAACTAATCAGAATACTATTAAATTTAGCATTATTCGACATATTTTTAACGTGCATCTTGTGGAGGTATTACTCATTTTAAAGGTCTTTTTCTAGAATTGACGCTTTTGGGAATAATTTTTTATTGTTTTGATCTCTTATCCTTGATTGTAGTTAGTGAGTGTGTCTGCAAAACCTTGCTACAAGGGAGCTCCAAAGCAACATGAGATGCATTTTCTTACACATTAATTTTTTTCCCTTCGGATTGTTTTCACCTTATTTTGTGCTTATTAAAGTTACGTTTCATCACGAACACTTGATACTCACATTTTAAGGTGAGTGGCCAAAAATTTCACATCGCACAAACACATGTGATTGTAATAAATGTAGTAAACTATAAAGTTCCACAAACAGTAGTAAGACTATTATTCCCGAGAAGGTTCTTCTGTCATGGATTTCAACTTTCATCAATTCTTTGTTCACTTAGGTTTAGATAACTACTTATCTTGGAAGAATGAAATATTACACCATTGCATCATGAATGACTTGTTACCCAAACTCCTTGGAATTACTCTTGAACCCAGTGATCCCATATAAAATAAATATTGGCTGAAAAAAATGACATAACATATGGACTTATTTGTCTAACTGTATCTAAATACCTTCAACATAATCTTGAGTACAATGAGTTCCCTCACACTTCCTATACCTTCATATGTCAGCTACATGGAGATGTTGATTCTCCGTCTAAAAGTGATGGATCCTTAGTGACATCTCATGTATGGATGATAATGAATTTACTGATACATTTAATTATGATATGGTGGCACCCACACATGTTGCTTCATCAAAATTTAGTGTTTTTCCATTTAGAGATCCCATGAATTATCCTCCACATGACTTAACAATTGAGTGCTTGCCTACTATACACGCCGCATCTAATCTCTCGAGTTTCTCCTTCAAGAGAATCTAAAGATTATTTTATTCCAAAGCATAAATATCATTCCATCACCTGTTACTTCACTAGAATTCAATGTTTCTTCATCACATGATTCCTATAATCCTCCACAAAAAGATATTGATTTCTTTAACTCAAATTTAGGTGAACCACTTGAGGATAGGGATATCACATTGCATCATCTTCCTCATTATCCTACTAACATTCCCAAGATCCAAGTTTCTCCACCACAAACTTCTAGAGATTGTCAGTAGCAATAAGATCATCCACCTCTTTAGGATCCAATTCCTCTAGAGCTCCACGTACCTGATAATGTTAAACCTTGGTCATTGGTGTTGTCATTGATGTTAAGTTACATTGATATAAAATGAGTGAGTGGTGAAGTGAGGCTCTATAAGGGACATGAAGGTTGATTGGTAGTGCCTTCTAATGATGGTTGAAGCTCACAAAGAGGTTTCAAAGTTGATTTAGGATGCTACAAGATTGGTTTGTGAGGTAGGAGTCCAGTGGAATCATGGACATGGTTGGTATTCTTGGATCAGATGTTTTTTAGATCAGAAATGATAATTTCATCATGGGAAAGAACTCTTAGAGTGAGTTTCCAGTCAGACTATGGAAGTCTCAGTTGAAACTGACACATTCTAATAAAGGGATGAGCCTATGGATGTTATCTATAGGTCATGAAAATACCATGTAATAAAGGGATGAGCTTGTGGATGTTATCTAGGGCATGTATGAGAAACCAAAAATGTTTTTTTTAGCTCCTGGAAGTAAAACTTGAAAGTGCACCAAAACTATCTTTGAGAACTATCATTGTAGATCAAGATAAATTAGATAGGTATGAGATGTAAAAATAAATTCATGGATAACCAACCTATGTATTGTGTATAGGGGTTTTGTTTAATTCTTCATTCCAAAGTTCATCAAGTTTTTAAGAGGTATGTAAAAGTTACGCAATATTTTCTAAAACCGGTTTATTAAGGAAGACAATTGAGCACCCTATCTTCTTAGCATCCAAGAAAAAATATGGATCATTCTTTAGATAAATAATATAATTAATTTTTAGAAAATTCCAATCTTGGAATGTTACAATTTTTTTGAGGGAATTTGGACAAGTAACAAAGAAGTTATGATCATTTTTCTAGCCATGTTTTCTCTCTCCCAAGCACCTTCTTGAGTCAGTGATAACAAAAGTTGTTTGTTTAACTTCAAATCACATTGTTGAAAAAATATAAATATTTTCATGTTTCATTAATGACTCCTTCATGTTCCTTGTGTTTTCAATGATCTTCAATCTGGTTAGGTTCAGTACAAGTCATCACAATGTGTACAAGTTAAGTGGCTACAATTAGGATATATGAAGGTACTATTTTGAAGTTGTTATTTGGAATAAATGTTTAGATTGAAAAGGAAATGGTCTTATTATACAAGTCCAAAGTGATTGGTCAAGGCTCAAGATGACCCCATTATAGTAGAAGGATGTCATATTTCTCCTTTTCCCTTAAACTACCTTGTAGACTCAAGTCATGAAGTATGAGGCTTAGAGTGAAAATGTGGTTTCTACCTCATTGTGCATATTCTCAGGGTGTGAAAGAGAGTATTATGGTATTCCTCTCATGTTTCTTTTTCTCAAATCTATTGTAGTAGGGTTAAGACCTTGAAGAATCCTGTAAAGGTAAATGGTGTTTCTAGTGAGAACTAAGCGTGAATGTGTAAAGACAAAATTTTCATTCAAAGTTACAAATTTGATCTCAATGGTGATGGAATATATTCTAATGAAATTTTTAGAGCTCTAAATGAATTATTCAAGCCCTAGAATACATCACTTCAGACATAAAATAATCCTCTTTTTGTCTAGATGACACTATCATGGTTTGTGCTACACTATATACCACAAAATCATGTTCTTTGAGAGAAATTTTGACCATTGTAAGGTGAATTTGAAATTAAAAAATCTTCTCCATATCCTCAAAGGCCTCTAGGAAAGAAGAATTGTTGAAAACCATTTGGAAATTGATAAGAACATCATATTTGAGCCCTCTTAGGATAGCTTAGGTATTGAAACCCTCTAGTTACCCAAGAAAATTCTTGAAACACTCTACAAATATATCTGTCTTGCCATCTTCATGAGGATTCTTCAAGTTTTAATACAATCCATCAAATTCTTGAAGATATTTTTGTTAAAATCCTCTTGAGGAAATGTTTTTTCTCTTTCCACTGTGTTAGCAATAAAATTTGATGTCTTTCTTCGTTGTTGAAGGTCTGAGACTCCATGAAAACCTACATAGTTCTAAGGAATGGCCCAATGAACCAAGTTGTGGTCTTGAAAGTGTTTAATGGTATGAAAATTCATGACAGTCATCTCATGACAAGGTCTCATCCTTCTCTACAATCCAAGGTAAGTGGTGTTTATGAATTAACTATATACTTGAAGGCATAACACCTTGTGCAATGCTTAAATGTGATAAAAGGTGAAGAAATATACCTTGAGAATGTTTTGAACATGTTTAAAAATATTAAAAGATTCTAGTAGAACTCAGAAGCTTAGCTAGAATGACTGATATCACAACTAGGCGGTCAAGAAATATTCAAAGAAAACATTGTATCTAAACTCATTTGACTATAGTCGTGCACTCTAATAAATGGTTGAAACACTTAAGTATCCCTTGTTTCTTCAAGATTTTGGTCAAAACAAATCAACTCTTCTCAAGTCCTCAAGGATAGTTTTATGTTCAAGTGAATTTGAAAGGTTCATGATAAGGGTAAAGGGGATACGAGAAGTCATGCAACATCTTAAACTTCTTGTAATGTTCCAAACTCTTAATTATTCCCTATAATTTATCTTGCATTCACCAAAGAATCTGAATAGTCAAGTGTTTGATAGTTACATTGCACTTTCTAGGAAAGGAGAAAGCTCTATAAGTACATCGGTTGGTCAATCAGTTGAAAGGATTGAATTTATTATCACTTGAAGATTTGGAAAGTGTAGGGTCATGTAAGCTAATGCAATTTTATTATCCTCCATTGTATGTATTAATAAATAATAAGAGTGAAGAGTCATATAGGAAGTCAAAAAGTCATTTTTTTAAAGAAGTCTTGGGCATGTGTTAGGAGTGTAAATTGGAATAGATGATGGAGAATAAATTAAGGAGTTTGTTTATGGATAATAAGAAATGAAATTAGGAAATCAAATGTCAGAATAGTAGATATCATTAGCATGAGATAAAAAGTAGCGGAAAGAATGTAAAATAGTCTTGAAGATATGAGTTGAAACATGTAAGAAAAGGTGCGAATGAAGAAACATGGTATACTTAGTTGACTAAGACAAAGACTTGAATATCAGTGATTTTTTAATGTATGAAGAATATATAAGAACAAGAATGAATAAAAATCACTATGAATGTGAATGAACTTAGAGACATGGAAACTTAGGAGTTAGGCCTTCTTGTTGAATTCAGTAAAAGCAAAAGAGAAATTTCAACAAGTAATCGAGATAAGAATATTGTTAAAGCAATGGAGAGATGCCAATAGGGACAAGCTTGAATTTGAGTCAATTATGTTCATAAAAAGGATATTAGTATGAGACTAGTATTGCAAATTAGATAGGTATACAACCGTTTTGAAAGAATGGAAAGTGAAAAGGAATTGTGAATGAAAGCGAGAAGAATGAGATAAGAAGAAAAGTGAGTAAATCTAGTTGTCACTATCAATTGTATGAGATAACAATTTTAGTGTAACAAAATCTTAATCAAGTATAAGTTTTAGCTTAGCAGGTGGGGAGTTGAAGCTTCCCTATGAGTTTAAGCTCACTAAAGTTCAGTTATTTCTGAACCAAACTTGGGAGTTGAAGCTTATCAAAGACTAGCTGCTGCTTAGTCAAATTTTAAAGTTACAGCTCCGGGTTGAAGTTGATGCTCAACCATGAAATCAATGGAATAGATATAGGAAAATTTGGTCCTCAACATAGTTATTGGTTTCAGTGGGTTTTTCCTAGTTTGGGTTTCCCACATTAACTCTATCTGTGTGTGTTATGTCTCTTTTTATCTGTTTTTGAATGATAGTATGGTATTGATGATGAAAATTGAATGAACTAATTAATGGGGTAAAAATTGAACAGACACTGGTTCACCCCTCTCTCAGTGTCATAATTTCCAATAGATAATGCATCCAGGTTTATGGACTCTCACCTTGTAGAGCTTGACATTATTGTATTCACATCTATTGATATATTATATCTATTTGATGTGTAATACCCTTGTCAGACATTTGATGTTTTCCTTCCTCTACCACTAATTGTAGACATGCAGTCCATCGATTCCTTGTGAGTTCATCATAAATCATATTATGGGGAGATGCATAGATCTATTTTCCACCTCTTCTTCTTCTTCTATAAATATTACAGTTTGTAGATGGGTACCTCATCAAGCCTTTCATTTCTATAACCCATATGACACATCTTTCTTAGTTGTCAAGGGAATTATCTTTCTCTTTTTGGATTGTTATGCATCTACCTAAGCTTTGATGAAAGGGGTATTTGTGTGATGTATTTTTTTCCTTTTATTTAGTTATTGGGAATTTTCCACCTCACACATGGTGAGTCATCTCACCTAGGTGAGTCATACATCTATTAAGGAGTTATATGACATATAATAGATTCCATCAAAGAATCGTAATACTTCTCATACGCATCATTTTCATATGTGAGTTACATGGTATTATAACATTGTAACCCCTCACTCCAACACATCATGAGATTATTACATGTCCAGGCATGGGAGTTACACAACACTCCCCATATGTACTTTCTCTTTTGATATATGAGAATAAGTAGACATATTCATTTTGCACAAACAACTAGCTTATGGTTAATTGTCTTGTTAATTACTTGGATCATTATTTTGTTTCCATTGGAGTGTAACAACCTTGATGTAAATGGATTTTGTTGATCCTCATGGTTCACTCTCACACCCTCAACCAATTACTTGTTATGTTATTAATGGGGTCACTTCCATTATGATGTTACTTGTAATAGTACAAGGATTATTATGTATTGGGACTTATATATTACAACAAACCAAGCTAGCTAATCATTTTTGGATTAAATTCCATTGAGTGTTTTATCGACTATTGAGGGTATTAACAAATTGATAGAACTTTGCCCAAAGCTTCCATGGTTACCATCCAACTCAACCTTCATAATTTGACAAGCTTATTTGTTTAAGATATCCCACAACATGTTTCTTCCTACCTTACGAGAATGATTTTTACTTGATCTTGATTTAGAGCTTATGTAGTTTATGATTATTGGTGGTTTATGGATTATGGTGTTTGTATTCTTGGTTAATTTCACTTCTCCTAACTTATATATCTAATTGAATTAGAATTCAAGTAACTTTTTTGTGATAATAGCCTCTTGAAACCCTTTAATGAGCTATAACTAGACATCTTAATTTTAACTCGACAAAAAGTGATATATTAAAGACTTAAATCTTTCACAAGTATATACCATGAAAAATAAATATACTAGAAATATATGTGTATATTTTTAGTGATATATATTTTTTTGTTTTACTTTCATATATGCTATAAGATTTGGAATTTACTTATTTCTCGTATTGTAGTTTATTTCATTAAATTCCCCATCTAATTAATAAAAAATAAAAAATTAATTATAATTTTTGTGAGTGCCTTCAATTTCTTAAGAAAAAAATAAAATTGGATTCTATTAGATTAATCCATTAATTGATATAATTATGACATAAAGGCACTACATATTCACAATCCAAAACATTACCTATCATGTTCAAAATGGACCCAATATAGTAACCCATATAAAGTATTAAAGAATAAAGGTTTTTAATAATATATTTTTGTCCAAATTTCTCATTCGTAATGAAGTTAATGCACTAGCTACTAAAGAAACTAGCAACTCAGAAATGATGGAGGGTTTATGTTACCTCGGATGTGATATGGGCACTAGATGGTTGATTCTTGCTGCAACTTGATATACCTAAAAAACTGGAACAAAGATGGATTAGATAGATATATGTGGGGGTTTCGACAATATGGTTCCAAGAAGTGATTAGCTTCCTTTCATGGATGTCAACCCTTGTTTGTTTAGAAAGAGTGATGTAAAGGATGAAATTGTAGAAACATCAAACATGAATATCACTGAATCTGGAAAGATGACATAAATTGATCTAAAGGATAATTAGATGAAAATAACTGTAAATTGATTATTACTTGGTCTAGGCCACCAACGACTAAAACTATATAGAGGTAGGTCTATGATGACTGGGAAAGTGGATCTAGACTATAAGATGAATATGTAGACTTGAAGGGTCTGAATGCCAACTGGAGAATGATAGAATCTGTGTATGATGCGAGTAGTCGAAGGGAGGGAAAAGGGGAGAAAAACTCCAGGAAATGGTTGAAAATAGAAGTAGAAGAGATATGTTTGACAAACTGGACTTGGGTCGATGACAATTTGATTGGGTCGTCATGTACGAATGTAATAGAATTGGATAAAGCCAAGGATAAATGGATGAGAAAGATAACCTACAAGTAAAAAGGCTAAATGGAAAGGTTTACGATGGAGCTCTAAGTGTTGTTTTGATGGTCTGAACCTGCAAGAGATTAGATATGATAAATACCCAGATAATATGATAAAAGTTGAATAAAGAAACATGATGATAACGATAAACCTCATGACATATGATCATGAGTGATGCAAGCACACCTCGAAAAGATGTCCCGATGATCTGTGGATGTTTCAGGGATGTTCCAACGTGGGGAAGGATGCTCAGCTTACAAGAAATCTTGAAGTTTCATGCATCTAATGATGAATAGAAAGAAAACAACTAGTTTTATAGGGTCGATAAATGATAAGGATGGGTCATCGTGATTGTAGGGAAGGTTTCCCCAATGGGTGGCTTTTACATTTTTGATGGGATTTTTAGCTTCTTAAAGAATAGAAGGATGATTTAAAGCACTTAGGCAGGAAAGAGATGAGATAAGGGTAGTTAGGGCATAAAAATAGATAAAATCTAGAAAATCAAAGGGGATGTGTGTGTAGGATAAAAGAAATAGAAATAGAAGGTTGGTTAGGGAAATGGATGAGGATTAATTAATTAATATGAATTAATTAATTAATAGGCATAAAGATTAATGTGGATGGGATAATTGGGCATGTAAGATATTAAATGATTAATTAATTAATGTCACTTAATTAATTAATGAGGATTGGGAGGGAATTTAATTAAAGGAAAGGGGATGATTAAATAAATATGCACACATGAGCAATGAGGGTATAGATACCGAATTTAGGTGTCTACATTTTGCCCCTTTTTTGAGTGGTTTGGGATAAAAATTCATGAGACAAAATTGATGAAATTTTTTGAGGATAAAAATAAATCATGATGAGATCCCCCTCAAATGGGGGATCAATGATGTCAATGGAAATTGATGACTTGTTTAAAAAGGTAGATGAAAAAGGGCAGGTGGGTGAAGAAAAGATGGGTGAAAGCATAATTAAGGCAAGATGCCCTAGGAAAAAGGATCGCAATAATGATGAAAACTATGGTGGTGACTCCAATATCACATCGATAGGGGAAAACTAAAGTCTCAACGGAGATTAACAACAATGTTCTATGGAATAGTGAGTGGATAAAGATCACTATAGTATGGATGCATGCCAAGATGACCAACAAGTCATAGGAAAGTCATCAATGTATGTAAAACTATATGCAAAATCCTTCTTACATGAGGAATCAAGTGAAAAGTTATGCATCCACAAGGGTTGAGGATGAGTGATATGGTGCCCAATGGGGCACGAAAAAAGGATGATAAGGAAAAATAAAAAATAGAGTGATGAAGTAATATTCTTGAAAGGGGAGAGCATTGCGTGAAAGAAAGGAAAAAAAAGTCAAATAGACCCTAGGTGGGGAAAAATATGGCTGCAAAGGAAAAAAGGAAAAAGTATGCCCTGAGAGGGGAAAAGAATGACCATAAAGGTGGAATTTGATGAAATATAATAGTTCCCCAAGGATGGACATGAATATGGACACAAATGAATGTAATGCCCAAATGGGAAGATGAGTATGGCCTCAAAGGAGGACTTCGTGTGCGAATTAGATAGGATTATAAAATAAAATTCCCAAAAGAGGAGTGATTATGGCCATGGGTGTGGACTTATGGAATAAATATGATTAACATGCCTGAAGGAAAAGGAGATGGCCAAAAATGTGGACTTAAAGAGTTACATATGCCTAAAGGAGGAATAGTCAAAAATGTTGTATGAAAAATGCTCAAAGGAAAATAAAGATGACCAAAAGTGTAGACTTAATGGTCAAAAATAAATGATTCCCTAGAAAGGGATGCAAGGAAAAGGGGAAAAATCTCAAAAAATGTTACTACTAAGGCCAGTTGATGGAAAATGAGGCCAATCGCGATGACGTAAAGGGGTCGACAATGACAAGGTGTCAGTGGGTTATATAAGCCTAGGAGTCGATCGACAATGATTATTTTCACATGCAAAGTTGATGAGAAAAAGAATAACGATTAAAGAGAAAGCGGGAAATGGAGGTCGTGAGGTGTGAGGAAACACTAGAGGGTGCGATGGATGGTGAGTAACAAAACTCATGTTGGTTTTGATTTAGTTCAATGTTTTATTTATTTATTTTCCTTTTTTTTGTAAGAAATGGATAATGCAAGGGGCAGTTGGTAGTGACCCAACCTTAAGGCACGTCAATTTACTCGAAAATGTGTCAACTTGACCTAGGTCAACATTGACTAGGGTTAGATTGGATACATTAGGGTTTATATTGAAATTTGGATGGATTTTTAGATCATATGTCTAATGTATGCATGCTTTTCATGTGATTACTGAGTGCTAGAGAGACCTTATATTTGAGAGATCGTATATTTGATAGATCAGTTCAAACTCTATATGAGAAGATAAGAGGGGATGTGACAGATGCCAAGTGGGATCATTTGTCTATAGTTGGACTAGGAGGATTTAGAAATTATCAGAGGATCCCATGGGATGTGGGGCTTATGATTTCTTTGGTTGAGAGGTGACATAGGCAGACATGTACATTTTGGTTCAGGATAGGGGAGATGAATATTGCCCTGGAGGATGTGTATTAGATTTTCAAGTTACCAATATAGGGAAAAGATAGTTCCCATTACTAGTGATGACATATTAGTAGTTTTGACATGGATATTCAAAGATGATGTGCTCTAGATCAGGTTTTCTTTAGGGGCCTTTACATATGAGATGAGATACGAGGTTGGGGTGGCACGTAGCCGGTTGATTTGTATGGTGATGATGGTAGTGTCCTGCTATGCTTTGTGAGACTCAGGAGGAGCTCGGTTTCCATGGGTGCTAGCCGGTGTAGTGGCCGATATTGTGGAGCACCAGATAGTCTTTTCATTTGGGACTACCTTGTTAGCTCAGGTTTACCATGAGCTATCTAGATATAGGGTGGGTAGGAGGTTAGGGTTGGATGTAGGCTTCTTGCTACACTACTCTTGGGCTAATGAGTATAATGTTGTGATAAGGCCACCTGAAATTTGATGGGTCGTAGGAGACCATATTCAGTTATAGGTGGTATTTTTGAGATGGATGACCGATCAAGCCTTCAGATACAAGGGTGAGAGAGGGGTGGATTGGTACATGGATCAGCTTATAGAGTTGGATGTTGATCAGATTAGGTGGTAACCATATCAATATTTCACTTTCTAGACTTGTATAGATGTAGAGATAGTGGGGATGAGGAGGATGAGATGGGTGCAGGGGAGACAACTAGAGATGATAGAGGCCATTCAATTTGAATGGGTGAGATGAAAGTTTAGAGTCATTAAGTCAGTGCCTCATGATCCAATTTTGTACATGAGGGAGGAGCTGGATAGAGAGCTATCGATTCCTACTATGATAGACCCATTGGAGGAGGAGGATACATCATGGGATGATGATGACAATGTTGGAGTAGGAGAAAGATATTATGATTGGCATATGATAGCATGGAAAGCCTGAGGTGGCTGAGGAGAAAGGAGAGGAGGAGATAGAGGAGATGGAGGTTGAGGTTGAGGAAACTCCAGGAGGCGGTGGAGACAGAGGAGGACAAGATACAAAGGTGTCATGCTTGCATGCCAAGATAGATGAGATGAGATTAGAGAGATATTAAATCTTCCAAATAGAGTGAGATGCGGTTACTCGGGGACGAGACTGAATTCTTTAGGAGACAGACCACTACCGCAGGCAGAGGGAGGCCTACAGGGCCCATTTTGGAGATTTGACTACTATTGTAGTGACAAAATTGACTAGTGGTGTTCATGCAACACCATAGGGATCAAGACAGATGACACCCCTTGGCATGATTGGGATGGATAGGTACTTAGTGTTAACCGCCAAGGCCAAATATTATGAGGAAATTTTGATCCATAAGATACCTCAGGACACCGAGATACTAGGAACATCTCTAGAGGTAAGTGGTAGGTGGATATGGGCCGTCAAGGAGTAAAGTTAGTGTATCTCTACCGTGGTGAGATGAGGGAGGCCAAGAGGGTTGTTATGGCATATAGGGTTCAGGTGCTATACCTTCCCTAGAGGGAGAGGACTTGAGAGCCTCAGACATTCATTTTACTAATTTTAATTACATTTCAGCTTTGAGGATCCCCTAGAGGGCCATAATGTATTGATATAATGTTTGATATATGATATATGGTTTTGTCATGGATTATCATGTGTTCATTATGTGATGTGATGAATTTTAATTTTGATGTGGTGATGATTTTAGATTATATGTCATGACGATAGCTTTTAGATTAGATGTGATGGTGATTTTAGATTGTATGTTGGTTTTATATTTGCCGATGATGGTGAAATAAATGTCCGATTAGATGGCTATTTGGATGTGCATGTGTGATGTGGTAACATATTTTGCATTTAAATTTGTTCATGATGATTAGAATGTATATGGGTAAGATGTGATGGAAATAAACTGAGAATGAATGTGATAAATGATGATTGTAATTTTGGATAAATGTGTTGTAAGATAGATACATAACATATATGTGATTGAGATGAAGAAAGATGTGCTGAAAGATAGATGTGATAAGATTAGGGTAAAAAAATGCCTTGCAACGGTGACAACCTATAAGTTCAAACAACACTACGTTTTAACAAGAAAAAAATGAGGAAAAGGTGTTTCCAACTACATTAGAGGTAAGCAAAAGGGGATCCAGCAACGTAAGGCACATGCGACCAAAATAAATGTTAGTAGATAACCAACGATAGTTATTCATACCAAATATCACAAGGAAACAATGGGTGAGATGATATCATAAAGCTAATGTTATCATGTGAAAGAGGTTTGAGATGAAACTTGTAAAAAGAAAGAGGGTTCTCCAAAAGTGGTGTTCCTTAAAAAACTTCCCCACTGGGAAGGGGAAAGAGAAATCGATCAATGTAGGAAGATTTCTTAGGATGCTAATAAAATGGAAGATTGATCAATCTAGGAAGCCTTCAAATACCATAAATAGTAGACATCCTTCGAGGGTATGGTCTATTATATACAAAATGTAGATGGAAATAATAATGTATGATAACATTCCTTTGAGGGATCAGTCTATTTATTTGTTTCGATTTTGATTTCATGCTTTTCAAAAAAATTTCTTCTTTTTTGTTACATGAACAACCATCCTTCAAGGGATCAGTCTATTTTTGATATTTTTGATTTTTGATTTAAACATCCATGAATTTTTATTTTACACAAGGGAGTGTTGGAACTAGCTAAGTAGACCACTTAGGAGGGGATAATAATGTACAAGATATACCCCTAGAACCTTTGCATGGTTCCAATAATTGAATAATAAGGTGATGGATGTGATGATCATGGAGTTCCCACCAAAGGGGAGATCTTATCCATAAGAAATATGCTACAAGCAGAGCCATGGTGCCCATAATTAAGGTCACATCTAGGAAGTGACGAAATACCACAAAGTTCCCAATCATCACAATGAGATATGGAAGAGACTAAGATGGAGGAATGATCCAAAGACATGACTAAGGGCACATTGGTAAATGTGCTAACAATAGAATGGTCACAAGTGCAATGCGTTAAGCGGTTCCACTTCTAGTTTACCGTCAAGGAGCTGGATGATAGGCTCCCAACCCATACTTGTGCATAATAATGTGTGGTCTGATCCAGTTAGGGAAAAATTTCCATGTTGGCTCCTTTCTAGAGTAGTGAAATTCTGATTTTATTTGACAACGAGGTCTCTAACATTAAAGACACATTAGGAATATGGGATGAGATGAACAAGCAAAAGAAAGAGCAAGTAGTGCCTATTAAGGAAGTGAATGGTATGTGTTTAAGATGAATAAATGGTCCCCCTAGAGGGACAAGATAAATTAGGATCATGTGAGATGCTTTAAATAAATATTTTGAAATAGGTACCACAATGGTGGGTTTTAGATAAATCCATGGTGCTTCGAAGGGAAACAAAGATATGGCCACAAAAGTGGTCATAGGAGGAAGAGATAGAAAGTACGATCAGATAAACCGAGATAGATGAGATAGGATGATGTTGAATGTGGAAAGGAAATAATCGTGAACAATCAAATCCTATGTAAAACGTTCCCCTATCGTGGGAGGATGGATCGAGAAGAAGGATTCTTAAATATCAATAACAGGGGGAAGATGTTCCCCCAATAAAAGGGATGTGGATAAGATAGTGGATGTAAAAGGATATGGATGTTAGGAAGATGGTGTATCAAGGTGAATAGTATCGATGAAAAAGGGAGGACCCTCATCAAGAGGAGTGATAGGAGATGATGTAGATGGGTGAAGAGACCTAAGAAAATGAATGGATGAAGATGTGGTAAAAGGGATTAGATGGGATATGGATGAAGTAGTAGATGGAGAAGGGGACTCGTCGAGGAGGTCCTCTTGCTCAATAAGATCATGGAAAATAGTCTGAAGGGCCTTACAATTCTCGGTGTCATGGCCCAAAGTGCGATGATAAACATAGATGTAATAGGGATCAAACCATGAGGGCTTTAGATGGTTCGGGTCAAAGGCCCACGCTAGGTGGGAGCATGATGGAAAAAGTCGAACAAAATGTTTGATGACCCCTACATATGATTCAATGTGGGCACGAGATTGGTTCTGTATGATGGTGTAGATGGAGAAGGTGAAGGTTGGATTAAGTCGAGGTCTAGGTAGTATAGAGGAAGACATAGTGGTAGATGATTTAGGCCTATATGGATGGATAATTAGAGGTATTTTTGATGAGGGGGTTGGCCCTAGGGGTGAATCAGAAATTTTGGATTTGGACCAGTTGATTGGTCACGATGGAGGAGGGGGTCCTAAGAAAAAGGGATGCAATCACAAGATGGAACATGTAGATTTTATCTTGATTAAAGGGATGTCTATCTTCTTATGAAGATGCTCAAGGGACCACTATGGAAGGACACCCAGGGTTTTTGATTTGGATGGTGGAAAGTTCCCTTAGAAGGAATAACAATGATTTTGATAAGCGGACGAGAAAGTGATGTAGTGGTAGATGGCGGGGAGTAAATTTTGCACTATTTTTCAAAGGAGGATGGGGATTGGTTTGACATAGGAACTTCTAGTCATACGGATGAGATGAGGGGATCACCTATGGTATGTGTGAGTTGAAGTGCTCTCCAATATTTCTCAAATTATGTAGGTGGTGTAGAATAAGAAGGAGATAATGGGGATGTGGTCATGATAGTCGATGTAGTAGGTGTGGGTAGAAGCACAAAAAGAGGAACTGGTATGGAATCTAAGGATGGTATGATAGGAAAAGGTGGAAGAGATGTGGATGGGGGAACATGGTCTGATGTAGTGGATTGAGTAGATTCAGAACATGGAATCAATAGTAGGAATAGATGTGGATATGGAAATAGAAAGGGGTGTTTGGATCATGTGGTTAATAATGTCTATGTGAGATGGCGTAGATGGCGAGATGGGTTAGGGTAGGGATGGAAGAGGGATGAGTGTCAAATATGTTTATTTTTGGTGTCTTAAGAGGCATATAGGTGGATTGAGGAGATGTGATGGGTGTGATAATAGATGTGGATGTGGGCATGGTAGATGTTTGGACACTAGGTGCGGATGGGGGAGACGAGGTAAGTAGGGTAGTCATAAGCGAGGAGATAGGTGGTAGAGATGTCGGGGTCGATACAATGTCAAGTGATATGGGCATGGGTAGAGAAATATGTGATAATGATGTCAATGTAAGTGTAGTGATAGGTGTGGATGTAGAGGCAGGTGTGGCTAAGGCTAATGCAAATGTGGTAAGAGTAGGACTAGATGTGGATGTAAGAGAAGTAGTAGAAGTAAGGGAGGTAGATAGGGTAACTATGGATATGGTGGACATAGGAATAATGTTCGAAGGGGCCAAGGGTACAATATCTAGGATGGGAATAGATGAGGAAGTGGGGAAAATATATGTGGAGGGAGGAACCTAATGTATGGTGTTAAATTAATGTGATGGAGAAGGTGAAGGTGAACTTGCTGATGGGGGATTAAGAAATGGTTGATAAGTAGGGTCATGGTAAGATGTCAGGGGATGGGAAAAGAATAGGAAGGTTTGATACAGAGGCTCATAAAGGATTTCCCTAGCTGAGAAAAGTATGTCAAAGCGATGTGGAAATGTCATAAGCTGAAACATGGTTTTTGGGGTTCTCATGGGGAATATCCATAAGTGAAGTGGGTATGGTGATGTCAGATGACCCAAGAAGGGCATGAGGTAATGGAGACAAAGATGGTGGGGTAGAAACAAGAATGGTGTAAGGTGATGGGGATAAAACATGGGCTACTAGTCAATGTGATTGAGAAGCTAGAGGGCCTGTGGTAGAGATAATCATAGATGGGGCTAGAGGAAGACCTAGAAGTAACCAATGGTTTGGATGGGGTCATGGTGGACTGTTGAGAACTACTCGAGGAAAATTTTGGTTCCATTATTAAACAGATAAGTCAAGCAAACAATTCCTTTTTTATGTTTTGATTAAAAATGTGAAAATAAAAGGGGGCTGGATAACAAAGGACCTAGGAGAAGGTGAACTATGTTTAGTTTCAGAGTTAGTTATGGATAGGGAATGTCCGAGGAAGATTCTTTTGGGCGATCAAATCCCAATCAAGATATCGGGAAAGGGAGTGTTTTGATGTGTTAATTTGATTTGTGTGGTTTAGGCTGTGTGTGATAAATGTGAGATGCAGAAGATTGAACCCCTACTTAAACTATATGAGCAAATAGGATGCAAGAAAAGAAGGGTTCTTTTAAGCCAAAATGAAATGTTATTTTCGATGAGAACACAGACAGGAAGGGAAAGTACAATGCAAAAGGAACAGATAAGGAAAATGAGAATACTTGGATAATGATTTTCCTATTTATCTACACTTCTCTCGGTGATGAGTGATCTAAGCAATGAAGTTAATGCACCAAATACTAAAGAAACTAGCAACTTAGAAATGATGGAGGGTTTATGTTACCTCAAATGTGATATGAACACTAAATGGTTGATTATCACTTGCAAATTGATATACCTGTAAAATTGGAACAAATATCGATTAAATAGATATATGCGGGGTTTCTCGACAATGCGGTTCCAAGAAGTGATTATCTTCCTTTTGCATGGATGTCAATCCCCATTTTTAGAAAGAGTGATGTAAAGGATGAAAGCTGAGATACATGCAGATATATGAATATCAATGAATCTAAAAAGATGTCAAAATTGATCCAAAGGCTAATTAGATGAAAATAGCTATAAATTGATTGTTATATGGTGCGGTTCGACGGTAATCCCATCGTATCAGAGAGGCAGTCAATGGTGACCTTGGAGGGAAGATCTGGACTATAAGATAAATATGCAGACCTGAAGGGTCTAAATGCTAATTAGAGAATTAAAAAATCCTATGTATGTTGTGAGTAGTTTGCAGGGAGGGACCAGGGGTAGAAAACTATAGGAAATGGCTAAAAAATAGTACTAGAGATCCGATTGACAAATTGGACATGGGTCGATGGTGATCGATTGGGTCAATGATGAATGTAACATAATTGGATAAAGCTAAGAATAAATGTATGAGAAAGACAAGCTACAAGTAAAAAGGATAAAGGGGAAGGTTCTTTGATGGGAGTGTAAGTGTTTTTTTAATGGTCTGAACCTACTAGAGATAAGATATGAGAAATACCTAGAAAATATGATAATAGGTGAATAAAGTAACATAATGATAATGATAAACCTCACAACTGGTGATCTGGAGCGATGTAAGCACACTTAAAATCTATCTCGAAGATTTGTGGATGTTTTAGGGATGTTCTTGTCTTGGGAATGATGCTCAACTCGCATGATAAATCCTAGAGTTATATGCATCGATGATGAATAGAAATAAAACAACTAGTTTTATAGGGTCGATGAAAACCAGATTGAGTTGCCACCGATTGCGGGGAAAGTTTCCCCAATGGGTTGCTTTTGTGTTTTTGATGGGATTTTGAGCTTCTTAAAGAATAGAAGGATGTTTTAAAGCACTTAGGTGGGAAAGAGATGAGATAAGAGTAGTTAGGGCATAAAAATAGATAAAATCTAGAAAATCAAAAGGTATGTGTGTGTAGGATAAAAGCAATAGAAATATAAGGTTGGTTAGGGAAATGGATGAGGATTAATTAATTAATATGACTTAATTAATTAATAGGCATAAAGATTAATGTGTCTGGGATAATTGGGCATGTAAGATATTAAATGATTAATTAATTAACATCTCTTAATTAATTAATGAGGATTGGGAGGGCATTTAATTAAAGGAAGGGGGATGATTAAATATGTGCATGTAGGCGGTGAGGGTATAAATACCAAATTTAGGTGTCTACAATATTAGGGTTTCGTTATGTGGAGAGATAGGGAGAAGGAAGGAGTAGTTGTGGGGAAGAGGAAGAATCCTTCAATTCAAATCTTTTCATTGTGTGTTTTTAAAATATATGACTTGTTTTTTTAGATAAACAACTTGTTTTTACAAAGTAATGGGATTACACGACTCTAAAAATTAGGACATCCTTCACAGAGTATCATCGGTAAGATAATTTTTTTCATTTGATTCAATGTTTTTAAGGAGAATGGAAGTCATGAAGATTAATAAATTTACATATGACCGTTCACATTACTATACAAGGTTTAATTATTATGAAAAATATATATATAAAAGAAAGGAAGAGAAATACCAAATTACATATAATGAGGGTTTGTACTTTTCTATTCCAAAGGGAGTTTGATTAAAATTTATTTGTTTTAAAATTTAGGGCATTGAATCCAATTCGGAAGAGTTGAAAATAAAAAATGGGTAGGTTTTTTTATAATTGAAAAGTTGTTTTGGAGGGGGTATTAATAATAAAATATTTGTATGCAAATTTGAAAATATGGTTATTATTTAGTATCCTATGAATACACATTATATGACATAAGTTTACATGTGACTCCCTCATTCACAAAGTGTATTGTAAGACATTATATGCTCCAAACTATTTGTCGGTGGGGAAATAGGCTAGATGGTGAGAAGTGTAGAAAACTAAAAATGGCCACACCACATTTATTATTCATGAAAGTGCATGTTTATAGTGTTTGTTTACTATTATTTCTTCATAGTTTGTGTTAATTCTTTGTCTTTTCCCATTTATTATCTCTCCTTTAATCTTATCTCCTTCACTCTCTCTCTTATTGATTGTAAGTAAATTTTGTAGGTTTTTCCATGAATGTGTACTTCACATTCCAAGCATATCTAGAAAATTGAGTGCATGTTCATGATAATTGGTATGACACTATTTATTAAGGGTACACATGTTGTTAGAAACATAACCATTTTAATTTTTGATCATTACATTTTCCTCTTACTGTGCATATAATGTGTACTCTTGTTTTGAATCTTAATTGCCTAGAAATACACAATATTCAAGATTCATTTAGGTATCTAAAATATAAGGAAGATCCCATTTTCTAGTTAGGAATTACAAATTTCTCATCTAAAAAATAGATAAATAAATTATTAAGATTTAACAAAAACCTAGGGAATTAGGAATTCATTGCAACATTGAAATATCTAACCATAGACATATATCAGGAGTGTGAATTCCTCTTCCACACAATTTTTGGGTGAAAGGTTGGCCTCATCATGTCATCATTGAAAATAAAACCCAAAATAACATCATCACATAACAAACAATAAAGTTCCATAGATGTACCACTTATCCACATCTCAATCCATATTATTTGGGATATGATCGACTAAAATATGGATTTTATAAGTTAATCTAAATAACACAACAATGAAATGACTGATATAAACTGAAATATAAATGCTAACTAATTTTATTTGATATTATAAATAAAATGAAATAATTGAAATAGGAGGGAAAAGGTACTAACCTGAAATGAACTTACCTCATAGTGATCTAGAACTGTATTGGATGATGCACAGGCGGAACAAAGTATGACAACACACCTCAAGAAGTTGTAGCAGATGAATATTCTATTAGAATTTGAGGATTCTAATAAATATGGATTTAATCAACTTACATATTATATAATATTATAATAAATATTTAAATAAACATTACATCATAAAATAAGTAAATAAAGAACTACTTAAAGGAAATAAATAACACGTGTGACACGGTGAGTTATAGTGGAAAACCCCAATAGAGTAAAAACCACTTTGAAAATAATCTTTTACTTTAGAGAACTTATTTTACATCCAGTAAAATCACCTCCTCCTTTAAAACCCTATTTACAAGGGTAAAAGCAAATCACTTGATTTACACACCTTTGATATATTTCCCAAATATATTGAATGAGGACCTAAAGTCCTTTTTATATAAGGTGATTGGGTATGTCTCCCGATCCACCTTTTCAACCTAAAATGGTTGACACATACACCTAAGTTTAAAATATTTAATATTATAAATATAATAATTTCATGATATTAAATATTTAACCTAAAGTATGTACCTATGTTATCATATTTAATAATGGAAATATAAATATTTCATATTATTAAATACTAACCTATATATTAGCGATGGACCAATATACATTAAGGGTTGGCAGACCATTTAATCAGTATGTTCCAACACTCCCCCTTAATGTTAAGTGGGATAAAATAACATATGTCAATAGATTACCTTCCCGTGGTACACTACAAATTTACAATCCTTAAACCGTAAAGGTTTAAGGCTAGCATATATCGGTTGAAGGAATTATAACACCTTCATCATACTCAATTTACCTTTTAGTACAAAAGGATTTAGAATCCCAAATATCATCCCATGATCAGTGGATAAGAATGATTTGTGAGTTTTACATGTTCTCACAGGTTCACATAAAAGGTTATTAAACCTAAGCATATAGGATCCTTCTACAACCAAGGACCTCCTTAACAATATGCTTGTACTAGATGTTTACTAGTAAACTCAATAGCACTAAATATTTTACTTAGAATTGCCTTTAAGATATTTCTACACTTATTTTTAAAAAGAATCAAGAGGTATACATGATCAAAGGTCTTTTTAAAACTTTTCCGAAGGTGTTTTTACAAAAACCAAGATCCATTAAAAGGTGACACTATCATGCACACTCCCCCACAATGTCAACTCGAAAATCCAATATTTTCACGAAAGTGACAAAACTTTACAGCACTTAGGGACTTTTTGAAGATATCAAGCAACTCCTGCTCTTGATCAACACAAACTTGATTTTTATCTCATCACTTAGCACCTTCTCACGGGTGAAACGTATATGTATCTCAATGTGCTTCATCCTCTGATGTTGAACTAGATTATTAATCAAGAGTAATAAAACTCTGACTACCACATAGAAGAGGAATACTTCCTTTAGCTTCCATGTGTATCTCTACCAATAGCTGTTTCAGCCACATGGCTTCTTTACTTCTTCCATTGTACTTCTCTACCTTAGAAGAAGAAATGGAGACTGTTGATTACATTTGTTTTTCCAAGTAATGGTTCCTACAACAAAAAAATTGAACACATATCCAATATATTTTATAACACAACATCAATATGGTTATAATAAAAAAATTCATATAAGATATCATTTTCATTCTTAGTATAATGCAACCCATAATTGATTATTCCTTTAATATATCTAAAACTTATTTTTACAAGATTCCAATGATCTCTAAAAAATTTCTTGCATAAACCTTGAAGTAATTTCTATTGTATAGGAAATATTCGATCTAGTTATAGTTAGATAAATCAAACTATCAACTAACAATGTATATATAATAGGATCAACTTTTTTCATATCTGATTTAGTATCAATATATATTCCAACTTCCATTAAAGTAGAAAATGGTTTACAATCAATCATAATAAACTTTTTCAATACAATGGTTGTATATTGCTTTTTGAAAAATAACAATAAGATGAAATATAATTATACAAAGAACATGATGTGAGATACCTAACTCATTTATTTCAAAGTACTATAATTTCTCTTTCATCCTATGAATTAAATCGAATTGTCACGATCATAAGAAAATCATCAACATATATACATATAATGATAATATGTGAGCCTTATTGATTAATGACTATATCATTGTTAGAATAACAATTAAAAACCTAACAATTTAAAGAAGGAAACGATTTTTACATACTAAGCTCTAAGAGATTTTTTTAAACCATACAAGGATTTCTCAACTTATAAACATAGTTTTCTTTACCAATTTCTTCAAATCCTTTAGGTTGAAATATATAAAGTTCTTATTTTAAATTGCAATTCAAAAAATCTTTTTCTTATCCATTTGGTTGATTTCCCACTCAAATTGAGTAGAAATTGTAAATAAGGCCCTAACATTACTCATCTTAGATATACGAGAAAAGGTCTCAACATATTCAATACCTAGTTTATGAGTGAAATGTCTAACAACAAGTCTAGTTTTATGTTTATCAATACTACCATCAGCATTATATTTTACTTTGCATAACCATCTAGACCCTATAACACTTCATGGCTTAGGTTCATACAAGGTAATTAATGCATGGTACATATGATGGCTTCTAATCATTTTCCTAAGGTTAATAGGATTTGAAATTTCTAACATAGATTGAGCCCAATTTAATTTCTTAGCTAGGAAGATAGGAGTTTCATAAAAATCTATAGCATCAAAAAATTATCATGACCATTTACTAAATTAGAATCAGAACCATCATTTAGAAGTATTTAATGAAGTAACTTCAAGAGAATAAGACAACACATGTAAACATGTCCTAACCTTTCATGCCATAGTTTGAATTATTCAAACTTTGAGATATAAAACAAGATGTAGAAGAGAAATCATCAAAAATATACAAACCATTTCTTTGAATTCATTTAGCTATTATACTCTCATTACTATCCTTGATATACCAAGTATCCTTCATGCATGGATTCTAGTTGTGTCCATACCTCTTTCGATGTTCAATATTACCAATGTGTAGAAGGTACTCATCGTTCACATTGCACAAAATTATGGAAAGATCCTCTTGGATTCATTTCGATAATACATTCATGTTATCTATAGTTGCTTGACAACTAGTGTAAGTAACCTCAGATCTAGAAACAATCATGCAGAGTTTCCTCACCATAAATTTTGTTTTGACCCAAATGTTGTAGTTGGTTCCATTCGGGATCTAAGTTTTGTGAAGACAAAAATAACTTGACGTCATTATTTTCCTAAACTTATAACACACACACCATTATAATATACAATATACAACATAGTTAGATACATATTGAAAAAAAAACTTTTAATAGAATCAGATCTAGATTTTATAAATCTAAAGAAACTATTTGATCATAACTAATTGTCATTCTGATGCATACCAATTAAGCTCCCATGATCAAAATAATAACCCACAATATAAAAGGCTCTGTATTATACCCCATATTTATATAAAAAAATTTGACCATATAGAAGTGAAGAAGAGACCCGTAATAAAGCATAACTTCAAATTTCTGAAAATAAAATAATTTAAACAAAGATTTGGAGAGCTTAAATTTGACGTCTAAATGACCGTGATAATGACTTATGTTTTGGTCTGTCATGACGGTCATTTGACCATCAATTTTAATGTAGAAAAAACTTGTGTATTTCTAGGATGTGAAATTCTATAATTTATTCTTACGTATAATATTAGGGAGGTTATATTTTAATACATTATAATAAGCTATTATAATTTATAATGTAAAAATATATACAATTTTTTTATAAAGAATTATATAGTTTATAGAATGTAAATAAAAAGCAACATATAGTTCATAAAAATTATAAACTCTAGTATATTTTATATATAAAAAATACATAAACCTTATTAAAGGGTTTAAAGACATATACCATGATAAAAGAAATTTACCAGGTGCAAGTAGATTTATGAGAGTACAAATTAACCTGCATATTTTATAGAGGGGACAAGTAATTTCACTTAGCCAATGAAATAAATTGAAATCCCTATTTTCATGAACCTTGTCTCCTCCCTTCATTTACTCTTAATTTTACCTTACACACATTTAAAACTATGGAAAGATTGCAAACTATTTTATATAATTCCTGCAAGCTAATAACTTTAAAAATTTTATGTGGCTATAAATACCAATATTTTAATAAATATTTACCACACTTAAGGTGTGCCACCAATAAACTAGTCATTTTTAATTTTCCATTTATACCTGAGAATTCCACATTTATACCTAAGATATTATCTCATTTTATTCTCCACTCCCACTCTTATATAAAAGAAAACCTTTAAATAAGTTTATCTATATAGTTTTATAAAATATAAGATATAAATGAATGGGGCCATCTCCTTACATTGATACTATAAATGGTTAGGGACACATGTTAGGTTTAGGTTTGAGTACTTAGTTTTAAAAATAATAAAATTATAGTTATATATATATTTGTGTGTGTGTGTACACACACACACACACACACATATATATTGTAAAAATTACTATAGTTTTAAGACTATAGTATTTACATGAATTTATTAAAGAAATAGAAAGGACCCTATTTAAAGGGAGCGTCACAACTATAGATGACTCCTTAGTAAAAATATGTAAGAAAAAATTCAAACCAGGATATTAGAGCCACTACATTATTTTACCTCATTCCATGGGTCTTTAACCCTGAGCCAATAGGAAAATTTTAATTTTCCTATTCTCGAGGAAGATTGTCTCGCATGGGAGACCTTGTGATTTGAATTTTTACATGTTTACCCCGCCTGCACATACATTACAAACTATATAATAATTAATAAAATATTTCTTAAACATTTTAACCTTTACATATGATATTCATGCCCAGGTAAAAAACTTATTCCAGAGCCCCTTTCACCAAGGGTTTCAAAGATGAGGGATCCACCACAATTTTCCTACAAATACCAATTCTTCACAAGATCAAATGTTTTGTATTGTAAATTAAATACAAAACATTTGATCTTAATTTATTTAATTTACCTCACACCTGTTACCATGTTAGAATTTGAGGATTCTAATAAATACATATTTAATCAAATTACATATTATATAATGTTATAATAAATATTTAAATAAACATTACATCATAACATAAGTAAATAAAGAAATACTTATAAGAAATAAATAACATAGGTGACACAACGTTTATAGTGGAAACCCCCAATAGGGTAAAAACCACTTTGAAAATAACCTTTTAATTCGAGAGAACTTATTTTACATCCACTAAGACCACCTCCTCCTTTAAAACCCTATTTAGCAAGGGTAAAACTAAATCACTTGATTTTCACACCTTTGATAATATTCCCGAATATATTAAATAAAGTTCTAAAGTCCTTTTTATATAAGTTGATCGGGTATGTCTCCTAACCCACCTTTTCAACCTAAAATGGTTGACACATACACCTAGGTTTATAATTTTTAATATTAGAAATATAATCATTTCATGATATTAAATATTTAACCTAAAGTATATACCTAGGTTAGCATATTTTGATGTATCCTAGAAATAACAAGTAATAACCCAAGTGTCTTTGGCACATCACTCAACACTGGATGAGAACTCACCCAAAGCGCGTAAAGGTACAATGCCCCTCTTTAGGGTTACTTGTGTAAGATGTTAGCAAGATGAAGAGTTAATGTATTTAGATCCATAATTAGTATAACATTCTACAAAGCATATTCTAGATCTAAATCTAAAGAGTAATAGATTTAAGTAATAGCCATAATGAATTATTCCATGCAAGATCTAGTTGTAATCATGTTTAACCAGTCAATACACTCCATTATATTAAACACAATAAATACACAAAATCTTCTTATAATAAATAATACCATAAGCTCATGCGCGCATCAGATATGGCAACATAACTTCACAATAATTCATATCAAATCCTCCTATACTACACAGATCACCACATATTTATAAGGGTGGGGATTTTCTCTTCACTTCTTCATAGTTCCCAAAATAGGTCTTATGCTAAAAATAGCCATGTGCCTTTACAATAATAGACACACATATAAGTGTGCTAATAATAGATCTCTTCTCGGTTAACTAACACTAATAATCCTATTTTTAAATCAAACCCATGCAAATTTCTTAGTAGATGCTCTTCCAAAAAAGGCTATGCATGTTGCGCAATTCTTTATCCGGTTTGTGTGATCTTCACACTATCCCCAAAAATAGACCGTACATGTGAAAACAGCTAAGTCTCGAATCTTCCCTTGTCTTTTGTGTGCGTGTCCTTCCCTATCATTTCGTGCCTTTGACTATGCTTTACTCATATGCATGAATCTTACGTGTGACTTCTCCTTTGTATCATACTCTTATCTCTCAACATATTTAATAATATAAATATAAATATTTCATATTATTAAATATTAACCTATATATTAGTGATGAACCCATATACATTAACGGTTGGCCAAACCACTTAATCATTATGTTCCAATAGATTCAGCCGGACTAGGGTGCTGTACGAAGATTAGGGTTCCCTGTGGGTGCCCTAGTTTGCAGTATGGGTGCCCTAGTCTGTAGAATAACTCAGAACCTAATTTTGAGTTAGTCACTACATCTTCGTACTAACTCAGTCTTTGTTGCATGTATGTCACATTAGCTTCGCTAATTTCCTTGTAGTTATTTGAATGAATAATATCCTACAAAACCCCACACAAAAACATCAAACCCTAAAAAATAAATATGTAAATGAATGGGTTGGACTATCCTCAACTACTAAATGGATGAACTTACAACTAATCGATGCACTACATCTCAGACCCGATGTAGTTCTATGTGCATATGTGTGCAATCATGTGCTTAGGGTTCCCTAGCGCCAATGATGCCAAAGTAGAGAGAAATAGATAGATGTAAAATGTAAATGGTGGATGGAATAAAATGAATACAACCCTTCCTATGTAGTGTGTGATGTATAAAATTTTCCAAACACAATCCCTTTCCTTATTAGATAGCTATAACTTAGTATATGTAGTCCACCCTTAAGATAGTGTGTATGTTGTGTTTATATAGGGATATCTTGCTCAAATGTTGACACTAATGACCTGACATGCCAACTAATACATAGGGAAATGAGAGGGAGAACCATAAAGTCCAACCTCAAAACTCTAAATGAGAACCAAGTGTAACTAGGAATAGGGTACCTAAAAATAAGGATGCCCATGGGTGTCCTAATCCATCCCTAGATACCCTAGTCAAAGACTAAAGATGACAACTAAGTAATTAACGACAGCTGAGACTCCTTGAGAGATGACCAAAACTATGTAAATAGCGATGATTGTGTCAAATACTTAATGACAATGATGTCAAAGCAGAGGGTGATAACTAGATGTAAAATGCAAATGGTCGATGGAATAAAATTAATACAACCCTTCCTATGTAGTATGTGATGCATAATAGTGCACAAATGTAGTCCCTTACCTTAATAGATATCAATAGAAGTAGTCTCGCCCTTAAGATAGTGTGTATGTTGTGTTTATATAGGGATATCTTGCTCAATCTAAACACTACTTACGACACGCCGACTAGTACCTAGGGAAATGAGGGGGAGAACCATAAAGACTAACCTTGAAACTCTAAATGAGAACCAAGTGCAACTAGGACTAGGGCACCTAAACATAAGGACCGCAACACCCATGGGAACCCTAATCCTTCCTAGGAGCCCTAGGAAAATATTAAAGATGAAAACTAAGTAATTAATGATAGATTAGACTCCCAGAGAGATGACCATAAATGTGTATATAATTAATGATTTGTGTAAGAAACTTAATTAAAATGACTGAATAAACCTAAAATAAGACTAGGGGATGAACAATTAGTGAATAATTTTCTTATGCGAGATCCATATATATAACAACATACTTGGTGGTATAAATGTAATATTAAGTGCATGATTTTGTGACTACATTTTCCCCACTTTATGTTGGTGAGCGGAAATCTCAGTAACATAAAGTAGATAGAGATGAATACACGAGAGTAGTTTAGAGAAGCCCATGATGTAGTATAACGTGTAGATGTGGTAGTAAAAGTGTGCTGAAAGAACCATATAGCATGTCGAACCATCCATCACCATGTTGATCCATGCAACGTAGCAAGAAACATAATGTCATGATACTAAATGAGAATGATGATTGAAATGTTAGGTGATTGACTATTATGAGTGTTGTATGATGATAATGAGATGGGGTAGGGAGTTATCAATTCTCAACCTGATTGTGTTTATACTAATAATAAAGCTGGAGGATTTGGGCGGCCCTACCACCGGAAGAAGAGTGTAGGGAGAAAAGTGTGTTATTCTCTAACGTCTAACCACATCCTTAAGATCTAGCCATTGCAGATGGAATCAGATCAAATTTTTGTTGTTTTTGGATCCAGATAATTTTGATCAAATAGTTGACCCATATAAGAGTGGTATAGGAAAGGCACTCTTCCCCCACTCCATGGGTGTCACCATAATGTGATGGCTTCCAAGCTAGGCCATCTTGAAGAAAATGTGAAATGTTTGATGGTTTCTAAGTTAGGTCATCTCGAAGTAAATGTGAGATATAAAAAAACTTCCCAAGTAAGGTCATATGGGAAAGTAGTGCATGCAACTTCCAAGTTAGGTCATCTAGGAGGCCAATTGTGTTATATTGTATTTATTGAATGATATGGTTTTGGTTGTTAAATATTTCAACATGTTGATTGATTGATTGGTTACTTGTAGAGATATTTTATGCTAGTTTCCCTAGGTTAGGTCATTAGGGGGAATCGAAAGAGGTTGGTAAATGATTATATTGAAATATTTTGACACTTGTTACCCTTAGGTTAGGTCATTAGGGGAAGTGATGAAATGTTGCATAGGGAATTTGTATGTTTGTTTCCCCTAGATTAGGTCATTAGGGGGAATTGATGGTGAAATGTCACGTGGTAAATTAGTAAATGTTTGAAAATGAAGAATTGGTAGTATTGATCAAATACATAGTGATATAAGGGGAATTATATGATGACCCAAATGATATGCACCCACTTTCAGCAAAAGGGGTTTGATGAAAAGAATGAACACTAAGCCGAAAGTAAGCATGAGATAAATAGGAAGTGTGATAAAGATTGTCGAAATGTGTGTGTATTGATTGAAGGACAATGTGAAGGAGAGATAATGCATGTGTAATGTGTATGGTATGATGGTAGGTGAAATTATAAAAATAATTCCGCAAAGGAGGTGTAAATCGGATTAGAAACAATCAAGATATTATAAAAATAGAGTAGTGACTATATCTTGTGAGAATATGTGTAAAATAATGACCATAATAAAATAGGTGGTGAAAACTAACTATCAGTAGTGAAGTGAAAAAGTGTTTAGTCACTTCATTTGGTTTTGACGTGATTGTGAGGGTGAGTGCTAAGTGAGTGAAGATGCCTTAATTGAGATAATCATGTCCCAGCCAGTTTGAGAGAGGGTAGTGACCTCCGTAGCATCACGCATGACAATGACGGGATTAGTAAGTATGATGTTTTTTTTTGAAAAATGTGTGTAGTACTTGGTTTTATCATATTTTTGCAAATTTGATATTATGAAGTTTCTTAATGTTTTAAACCTGGACAAGAGTGGTGAGGGTGCTAGTGACCCTTGGGATAAGAGTGCCTAGACTTGGGTGTTAGTGTCCTACTCATGTGTGCCCCATTCCTACATCCTGGGTATCCTTGTCCAGAATGTGTGTATTTGATCTATACCGGTGCAATTGATATTTATAGTGTATAATAATTTTATAAGTGAGTGTATTTGGACTTGTATAGTTCTCTAATGTTATGTCTTGTTGTCATTTTATGGTGTGTAGAGGGATATTCACTCAAGGGAATTCTGTGAAAGTCATAATTTGAGTACTTTTCTTGGGTTGGGCTTGTTAGATGATGACTAGGATGTTATGGACCATGTCGTCCTTCGGCACATAGCATGAATGGGAGATGTGCCCCATAATATGCCTATGTTGACAACATTATGCAAGAGGTGGTGTGCAGATACTGCGATTACTAGTATTTCGGGAGAGATTCTGAGTTATGCCATTTGAGGATATGAAGAGACATATATGAGTCATTAGACACGGTTTGTGGGGACTCAAGTACCTTCCAAGTCCCATATAAGTTTAGATGTTATTTTAAGGTCTAGTGTTCCACACTTACAAAATTTCATAACCATTGTAATTATTTCATCTATAGCAATAGAGGGAGGAGGTGTAAGCATCTTGTATAAGATACATGATATATGCTAATAGATAGAGGATGAGCGCACCTTTGTATATGTGTGGGCATGGTGTGTGTTAGTCCACCTATATAGGGATATATATAGGTTTACTCACGATGAACATGGTGGAAGGATGGGAGCCACCACACTATTGTATGTATGGGCATATGAGAATATAGCCATGTTGAGGCTAGTTGTAGGTCCAGGAGGAGAGTGAGCCAAGCCAAAGATGTACATAAGGAGGTGGATTGGCGATCATGGGTGTAAGATTGATAATGATACTTATAGGAAATTGATAGATAGGATGGGTCCTGAGGCATTTGTATGGAGGCCATACTATGATTATGGAGGGTAACAAGAGGATTTTGTAGAGTTGAGGTGTATACGTAGGACCATGTGGTTAGAGGATCAATTTGTAGGAGTGGCCAAGATATTCCAGGTAGAGAGAGTATCGCAATATTTTGGCATGGCCCTGGATGTGCCCCTCGAGCCATATATATAGTTGAGATTTATTAGAGCACCTAGGGGGTACAAGAGCTAAACCAAGGCCAATAAGAGAGTAGCTAATACCTCCTAGGTCGGATGAGGTTGGCATGGTGATAGAGTGGAATGACTCAAATGATGCGGGGTGTAGAGAGGAGTATCACACATGGTGGACAACACATTGATGGGTACTCTTGTTTCCATTGTTCACAAATGTAGCGGGGTTACTATAGGGAGGAGGAGGAGAGGGGGAAGCCCATGCCACTGATAATGTAACAACAACTATAGTTGAGCGTAAGTATTTGTATAGTTTTGTCATGTTGTTTTCCTATGTCATAGTGATGGTTATCTAAGTTGCTATGTTATTTTTTTATACATGATACATATTTTTCCCTAATAGTAGACACATCCATCCACACATCGACATGAAATGTGCTAACCAATGTACTTGGTGGAGCAATATTTGAGCATATGGATGATATCATGAGCGAGCATGCCCATTTATTTTAGCCATGGCCATATCAACAACAATATGTACTATATTTCTAGGTGAGAAGGATGAGGCACGTCGGGAGACTCTACGAGATAGAGAGGCATTGTGTGGTGATCCCTTAGTGTAGGATGTATTTGAAAAATACATGTATTTGCAGCATCGGTTGTTAGAGAAGTCTATGGAGAACACCTTATTATGTGGGAAAGTGGAGAGGTATCTAGGCATCAAATAACTACGTAGATTTAGTGGTGAGGTAGCTAGTTCTAGGGCCCCAACAGTACCCGAGAGAGATAATGATGATGAGGTTTGATACGTATTATTGTATATGATGTGGGGAGTCTCCCCCTATGATGAGACAATTTTTGTAATGATGAATCTATTCGATATAGATATGGATAGATGGTAGTGATATATGATGAGTTTATTTCGGTGTGTATTGATGTTATAATGTGTTGTATATTAGTCTTGCATATTGATGTAGACTTGCACTATACTGTTGATAATGAATGTGTAATGTGAATGATGATAAATAACATATGTAATTTGATTGATGAGTTATATGAAATTTTTTTTGATGAAATTTATAATGCATGGTTAGTGTAATGATGATAGTAGAATGTATGTAAAAATAGATAATATATGATTGTCAATCTAACGCATTATAGTGAGCTTGATAATGTAATATGATCACATTATGTTAGTATGGTGAACTAGAAAGGGAGGGTATATGAATTATGCCCCCCCAGCGTGTGAGTGAATAGGCTCATTTACTTAATACCCATCAGCAGTCAAGGATGAGCCAAGTCAGAAAGAGTGCATCATAGGGAAATGATCGAGTGCACTAGATGAATTGACGAAGCACGTGATGAAAGGATATTAAAGAAAAACCATCAACAATCATGTAAGAACTATAAGAAAAAAATTACATCATTGGGGGGTAAGGTGATAGTAATTACCTATCAAAGACCAAGGAAAAATAAAGCAATGGAAGCATGTGGGATGGAAGTAGTATGAGTGTATGAACTGAACAAAATGTCATATAGAGCTGTAGTGGGATGGGTGAATGAAAATGGTTGTGGCAGTTCATGGGAAGAAATAACATGATGTGATAGATGAGATGGATGGAGTGGATATGATGGATGTGATGGTGTAGTTGTTGTGGATGCATAATAACCTCAGCATTAAATAGAGGAGACAAGGCAACGTGGGTAGAAATGTGCCGATGGGGTAGAGGAGAGAGAGACATATCACGTGAGTGAGAGCCAAAGAAAATGATACCCTTATCCTTGAATTGTTGCAATCTATCATGAAGGGAAAAGAATCATTATCCCTATGGTCATTAATGTAATGATAATTATAGTAGGGTTGATCACGCTGATGCTATAATTCTAGTTGGGGATGGTGTTGGTTAGAAGTAAAAAAATTAATCGCTCTATTAGTAGAACACACAACACATCATGTGGTCGAGCGTGATGAGAGAAATGTAAAGGATCACACAACATAGGTGGAGTGGAAGGAGAAGTAGCCTATCATTGAGGAGGAGGAGAAGTATACTTTTGTGATGGAGTGGGTTGTGCTCGCTTGCTACAAAAGGGTGGAGATCATATAGGATGCTCAACCAATGTCAATGGAGGATAACTAGATGAGATAATAGCATTTGAGGTGTGTGGAGGATCAATGGTGTGTTTCGAAAGAATATCTTGTTCTAGGTCTATGAATTTGTAGCACAAAAGAGTGAATGACTCATATGTATCATATTGCAATCTTTTATTTAGCGTGGGAATGAAACCATGACATAAAATTAATTTCTTAACTAAATAAATAGGTTAGAATATTATCTAATGTATAAAAGCATCGAACCATAAGATATAAGCCTTGTTAGATTCTCGATAAGTGTTGATGTAAATTAGGTAGGCAGTCATAAGTAGCTCTAGGGCCATTATTGGTTATAAACGATGGAGGAAAATGTGCTCCATGTCATAGTAAGTACTAATGGATCCAGATGGAAGATGAGTGTACCATTGCAAATCCTTATCAATAATACTATGTCAAAGTTTCTTAAACAATAACCTATCATTATATTAGTATTCTATAGCCATGCAAAGAATGGAGGACATGAGTATGAGGGTCACTAGTACCATCAAAAAAGTGAATGTAGGCATGATAAAGTCCTTAGGAAATGTAGAGTTATGAATCTCCTTGGGAATAGGGTTACCATGTAATGAGTTGTTCTCAATAGAATCATAGTAAGCCCTAATTTCTAAAGTGAGAGACTGAACCTAAGATTGTAATTGACCTATGACATGCATGAGAGACAATATATCTTTTGAAGGAATAGTAGAAGATGGAATTAACGTATTAAATAGTTGTAACTTTCCATTGTGATTGATCATGGGAATTTCAAGATAAGATATAGGAGATTTTGATGCTAAAGGCACAATAGGAGTGGGTGGCAAGGAATCTATGGTAGATGATATAGATGGAATATTCCTAGCGGTGGTAGGAATAGCATCGAGAGAAAAATCCCTAAGAGGTGAAGCGACCAATGGAGACACAATAATGGGAGAAGATAAATTAATATTTGGAGATGATGCTAGAAAGGGAGAGGAAATGGTCGTAGAAGAAGAACCAATAGATGGAGATGACTCATGCACTATGTTAAATATAACCTTAGGAGAAAGTGGTGATAGAGATTCAGGCTCTACAAAATGAAAAGTAGGAGAATCATGGCTATCAATTGTGTCATTAACATCTCCTAAAGACTCATATGTGATAATTTCATTAAGCATACTATCGATAGGGTCATCAACATAATATGAAAGTGTATCAGAGCTAGTATGTGATGACTAATGAGAAGAAAAATCAGAAATAGGAAAATCATGAGATAAAATGATAGCAATAGTTTGACTAGGAGAAGAATTAGTATGCACATGTGAGCGAAATTTTCAATACCAAGCATGTAATCAATAAGAGAATCATCTAGGACTTCCTTAGAAATATCAGAAGGAGGATCACTAGTATCCGTATAGCATGGTGTACAATGAATAAAGGCTATGGGGTCCTCAACAATGCTAATGCCAAGAGGAGAATTTTCAAAAATAGTAGGCACATATTGTTGACCATATAAGAGTTGTTGTTGGATGTCATCTGACATAGTAGGATTACTATAGAGAGTTGTTAGCTCAGTGATGTCAACATCATTAGAAATAGGATTGATGCTAAAAAGAACATGATTGGGTGAGAAGAAGATGAGCTATAGTTAACCATTACAGCTTTTAAGAATATCCTAGGGATTAAATGTTCTAAAGTATGGGTTCACCAAAATAATCAACTAAAATCTGGATTTTATAAGTTAATGTAAATAGCACATCAATGAAATGAATGATATAAACTGAAATATAAATGCTAATTAATTTTACTTGATATTCTAAATAAAATGAAATAATTGAAATAGAAGGGAAAAGGTACTAACTTGAAATGAACTTACCTTACAAGTGATCTAGAACTGTATTACATGATGCACAAGTGGAATATAGTATGAAAACACACCTCAAGAAGTTGTATCAGATGAAGATTCGGTCAGACATGGGTGCCTTTAGGAGGATTAGGCCACCTGTGGAAACCCAGTCTGCAGTATGGGTGACCTAGTTTGCATAATTGCTCGTAACCTAAGTCGAGAGCTGGTCATTAGATCTTTGCAATAACTCATTCTTTGTCACATGTATATCACATTACCTTCATTTATGTCTCTGTAGATCTTTGATGAATAATCTCCTACAAAAACCAACACTAAAGCATCAAACCTTATAAAATAAATATGTAAATGAATGGGTCAGACTTTCCTCAGCTACCAAATGGATGGACTTATAACTGAGCATTGCACTACATCTCAAACCTGATGTAATTCTATGTGCATATGTGTGCAATCATGTTCCTAGGGTGCCCTAGCGCCAATGATGCCAAAGTAGTAGGAAATAACTAGATGTAAAATGCAAATGGTGGATGGAATAAAATGAATAAAACCCTTTCTATGTAGTGTGTGATGCATATAGTTCCCAAATATAGTCCCTTGCCTTATTAGATAGCTAGCCCTTAGTAGAAGTAGTTCACCCTTAAGATAGTTTGTATCTTGTGTTTATATAGGGATATCTTTCTGAAATTTTGACACTAATGACCTGACATGTCGACTAGTACTTAGGGAAATGAGGGGTAGAACCATAAAGACCGATCTCAAAAATCTAAATGAGAACCAAGTGCAACCAGGACAACGAAACCTAAAAATAAGGACCGGGGTGCCCATGGGTTCCCTAATCCATCCCTAGGTACCTCGGTCAAAGAATAAAGATGATAAGTAATTAACACAAAGTAAGATGACCAGAACTGTGTAAATAACTAATGATTTTGTAAGACACTTAATGATAATGACCAACTAAACTGATGATAGGACTAGGGGATGAGCCATTAGTGAATACTTTTCTTACGTATGATCCATATATAAAACAACATACTTGGTAGTATAAATGTAATAGGTAGTGCACGATTTTGTGACTAAGAATAAGTGTAACAAGGAAGGACAAAAAAATACAAAAATGTAATTTTTATATTAAATTTGGTTCTAATGATGACATCATGACCTTTGATATCATGCCTCTGTGACCTACAACATGTTTCTTAGGATATATTTCTCATATGAATGAGATGTTATATATAAATCCAAACCACAAAATTGGATATTTTGTACAAAAGATAATTTCTAGAACCTCATTGAGTCATATCCATTAATAAAAGTCACTTTCATGTTTCCAAAATATTAAAATTCATGTTTCTCATGGTCTATTCAAAGACATATGGCTGGAGAGGAATCAAGCATTTACAATACACACTACAAAAACATAGTAATACAAGTAACAACTTGAAAATTTATTAAAATATCATATCGAGGTATTTATAAACCTATAATTCTTCCAACACACTACATAATAAAGAATATCATATCAAGGTATTTATAAACCTATAATTCTTCCAACACACTACATATATATTTTTATTGGACCCCCTCTTCTAAATAATAATATGTATTATACATCACTTTGGTAGAACGATGAAGTTTGATGAAAAACCCAATATTTCCTCAATCTAAGAAATATTAGACATAGCTCTTCTCCTTTTGGGAATTTTATATAAATCTCAAAAATAGATATGACTTTGTGCTTCTTAATAGATTACATATACTATACGATATCACTATGAATAATTAATATCCACTCTTTTCCTTTGATGGTCTCCTAGATCAGCTCGAGGTGTATAATAATTCACCAAGATTGACTTAAAATGAGGTTTTCCATAGGTTGTTTTCCATCTGAAATTCATCTACAATAAATATTTAAACACATGAAGGGATTGTATGAATTGTTACTTATATAATTTATCTTGAAAAATGCACCAATAAAATTAATGCACTTGATGGATTATCTAGTAAGTCCCATCATCATCTCCTTCATCATTATTTACTTAAATGAAATTCTAGACACCTAAATTCGGTATCTATACCCTTGATCGATTGCATGCACATATTTTATTCTATCTATCCCCTTATTTAATAAAATTCCCTTTGTAAGTTTAATTAATCAATTCCTATTAGTTAATTAAATGCCCATCACCTTTAAATCCTATTTAATCAACATCAATTAATTAATAATGCCCTAACTAACTTTCCATTTTGGAATGCTATTATTTTAAATATACACATATTTTTTCCCTATGATTTTTCCAACCTATCTCCACTACCAACTCACCTACACCTCATCCCTAAACAACCCCTTCCCACCTAATGCTTTAAAGCATTCGGCCAACTCCTAAAAAAATAAGAAATCACACTAAAAATAGGAAAATTTCCCCAGTGAGGAAACTTTCCCCACCATTGGTGGTAACCTAGCCCAATCACCATCAGCCCTATAAAGTTATGTGCTTTGTTTTATTCCCTATCGAATGAAAGAAAAATCTAGTAGCTCTCTTACTGCAACTTATGGAAGATCCTTCATGCTTTGGAATAGTCCAAAAGCCATTATAGACCTCCCAAACCTCCTTACAACGTGCATGCATCAATCATGATTAAAATTTCTGTGATATTGTAATAATTTTACATTGGTTTAGTCAGATTTATCACATTATCTTGGAATTTATCAGATTTAACCTTTTGCAGGTTTTAAACGTCAACAACAGAGCTTACAACTTCGTCATCAAATTATTTTGGTAGATCTATACTTACAGTGTTGTTCATCTAGATTGTCTTTCCTCGGCCTTATCCTTCTCTATCATAGTCACCATCAAACCTAATAGCTTGCCATCGACTCGGCCTTAATAGCCCTTGCTTTTTATTCCCGAGCCATCCTTAGCCCCCGTATGTGCTTAGCCTCTATTCCAGTTTGTTAAAATCTCATCCAGTCTCTCTACCATAGAAAAATCAACTGTTTACACCCCAATTGCAATTGAACAGGTCTTGGTTTCAATCCCTCTCTTTAATCCATGTTTTCTTTGTTTATATTCCTTTAGATCTCATATGTAGGTTGAATCTAGCATCTCAATACTGCAGCCTTCAAGATTACATTCAGATCCGCCTAGTCTACGTATTTTTCTTATTTTCTGATCCACTATTCAAGGTTTCTATCAAACTACCCTTACATAGTATGGGTCATTGTCAACCCAGACCAGGTAACACTTATTTTATAATTATTTCAATTAAATCATCTTCAAATCCATCTTGATCACTTCTCGATCCAAAGTGTTCTTGTTGTTTCTACATGTTATCTATAGTACTTGATTTATTTCATCCTTTCTAAACAAATAGGGGTTGACATCCACCGAGGAAGTTAACACTTCTCATGTCCGCTTTGTCGAGAATCCCATGCCAAAATCATCGATAAATTTTTTTCAGTCTTACTTGTAAATTTCATATGATTTGTAGCAACAAGGATCTAAATGACCATCATGCGCCCGTATCATTGTACATCCGAGGTAACATAAACCCTCCATCATTTCGAGTTGCTAGTTTCTTTAGTAGTTAGTGTAATAATTTCATTATGAACAAGAAATTTTGACAAAATTCTTGACATGCTCGGTGGGACCACCCTTTAGGTGATCTCTTGCATTTATTTCTTTTTGTCTTTACTTTTTTTTGTCTTCTACTAACACTACAACGTGAGGCTCCACTTTATTGCTTGTTCATGTTGGGTTTGTGGCTTGGATCACTCATCACCCGAGAAGTGTAGATAAATAAGAAAAGTGTTATCTAGGTATTCCTCACTTTTCCCTAATTTTCTCCTTTTTGCATTGTAATTTCCCATTCTTGCTTGTGTTCTCATCGAATATCATACTTTGTTTTGGGCTTAAAAACATTCCTTTTACATCATGTTTTCCCACAACTTAAATAGGGGTTTAATATTCTACATCCCACACTTTATCACACACAGAATTAAACCTCACAAATCAAATTAACACATCAAAACATCCCCTTACCTAGTTTTCTGATTGGGATTTCATCACCCAACAACAGCCTTTTTTCAAACATTACCCAACCATTATAAACCTAAAACTCAAAATAGTTTTCCTTCTCATAGGCACCTAGTTATCCATCCCCTTTCTTTTCATACTTTCTTAAATAAATTAAGAACATAAAAAGAACTATCTGGCTTTACTTTCCGGTAAAAACTATTTTCATGCCCATAGTCACTCATTTAGCAGCTAAGAGAATGGAACAAAAATTTCTTCAAATGATTCCTTATCTCAACAAATGTTCTCTACAATAGCCACCTCATATGTACCCTTGAGCACTCAACCACTTATCAACGTCTCTCACCCAAAACCCCTTGTTCACACTACAAATTTAGGTGATACCAACCCATTCTTTTACCATCAATCTATCCCATCTAGACCAACTACCCCACCATCCACTTGATCAAGATCCTTTGGACCTCCTAAGGTCCCTCTTAGTGATACCATGTTTCAAGAGCTTCTAGATGCCAATCCAGTGGCACTTCAAGATTACCTCCTTAGGAGATCAATCCAAATTACCCTAGATGGACCACCACTCCAACAACTTTATCCTTATCAAACCAATCCCCAAACTACCCATTTTGTAGCTAATGAGATTTTTATATCCCACCTCGCTTCCTCTTCCACCAATCCCTCAACTCATCAAGTATACCCAGATAGTCACAGCGCTTATTCCTCAAAACCTCCTAATAATCACAACAATGATCAACACTACTCTTCCCATCACCTCTTCAGTCGTTATTCCCACTAGTATCCCCAGTCAATACACCCAAAAATCATACCCCTAATCAAGACAATATGATCTTATCACATCTAGCATGCCTGTCAATACTTCCCAACCCCCTTTCATGGGTGATTTACATTATGAAATATCTAACCCCTTTCAAAAACAGTTCTAACCTGTTCATACCCACATTCCTTCTTAGCACTTTCTACGGTACCTACCCAATCCCAACAATCCTATCACATTCCCATCACCCAAAAACAATTCTTTCAACAACCATCCTTTCAATCACATCCCATGGCTTACCCTCAAAAAATTCCCCAAACACCAACACATCCACAAGTTCACCAAAAAATTTATCCGACCACCTCTTACATGCAGTCACCACCTCTTATCCCCCAGTAGACTCTTTCAAATGATCCCATGCATGCCCTTGTAAATAGGTTAGCCAACCTTGAAGCTACTACTTTAGGAACCAAGGTCTCATTATCCTATGAGAAAATATGTAATGAGCCTATTCACCCATCCATACCAATTAAACCATATCCTCTACACTGGGAATTGCCAAAATTTGCTAAGTTTAACAACAAGGAAGATCCACAACAACATCTTCGTGCATTTAAACATGCATGTTATCTTATTGTGCATGATTAGGACTTGATGCTCCACACTTTTCCCATGTCCTTGGCTTGTCCCATGTTGCATTGGTACAATAATATCCCTCAATATTCAATATTATCTTTCTCCCAACTCACATAGTTATTTCTAGAACATTTTTCAATTAACATTGCGTGAAAAATAACCATCAATGATCTATATGCCATCCGAAAATTTGAAGATGAATCCATTACATATTTTTTCACACAATGACACCTCACTATAAACCAATTATCCTTTCCTCTTCCACAATATGATCTCATCGAGCTCTTCTCATGCTCGTGTGTGAAGCATATATCTTTGAATTTACAAATTCAATCATTATGAACCTTTGACGAGGCCTTCACCATGGCCCATAAAATTGAAACATGTGCCCTCGAGCAGGTCCATTTGAAACTCAAATCAAATAAAACCAAACAATAATTTACTAATACATCAACACAAAACAAAAAATCAAAGGCATCGACCATTCTGTAGTTATTAAATCTTCTCCTACATCTACATCTAGCACATGGACTTAACAACGAGTCACTCAACCAATTCCTAACTATACTTCACTTGGGGATTCATACCATACAATATTTGAGAAATAATGGTAGTAAACCTTATCAAACTTCCTCTTATCGACGGTTTATCAGTCAAGACCAAAACTTTTATGGTATCATGAAGACCATTATCATTACTATCACTAAGTCCATGGTCATGACGTAGAAATATGTTGTACTTTTAAGAATCTAGTCTAAAGACTAATTGATCGGGGGTGATATTCAAGTCGAAAATCCAAATGATTCATCTAACCAACTTCTCAACTTTTTTAAACAACCTTTCCCAAATCATACACTGAAAATACAAGCTACCACTTCTACTACAACCCAAGAACCTAATGCTCATACTATAAACACCCTAAATGCTACTGATTAAGAACCTATCCCATCCACAACTTCATCATTGACCACATACATTGTTAGGTTGTGGAGCCTATTTTCATGTGTGAAAGTATTTACTATTGTACACTAAGAGTACTATACACTTTCCATAGTTGTCTTGCCAGTGGTTCGGGCCGATCCGGGCCTTGAGCGAGGGTTTGGGGAGGCAACCCCTAGTAGAAAGGGTTTGGGGCTCAGCCCCCAAATTTTTGGCCTCAAAACAAAACATGCCCGATACACTGGGAAATGTGTTTTTTCTCATTTGGGTGGGATTTTTGACCCATAGGTTTATTGGACGGTTTTGGCCCATGGTTTTGATACCCACGTTTTTGTAAAACTACTTAATCAATTGTCTACTTATGTGGTTTTACACACATAGGGTAGGTATTATGTAACATTATATATGTGTATGAATTCGGGTGTGAATTTCAGAGAGTTTGTTGAGCATAGCTCCAAACATATCTAGGTATTGTATTGAGAGAGCGGTGGCTTGCAATAAAAATTGAGAAAGTGATTCTTGGTGGATGTAGCCTAAATTAGGTGAACCACGTTAAATACCGTCTCTTTATCCACATCTTAAATAGGGGTTTAATATTCTATACCCCACGCTTTATCACACACAGACTTAAACCTCACAAATCAAATTAACACATCAAAACATCTCCTTACTTGGTTTTTTGATTGGAATTTCATCACCCAACAAATGACCTTTTTCAAACATTCCCCAACCATTACAAACCTAAAACTAGAAATAGTTTTCCTTATCATAGGTACCTAGTTATCCATCCCCTTTCTTTTCATACTTTCTTAAATAAATTAAGAACATAAAATGAACTATCTACTTTACTTTCCTGGGTAAAAACTATTTTTATGCCCATAGTCACTCATTTAGCAAACTAAGAGAATGGAACAAAAAATTTCTTTGAAAGATTCCTTATTTTAACAAATTATTTCTACAATAGCCACCTCATATGTGCCCTTGAGCACTCAACCACTTATCAACGTCTCTCACCCAGAACCCCTTGTTCACACTACAAATTTAGGTGAGACCAACCCATTCTTTTACCATCAATCTATCCCATCTAGACCAACTACCCCACCATCAGTTTGATCAAGATCCTTTGGACCTCCTAAGGTCCCTCTTAGTGATACCATGTTTCAAGAGCTTCTAGATTCCAATCCAGTGGCACTTCAAGATTACCTCCTTAGGAGATCAACCCAAATTCCCCTAGATGGACCACCACTCCAACAACTTTATCCTTACCAAACCAATCCCCAAACTACCTATTTTGTAGCTAATGAGATTTTTATATCCCACCTCACTTCCTCTTCCACCAATCCCTCAACTCATCAGACTACCCAGATAGTCACGCCTATTCCTCACAACCTCCTACTAATCAACACAATGATCAACACTACTCTTCCCCTCACCTCTTCAGTCATTATTCCCACTAGTATCCCCAATCAATACACCCAAAAATCATACCCCTTATCTAGACAGATGATCTTCTCACATCTAGCATGCCTGTCAATACTTCCCAACCCCCTTTCATGGGTGCTTTACATTATGCAATATCTAACCCATTTAAAAACACTTCTAACTTGTTCATACCCACATTCCTACTCAGCACTTTCTGCAACAACCTACCCAATCCCAACAATCCTATCACATTCCCATCACCCAAAAACAATTCTTTCAACAACCATCCTTTCAATCACATCCCATGGCTTACCCTCAAAAATTCCTCAAACACCAACACATCCACAAGTTCATCAAAAAATTTATCCGACCACTTCTTACATGCAGTCACCACCTCTTATCCCCCAACAGACTCTTTCAAATGATCCCATGCATGGCCTTGTAAATAGGTTAGCCAATATCGAAGCTACTACTTTAGGAACCAAGGTCTCATTATCCTATGAGAAAATATGTAATGAGCCTATTCACCCATCCATACCAATTAAACCATATCCTCTACACTAGGAATTGCCAAAATTTGCTAAGTTTAACAACAAAGAAGATCCACAACAACATTTTGGTGCATTTAAACAAGCAAGTTATCTTACTTTGTGCATGATTAGGACTAGATGCTCAACACTTTTGCCATGTCCTTAGCTTGTCCCATGTTGGATAGGTACAATAATATCCCTCAATATTCAATGTTATCTTTATCCCAACTCACATAGTTATTTTGAGAATAGTTTTCGATTAACATTGCGTGAAAAATAGCCATCAATGATCTATATGCCATTCGAAAATTTGAAGATGAATCCATTACATATTTTTTCACACGATGACACCTCACTATAAGCCAATTATCCTTTCCTCTTCCACAAGTTGATCTCATCGAGATCTTCTCACGCTCGTGTGTGAAGCATATATCTTCGAATTTAAAAATTCAATCATCATGAACCTTTGACAAGGCCTTCACCATGGCCCAAAAAATTGAAACATGTACCCTCGAGTAGGGTCATTTAAAACTGAAATCAAATAAACCCAAACAATAATTTACTAATACATCCACACAAAACAAAAAATCAAAGGCATCAACCATTGTTGTAGTTATTAAATCATCTCCTACATCTACATCTAGTACATGGACTCAACAACGAGTCACTCAACCAATGCCTAACTATACTCCACTTGGGGATTCATACAATACAATATTTGAAAAATTAATGGTAGTAAACCTTATCACACTTCCTCTTATCTAACCAGTTTATGAGTCAAGACCAAAACTTGTATGGTATCATGAAGACCATTACTATAAGTATCACTAAGTCCAAGGTCATGACATAGAAATATGTTGTACTTTCAAGGATCTAGTCTAAAGACTCATTGATCAGGGTGATATTCAAGTCGAAAATCCAAATGATTCATCCAATCAACTGCTCAACATTTTTAAACAACCTTTCCCAAATCATACATTGAAAATACAAGCTACCACTTCTACTACAACCCAAGAACCTAATGCTCATACTATAAACACCCTAAACGCTACTTATTAAGAACCTATCCCATCCACAACTTCATCATTGACCACATACATTGTTAGGTTGTGGAGCCTATTTTCATGTGTGAAAGTGTTGAATATTGTACACTAAGAGTACTGTACACTTTCCATAGTTGTCTTGCCAAGGTTTGGGGCCGATCCGGCCCCGAGCGAGGGTTTTGGGGAGGAAGCCCCAGTAGAAAGGGTTTGGGGCTTAGCCCCAAATTTTTTTGGCCTCAAAACAAAACATGCCCGATACACTGGGAAATGTGTTTTTTCTCATTTGGGTGGGATTTTTGACCCATAGGTTTATTGGACGGTTTTGGCCCATGGTCTTGATACCCACGTTTTTGTAAAACTACTTAAGCAATTGTCTACTTATGTGGTTTTACACATATGGTAGGTATTATGTAACATTATATATGTCTATGAATTCGGGTGTGAATTTCGTAAAGTTTGTTGAGCATAGCTCCAAACATATCTAGGTATTGTATTGAGAGAGCGGTGGCTTTGCAATAAAATTTGAGAAAGTGATTCTTGGTGGATGTAGCCTAAATTAGGTGAACCACGTTAAATATCGTATCTTTGTGTTTTGTTATTTGTATTCTACACTTTTATTTCAGATCGGAATATTTTCTCGCATATTAGTTTCTATTGTTGTGATTACGTGAGGGATTCATCCCCATATTTTATCCCTTATTTCCTAACATACATTCCTTTTTATATCCTCCCTACATCTGTTATACCCACATCTATCTTGGTGTTTACTTCCAAATCTACAAACTACCAATATGCCGTAGCAAATATATCATTTATGCCCTTAAAGACATTCATGAAGCAACCATTTTAGCCTATTTACCCATTTGGTAATGGTCCTTCATTAAATTCTTATCCACCTCATCATCTACTTCATCTATTCTAATAGGCTTGACCACCTCGCCTATATCTATTCCACCCTTGCCTGTCATACCATCTATGGAACCCATACCAGTTCTTCCTCCCACTCTCTTACCCACATCAATTGTTGTGGTTACATCCACACCACCTTCTTCCTTCACCCCAACTTCATCATTTGAAGAATTCTTAAAGGAACTTTACCTTGCAATGACCTCAAATGTTCCTTCCATGTCATCAACAAAATCCCATCAATCTCCACTGTTATAGATCACCTTAGATATTTTTTTTTTTTTCCTAAGCCAACCATAGCATTGCCATCTGCCCCCCAGTGGAGGTCATTATTACTCCTCTCAAGGATGTATCTTCACATATAAAATCTATAATCCCTCCTAGGGTTAAACCGTCCAATCCAAAATCATTTGTTTCAGAACCTTAAACATTTCAACCCAACAATCCAAAACCATTTAGCACTAAAACACCAATCAACACCAAAATTGAATTCAAATCATCAAAGCATTAATACACTTTGGTTTTACCCCAAACATCCAAAGTATCTCATAAGGCACCTTCTAGCGCTCTAGTTGGATCATATACAAAACTTTTCCAATACTTACTGTAAACCTATGTAATTACACTTCCTCCTATCAAGGCCTTTGACCCAAAAGGAAAGAAGCCTTTATGGTTCAATTAAAAACTTTTTGTTCCTTTCATCATACCCCTAGATATGAGACTGAGCATTATAGAGCACTCATACCCTTTCCCATCATACCATCCGTGGAACCCATAACATTGTAGACTCATTGAAGAGGGAAGAATTTCCCTTGGACCGAGTCAATTCCTTCCTTCCACAACCAGTCTCACATTGGCTATTTCACCTTTGGGAGATGACTCACCCAATGATGGCCCTCCTTTTTTCATCAATGCGATTCAGTAACTACTCGGTTTGGTCCACGTGAGCCCAAATAAACCTCAAATTAAAAATCCAATAATTTTATGGCCATCCCTCCTCCTAAGGAGTTAGCCATATTGTTGAAACCAAAATTTTCTATTTTAGTGGCTCCTAATCCTATTGAACAAAGTATCATTAGACAAATTCATCAAGCCCCAATCAAAATGTCACTCTACGAGCTCATCCAAAGCTTTCCAGATCATAGACATGCTCTTATCAAATCCTTAAAGCACATTTCAACATCTGATGATGAAGCACAACCCTTCACATCTTTTGTAGGAGCACTTACTGCTTCTACTACTATATCATTCAATGAAACTGAAATTTTAGACATCCCACCAAAAGAACATGACCTTCCCCTCTTATTATGGTTAGGATCAATGATATGTTCATTCGACGGTCCATGATCGATAGTGGGGAAAGAATTAATATCATTCCTTCACACACTTTCGACCAACTTAAGATCCCAAAGGAATCTTTCACTCAGAAACCCACGGTTCTTCACACTTTTAATGATGCCATTTCTCTCACCTTGGGAACAGTCATCCTCCCTATTTTTGTCGGTTAGAAGATCATCTATGAGATCTTATACATCATTGAGGGAGAATTTCAATACAATGTTCTCCTTAGATGACCATGGATCTACACCATGCATTGCATCCCCTCTACACTTCATCGTTCCCTTAAATATGAACATGAGGGAAAGATCTTAATGCTTCCTCGGGATGCTCCTCCCTTCTAAGGATGTAACATGACTTATAGACAAAATGACGTACTCATCCCTAAGGATGATCCATCTACATTGTCCACCAGCTCAGCCATTCCCTCATCCAAACTCCCTAACAAGGACTCCATGGATAACGTAATGGACAAAATTACGATGGGGAGTATCACCTTCTCATGCTCAACACCCTTCCCACTCCTCATCATATCGGTAGACCCGATAAGGCACCTATGTACCAATTGGACGTCAGGATGTTGTCCCTTTTAGTCCACCACATCTTTGCACCAATATTATTTATGGTGGTTTTGATACCCCCTCTTCCCACATCAATGATATTCCACATGCCAAGATTTATACTGGTGGCTTTAGCTTTCTCGATAACCCATATTTTTCCTATAACTATCTCCATCGTTGTGCCTAGAAGGGATTTAGCTTAGGTCATTATGAACATGACCCTTATGGCCTTAATCTTGATTAGTGTCACAAACCTTATGAAAATTTCGGGTTAGGCTATAAAAACCAGTCCCTTGATCCCATTCCACCATATGAGATTCTCATGGACATGCCTCCTCCACCTCCTTTATCTTTTCCAACTTTCAAATATGTGGACATATCTTCTCTACCTTCTCCATCTTTTCCAACCCTCAAAGATCTGGACATGCTCGAAGACATGGACATACCTTCTTTACTTTCTTCATCCCCTCTGAATCCCGAAGAAATGAACATACCTTCCCCATATTTTTGACTCTTGAGGATATGGAACTAGATGACACCATTTCCATTACTTCTGACTTTGTTTTTAGTCTCCACCATAAATTTGGGACCGGTCACCTATCAGTGTGACAATCAGATTAGGTCCCTTCCTCTTTTCCATCCAGAGATGATAGAAGAATATTATTTTACCATTGATGTCCTTCAGTGTGCTGATGATGATGCCATCCTTTCCCATATGGGGGTAGAAGAATCTTATCTTTAGAAGACCTTACCATCTAATTCACCTGCTCTTCTTAACAAAGCCACCATTGATGTCAATATCAAGACTCCACAGGAGCCTCACATTCTCAAAGTGGGCCAATCTCTTGATCCACATGAGCTAGAATCTTTCACCATGTTCCTCTCTCGTTATATCCCATAATGTTCATGGTCATATTCATACAAACCAAGTCTTGACCCCTCTATCGTCACCTATCCGGTGCTAAACCGGTGAGGAGAAGCTTTTTACGCATGAATAGTCATGTAACCCTCCTTATTAAAGAGGAGTTGCAATGCCTTTTGTCAGCTAATTTCATCATCCCCATTGATTATCCTCAATGGGTTTCCAACATTGTCCCTTTCAATAAAGCATCAAGAAAACTACGTCAATGCACCGATTTTCGAGATCTTAATCTCACTTTCCCTAAGGATGACTTCTCTCTCCCAAACATCGATCCGCTTGTGGATCTTACCTCAAGTAATGAGATAATTTCTCTCATGGATGGTTTCTTAGTTATAATAAAATCCTCATTGCAGAAAGATCAACTCAAGTCATATTTCATCACCCCTTGGGGGACCATTTTCTATCGCGTCATGCCCTTTGATTTAAAGATTGATGGTTCTACTGATCAGCGGGCCATGAATTATATATTTCACGACCTCATCCAAAAAACCATAGAAGATGACTTTGATGATATTTTAGGAAAAATATAAGCATTTGTGTGACCATCTTTCCATTCTCAAATTCCTTTTGAGCACCTCATTCTATTTTGTCTTCATCTTAATCCATCCAAGTGTGTATTTGGAGTCTTAATGGGAAAAATCCTTGGATTTATTGTCTCTATTAGGGGTATTGAAGTTGACCTCGTCAAAATTAGGGAAATTATTGAAATGTCTCCTCCTTCTAATCTTAAGAAACTTTTCAGCCTTCAAGGTCACCTTCAATCTGTCTGTCATTTCATCTCACAACTTTTCGATCATTGTCAACATTTTCATCACCTCATTTTTAAGGACATTGAATTTGATTCGGATTAAGACTATCAAAAAAAATTGATGATCTTAAATAGTATCCCCTATCTCCACCAGTTCTTGTACCTATACATGAGGGGTAACCATTTAATTTATATATCTCTACCACCAATCATTCCTTAGGAGCCATGCTAGCACATCACGATGACCAAGGTCATGAGAAGGTTGTTTATTACATCATTCATACTCTTTATGACTATGAGACCCGCTACACTAAAGATGAATGATTTATTTCACTCTCTTCTTCGCTACATCTAATCTTTGACATTATCTTCTCAATCACAAGACTTATGTTGTTATTAGATTTCATCTTCTCAAAACATTGCATTCTAAACCTTATCATAGTGATCATGTTACTTGATGGCTCATGCTCATGAAAAATTTTGACCTCGATTTTATTTCTCAAAAATCCATTAAGGGACAAGCTATTGTTGACCAATTGGTGGAAGCCCCTCTTCCTAGTACACATTTACCTCATGAGAAATTTCTGGATGAATCCATTAATCAATTTCATCATGAATATGGCACTCTCAAATTCACTCTCTTCTTTGATGGCTCAAAATGTTAGCAAGGGGGAGGTGCTAGCATCATTCTCATTCCTCCTTGGGAAAATCCTATTCCCCTCACATATAAACTCAATTTTTAGTGTACAAACAACATGGCGGAATATAAGGCCCTCATCTTCGATCTTAAAACCACTGTATTTTTAGGTGTTCAAATTCTTGACATCTACGAAGATTCTGAACTTATAATCAAACAAGTAACAGGTGAGTATCAATGTAAAAATGATACCCTTCAAAAATATCGTAACATTGTTCATCTTCTCCTTGAATATTTTGATTCCTACACCATCCAAGTTGTTCCCTATTGACCAATCATTTCATTGATATAATGGCATCCCTCACGACTCTCATCCCATGGACAATAGAGGATTCTAAGCTCCATATCATCATTCATCACCAAGATTTACCTTTCTATAAATTACCTCAAGTAAACATTATTGAATCTAATTCATCAGATCTTTGGTATTCTCAAATATTTGATTATCTATCGAAATCCATCTTTCTTCCTGATCTATCCAAAAACACTAAGAGGTCCTTTCTTCAAAGACATGCTCACCACTATGTGATCATTGACATAATTCTTTATAAATATAGATTTGACAATGTTCTTCTCTGATGTCATAAATCCCATGAAGCCTCTCAAACCATCAAATAAGTCCATGATGATATTTTTGGTGGAAACTTTAGTGTCTTAGTTGTTCTAAGCGCGTTCTCTGTCTTGGCTACATGGCCTTCTCTCAATCATGATTGCTATGAGTATGTTAAGAAATTTGAAAAATGTTAGCAACATTCCAATCTTATTTGTATTCCTATTCAATATTTATAGCTGGCTCAGGACCCGTGGCCCTTTTCATAATGGGGCCTTGATCTTATTGGTCTTCTTAATCCCCAATTTTCACAGCAACATCAGTCTATCATCACTACAATCAAATATTTCACTACATGGTGGAAGTAATCCCACTAACCTCAACTAAATCCATCCCAATCATTAATTTTATTTATCAACACATTATTTTATGCTTCAGCATTCCGCACAAACTTGTTATGGACAACATAAAGTCCTTTAAAAACAAAGATCTCAAGAAAAAATTTGCGCATTAAAAATATAACTCAGCTTCTCTTCCCCATATTAACCCAAAGCTAACAGCCAAGCCAAATATTCCAATAAAAACCTTTGAAACATTCTTTCTAAAACCATTGATCAAGCGAGTCATAATTGGCATCTCCATCTCCCCTTTTCCCTTTGGGCCTATCATACTAACATCTGTATCTCTACCGAGGATACACATTTCTCCCTTATTTATGGTTCTGGATTTTTCCTTCCTCTTGAATTTAAAATTCCATCTTTGTTCATTTCCCTTCGTGACTTAATCTATGATGAATATTATCACCAAGCTCTGCCTAACTAACACACTCAAGATACTAGATGAGCACCTCCTTCTCGCTCTTGGAAACCATCATGTTTATTAGGAGTGCATAAAATATGCTTACAATAAGCATCTTAAGGAACACAAATTTAATGTCGGTGACCTTGTCCTCTAAGAAAACCAGAATGTCACTACTTTAGAAAGGAGCTAACGTAAAAATTTTTCCCCTAACTAGATTGGACCATACGTTATTATGCACAAGTATGGGTTGGGAGCCTATTGTCTAACCTACCTTACTAGTAAACCAAGAGTAGAACCATTTAATGCATTGTACTTGTGACTATTATATTGTTATCACTTTTACCAATGTCCCCTTAGTTATGTCTTCATATTATTCCTCCATCTTAGCATCTTCCATTTCTTATCATGATGATTTTGAATTATGCACGGTATTCTATCAATTCCTATATGTGACCTTAAATATGGACACCATGGCTCTTCCAATAACATATTCCTCATAGATATGTTCTCCCCTTTGGTGGGAACTCCATGATCATAACATTAGTCACCTTCTTATTCACCTATTAGAACCATGCAAAGGGTCCAGGGGTGTCTCTTGTACATTATTATCCCCTCCTAAGTGGTCTACTTAGCTAGTCCCATCTCTCCCCCATGTGAAATCAAAATTCATGGATGACTAACTCAAAAATCAAAATTCTGAAAAACAAATTGATCCCTTGTAGGATAGGGGTTCATGCGAGAGAGAGAGAGAGAGAGAGAAGAAGAAGAAATAAAAAATTAAAAACATGAAATCAAAACCAAAATCAAATAAATAGATTGATCCCTCAAAGGACAGCTATCATTTATTCTTGTCATCTATATATTGTATAAATTAGACCATACCCTTGAAGGATGGATACTCCTTATGGAATTTTAAGGCTTCCCACATTGATCAACTTTCTCTTTCCCTTTCCCAGAGTTGGGGCATAGTTTAGGGAACACCACTTTTGAGAACTCTCTTTCCTTTATACAAGGTACATATCAAACCCATTTTTCATTTCAACATTAGGTTTATGAGATAATATCATCCATCATTTCCTTATTATATTTGAAATGACTAACTAGAATTGGTTATTTGTTAGCATCGGTGTTGATCGCATGTTCCTTTCATTACCTGGATCCTCCTCTTGTTTACCTCCGATACAATTGGAGGCATACTTTCTTGGAATGTTCATTGATATGACATAGATTCATTCATACCTATAGGTAAAAATTGTTAAGTTACATCTTATCTAATCTCATATAATCTCTCTCATTATAAGTCCATATTTTTGGCCATCTATATTCCTCCTTTAGGGATTTTGTTTCAATATGTCATGTTCTTTGCATTCCATTCTAAGTCCACATTTGTGGCTATATTGATTCTTTCCTTTAGGAATTTAATTCAAAAATTTATCTCAAAGTCCACATTCATGGCCATACTTATTTCCCCTTGGGGAATTTTACTTAATCATTCATTTCCTGTTTCACCTTTGAGGCCATACTTGCTCCCCCTTCCCACATTTTTATTTCACAATTGTATCCGATCCGTGCATGAAGTCCTCCTTTGAGGCCATATTTATTCTCCCCTGGGACATCCTATTTCAACATTCACTTTGCTTATTTCTCCTCTCCAATTCCTCCTTTGATGCCATACCTTTCCCCACTTGGGGCATAGTTCATTTCTAACTTCTCGGCCATACTTATCCTTTAGAGCATATTACTTCATCACATTTTTAATTTTACCTTCTCAACCATTTTATATGTCCGGGCACCATACCTTTCATCCTAGTCCCTTATGTACGCATACCTTTTCACTCGATTCCTCATGTATGAAGGATTTCACATACTTTTTTGCATATAATTGCACATACTTTGATGAATTTCCTATGACCCGTTGGTCATCTTGGCCTTCATCCATATTGCATTGATTTTCACCCACTCACTGGTCTATAGAACATTGTTGTCTATCTCCATTGAGACCACAATCATCCCCTACCGATGTGATATTGGAATCATCGCCATAGTTTTCCATCATTATTGTGAACCTTTTTCCCAGGGCATCTTTCCTTGGTTATGCTTTCACCCATATTTTCTTCACCCACCCGCCCTTTATCATTTACATTTTTCAAATGCGTCATTGATTTCCCTTAACATCATCGATCCCCCATTTGAGGGGGAGCTCATCATCAATTCTTTTTAATCCTTATCCAAATCTCATCATTTTTTGTCTCATGGCTTGCTAGCCCAAACCACTCAAAAAAAGGGGCAAAATGTAGACACCTAAATTTGGTATCTATACCCTTGATTGCTTGCGTGCCATATTTTATTCTATTCATCCCCCTTATTTAATCAAATTCCCTCTTTAAATTTAATTAATCAATTCCTATTAATTAATTAAATTCCCATCACCTTTAAATCCTATTTAATCAACATCAATTAATTAATCATGCCCTAACTAACTTTCCATTTTGGAATGCTTTCATTATAAATCTACACCTATGATTTTCCCTACACGTTTTTTCAACCAATCTCCATTTAAAACTCACTTACACCTCATCCTTAAATAACCCCTTCTTGCCTAATGCTTAAAAACATTCAGCCAACTCTTAAAAAATAAGAAATCACACCAAAAACAGGAAAATATCCCCATTGAGAAAAATTTCCACACCATCGGTGGTGACCAAGACTAGTCACTATCAACCCAATAAAGTTATGTGCTTTATTTCCATTCCTGTCGAATGCAAAAAAATACAACATCTCTCTTGCAACCTATGGACAATCCTTTGTGCTCGAACAATATAGAAGCCATTACAGACCTCCCAGACCTCCTTGCAACATGCATGCATCAATCATGATTTCCCTTTTTGTGATATTGTTGGCATTTTACATTGCTTTAGTTAGTTTTATTTCATTATCTTAGTATTTCTCTTATTTAACATTTTGTAGGTTTAAAACATCGAGAATGAGCTCACAAATTTGTCATCAAATTCTTTTTACAAATATATACTTATAGTTTGTTCATCTGGCTTGTTTTTCCTCGACCTTATCCTTCTCTGTCATAGTCATTGTCAACCTTGACAGTCACTATCGACTCGGCCTCAATAGCACTTGATTTTTTTTTCTAGAGCCATCTTTAGTCCATGTAGGTTCTTAGCCTTTGTTCCAGTTTTCTAAAATCTCATCCAGTCTCTCTTCCATAACAAAATCAACTTGTTTACACCCCATTCGTCATTAACCAAGGTCCTTATTTCAATCCATCTCTTTAATCCTTATTTTTGTTGTTTTCTTGGTTTCTATTCCTTCAAATCTCCTCTGTGGGTTGACTCCAACATCTCTAGACTTCTACAGCTTCCAGATTGCATTTAGATCCTTCTCAATCTACATATTTTTCTTATTTTCTTGATCCAGTCTCCTAGGTCGTCTTCAAAATTCCCTTATACAATTTAGGTCACCTTTGACCTGCACCAAGTAACACTTATTTTACAGTTATTTAAATTAAATCAGATTCAAATCCATCTTAATTAGTTCTAGATTCGATGTTGTTTTTTTGAATGTTATCTACATTACTTGCTTTATTTCATCCTTTCTAAACATATGGGAGTTGAAATCTACCGAGGAAGTTAATGCTTATTGGGTCTACTTTTATGGGATAGCCCATAACCAAATCATCTAATAAAAATTGTTTTCGGTCCTACTTGCAAATTTCATCCGATTTACACCAACAAGGATCCAACAACCATCATGCACCCATATCATCGTACATCTGAGGTAACATAAACCATCCATCATTTCTGATTTGCTATTTTCTTTAGTAGCTAATGCATTAGCTTCATTACGAATGAGAAATTTATATTAAAAAAATATTTATTTCAATAATATTTGGGATGAGCATGTGTCACATATTCTCGTATTGTTTTACTCTTCTATCTAGTTATTCCATCATCAACCATGACCTAAATTCCTATATCCTTACACATGCTCTATCATCATGTGACATTATTATGCATATTGTATATTGTCTATCATTACACACCAAGTGAATCTAGTAGGTTCCATTATTCTCCTTTTTAATGGATTTAGAATGTAATTCCACATTTCCTTTTACACTCTCACATTATTTTTCTGCCATCATATAACATCTTTCTATCAAAATGTTGATGTTCTCCTAAAAACACATGTTTTGCATACATATGTAAAATTTCGCACAAAATATTTTATGTGAATCTCCTAATAGTTATATCTATTTCACTCTACTCCTCCAAAACACCTTTTTGTCCCTCCTTCATCAATTCACTATCTAAGGAATTAGTTAGGGCTGGTATTCCAATCCTAAAGTTGATACCATCTCTATAGATACAAAATTGTCTATTCTTATACTATCAAATAAAATTATACATTATTACCCCTAGTCATGTACCATGTGAAGATTATATGTCACCTCTCACATTGCAAATCTTCCTGTTATCTCTCGAAAGTGCACCCTGTAGAGAGATGGCTGCAGGTTTTCTAAGCTTGCAAAAATTGATCTCTCTCTTTCGTAGATACAATGGAAACACCTCAGGTCTATGGGTATACCTATTTTGAGGTGAGTCTCCGGTATCAAGGCCGGTTCCTTGTTGGTGTATCCTAAACTGATTTCTGGGAGTTTGAGAGTAAAAGATGGCTATAAAGTAATTAAAACTAAGGTGATACACCAAATTTGTATGAGGACTTTGACTGAGTATATGCACGATTGATATGTGAAGGATTTTTGATGCACAAGCCAACAATTTTCTACAGAATTTAAGGGAAAACACTTTGTTGTACTGAGGGAAAAATATCACAACAACACTGATAAGTTAACATGCACATTAAAATTATGCAAAAAATACTTGAATTTGTAGTAGGTAAGATGATTTATCAGGGAATTTGCATTCACAAGACTAATAGAAACATACATAAGACTGTAAATAATTGGTAAGGCAGAAATTCTTCACACTCATAAGGCAAAACCGGAAATAATTGCTTCAAAGACTCATATACCCAGAAATTCCTCCAGAAGTTCTCCCTTGTGCTTTGCAAAGGCACACAATATATAGAAAAATAAAATTCAACCTCTTCCTAAAAATAGCCTAAGGCTTGTACTCGCCATGCATCTTATTTTTATCCTTTATTTAATAATAGAGAAAGGAGTAAAAATAGAACATGCAATTACAAATAGGCATTAATAGCCTTGATTACAATTGGTCAACTGAAGTTCACTGATCTATTTTTAAGAAAGAGAAGTATGAAGAATTTTCCAAAAATAATATTTCTTACTAGGCAAGTCTCTCTCCATGAACATGCAACTTTGTCTTCTTCTCTATTTTGTCCTCTTGTGAAGGCATGCAAAAGACAACTCTCTTTGTGAGAGAAATAATTATAACACTTGCAAAATTCACAAAATAATCCAGCCACTGTGGGGACCACTTCTGATTCGTACACTTGTCTTCAACTGAGTTTTGACCATTCTTGTGGACTTAGCAAAAATACATGCCATAATACTTTAGTCTCTACCACCTTTGATAAATACATACATGTATATATGTGTCAGCCTTTGCATTTGAAAGAATATAGTTTAAAATTTTACCTTTTCGGTAATCATTGATGGCATGATTTGGTCAGCCCCATTTGCTTTTACGAGAATGTGGGTAGAATTTCAAAAAATTTAAGTTCTTTGCGGACTTGCAGACTGTTGTTGCAAATCAGCGGCACCCCTGGATGCAAATCAAGGTTCTGAATTGATGTTTTAGGCATCCAGTGTGATTGCACAACATGGAAACCTCTCTCCAAGTGTGGCACTTGTGAAAATGAGAGAGGAATCTCCATATTAGAGGCTGGTTCCTCAAAATCCTCGATTTAGATCAATATTTTGCACAACTAAAGAGGTTCGAGATCCTAATCCTACTCTAAATTGCGAGGAGACAGGATAAAAATGCAAAAATGAAACTAAACTAAAGATGGTGATGCACCAAAAGGAGTGGTGAAACATTTTTGCCATGTAAATAGACACAAATTCATGAAATGCAATAAGGGAAAACATACACAAGCGATAGATGTAATTAGAGGTCTTAAAATGAAGTAAAACAATACAAACAGAGGGTGAAAGCATTCACGAGTTTGACTTTGTCAATTCCATGTAAAAATCTCTTGCATTCCACCCTCAAAGAGGTATAAACCTGCTACAATACTTGAAAAGGTCTCGATTCTTATAACTATCACTTGCTTTGGAGGTGAAAGAAGAAGTTTTCTATGCCAAAAGCTGTTCAACCATGAAGAAATGAGCCAAATCGGCTTTTACAAGATACATGGGTCGAGCCTAGAGAGAGAAAACATGAAAAATGCATGGGAGCCATCCCTCATTGAATGAAACTACATTAAAACAGCATGGAGGTCCTTACAAACCCATGCTCTGACATTTTTGACCATACTGGAGAAGAATGCAACCCATTTTGTATTAAATTTGGTTGTTGAAATGTCATTTCTGGCCATGGACACGTACCAGAAGTGTTTTTGAATTTTCTCTCTCCAAAATAAACCAAAATTCAAAATTGACCATGGAATCATGTAGATAATTTCATAAGCTTTCGTTGATATAAAGAACGTGCAAATCCAAGCTCTGGATCGAAAGTTATGCTCGTTTGAAGATTTAGGGCAAAAACGGGCCAAAAACGGATCGGCGGGAAAAAATTTCAAATTTTACCTTTTTTTTTTGTCTTTGGAAAATTTTTCAAAAATTCCCGTGCTCCACCGGCAGTCGATGCCATGTGGCAAGCTCGATTCACTCTGGAATTCTCTCTCCTTCTCTTTTCGCGGGTTTTCCTTTGAAAATCGACCTTTTTATACTCTTTTGGATTTGGGTGGTAAAGGAAAGGTTGGGTCTAATGATCATTTCATTCAGTTTTTTGGTTCATGGGCGAAGCCCTGGAAAATTTTCTTCAACGCCATTATTCTTTTCTAAACTCAAGCTCAACCACACTTGTATTTTGTAGCTCTTCCTCTATCTTTTTTCCTGAGGAGATGGTTGTAAAGGTGACTGTATGATGGAAAAGTGACAAGCAAGCATGGGAATCTACAAGTAACTCTTCCTCACACCCGACCTCCCGAGGTCATGCCGAGATAGCCAGTGGGGATGGAATATACGTGGGGTATGGACAAACTAATTGGGCAATCTTATGTCTTCGACACGCACTAATGGAATCTGCAAATCTAAGGCAAAGAAGGCCCTCCTAACCTAAACTGGCGTGATAGATTGGTCGGCGAGGATGACTACTCAAAGGCTCCAATCAATATCGAGCTCTAGCATGATTCGATCTATAGGTTGTGGAATACATGGAAGATAACTTGTGGGTGCTTCATATATGTCTCCCGACAGGGTCATGAAAATGAATGACAGACTGATGGTGGATTCTATGGGCAATTCTCTGGTCTAGTCCAGAAATCCTTAGCTTGATTAGCTGTTGTGTCTAGTGAGGATAGTTGTGTGATTATGATTGGTGGAAGTGGAGTGGATCTAAATACTAATGTGTGTAAACCAACATCTACGTCTGATTGACCTATGGACTCGTTGGGTTGTGGAACCTGTGGATCACAACCGTAGATTCATGGTTGTTGTGGACCTCCTATGGTCATGTGAAGAATCAATCCCTAACCCCTAGTATCTAGTAGTCGTATGCCTTTTCAGCCTCTATATTGAGAACTAACAGTTGTGTAATCTTCTTAGAGTATCTTATAGGTGTTCTGGCAACTTGAATTCTTAAGCTAGTGTCTATGTCGGTTAGAATGTTTCTGCGTCTAGCTATGGGACCAAAGGATCACACCCAAATGTTTTCTCTTTTTCAAGCCCTTCTACAGTCATGTGGACATTTATCTAGGGTAATCTGTAGTTTGGTTGGTTTGACCAAAATGTATGCACTCTGTTGTCTCCTATGTTTAATCCTCTTAACTGTGAGCTAATTTCGTGTAGGTCTCTTTGTCGTTCGAAAGACCTGAATTTTGAGATTTTGATCTATGTCGAGTTATTTCTGCAAAAAAGTTGGGTTGAGGCACAATTGGCTCGAATACGTTATCTTTGGGTTCCCTAGGTCCCGTGATTGTCATACAAATGAAACAGTGTAAATCTAATCAAGCAAATTAAAACTAACTATGTAAAGTATATCTACAAAGCATATATAACTTCTCTATTTTTGTGTTTTTGACGAACTATTTGAATGAAATTGAAAGAGCAATTATTTAAAATATCTAGCAATTAACAACTAAACTAATAACAAAATTTAAAACAAACAAGGCAGCCGAGTATAGCTATTTTCTGTGTAGTTGTAAGTCTATTCTAAATAATGAAATAACTGATCTAATCTATTTGAAAGACTCTCGATCCTACCTCAAAAGTGAGGAATGAATCATAGTTTCTCAGAAACTATCAATCCCCACGACTTCCCCACAGCAATATCGAAAGTGAGATTAACTAAAATGAAATGATTTTACTATTCTATTCGATATGCTTTAACTAGAACTTTGAAAGCTTGAACCTAGATTTTGCAGAACAGTGGCGAATCTGATTGTGTGTGGCTTTGTCCCCTCAGTGTGGTCTCCTCATTCCTTTGTGCTCACGTGAATCCAGAAAAGCATGTAATGCTAGCATCAACAGAAGTAGGTATTGGAAAAATGGCAGTTTTGGATGTAGATTGAATACAATGCGAGTAGGAGAGGGATAGCGCAAGAGAATAGAACTTGGCTTCTGCAATTCCTAGCGGGATTTATTGCGAGTCATACGAAAAAAATGTCTAGAACACGAAGCTATTCTTTTTTATGAACAAAACCTATAACTCTAATGGCTTCAAACTGAAAATAAAACTATCCTATCTCAATTGATTGTGTGAAACAATAACAACACTAGCATAAGAAGATTATGTGGCTTCTAAAAACAAAGAAACAATACTAACTATACATGCGATAAATGGAAACTATGAATTCCTAAGTGGAAATTATGAAATTATACGACACATTTGTTTTTGAAATGACGCCATCCAAAATTCTGCTACTCGCAAAATGAAAAGAGGACTCAAGTGCAGATATAAAATAAATAAAAAATAAATACTAAAATAATATGAAATGAGGACTTACCATTTGCGTGGGGATAAGAACTTACCTCTGTCGGTGCTCTAAACTTGTAAAGGGGGCATTCGAAGCAAGTCAAGATGCTATATATATAAAAATGGGCCCATTTTCCTATTCATTTGTGCATGTCGATTTGATTGATTTTGAGCTCTGGGACCCACGGTGACGGTTTTTGACGAGAGTATAGTCAAAACATTCGTGACAAGATAGTGATCATGCCTCTGCGAGCGGAACATCGACCCGCGAAATCACAAAGTTAGTTTTTCTTGATTTAACATTTTTATCCCCAAAATGTTAAAATGATGAAAACTTTATCACGTGGGGATTATTTTTAAAAATGTTAGTGTTAATAGGGTCACTTAGGGGGCGCCTAATGGGTAGGCTTTGTTTTGGTAAAAAAATAGTCATTTTTGTGTTTTTAGGTGTTTTATAGGGCACATGACCCATTTGAAAATTTAGGACACGACCGCCGCCCGAGCGGGGTGGTGGTTATAGGACCGCTTCCCTTTAAGGCAGTGGTTGCGGAACCACCGCCATACTCAGGGTGGCGGTCCCTTACAGAATGCCAAAAACTCAGTGTTTTGAGCCAAATTTTACATTTTTAGTATTCTTGTATGCTTTAATGATTTTTTTAATGCAATTTGAATACTAACTTACTCCTTTTGTGTGTTTTTGGGTGTATACAGGTGAAGGAGGAATATATCAGATGGAGCCGAGAGAGAGAGAGAGAGAGTTTGATTGGCTTCCAGTAGTGTTGGATGCACTTTCTTAGGATGAGTAGGACACTCTTCAGAGGGCCAACATATTGCATATATCACGGGTCCTGCATGTTGCACCTTCTAGTCACATACTTTGTGACTTGTTTTCATATTGGGATGCTGATCGGAACACTTTCTCGATTTCCAGGAGTCGGGGTGAGTGGACTATCACCCTAGAGGATGTCTACCATATCTTGGGGGTCCCAATCATCGGGAGATGGCTTACACTTGAGATAGCAGGGTCACAGGCTCAGATAGCATAGTGGGCTTCATACATGGGAGACACAGTTATCTCCACTGGTTCAAAGAAGGGGGTGAGGGTCTATTCCATTCCTAGCTTGCCTATCCCCTTGATTCATCAGGCTATTATGGGGATCCTTGCCTCGAGATTGATTGGGGACAAGGGAGGGGACACCTTACTCTACTGCTGGTCCCCTATTATTGCACAAATTGAGGCACATGGCGATTTATGCCTAGGGAGCCGACATACTTGGGACCACTTATCATGATTTGTACCGGGTGGTTCACTTATAGGGAAGTCATTGAGCCATCCGACCCTGGTTATGAGCTAGGTCTACGAGCGTATCATCCCTTATGGGAGAGGTGTAGAGGTGGCGGATCTCAGAGCCGTGAGGGCACGCCAGGATGGACGAGATATGTCGGATTGCTTAGAGCAGCCCACCGGCCAGTCGCCCCCGACGACCGATGATATGGAGGCCACACCTTATCAGGCCATCGTAGGGTTGTGGGGTGAGGATACCCTCACTTTGATCTCTTACTCTACCATAGGGCAGCTTGTGGATAGGATGGGGAAGGTGGAGACACACCCCTTTGATCGAGTGCCTTAGCAGTTTGGCCTTCCTTAGGTCGGTATGCTCCCCAGTGGTGCGGTGTTCGAGATCAGTTCGGGAGGCTAGGGGAGGTCCTAGAGGCCAGGATTAGACCATTGTTACTCCCGGATTCCCTATTATAGCTAGGTGGGTAGTACGCGCTCGAGGGAGAGCTGGTGCTCCTCAGGCACCCTTACTTCATATTGCCGTCGGTCTTGCCCATAACAATGACGACCCCATTGATATAGACTCCAAGTTCAAGGAGTTCACAGGGGGAGAGATGGAGGAGGAGACCGAGGCTGAGGTCAGTGAGTCAGGTGGAGAAGAGGACAGCGATCCCAAGTGGCATGACACTCAGGATATCTTACAAGCCGAGAGGGCAGAGAAGAGTGTAGAGAGGGTGACTCTAGTTTCAGAGGAGCCACCTTCTCTAGACTTGGGTGGGGAGGATGAGTCCGTAGCAGGATACTATGTTTCCCCAGACATGGGAGGAGCACATTAGTTAGTGGTGGCAGCTATGGCAGGTGCTGATCCTAGGGATCCCTCTTGGAGGCCCGGAGATCCAAGTGAATTGTGACCCTTCTTTTAAGATTTGTTTTTAGTTAGGATTGCCTTAGTTGTTATCTCTCCTCTTCTTCATTTTTTTATCTTTTGACTATTTCTAACTTGTTTTCTCCTTTGCTTGTAGATACTACTGATGAGTGGCGAGACCTGATTCGCGGTATGCACTGATACCATGATGATCCCCATGGAGAGGATCCTTCAAGAGGGGAGCCTTCGCATCCGGTAGGGCATACCGATGTTTTTTCCCCTGTCTGGCATGTGGCCAAGATGGTGACTACCCTCCATACCGAGTTGGCTGGGTATAGGACAACAGAGCACCTAATGAGGAGTCGCTCTCATAGTGAGGCCGCAGCTGCTCCTCGGGACCGTGAGCCCTTAGTGCATTCAGAGTGCCGGTGTAGTTAGAGTCCTAGACATGGTCATGCACCTTTAGAGGGGTCTCATAGGGGTTGAGAGGCCACTTGGCTCTCGTAGATTGTTTATACGATTTATTTTGTATTTCCGGGCTCATTGAGTGTTTTGACCATGCCTAGCGCATGATGGCATTGTACAGGAAACTTGATTATATATATATATATATATATATATTACTTTTGGATTAGACCCTTGGTATCTAGGTTTTTGTGATTCATTTCCACATGTATATTATAATGTTGTTTTTATATGCTTTTCAGAATGTATGCAATGGAGAACAAATGATACGAATGCTTTCTTTCTTTTTGTATTTCGTGATGTTGATATATGATAATGCAGACACAATGTGATTTTGAACTTTAGCTTCTATAAGAAATTTTTTGGTACTTCGTATAGTTTTGATAGAACGTGCTGACAAGCTAGTATGTTGAGCAGATGCACTTGCCCTACTCCTAACTCCACACAACTAGTAAGATGTGAGGGTTTACCACCGAGAGCTAGAAAGGGCACAAGCTATCAAATTTTTGAATGGTAGTGATGAGAGATAGACAAATATTTAGTGGAACCAAATTAGTATGCTACAAACCTACTCTACTCGGGTGACTCCATAGTATAGAATGTGAATTTCTTTGTGGTTTATCTAGACTTAGATCCGTAGATGGCCACATGGTAGACAAAATCTGGTTTTCGGGGTTTTGAGCTCTCTTGGAATTTTGGACATCTGATTCACTTGTTTTTGACTCAAGATTTCAAAGGTTTATTTGAACTATTTGTTTACGACCTTCAACATTTATTGTCAAGAGGACCCCCTACACCTTGCCCCATGCTTCTAGTAGGAAGCATGGGCTTATCACCATGGACAAGGCATAGGCGAGTAAGGGCATTCCCATCCTTTCCCAACCCTACGTCACTAGTAAGAGACACAAGTTCATCACCAAAGGTTGGTAGGGAAAGGAAATGTGTAAAAATAAAATTTTCTGTTTGATCTATGTTTGACTTATTTATTTGAGCAAAATGTCAGCATGTTCTTATTTCCAAAGAGATATACATATGGGATAGATGTGACACTATGAAGCTTCTAGAATAGACCATAGGAAAGACACCTATCCTAGGAAGAAACCAAAAGTGAGAACAAGCATGTAGACCTTGGTATGGTTACCATTAAGACTTTGTCATATCTAGCTTTATATGGATGAAATGATTCTGAAACGGTTGATGATGTTATGAAAATGAAGAAGTATGATTCAAATGTTTCTGCCAATACCATCAGAAGTTTGTAATGAATTGCTTAAGAGAAAGTCCCTTGATCACCAAGTTTTACAAAATGAATGGACAAAATGAACCTAACTACATGAAGATGCAATGTAGATATAACTATATTAGTAGTGCTGGTCGCTTCATGCGTAAAACCATTTAAGGTGTAGGGAATTGACAGTTTCACCAAATTCCTCACCTTCTAGTGTGCATAAGAGATACGCTCCATTTCCATAGTCTTTCATGACTCGGTATGGGCCCAACCATTTGGGCCGGAATTTCCTTCCTTCACCGGTCTTCTTATCGATCCAGTTGTCTAGCCTTAGAACTAGATCTCCTTCATATATATCTCGTTCATAGACCTTTTTATTATACTGCTGGCACATCCGGTCAGCATAGAATCTATGCCGTTGTTTAGTGTCTAGCCTGGCCTCATCTAGGCTTTCTAGTTGGGAGAGACGTGCTTCTCTATAAGCTTCTTCATCCAGAATCCCTTGTAGTGAGATGCGGAGACTGGGTATTTCAACCTCAAGTGGGAGAACTGCTTCTACTCCGAATACCAATGAGAAAGGAGTTGCTCCTGTTGGTGTTCTTATTGAGGTTCGGTGGGCCCACAAGGCTGGATATAACTTTAAATGCCAATCTCATTTGTTTTCTTTTACCATTTTGAGGAGAATAGCTTTCAATGTCTTGTTTGTTGCTTCAGCCTGCGTTGGCTTGAGGGTAATACAGGGAGGCCGTATGATGGTTTATTTTAAATTTACTGCATAGCTCACAGACTTCGTCATTCTTAAAGGAAGTACCATTATCTGAGATAATGATTTGTGGGACACCTGTACCTGTAAATGATCTGGTTTAAAATGAACTTGGCGATCATGGAACTGGTACAGTGGTGAGAGGCATAGCCTCTACCCATTTGGTAAAATACTCAGTGGCCGTGATTATGAAGTTATGGCCATCTATTGATGAGGGAGAGAATTTACCTATCAAATCTAGGCCCCATGTAGAAAAGGGCCATGGAGTCGTGATTGGTTGTAGAGCTTGTGCCGGCATGTGAATCTCGTGGGAAAATTCTTGGCATTTATGACAATTGCGCACAAACCTTACTACGTCGTGTTCTAGAGTGGGCCAGAAATAGCCCATCCGATGTATTTTGCGAGTGGTGGCGTGACCACCGAAGTGACCTCCACATATTCCACTATGAGATTCGTAGAGAATCTTCTTGGATTCTTCTGTGTCAACACACCTTAGAAGCATTCCATCGAAATCCTTATGATAGAGCACTTGTTCTATAATAACGTATTTAGCTACGATAATGCGTAACCGCCTTCTTTGTTGCGGTGTAGCACCTTTTGGATATGCATGGCCCATGATATAATTAACAATATCAGTATACCAAGGACATTCAGAGATAGGAGGTTTGGTTTCGATGTAATATATGCATTCATTGGGAAAATCTAGGTCTACTAGATCGCCTCCGTCTAACGGGTTGTCAGCTAACCAATCTGCAATGATTTGTCCCTTAACGGATTTTTGGTTTACAAAAGTTAATTTGAATTCTCCCATTAAGGTTATAAAGTGTCCAACCTTTTTAGACAAGGACCCTTGCGTGAGGAAAGTTCGTAAATGGTTTGTTTTTATAATGACCCTTGTTTCTTGATTTAGCATGTAATGTCTTAGGCATTTGGTTGCAAAGACTATGGCAAGGCATTCTCGTTTCTACCTGTGTATAACATGTTTCATAATCGAGTAATGTTCGGCTAATGAAATAGATCATGCATTCTCTTTTATCATCGTCTTCTTGAGCCAAAGATGCAAAGCTAGCGAGACATTGGTATCTCGTGAATATAAGATTAAAGGGTGGTCTAGCTTAGGAGGCATTAGTGTAGGTGGTGACAACAAGAAATGTTTAACTACTTCGAAAGCCTCATTGTAGTCTTCAGCCCAATCGATACTATAATCTTTCTTGAGTAGATTGTTGATTGGATGAATGACAAAGCTTGAATCTAGGATGAATCTTCGAATTGCACTGAGTTTCCTGAGAAATGATCTGATTCCAGATTCATCCGAAGGTGGGATCATTTCAAGAACAACCCAGATTTTCGCTGGGTCTACATCGATCCCTCGTGATGATATAATGTAACCTAGGCGTTTCCCTCCTGTCAAACCAAATATGCATTTTTTTTGGATTTAGTGTGACTTCGTATTCGATCAAACATGAAAGAATGATGCGGAGCACTTCCGGGTGATCACAACACTTCTTGGCCTTGGCCAACAAGTCGACTACATAAGATTTCATGATTTTATGAATAAGATCGTGAAATATGTATGTCATTTCCGTTGGTATGTAGCACCAGCATTCTTGAGACCGAACGACATAACAACGTAGCAATAAGTTCCCCAAGGAGTTATAAACATAGTTTTGGCTTGGTCTTGTTCAAATATTTTGATTTGATTATATCCCAAAAATCCATCCATGAGAGACAAAAGCTCAAATCCAGCTGTTGTGTCAATGATGACATCAATGGATGGTAACGGGAAGTCATCCTTGGGACACGCCTTGTTAATGTCTTGAAAGTCTATGCAGATGTGTATCTTCCCATTATTTTTGAGAATGGGGATGATATTAGATACCCACTGAGAGTAATCAACTGGTTTGATGAACCCTACCTGGAGAAGCTTCATTACCTCTTCCTTCACCATGAGAGCTACCTTGGGTTTCATTGGTCTTGATTTTTGTTTAATTGGCTTTGCATCTGATTTGGTGATGAGGTTATGTACCGCGATGTGTGGTGCAATTCCGTCATTTCTTTATAATTAAATGCAAAAGCCTTTTGATGTTCTCTAAGGATTCGAGTGTGTATTTCTATCTCTTCTGGAGTTAGCGAAGATCCTAGTTTTAAGATCTTCAGTTCTTCCTTTGTTCCGATGTTAATATCAATTGTTTCCTCGATTAAAGAAGCATTACCTTCTTCAAACTTAGGTGGGGATGGAGGTAGTTCCAAATCTTCTCCATTCTCTATTGTGTATATGTCAAGCTCCTTTTGTGGGGGAAGCTCTACCATGGGGTTTCCAAAGTAAGAAGACGAATGTGGGATTAAGGACAAATCCACCACGTGATGGGTGAGATGTAACTCTACAGGCGTTAGGTAATCAAGAGTGGCTCTTTGTAGACACCAAATTTGTGTCTTATGACCCCGTGCCTCGCATCTTATTTCGCAACCTAAGCCTCATCACCTAAATCCTTACACAATTATTTATTAATTACCTTATAATTAATAAATCCACATCTCCAAACCTCGCCACCTCATTTCGCCACCTCATCACATGACTAATGACTCCTCACCCGCACCCAAAACCAACCTCATAATGACTTGACCAAGCCCACAACTAATCCCGGGAGAAAAGGAGGGAAAGTTGGCTATTTTACTAAAAATAGCCCACTTTGACTTAACCAACATCGGTTCCTACTCGACCACCGTCGGTTACGTAACCACCATCGGTTCCCTGTAAATGACCTCCCCCAACCAAAAACAAGGGGGGGGGATTTTCATTGATCCGAATCAGAAGTCATTGAAAGAATCAGGATTTCACTTGGCCGAGCAGAGACAAGTGAAGAAAAGAGAGGAGTTTGCAGAGAAGGACATTAAGCCCAAGACTGCAACTGAGTAACCAGAGCCCAGTGACACTCATCCAAGCATTGGGAGAGAAGATAGCTCATCTTGGATTGTCAGATCATCCTGCCTGAACCCTGCCTTTGTCATCATCACAGTCCTTGAACCCACATCTTCATCAGGAACTAGTAAGTACTGTCTTGTACATTCTTTTAATAATATTTCTTGGACTTCTGAATCACAGTAATTACAAGTCTACTCCTGATCCACTACCCGGTAACACTCTCCATCTAACTTTCATTCCTCTACCCCTACATTGCCCCAAGAACAGCCCCCATACTCTCTGAGTCTTCTCCATCACCTCATTACCTATCCCCAATCATTTACCAGCCTTATAAACACCATAGCTATCATATAGCCATCTTATAGCCAACCTTCACCAAAGCCCCTAAATCACTGCCCCTACCGATATCGGTTATCAGCAACCGGTACCGGTGACAGTGACCGCATCGGTCACTGTGATTCAAAACCAAGACCAGCCTTTTCTCTATTATTCTAACAAGGTAAATAAATTGTAATTGGACAATAGCTTATTTGTTAGAATTTGTGTTAATTCATATTAGCAGGGGAACTGACCACCTTCGAAAGGAAGTCTCATATTTCCTGGGCCCAAGGCAGTTCCCTCACTTATTATCTAATTAGAATCTGGTGGTCTTGTATTCTTATTTGCAGGTAGTCCTTCCCAGACAAAAAGGAGTTCTTCGCAATCGATCTGATCTCTCTCTACGGTACGCGCACACCCTCTCAACATTCAACAGGTATTCCTCCTAGCCCTAACCCTTATCTTTTTCTCAAAGGAATGAAAGGATAGAAGCAACTCTATTCCAGGAACGGAAGCATTTCTATGTGTGAAACATTTTGGCACACCGGTGGGACCCATTTTGGGTTTCTTTCTTTCTTGCTTGCTTTCATATAGGGAGCACACTTGCTATTTTTCTTCTTCTAAAATATTCACAAGATATTTTGTTATTTGGTAAAATAATTTGTCTTGCTTTCACATCTTTGCATTAGTGAAAGTCATCTTTGCTTCATCGAATATCATTTTCGATTTGGGTTTAAAACACGTGCATCACATTCTTGCTTGTTGTTTTCAATTCTAGTGAACGTAGATTAAGTAATAGGTCATACACGTGGGGGTGATATCCACGGTATTGACAAGAAATTAATCTTACTTTCACTGCACAACACATACCGAATCACATCATAATTAACACAACAGCTCAAAACATCCCCCTTTTCCGTGGTATTCCTCCGCCCGATTGAGGTAACCTTATAAGCCAAAACAAACTTGACATTTCCCCTAAGTCTTTTGTTTAGGATTGACATCATCTTGCATCTAAGGCATAAGCCCAAAGTGATTAAAACTAATCCTAGGGTTAGTCTGTTAATTTTCTTGTGCATCTTGCTTGTTTGTGGTTCTGTTTTTCTGTCATACACTATTTTCTGTGATCACTTCAGTAACAGTTTGGTAGGCATACTAAGCACTGTTAACCCCAAATCAGCAACTTCCTATAGATTCTTACACCAGTCCTATTCTACCGACATCGGTTAACCTACCGACGTCGGCTATAGTATAACCGACATCGGTTACCTGACCGATATCGGTTTCTGTCTTTCACAGTTCCCAAAACCAGCAACCCACCAATTCCAACATTTTGTTGCTGCTTCTGTTCCTGATAGATTGCATCCCTGCTGTGTACTTTTGTCCATGGTTGTTATCACTGAAACAAGCTGCAGCCATGGTTTCACATGCCTGCTCCGTGCCTTTGCCTGAATCACCCCCTTCACATCCTGTGGGGAATCCTACGGACACCAGCGAGGTTCCCAAAATCCCTGTAGGAGATAAGGAATTTGTGAAATTTTTGGACGCTAATCCTAGTGCTGTACAATACTATTTGTCTCATGCCCCTGACCGTACACCCGATGGTCAACTCCTTGTTGGCATGCCTATTAGTATAGCTGCTCATTTAGCTCCTTCTCCACCTGATAACTCCGCTTTGCCTTCTGCATCCTTAGCCCCGTCTCCCAACTCAGTGGTTTCGGGGGTTCATACGGCACAGATTGGCTTTCCTTTGGTTAATCTAGGGCCCAACATATCATTACCACCGACTGCTCCTACCTCATCTTTCTCGCAGACTGCTCCTTTCATAACTTGTTCTCTGCCACCTATCCACACAAGCTTCCCTTCTCAAGCTCCGCCTACCTTTTCATTTCCACACACGTATCCGGTGACTTCAACATCTTATATAGGACATCCCTATTCGGTCGCCTCAACATATTCATCCTCAATACCTTATCAACATTCAACCCCACCATTGTCTAATGGTGGCCCTTGGCCCAATCCTCCTCCATTTACGGCAACCGCACCATCATCTCATCCAACTACTGATTTAATCAAACAAATGATGGACAAGATGCAAAATCTGGAGGCTTCTGTTTCAGGAAGCCGTAGCACCCTGACATACGAGCAAGTTTGTCGAGAGCCTATCCACCCTTCTGTCCCCCTTCATTCATATCCTCCTCAATGGGAATTACCAAAATTTACTCGTTTTAATAGTAAGGAGGATCCTCAACAACACTTGCGATCATTTAGACATGCCTGCTATCTGATTGCTCATGACGATGCCTTACTACTCCACACCTTTCCCATGTCCTTATCAGGACCCGCCTTGAGTGGTACAAAGTTGCTTTAACCCAGCACTCAATCTTCTCTTTTAACCAATTAGCCCAATCTTTCTTGGATCATTTCTCCATTAACATTGCCAAGAAAGTATCTATCACCGACCTCTATGCCATCCGACAATTTGAAGACGAATCTATCGCAGATTTTTCGTTGGACGATGGCGGGCCTTATCAACCAACTTACGTATGCCTTGCCTCAGGCCGAACTTATCGAACTCTTTACGCGGGCCTGCGCTAAGCACATTTCTCCTACCCTCCAAATTCAAACTTTCCGCACATTCGATGAGGCCTTTACTATGGCTCGAAAACTAGAGATTCGAGCCTTAGAGGAAGAGAAATTGTGGTTGCGCAACAAAAACCCCAATTTCGAACCCAAGACTCCACCAACAAACCTAACACCACCAATCCTCACACATCGACTGCTTCGAAATCAAAAGGAGCTGTACACGCGGTGATGGTCAAATCCCAACCACCATCTAATACCCCGCCAAAAACCACCTATAAGTATAAAGTTGAGCCCATCAATTACACCTCCCTTGGGAGAAACTTATGGTGTGATATTGGAAAAATTTCAAAGCTTAAAGGAGCTATTACCTTACCTCCTATTAAACCTCACTCCGGGTTTGATTCCACCCGCGCTATACCTTCTTGGTACAAAGAAAATGACTTCTGTAACTTCCACCGCGTGAAGGGACACAGTCATGAAAATTGCAAGATGTTGAAAAACATAGTGCAGGAAATGGTTGATGTAGGGGATATAGCCCTCGATAATCCTAACGCCCCTGCTAACCGGAATTTGAAAATTTTCAACAAACCATTCCCAAATCACTCTTCTAACAGTAACATAAACCAAGATATCTTAGCCGAGGAGAGTGTTCATGAAATCCATGCAGTCTTCGACTCCCAACCAAAAGCCTCTATCGAGAAAATTCTGAATCAAGCCCCTTCACTAACGCAGGGACCCGAACCCCCTTCACCACCATCAAGACAAGATGAAATCCTTGCCATTCCTTTCCCCATAAAGGAATTAACCGCCAGAGTTCTCTTCTCACAGATGAGCCTTCTTACACCACATCCTTGCAAGACTGTGAGCGGATGTTATCTAACTTATCTATTTCCCAAACATCTCCTTCTACCACTCTTGCTGCACAAGAGGAAGGCTCGCCACTTCTTTTGTCATCCTTAGATGAGAAACCCCTTGAACCGGCATCACCAAATTCTTTAATCATGATGGATCCTCTCAAACATGCCCTCCTACCTATTAGTTCTTCATCGCCTAAATCTTTTCAGTGACCGGTTGACCTCTTAACGCCCATGGATACAGTGCCTCATTTACCCCCTGTATTACACCCACAGTGGACCGGATCACAACCCACCTTTCTTCCATACAAAAGTTCCTATTCACACGTGAGGATTGTCATCCCTCAGAAGATAGATGAGTCCTATGGGAACGTTTGTGTACACCATATTCTACTCAAATGCAGATGACCGATCCAGACGCCTCTACCATATACCCGAAGTGTTTACAAAAGCTTAAAATGCCTATGTCCTCATCTTCACCCCCCTCATCTCTACCAAATACCTCATCCACCTCTATTGACCTAACCAAACCTTCCCCTACGCTTGGGACCTCACCAATACCCAGCCTAACACACCCACCTAAATGGTTAGATTTATCCAAAAGTAAAGCCGTCCATCCACTTAGGAGACAGACCCAATCTCCTCAAGCCCAACCTATGCCTCTATCACAACTAAAACCATCACCGTCACACCTACCTTCCATATTGGGACCTCATCCCTCCACCTTGCATCAATATATCATACCTCCTGCATTTTCTTTAAAATGACCTACGCCTTCTGCACCCATACAGAGATCCATGGGTGTATCAACACCGTCACCCCACGTATCCTGTCCACCTATCAACCCTAAACAAACTCCATCATCAAAGGATTTGTTTTTTGTCACTCCTCTTTCTCCGTGGGTTTCTCGATACCACATCATCTGTGGCCTCATCATCTAACCAGCTAAACATAACTTCTACGTCGAAGAAGCCACGTTTAGTTAAATCCAATTATCAAAACCCCTTGGCTAAACCACCACCCATACAAATCAACCATACCCAGTCATTACCGAAACCTACCTAGTCAATAGCCTCATCTTCCTCTGAATTTGACCCGCTCAAAGGGTCTTACGCCAAAATCCTTGCTATGTTGGTGGAGAATGCGACCATTTCCCTACCCCCACTTAGACCCTATGATCCATCTAAACCTCGACCTATAGGTTATGATGAGTCTAAAATCTGCGCTTACCACCGCACACCAGGACATGATGTAGAGGGATGCAAAGCTTTGAAAGCCATTCTTCGCCAGTCACCTCTCTCAGATAGAAAGGTTAAGAAAGAAAATTTACGAAGGGAGAGACCTTTAGCTTCAATCCCCTCTCCTATACCACCTATCCCCGCCTCACCAAGATCTATCATTATTACAACCCCACCGCTCGAAGACCATGACTTATCCCTACCATCTTCCTCCTCTCGTTTTCACGAGATTAACATGATTAGTGTTGCTACTCGAGGGTAGAAAAACAATGGGAAAGCTAAAGAAAGCACACCTGCGGCCTCTCTTTCTCCATCCACCATCCCGATCGCACCACCACCTAAAGTGGTTATTCGTGGACCTGCCTACCCCGTCTCTAATGGAGTTGCCCACCGAACCATGATCAAACAGCTTCACCAATCACCTGTAAAAATGACACTGTATGATCTCATTCAGACCTCTGAATCTCATCGACAAGCTCTCGTTGAAATCCTTCAAGGGATAGAGGTCTTACCTAATGAAACCTTTCCCGTTGCCTCCATTTTAACACCCAATCACGTTGCTTCACTCACCAAACAACCTATCTCCCCAACCACTTTGTCTCTGTACAGCAAGCCGCTGCATTGTCAGTTTCTCAAGATGAAATTGTCGACTTTGGTGCAGAAGATCCTGACCCCGCTCTTTTCATCTCAGCTTATGTCCGGGACATTCGGGTGCATCGTGTTATGATTGACGGGGTGCTAGCCTAAACATCATCTCTTCAAAAGCCTTCCAACAAATGAATATCCCTTCTAGCTGCATGTGTGCCAACCCCATCATGTTGCGGTCATTCAATGATGCTATTACTTCTACCTTAGGCACCGTGATCCTTAACATTCGTGTAGGGCCACGTACTTTACCCGAACTCTTCTATGTCCTTGAGGGTGAATTCCAATACAATATGTTGTTAGGCCGCCCTTGGATCCGGCTATGGGATGCGTTCCCTCCACCTTACATAGATGCATAAAATTTGAGTACGAGGGGAAGTCCTACACCGTAAAAGCTGATCCTCCCCCCTTCAAAACCTGTAATATGTTATATCACCCTAATGATGTGCTTGTACCAGTCAAGACACCCATTCATCCAACCCAACCATCCACTTCAACCACACCTCAACCATCCACCTCAACCGCACCTACACCTTCAACCAATGAAACCACCATCGCAAATACCACTTCCTTTCCCGCAGACAACATCCCAACCTCAGACCCCTTAGTAGATGTTTTTCAATGCCTTACGCTGGGGGAGTATCACCTATATAATGTTAGCTCTTTCCATACTCCACAGGAGTATGGATAGTTACATGCGCATCCTACCTACGACCGTCGTGTGGGGGAGGTAATCTCCTATGGGCCACCTAATTGCCGCACCAACCTAACGTATGGGGGTGTCGACGCATCCTCCGTTACCCCTGAACCTCCCCTTGGTGTGGTTCCCTTCCAATCTGATTTTCAATACCTGACAAATCGTCGTTTCGCTCTCACCTTCCTGACTCGTTGTGCTTGGAAAGGTTTTGGTTTTGGTCTTTATGAACAAGGCCGACATACAATCATTCCCGTGACTACACGCAAACACAAAGATCGTAGTGGTCTTGGATTTCCTGAAACACTTACACCGGAGAAACCTCGTGTCAGTTGTATCCGGAAGATGACGAAGTCACCCCTTCCGAACCATCATCACCCATTTTTCCATCATCACCCACAGAGTCGATAGACCCTGAATCTATCCCTCCTAATTTTTTTTTTTCATAAACGCTATCTTCCTGGGTCCTCTCACTTATCAACGCGATAATGAGGACCCATCTTCTCTTCCCCTTCTGTATCCAGACATGATCGAAGAGGATTCACCTTCCATTAATGTTGTTGAGTGCCATGATGACGACTCCATCCTCACTTACCTTGGTGCGGATGACTCTTATATTCAACGCGCCTTACCATCTGAAACTCAAACCATGTTGAATGAGTCGACTATAGAAATCAACATCCACACAGAGGAAGATCCTCACATTGTGAAGATCGGACAATCTCTTAACGCATCAGAACAAGCCGCCTTTACTACCTTTCTCCATGCCCGCAACCAAGCTTTCGCTTGGTCCTACGCTGACATGCCAGGAATTGATCCTGACATTGCTGTCCATAACATTACCCTGAAACCCGATTCCAAACCAGTTAAACAAAAACTAAGAAAAATGCATCCACGCATTGCCCTCTTGGTCAAAGAAGAGCTTCAACGACTCCTTTCCGTTTCCTTCATCTTGCCTATTGACTATCCTCAATGGATTTCTAACATTGTACCTATCACTAAAGCGACGGGGGGACTTCGGATATGTACGGATTTCCGGGACCTTAACCTCGCTTGCCCGAAGGATGACTTCCCCCTCCCGAGTATTGATCAACTTGTTGATCTCACTACGGGCCATGAGATGCTTTCTCTCATGGATGGCTTCTCGGGATACAATCAAATTTTGGTAGCCCCGGCCGATCAACATAAAACTACCTTCATAACTCCGTGGGGAACCTTCTGTTATCGTGTCATGCCGTTTGGCCTTAAGAATGCTGGTGCGACCTATCAGCGGGCTATGACTTACATTTTTCATGACATTATGCACACTATCCTTGAGGATTATGTTGATGATCTTCTTGGCAAATCTAAACATCGCAGTGAACATCTCGATGTTTTAACCATTATTTTCGATCACCTGTTACAATATTGTGTTCATCTTCAACCAAAGAAATGTGTCTTTGGTGTCCTTTCGGGAAAACTTCTTGGTTTTATCATCTCTTTGCATGGCATCGAGGTCGATCCATCTAAAGTCAAAGCTATCCTAGAAATGCCCCCACCTACTAACCTCAAACAATTGCGTAGTTTGCAAGGTAAACTCCAATCTATCCGGCATTTCATCTCCCAACTCTCGGATCGATGTCAACCTTTCCATCACCTCCTTAAAAAGGACATTGCCTTTCAATGGAGTGAAGAGTGCCACCAAGCCTTTGAGGCTCTCAAAGCCTATCTCTTGCAGCCACCTGTGCTTATCCCACCTCAGGACGATCGCCCTTTCTACCTTTACCTTTCTGCCACCGACCATGCTGTAGGAGCCATGCTCGCACATCGTGACTCCGAGCATCGAGAACAAGCCATTTATTACATAAGTCGTACTCTCGTGGATTACGAGACTAGGTATACACATGTAGAAAAGTTGTGCCTAGCCCTTTCTTTCGTGGCCACCAAACTCCGACACTACCTCCTGAATCACAAAACTTTTGTCATCACCAACGCGGACCCCATTCATTATATGTATGCCAAACCACATCTAAACCAACGCATCGCCCGATGGCTTATGCTCCTCGCTGACCTCGACCTTGAATTTATACACCAGAAGTCAATCAAAGGACAAACTATCGCAGACCAACTCGCGGAAGCCCCTTTACCTGGGGAACAATTTACCAATTTTAATTTCCCGATGAACTCATCGCCACTCTTTCACTCAGTGAGGAGTCGTATCCAATGACCCTCTTCTTCGATGGATCCAAATGCCAGCGGCGGAGGAGCCGGCGTTGTTCTCATTCCTCTTGATGCTGAGCCTATGCCTCTTTCATTCCGGCTCGATTTCCCCTGCACTAATAATATAGTGGAATACGAGGCCCTTGTTTTGGGTCTCCAAGTTGCGTTACACTTAGGTGTCAAATCTATCAATGTTTTTGGTGACTCTCAATTGGTAGTCAATCAAGTTATGGGCATCTACCAATGTAAAAATGAGGAACTTCAAAAGTACAAACATTACGTGGATTCACTTTTGACCTTATTTACTCATTATTCTATCCAAACCATTCCCCGCTCCACTAACAAATTTATGGATACTATGGCTTGCTTAGCCTCGCAAATTCCTACCTCACCAACTGACTCTGACATTTTCATCTTGGTCCAACAACTCTTTGCCCCATCTTACTCAGCCCCGGTTGTTTGTATGATAAATAATGTGTCTGCTAATTCGCAGGATACCTGGTATCACCAATTTCACGACTATCTTACAACCTCTGTTCTCCCACCTGACCTTACTAGTAACGGAAAACGTGCTTTTCTTAAAATTGTTTCTCGTTATGTCATCATGGGGGGACTCCTTTATAAACGTGGCTTTGATGGCATCCTCCTTCGATGTCTAACCGGCGCGGAGGTCACCTATATCATCCAACAAGTCCACGATGGTATTTGTGGTGGACATTTTAGTGGCCTTGCCGTGGCCAAACGAATCCTTCGCCTAGGTTATTATTGGCCTACTCTTAATAACGACTACTACGAATATGTTAAGCGTTGTGTTATGTGTCAACAACATGCCAACCTTCAACATACTCCTAGCCATCCGCTACAGGTCGCACGAGATCTTTGGCCTTTCTCACAATGGGGTTTAGACCTTATTGGTGAGATTCACCCACCCTCTTCGCAACGTCACCATTGGATAATCACAGCAACCGAATATTACACTAAATGGGTGGAAGCCATTCCACTCATTTCAACCAAAAAAGAAAAAATCGTAGAATTCATTAACCATCACATTATCTGTCGTTTTGGCATTCCTCATCGCCTGATAATGATAATGGTAAATCTTTCAAAAATAAGTTGTTACAAGACCTTTGTGACAACTTTGGTATCAAACTTAGCTTCTCATCACCTTACTATCCACAAGCCAATGGTCAAGCCGAATCTTCTAATAAAACCCTAACCAAAATCCTCATGAAAGTTGTTAACGATTCTGGAAGCAATTGGCCTGATCACATCCCCTTTGCCCTTTGGGCTTATCAGACTAGCATTCGTACCTCCACTAATGCCACACCATTTTCATTGGTATATGGTACCGAGGCTGTCTTGCCTCTCGAAATACAAATACCCTCCCTAAGAATATCTCTTCAGGATATTCTCACCAATGATGATTTCCGCCAAGAGCGGTTAGCCCAATTAGAGCTTCTTGACGAGCGTCATCTTACAGCTCTTGACCACCTTCAAATCTATCAAAAACGCATCAAGCGTGCTTATGATAAATGACTTCATGAGCGTACCTTTAAGGTTGGTGATCTTGTCCTCAAAGAGAATCAGCATGTAACCAAACTAGAAAAGAGCAAACGTGGAAAATTTTCTCCTAATTGGATTGGGCCCTACATTATCACTCATACTTACGGATCAGGCACTTATCGTTTAGCTTCGCTTAATGGTAAACCCGAGCCTGAACCCCTTAATGCCTTGCATATCCGACCATTCTACTGTTGAATTTAGTGTTATATCACTTCTTATCTACCTTGCGCTCATCCCTTGAGCTCATTTACCACCTCATACACTTTGTTTCATGCATCTCAAAATAGAATCAAGCTCACGTGGTTTGGTCATCACCTCCTCTTAAAGATGCCTTCCCCTTTTTAGTCTGGTCCATGACTTAAAAGTATCAAAATAACATGTTCTCAATTATACACTTATGGGATATTCTTGAGTCAAACTTCCTACAAAACTAGATGCTTCATGCCAAACGGACATCTAGACCTCTAAGTTATACACATAGACTAGCTCCTCGAAGGACTATGAAAAAAAGCCACATCTCCTATTATAAATAGACTGCTCCCCCGAAGGACAGCTATACACAAAAGCCGCATCTGCTACTATAAATAGACTGCTCCCTTGAAGGACAACTATACAAAGTCAGCCTTTATCAGAATCTTCTCGCATTGATCAGCTTCGTGAAGACCTCAAGAACAACAAAATACATATCCCATGTAGACTTCCCGCATCGATCAGTCTATATCCAAAAAAATAAAAGCAGTATTCAAAAGCACTTTTGAGTCATGGACTTGTCTATTTAGGTTTGGTTCTCTTTTGTCAGCATAATCACCTTATAACAAATTTTCTGCACCCCAGCTTTATCAGCCACCTCACCTCACCATTCGTCAAAACAACAAAACTCAAGGGACGTGACGTATATCCGATATATTGTGATTATACAACTCTTTTCACCTATTGACTTCTCGCCTATGCAAGGTACCTAGGGATTCAAGCTCATCCTATGTTAATATGTGGTTTGTTTAGCTCTTCTCAACTACGGGACACTTTTGCCTCTTTTGCTCGACTCTAGGATTGTGTGTTGACCTTAATCAGGACACGATTCCCTACTACTTGGGTAAGCTAACTTTCGCTTCACCTATACCTTACCAACACCAACAACATTACCCTACCAACATCAAATTTTTACCAACCAACAAATTGCCTAACCACAACCAAATTGCCTGAATTCACCTCTCCCTGGTTCTAAGGGAGAACTACATCGGTCTGAGGCCCCTTCTTGCTTTGTGCAATGGGCTATGTAGGCAAGCACTTAGGAGACATGGGGTCTCCCAAGGTTAGCTCGACCATCCCCTACCATAACCTATCATGTGTGGTATATATAAATCTATTTGTGTATTTCTATTCGCTCACATTCATCTTTATCCTTTTTCAAAACAAGACATTCAAAACACAACCATTCTTATTATTATCATAACTCAAATCAACATACATATTCAGTTTTATTTAGATGTTAAACAAATACATCTTCTCTATCATCGACGCGCAGGTCGACATCCTTATTTATTCTTATATTCCTATGAAATTCACTTAGACCCTTGCGCCTCCTCCCGAATCAGGTGGTGATCGTGATCGTCGATGCCACTCACTTGGCCTCTCCATCCTCAAAGGTGCCACTGCTATTGGTTCCTCCCACTGATCCGCCAACATCTCCTGTAACATACGAATACGTCCTCTTGCGTGGAGGAATCTTGCCTCTAGTCTCTCCACTCGTGACTCTGCAACCGCTAACAATCCCGTTGTCTCATTCACCCGCGTTTGGAGCTGATGAACTAAACCCTGCAGACGATCTCTCTCCGCTGTAATCACAGCTATGTCAGGATGATCACGTACACCTCGCAGCTCTGCTACCCACCATAATCTATAGGCCTCTGTCGCTCCTGCATCCATTACCCTGCGATCGGCTGCTATCTCCTCTGGCCCTTCTAGAGGTGTTGGCCGGGGAGGTGAGAATGCTGCCTCGGCGTCGATCCTCATGTATGGTCTATAAGCCATAGGTATATCCTGCACAAATCCAAATTGTCACCGCACGCGATCTAGAGGAATCCTCTCGTATTCACCTGGCTTGTGCCCTGCGATCCACCTCAATCGCTCTACACCCCTCAAATCCTCAGCTATGTTCTCTGTCACCATATAGTTCCCGTAAGGCCTCCAACAAATATCCGCAATCGTCACCATCTCCCATACCTGCCTATAATACTCGATGTCATCTATCACGGCCTGGGATCTCGCCTCTTGTTCTGTCTGGACCCATCGTCTGAATCCCAACCTCTGCACTCCTGTCTCTCCCGACTGGATGGGTCGGCCTATCGGTCACACACAAACAATGTGCTCATAGGCCCAACAATGTAATAAGTATGAACAATCCAGTGTCATCCTGTGTTTTCACCTGCAGGCCCATAAACCCCTGTATAACTCCGCCAGATATGTGGGTGCCCATGCGAAAGTCACGCTCCTTTCTATCATTTCCCAAATAACACTCATCAATGCTTTTGGAAATCTTCCCCCCTCCACCCTCGGTAATGCATAATACCCCACCGCTATCATTAATACCACTGCCAACCTTGTTTCCTCAGGGTGTGTTGCATACATTGTACCATAAGTGAATGTCAAACCTCGCTGTGTCAACTCTCGTGCAGCTGCACCAAATACTTGTTATCGCTCCCCGCCCCACGCTAGGCAATGCCTGATACACTGGTCTTCCTGTAATTGGGAGCCTCAAAATTCTAAACACATCTTCCAACGTCACTGTCATCTCCCCTGTTGGTAGATAGAAGGTATTCTTTTCTGGGTTCCATCTCTCAATCAACGCCTGCAACATAGCATGATTGCATGTGATTCGTGAATAATAGCGGATTCCACTTAGCCCCACATGGTTTATCAATGCCCATTCAGCTGGTGTTACATCCGCTCGGATTCGTGACAACAAAGCTGGCACAGTATCATTCATCCTTAACCCTGCCTCCACCTGCATACATCAAAACGACACACAACCATTCAATAAATCAAATCCCCAAGGGTTTTTTCTCACATTCTGGAAATTCCTACAGTAACCGGTATCGGTTATAGATAACCGATACCGGTTTACTAACCGATACCGGTTATCTCTAAACGATACCGGTCACTGTCAAAAATATACAGCCTGCTTAAAAACATACACCTACGATAATTATTTTGCTCATTTACTCCTCTCTATACCTATAAACATACGTGAACACCCTGCTTACCTACCCCATAACACTCACTCTATCCCAAACCCTTGCCTATCACCTTTTCTTTCTCATCTCTACCCTCTTACCTTCTCTCATCCTATTCATCAAAACATGCAAGAATTAAAATACAACCAAACAGTTTACCTCTCGGGATGCAGCAGCTTGGGGTGGAACTTGTCTTCCCTCTCGTCCCTGCCTGCTGGATGCTTCTCCTCGTTCAGCCATGTTCACCACCCTCTTCAAATATAATTTTCCTTTCTAACTTCTTAATCTCAGCCCACACTCACTTCACCTGTCTCTTTCCTCCTTATCACTCAATTCTTTCATGCAATTACCTATATCAGTCGTCAAACAGCATCGCATTCACGTATTTAACTTGTTGCATGACTCTAAAAATAAGAATTCTAAAAATAAGAACTTAAGTTGCCGCCCAAGCTTTTCTACTTTTAGAAAAGCTCGTTTTGGCGTAACCGGTATCGGTTATCTAACCGATATCGGTCCATACTCTACCGACGTCGGTTAGCTAACCGATATCGGTCACATGCCTCCTTTTTCTTCAACCTGGGCCTTTTCTTTATTTTTTGCAAATTTTTGTGGCGCCCGCCTCTTTTTCCTGCATAATAACACCATTATCAATATTTGTCATCAAAATCACATCAATATCTCATCACAATTTCATCAACATCATCTATCTACAATAAAACAACCATCAAACAAAATACATACGACATTTTAATATATACACCATTTGGATCTAACTCATCATCTATACATTACATTTCAAAAACCATCGACAAAATACATAAAACATTTTATACACAGCATATGGATCAAAATCATCATCTCTATATATATCAATGTTTCAAATATACAACTTGCCCTGCAGGGGCCTCTGTGATCTCAAAATAATACAAAGCCGCACGCAGGCCGCAATCACTGTCAAAATCTCGACTCGGCTCGCAGGCCGGTCTCTCATGTCAAAAATATACTCGGCTCGCAGGCCGGTATCAACTATACAACCCGTACTCGGCTCGCAGGCCGGTATATACAACAAGAATGAATAAATGAATCATATGTGGGCACGCAGGCCTCTATATAAATAACCGGTTCGCAGACCGGTGCCTATATCCAATATACAAACAAAACACCTATCTCCGCTCCAGGGATATCTCAGCTCTCCCCACCACCCCTCGCCTCCTCTCCCTGCTGGTCCCTGTGCTGGCTCTCGCCTCGCCTCCTGTCACCGACCCACCGGCTGTGGCTGCGCCCCCCTGGGATCTCTGGCTCCTAGAGGTCTCGGCTCGGTGTGCGCATATGGCTGATAGTCAGCCCCGGTACCATCAAGGACATCCTGATAATACCGGGCCTCCGCTCTCCTCCATATAACGGGCCCGTGCCACCATGGCTGCTGGGGGTCCTCGACTCCTAATAACAAAGTGGCCCCTACCCCGCCGGTACACCCTGTGCCTGTAGTGGCCCCTGCCCTGCCGGTACACCCTGTGCCTGTGGTGGCCTGCGCAAGACACCTCGTGCTCGTGGTGGCTGTGCTTGTGCCGGTGTGCTGGTGGCTGTACTGTGCTGCTCGTGTGCTGGTGTGCGTGTGCTCTGCTGTGGCTGCCTGTGGCGTGCTTTGGTGCTCGTGCTCGACTCGTACGCTGCTCGAGCACTGTGCCAGGCTAACTACCCCCTGTAATACCCCGATCGTGTGCTGCAGCAGCAAGTGCTGCCTCGTAATAACCGCACTGCTATCCTAGAGGTGGTCCTCTCTGCTATAATATGCAACAAATCTTGTGTGGGCGGGTATGCTATCTAGCCAGCTCTCTCGACCCGCCCACCAAACCAAAAATGAACCTGTACACCCGGCGTCATCCACTGTATCGTCGGCCAGCCTCTCTGCTACCCAATCTGGGTCAACGGGCTGCGGAGCGGTGCAAGTGGGGCCTCTACATCATCCCTCCGGTACTGTGGGAAGGGAGGTGGCTCATCCTGTCGCAGCCCCAACTGCCGTCGTACCCTCTCTAAGGGTATCCGCTCATACTCTCCCGGCCTCCGTCCTGCTATCCAGAAAGTATACTGGATCCAGCGCATCTGTGCTCGGGCTCCTCCTCGGGGCTGATGGCCTCTGTAAGGCCTCCATACAATATCCAATGCGGTCAAGCCCTCTAGCATATGACGGTAGTAAGCTACATCCCATCCTGCGAGCACCGCTCGTGGCTGGCCCACGACCCCCAACCACCTCTGAAAGCCATACCTGTATATAACCTGTGGCCCTGGCTGCTGGGGCAGCCCTACTGGTCGAATACATATGATGTGCTCATATGCCCAGCAGTGTAACAAAAATGTGGAACAAATCCCAAATCACCTCATCCGGTGATAACCCCACAGCTCTCTGTATAGCTGCACCAGATATACTGGTGCCCAGGCATAACACGTATGCTCCTCTACCATCTCGTGCAGCACTCCCATCAAAGCCCATGGGAAGCGGCCTCCCTCTGAGTCCGGGAGGGTGAAGCAGGTGATACCTATCATCATCAGCACGGCAAGCCGTGTCTCATGTCTGTGGGCGCGATACATGTCCCCATAGGCAATGCTCGCGCTGTGATAAGTCAATAATGCGGCTGCATCCCCAAATACCTGCAAGAATGCTGTCCATAGCCATCTCCGCATCTACCTGGAATACTGCCTCCCCTACGATCGGTAGTCTCAGGATGCGATACACATCCTCCAGGGTAATAGTCATCTCTCCAGTCGGGAGATGGAAAACATTGGTTGCCGGATCCCATCTCTCGATGAGGGCAACCATAAGGCTGTGGTCCCTCTCCACAGCCCTATACCGCTGGACTCCGCCGAGTCCCACCTCGCGCATAATGGCCCAATGCGCTGCGGACACATGTGGCCGCATCCGTCTCAATAGCGGGGGCATCCGATCCCGCATAGTCAGCTGCTGACGTGCCTGCACAAATAACCCACTTCATTAGACCCACCCTTTACAACAACAACTACTTTAACCCTCTATACCCCCTTTTTACCCACCCGACCACACCCCGACTCTATAACACACATCTACACCCACCTATTTTACCCTAAAAACATCTACGATATCCCCTTTCCTTATCTCGCACCCTACCAATCACCCAGATCTACTCTCGCCATCTACCTATGCCCCTACCAATTTAACACCTCCTAATTCATACGCAACACTTAATCTATCCTAACCGAACCAACCACACAACCGCCCCATTCCCCCCCCACCAATCACCTTTCCTATCAAACTCTACCCCCTCCCTCTTCACCCCCAAAACACAACACCCAACAATAAACAAAACACAAAACCCAAAACACACAACACCCAAACAAAAACAACAAAACACAAAACAAAAACAAAAAACAACAACCAAAAACAAAACAAAAAACACAAAACAAAAAAACAACAAAAAAAAAAAACAAAAAACAAAACAAAACAAAACCAAAACCGGTCACCTAATGACCACCACCGGTCACCTCGACCTGACCCACGGTCCCCCCAAAGACATGATCCACCGGCGCCGGCCGACATACCACCGACGCACCGGTCCAACCTAAAAAAACACAATTTGTGTGAAACATTCGGTGACCGATGCCGGTCGCCTAGTGACCGACATCGGTCACTGTACAATCGCGGAGCCGAACCCGACGCGGCCCCCCAAACTAGTTTTTGCCTATTTTTTACCCCTTTTACCCACTGGAAAACCCTAGAAACCTACCCACCCTACCGTTTTAGCCTAATTAACCTACCTACCCACTCCATTTTTCAAACAACTTCAATTTATTCATTATTTTATTAAAAACTTGGATTCCTACCCAAAACCCAAATCTAGCTTAAAAACATTAAATTCACATAATGAGAGGTTTAGAACCTACCGGTACGACTACACGTCGTCGTGGTGGGATAGGTGGTGGTGGTCCAGCTGGTCCAGCACCTCCTGCTCCTCCTGGGTGTGCCATGGCTATAAATCTCCTCTGCTGGGTCCTCCACCAATCAAATTCTGCCTCCTACTCACTGGGGTCTACCAACCACTCACTTCTCCACTCAAATAATGCCACCTCAGCCGACAATCTCAACAATACCACTAAAACACCTCAGACAACTAAATGTGGTTTTCAAATTGACAATGTGACAATGACAAGCCGTATTTTTCTTTTTATAGGTTTTTCACCTATAACCGATATCGGTTATATTATGCCCTAAACAACCGGTATCGGTCATCTAACCGATACCGGTCATAGCTAATCGATATCGGTTTAATCCCTATTTTACCACAATTTTTGCCCTTATTCACTAATCTCCCTTTCTCACCACATCACCTATACCCTCCTTTGCTAAATAGCCTTTTTTGACTTCATTGGCCCAATTCAAGGCCGCACCCAACCAATCAGGCCCGACCCAAGGCCGCACCCAACCAATCGGCCCGACCCAAGGCCGCACCCAACCAATCGGCCCGACCCAAGGCCGCACCAACCAATCAGGCCCAACCCAAGGCCGCAACCAACCATTGGCCCGACCCAAGGCCACAACCAACCAATTTGTCCCCACCCAACCAATTGGCCCGACCCAAGGCCGCAACCAACCAATTGGCCCGACCCAAGGCCGCAACCAACCATTTGGCCCGACCAAGGCCGCCAATTAACCACCCAACCCAGCCCGACCCAAGGCCAACCCAACCATTTGGCCCGACCAAGGCCGTAACCAACCATTTGGCCCGACCCAAGGCCGCACCCAACCAATTTGGCCCGACCCAAGGCCGCAACCAACCATTTGGCCCGACCCAAGGCCGCACCAACCATTTGGCCCGACCCAAGGCCGCAACCAACCATTTGGCCCGACCCAAGGCCACACCCAACCAATTTGGCCCGACCCAAGGCCGCAACCAACCAATCAGGCCCGACCCATGGCCCTCACTAGTCAATCGGCCCGACCCAAGGCCGCACCAATTAAATACCTCACCCAAAACCAACAAATTACAATTTTATCCACCCATCATGTAGCTTTTTGTTCAATCGAGCTCACTGTTCGTGTTTTAGCATGATTACGGTACTTGACTTGATCAGTCGACCAACTTTGCCTAGACCAAGACCGTGACGTTTATCTCAACCAAACCAACTATTTGGTACTACCGAACATGCCTAAACGTTCTTGTACCTTACCCGTTATATCCCCTGGAGCTACTTCCTATGCCTTGGATACCAGGATTATATCACCCTTGTTTGGATAAACTATCGACCTTTGCCTATGAATTGCTTGTTTGCTCTTCAAATCAAGTACCCCGATCACACTACTGCATTTCAACGTGCGTCTGCTTCCTTGAACTTACCCCACCATCTTACCATCATCTCAACACCATTCACCCTTTATCAACCCTATCCCTGATTTCACGCTACCTCAATCTGTGATAGATTTGAGGGGGATTACCTATACCCTTAACAGGAGTAACCACTTCTTATTATTGTCAGTGCAGCTTTACAAGACAAGCTACACGACAACAAGGGGCTAATGTAGACACCAAATTTGTGTCTTACGACCCCCGTGCCCCGCATCTTATTTCGCAACCTAGCCTCATCACCTAAACCTTACACAATTATTTATTAATTACCTTATAATTAATAAATCCACATCTCCAAACCTGCCACCTCATTTCGCCACCTCATCATGACCTAGTCCTAACCCTAAACTAACCTAATTAAGACCTATAACTTGGTCTACATCCACACCCATGACTAATGACTCCTCACCCGCACCCAAAACCAACCTCATAATGACTTGACCAAGCCCACAACTAATCCCTCGGGAGAAAAGGAGGGAAAGTTGGCTATTTTACTAAAAATAGCCCACTTTGACTTAACCGACATCGGTTCCTACTCGACCACCGTCGGTTACGTAACCGCCATCGGTTCCCTGTAAATGACCTCCCCCAACCAAAAACAAGGGGTGGGGATTTTCATTGATCCGAATCAGAAGTCATTGAAAGAATCAGGATTTCACTTGGCCGAGCAGAGACAAGTGAAGAAAAGAGAGGAGTTTACAGAGAAGGACATCAAGCCCAAGACTGCAACTGAGTAACCAGAGCCCAGTGACACTCATCCAAGCATTGGGAGAGAAGATAGCTCATCTTGGATTGTCAGATCATCCTGCCTGAACCCTGCCTTCATCATCACAGTCCTTGAACCCGCATCTTCATCAGGAACTAGTAAGTACTATCTTGTACGTTCTTTTAATAATATTTCTTGGACTTCTGAATCACAGTAATTACAAGTCTACTCCCAGATCCACTACCCGGTAACACTCTCCATCTAACTTTCATTCCTCTACCCCTACATTGCCCCAAGAACAGCCCCCATACTCTCTGAGTCTTCTCCATCACCTCATTACCTATCCCCAATCATTTACCAGCCTTATAAACACCATAGCTATCATATAGCCATCTTATAGCCAACCTTCACCAAAGCCCCTAAATCACTACCCCTACCGATATCGGTTATCAAAGAATCAGAATCAGTGACGGTGAAAGGACGCATCGGTCACTGTGATTCAAAACCAAGACCAGCCTTTTCTCTATTATTCTAACAAGGTAAATAAATTGTAATTGGACAATAGCTTATTTGTTAGAATTTGTGTTAATTCATATTAGCAGGGGAACTGACCACCTTCGAAAGGAAGTCTCATATTTCCTGGGCCCAAGGTAGTTCCCTCACTTATTATCTAATTAGAATCTGGTGGTCTTGTATTCTTACCCTGCCCAACCCCATAACGACATCTAGCTCCATCAAAATGGAGAGTCCAATATTTACTTGGGAAGATGGATGTTGGGACATTTTCTATGCCCACTTATTCTGCTTCGGTTACTTCTACCATGTAGAGTTCTTTTGCTGGGAGAGAACCAACTCCTAGGGTATATCCCATACCTACATAATCAAATGGCAAGAAAATTGGTAGATCCTGTTCTAGCAATTTGACAATTTTCAGTAGTTCCTAATGATACTATTTCTACAATGTTAGCCTCATCCTTGAGGGTTGGGATATTCTTGATTAGGTTCATAACTTCTAGTTCTATTGTAGGTACCAACTTTTCTTCCGGTTTCGAGTCGGTTGGCTTGTTAAGTTGGTTTGTTGGGAGTTCAAACTCAGAGTGAACGCCTGGTCTTTTCTTCAGGTCTGCTAGGTGTATATTGAATGGTTTTGGATCACCTTTTGCTACAAATACCCTTCCCAAGTGTAGGAATCTTATTTCCTAAAATAACGTAGAAGGGATTGCCTTCATACGGTGTATCCATGGTCAGCCGAGGATCATATTATAGTTGGTTTCCGATCTATAATATAAAACTCAGTGAGGATTGTTTTGGGTCCTAAGGTGACTGGTAGTATTATAGTTCCAATCGAAGTGGCTTTATGGCTATCATAGCCTCTTAGCATATTCCAAGTTGTGGAACAATTTGTTTCTCCATACCCTAACTTTTGAAGGAAAGAGAAGGGAACTATGTTAACTGCTGCCCCATCGTCAACCATTACGCGTTTAACATAATTGTTATAAACCCACACTTGTAAATGTAAGGCTAGATCACCTCTTCATGTAATCTCGGTGTCTGTTGGCATTTTGTTTATGTCAAATATAAACTCGGTATCCCTATCTCGGCTGCCCTGGAGGGTGAATATTGAAGTCTATATGGTTTACTTGTGTTTCGGGAGGTGGAGTGATGTTAATTAAATGACCTAAACCTAATGCTTCTAAAAGAGCAGCCCTATGGGTAGGAGAGTTCTTCAATAAGTCCAAAAAGGAGATATGAGAGAAGGTCTTTGTTAGGTCATTAATTAAATCATAGGCACCTACGGGTTTTACTAATGGTCTGTTGAATGTTATCTGTCTCTAGCGGGTAACTTGGACTTGGCTGAGAGGAATACTCTCGTGTCCTTGTTACGGCTTCCACATGTAGTTCAGTGTCTAACTCCACTAAACTGACTATCTTGGGTCATAGCTGATTTCCTAATTGTGGTGCGATAGGTGGATTTAGCGAAGTTAAGGCTTCATGATCATTGTTTCCTATCATTGCACCCTTGTTTGTCCCTTTTGGATTTAATTTATCATGATTTGGGAGTGGATCATTGAAGATCTTGAGGGGAGCATTTTGAGGGGAGATTGCTCCCATGAAATTATTTGGTGTAGGTGATGCAGGATCTGCTAAGAACATATCTATGAAAAGTTGTCTCTGTTCTTCTGGCAGACGTTGTATGAACTTATTGTAATTATGGCAAGTCCTAGTGTCATGGCCTCAAATTTTGTGGAAACCAAAATATGAGTTGGGATTGTAATTCCTAGGTTGTTGGTTTGGCACGTATTGTGGTCCAAAACTCTGATTAAACCGTTGACTATTAAAGTTTTACATTTTTTGTCTTTGGTTTTGGTTTTGGTTTTGATATCTAGTTGAATTTTGACTTGGACCCTGTGTCTGGGTCTGCCTTTGTTGTTGTTGTTGTGGATGATTAAAATCCACCGAGTTGATTGTCAGGGTAAAGTTGTTGTTTCGTTGATTGTTAATTGGTGGTGGAGCATTTACAACATTTGCTTTTTTTGTTTGGTCAGTTACTCCATCTGTTGTTACGCCACGATTTTTGTTAAGGATTTTAGGTCCTTGATTGACATTTGTGGTAGTAGGATAAGTCATAGTATTCTGGCTAGGGGTGATTAACCTCCCATTTGTTCCATATGTCTGCATGATTTGCTATCTATTGCCACTTGATGTATTCGACGGTGCTCTTAAGTACTTCATCGTAAGTTCTTAGTGGGAACTTATGGACTTCTTCCTTTACCTCTCTGTTGAGAGAATGAAGGAATAAATTGCATAGTTCCATTTGGTCCATCTTTGGGGCACTTGTTGAAGAATAGAGGACCGTACGCCATCTCTCGGATGAAATGAGCGACCGATTCATTGTGTTCTTCCTTAATGTGCAAGAATTCCCTGATTCCTATTCTCAACAGTTTGTTCATGTCAAACACCTTGATGAACTCTGAAACGAGTTGTTTAAACGAATGGATGGAAGCTTTAGGTATTCTGTAACACCAATCGAGCGCGATGCCCTCTAAAGTTTTGGGGAATATTCTAGCAACAACCCCATCCCAAGGGAGAAGTTCTCGAATGGTTGTGGCATAGGCCTTAATGTGTGCATTCGGGTCTCCTTCCCCTTTGTATTTAGTTAAATTAGGAAGAGGTCTTAGAAACATGACGCTTCGTACAATGAATTCTAAGGGCTCTTTCAAATATTTTGAATAACTTCCTATCGCATAGGTTTCGACCATCAATGGCACTTGCTGAGGGGGTGGAGGTGGAATGGGTTGTTGATATGGCACAACGTATGCATTTGCAGGGACATAAGGAAATCCTTGTGGTTGAGCGAACATGCTGGGAGAAGAGAACATATCTCCTTGTGGTGACTTGGAATATATGTTTAAGTATGGAGGAGTATTTCCTAGGAATGGATTATTTTGTACTAGACCGGGAGGTATCATATTTTCCACCGGAACGGTGTTAGAAAATGTGGTTCTAGTTGGCGTTTGTTGTGAATATTGAGGAGGCATGCCCAACGTGCCTATTCCTGTGAGGAGGTCTACTTGGCTAGGATGATGCAGAGGATTGGAATTTCCTACCTGCATGAATTGAGAATTTTGACTTGCTTGAGAAAGTTTTAACCCTCTAACTTTTTCTACTAAAATGGAGATGACTTCATTTGGTGAAGTCACAGTATTTTCCTTAGTGGTGTGTGTTGTATACATTGAGGTTGTATAGGCATATGGTATCCAACTATGAATTGATCATTGCCCTGCCAAGTTTCACCAAGGGCATTTCCTATAGGTAGTGGCATGGAGGTGTTTTCTTGAAAAGAGACCTCAGGTTGTGTTTGTAAACTTCCTATAGGTGGGTACATACTCCGAGAGCGTTGTTCATTCCTGGCATAATGCACTGAATGTTCATCATCTAAAAATAGATATGGATCTGATTGTCTACTAATTTTTGGTCTAAGCAACACCTAAGGAGATGAACCAGATTCTCTCGTAAACGTCATGTTGTTCGAGCCTGAAGGCTCTGGTTGTTGCGTTTGAGCGAGCTGGTCCAACTCCTCTATTTGGAAAGAAGAACTATATCTAGTCCTTGGAGGTGGAGTTTGTGTTGACAATCAGTTAGTTGAATAGTTGTCACCCCATGCTGAGAGTGAGGGTGATGGTTGTCTATTCAAGTTGATCATAGTATGCTTCAAGACCTAGGAGAGGTCTCCATATGCATCAAATCCCGACATATTTGGGGGGTATATGAATACCCGTAGAATAATGGGAAAGAGTGAAGGTGGATGGAAGAAGTGAAAAATAAAAGAGGAAGAACTATTTCATTCACGTTGGGTTCACCAATTTTGTACGATGGAAAAGTGACAAGCAAGCATGGGAATCTACAAGTAACTCTTCCTCGCACCCGACCTCCGAGGTTGTGCCGAGACAACCGGTGGGGATGGAATATACGTGGGGTATGGACAAACTAATTGGGAAATCTTATGTCTTCGACACACACTAATGGAATATGCAAATCTAAGGCAAAGAAGGCCCTCCTAACCTGAACCGGCGTGATAGATCGGTCGGGCAAGGATGACTGCTCGAAGGCTCCAATCAATATCGAGCTTTGGCGTGATTCGATCTATAGGTTGTGGAATACGCAGAAGATAACCTGTGGGTGCTTCGTATATGTCTCCCGATAGGGTCATGAAAATGAATGACGGACTGATGGTGGATTCTATGGGAAATTCTCTGGTCTAGTCTAGAAATCCTTAGGTTGATTAGCTACGTGTGTCAGTTGTGTGATTATGATTGGTGGAAGTGGAGTGGATCTAAATACTAATGTGTGTAAACCAACATCTATGTTTGATTGACCTATGGACTCATTGGGTTGTGGGACCTGTGGATCACAACCATAGATTCATGGTTGTTGTGGACCTCCTATGGTCATGTGTAGAATCAATCCCTAACCCCTAGTATCTAGTAGTCGTATGCCTTTTTGGCCTCTATATTGAGAACTAACAGTTGTGCAATCTTCTCAGAGTATCTTATAGGCATTCTGGCAACTTGAATTCTTAAGCTAGTGTCTATGTCGGTTAGAATGTCTCCTGCATTTGGTGTGGGACAAAAGGATCACACCTGAATGTTTTCTCTTTTTCAAGCCCTTCTACAGTCATGTGGACATTTATCTAGGGTAATCTATAGTTTGGCTGGTTTGACCAAAATGTATGTGCTCTATCGTCTTCTATGTTTAATCCTCTTAACTATGAGCTAATTTCTTGTAGGTCTATTGTTGTTCAGAAGACCTGAATTCTGAGATTTTGGTCTATGTTAGTTATTTCTGCAACAAAGTTGGGTTGAGGCACGATTGGCTCAAATACGTATTCTCTGGGCTCCCTAGGTCCCGTGATTGTCATACAAACGAAACAATGTAAATCTAATTGAAGCAAAGTAAAACTAACTATGTAAAGTATATCTACAACATATATAACTTCTCTATTTTTGTGTTTTTGATGAACTATTTGAACAAAATTGAAAGAGCAATTATTTAAAATATCTAGCAATTAACAACTAAACTAATAACAAAATTTAAAACAAACAAGGCAGCCAAGTATAGCTACTTGCCTGTGCAGTTGTAAGTCTATTCTAAATAACAAAATAACTAATCTAATCTATTTGAAAGACTCTCGATCCTACCTCAAAAGTGAGGAATGAATCATAGTTTCTCAGAAACTATCAATCCCCACAGCTTCCCTGGCAATATCAAAAGTGAGATTAACTGAAATGAAATGATTTTACTATTCTATTTGATATACTTTAACTAGAACTTTGAAAGCTTGAACCTGGATTTTGCATAACAGTGGCGAATCCGATTGTGTGTGGCTTTGTCCCCTTAGTGTGGTCTCCTCGTTCCTTCATGCTCACGTGAATCCAAAAAATCATGTAATGCTAGCATCAACAGAAGTAGGTATTGGAAAAATGGTAGTTTTGGATGTAGACTGAATACAATGCGAGTAGGAGAGGGATAGCGCAAGAGAACAGAGCTTGGCTTATGCAATTCCTAGCAGGATTTATTGCGAGTGTTTCGCTTGGAATGTTTCGTTCCTTTTAGAAACATATGAGGTTAGGGGGCTAGGAGGAATACCCTGTAGAATGTCGAGATGGCGTGCGCGTACCGTAGAGAAAGATCAGGCTGATTGCGAAGAACTCCTTTTTGTCTTGGAAGGACTACCTGTAAATAAGAACACAAGACCACAAGATTTTGATTAGACAATAAATGAGGAAACTGCCTTGGGCCCAGGAAATATAAAACTTCCTTTCGAAGGTGGTCAGTTTCCCTGCTAATATGAATTAACACAAAAGACTGTAAAATATCAATTAAGTTGCTTCGTTGAACTGGGTAGGGGAAAGGCTGGTTTTCTGGTTTTGATCGGAGGAACCGATGCGGTTCATCGATAACCGGCGATTCTTCATCGATAACCGATACCGGTGGTTTTAGGATCCGTAGGTTGGTCGCTTTATGGGGTAGTTGTGTTGTTTGTAAGGCTGTATATAGGTGGTATTAGGAAATAAGGTGATGAGAGGTAGATGAATGATAGTTAGAGGTAATAACACGTTGGGTAGTGGATCCAAGAATGGATTTAGGAGGACTGTGATTCAAAGAGCATAAGAAATGTTATAACAGAGGACATGCAAGATGTGACTTACTGGTTTTGACAAAGATGCAAGTTGATCTCCTTTGCTGTAAACACTTCTGGTTTCTTCACTCGCCTCTCGCTTCGGTCAAGTGAAGATCTGGACTCTATTTTTCGCTCCCAATGATCTCTCGTTGATTCAAAAAAATCATTCGACCCTTGATTTTGGTTCGGGGAGCCCATTTACTGGGGAGCCGATGGCGGTTATGTAACCGACGGCGATCGAGTAGAACCGGCATCGGTAAGGAAAAAGTAGGCTATTTTTAGTAAAATAGCCCACCTTCCCCGCTTTTCCGAGAGATGGGTTGCGGGCTTGGTCAAGTGGCTAGAAGGTCCGTTTTGGGTGCGAGTAAGGAGGCATTAGTTATGGATGTGAGTCTAGACCAAGTCATAGGTCTTAATTAGGTTAGTTTAGGGTTAGGGCTAGGTCATGATGAGGTGAAAAAATGAGGTGGCAGTAAGGTGATGTGGATTTATCAATTACAAGGTAATTAATAAATAATTGTGTAAGGTTTAGGTGATGAGGTTAAGTTGCGAGATGAGATGCGGGTCACAAGGGGTCATAAGACACAAATTTGGTGTCTACATTAGCCCCTTATTGTCGTGTAGCTTGTTTTGTAAAGCTACACGGACAATAATATGAAGTGGTTTCCCGTTAAAGGTATAGGTAATCCCCTCAAATCTATCACAAATTGAGTGAACGGGAAATTAGGGATAGGGTTGATAAAGGGTAAATGGGGTAGAGGGGATGTTAAGATGGTGGGGTAGGTCCAAGAAGCAGATGCATGGTAAAATGCAATACTACGACTAGGGTACATGATTTGACGAGCAAACCAGCATGGCATAGGCAAAGGTCGATAGTTTATCCAAACAAGGGTGATATAATCCTGGTATCCAAGGCATAGGAAGTAGCTCCAGGGTATATAATAGGTAAGGTACAGGAACGTTTAGGCATGTCCGGCAAGTGACTCAAATGGTTGGTTTGGTTGAGATAAATGTCACGGTTCAGGTCTAAGCAAAGTTGGTCGACAGATCAAGTCAAGGACCCTAATCATGCTAAAACACGAACAGGTGAGCTCGATTGAACAAAAAACTACAGGATGGGTGGATAAAAGTGGATGGTTTTGATTTTGGGTAAGGTATTGGAGTGATACGGCCGTGGGTCGGGCCGAGTTGTTGGGTTGCAGCCTTGGGTCGGGCCAAATGGGTAGGGCGAGGCCTTGGGGCGGGCCGGTTGGTTAGGGCGAGGCCTTGGGTCGGGCCGGTAGGGTAGGGCGAGGCCTTGGGTCGGGCCGGTTTGTTAGGGCGAGGCCTTGGGTCGGGCCGGTAGGGTAGGGCGAGGCCTTGGGTCGGGCCGGTAGGGTAGGGCAAGGCCTTGGGTCGGGCCGGTTGGTTAGGGCGAGGCCGTGGGTCGGGCCGGTAGGGTAGGGTGAGGCCTTGGGTCGGGTCGGTTTGTTAGGGTGAGGCCTTGGGTCGGGCCGGTAGGGGTAGGCGAGGAGAAACATCCAAGAGGAGGCGGAGGACAAGAGGGAAGACAAGGGCCACCTCAAGCTACTGCAACCCAAGAGGTAACGTTTTGTTTGTAATTTGACTACTGCATGTTTTGGGAATAAGCTGAGGGAGAGTAAGTGGGTAGATATGAGAAAGAAAAGATGATAACAATGGTTATAAATGAGGTGAGTGTTACATGGTAGGTAATCAAGGGTTTTGGGTATGTCTGTGTATACAGAGAGGAATAAATGAGCAATTTATTGTCGTAGGTGGTTGTTTTAGGCAAGGTGTATGAAAGTAACAGGGACCGATATCGGTTAGGGATAACCGGTATCGGTTACTCAATTTCAACCGGTACCTAAGTAGTCAAATGATACCGGGTCTTTGAGGAATTTCTAGAATTTGAGAAAAAACCCAGGGGGATTGGAGGAATTGAATGGTTTTTTGTTATTTGGATGTATGCAGGCAGAGGCAGGGTTGAGGATGAATGATAGTGTACCAGTGTTGTTGTCACGAATCCGAGCGGATGTAACGCCAGCTGAATGGACATTGATAAATCGTTTGGGGTTAAGTGGAATCCGCTATTATTCACGAATCACACGTAACCATGCTATGTTACAGGCGTTGATTGAGAGATGGAATCCTGAGACAAATACCTTCTATCTGCCAACAGGGGAAATGACAGTAACATTGGAAGATGTGTTCCGTATTTTGAGACTCCCAATTACAGGAAAACTAGTATATCAGGCATTACCTAGCGCGGCACGGGGAGCGATAACAGCAGTATTTGGTCCATACGCATGAGATTTAACACAGCGAGGTTTGTCATTTACGTATGGGATAATGTATGCAGCACATCCTGAGGAGACAAGGTTAGCAGTAATATTAATGATAGCGGTAGGGTATTATGCATTACCGAGGGTAGAAGGGGGAAGATTTCCAAAGGCATTGATGTGTGTTATTTGGGAGATGATAGAAAGGAACGTGACGTTTGCATGGGCACCTGCATATTTGGCGGAGCTATATAGGGGTTTATGGGCTTGTAGGCGAAATCACAGAACGACACTGGATTGTTCATACTTATTACACTGTTGGGCCTATGAGCACATTGTTTGTGTGTGACCAATAGGCCGACCCATCCAGTCAGGAGAGACCGGAGTACAGAGGTTGGGATTCAGACGATGGGTCCAAACAGAACAAGAGGCAAGATCCCAGGCTGTGACGGGTGACATTGAGTATTATAGGTAGGTATGGGAGAGGGTGACGATTGCGGATATCTGTTGGCGGCCTTACGGGAACTATATGGTAACAGAGAATATAGCTGAGGAGTTGAGGGGTGTAGAGCGATTGAGGTGGATCGCAGGGCACAGGCCAGGTGAGTATGAGAGGATTCCTCTAGATCACGTGCGGCGACAATTTGGATTTGTGCAGGATATACCCCAGGCTTATAGACCCTATATGAGGATCGATGCAGAGGCAGTATTCTCACCTCCCCAGCCAACACCTCCAGAAGGGCCTGAAGAGGTAGCAGCCGATCGCAGGGTAATGGATGCAGGAACGACAGAGGCCTATAGATTATGGTGGGTAGCAGAACTGCGAGGTGTACGTGATCGTCCTGACATAGCGGTGATTACAGCAGAGAGGGATCGTCTACAGCGTTTGGTTCAGCAGCTCCAAACGCAGGTGAATGAGACAAGAGGATTGTTAGTGGTTGCGGAGTCACGGGCGGAGAGACTAGAGGCTGGAGTCCTCCATGCGAGAGGGCGTATTCATATGTTATAGGAGAGATTGGCAGATCAGTGGGCGGTACCAATAGCCGTGGTACCATTGAGGACAGAGAGGCCTGGCGAGAGGGGTCGACGATCACGATCATCGCCTAGTTCGGGATGAGGCGTGAGGGTCTAAATAAATGTTAGCAAGGTATAAGAATAAATAAGAGTACCGACCTGCGTGTCGATGATAGAGAAGATGTATTCATTTAACATCTAAACTAAACGAGATATGTATGTTGATTTGAGTTATAATAATAAGAATGTTTTCGTTTCGACTTTCGGTGTTTTGAAAAAGGATAAAGAGGAATGTGATTAAATAGAAATACACAAAAATATTTATATTTACCACACATGATAGGTTATGGTAGGGGATGGTCGAGCTAACCTTGGGAGACCCCATGTCTCCGAAGTGCTGCCTACATAGCCCTTTGCACAAAGCAAGGAGGGGCCTCAGACCGATGTAGTTCTCCCTTAGGATCAGGGAGAGGTGAATTCAGGCAATTTGGTACGGTTTAGGCAATTGGTTGGTTGGTAAGAATATTGATATTAATATTGGTAAGGTAAGGTTATTGGTGTCGGTAATGAATTGGTGATGTTGTAAAAGGTATAAGGGAAGCGAAAGTTAGCCTACCCAAGTAGAAGGGAACCATGTCCTGATTAAGATCAACACACAATCCTAGATGCGAGGCAAAGCGGAAAGAGTGCTCCGTAGGTGAAAAGAGCTAAACAAACCACACAACATAGAACGAGCTTGAAGCCCTAGGTACCGTGCATAGACGAGAAGTCCATAGGTGAAAAGAGTTGTATGATCACAATATATCGGGTGTACGTTACGTCCCTTGAGTTGAAACAAATGGTGAGGTGAGGTGGATGATATAGCTGAGGTACAGAGAACTTATTACAAAGTGAGTGTTCTGACGAAAGAGAACCTACCCTAAATAGACAAGTCCATGACCCAAAAAGTTCTTTTTGAATGAGGCTTTTATTTTACTGAATATAGACTGATCGATGCGGGAAGTCTACAAGGGATATTGATTGTGCTATTCTTGAGGTCTTCACGAAGCTGATCAATGCGAGAAGCTTCTGATAAAGGCTGACTGTGTATAGCTGTCCTTCAAGGAGCAGTCTATTTATAGTAGCAGATATGATTTTAGTGCATAGCTGTCCTTCGGGGGAGCAGTCTATATAGAATAGCAGCAATAATTTGGCATATAGCTGTCCTTCGAGGGAACAGTCTATATATAATTTAGATAGCTAGATGTTCTTTTGGCGTGAAGCATCTAGTTTGGTAGGAAGTTTGACTCAAGAAAATCCCATAAGAATACGGCTTATTTTAATACTTTGAAGTCATGGACTAGACTAAAAAGGGGAAGGCATCGTTTAGGTGAGGTGAGAATCAAACTATGTGAGCTTGATTTTTATTATGAGGTGTAGGAAACAAAGTGCATGTGGTGGTATGTGAGCTCAAGGGACGAGCGGCAGGTAGATAAGAAGTGATATAACACTAAATTCAACAGTAGAATGGTCGAAGATGCAAGGCATTAAGGGGTTCAGGCTCAGGATTACCATTAAGCGAAGCTAAATGATAAGTGCCTGATCCATAGGTGTGAGTGATTATGTAAGGCCCAATCCAATTGGGAACAAATTTTCCACGTTTGCTCTTTTCTAGTTTGGTGACATGTTGATTCTCTTTGAGGACAAGATCACCAACCTTAAAGGTACGCTCATGGAGTCGCTTATCATAAGCACGCTTGATGCATTTTTGATAGATTTGAAGGTGATCAAGAGATGTAAGATGACGTTCGTCAAGGAGCCTCAATTGGGCTAACCGCTCTTGGCGGAAATCATCATTGGTGAGAATATCCTGAAGAGATATTCTAAGGGAGGGTATTTGTATTTCGAGAGGCAAAACAGCCTCGGTACCATATACCAAAGAAAAAGGTGTGGCATTAGTAGAGGTACGGATGCTAGTACGATAAGCCCAAAGGGCAAAGGGGATGTGATCGTGCCAATTTCGTCCGGACTCATTGACAACTTTCATGAGGATTTTGGTTAGGGTTTTATTAGAGGATTCGGCTTGTCCATTTGCTTGTGGATAGTAGGGTGATGAGAAGCTGAGTTTGATACCAAAGTTGTCACAAAGGTCTTGCAACAACCTATTTTTGAAAGATTTTCCATTATCTGTAATCAGGCGATGAGGAACACCAAAACGACAGATAATGTGGTGGTTAATGAACTCTACAATTTTTTCTTTTTTAGTTGAAATGAGTGGAATAGCCTCCACCCATTTTGTGTAATATTCGGTTGCTGTGATAATCCATCGGTGACGTTGTGAAGAGGATGGGTGAATCTCACCAATAAGGTCTAAACCCCATTGTGAGAAGGGCCAAAGATCTCGAGCGACCTGGAGTGGGTGGCTAGGAGTATGTTGAAGGTTGGCATGTTGTTGACACATAACACAACGCTTAACATATTCGTAGCAGTCGTTATTGAGAGTAGGCCAATAATAACCAAGGTGAAGGATTCGTTTGGCCACGGCAAGGCCACTAAAATGTCCACCACAAATACCATCATGGACTTGTTGGATGGTATGGGTGATCTCCGCACCGGTGAGACATCGAAGGAGGATGCCATCAAAGCCATGTTTATAAAGGAGTCCCCCCATAACTACATAACGAGAAACACGTTTAAGAAAAGTGCGTTTACCAGTACTAGTAAGGTCAGAAGGGAGAACAGAGGTTGTAAGGTAGTCATGGAATTGGTGATACCAAGTATCCTGCGAGTTAGTAGACACAGTATTTATCGTACAAACAACTGGGGCTGAATAAGATGGGGCAAAGAGTTGTTGGACCAAGACAAAAATGTCAGAGTCAGTTGATGAGGCTAGAATTTGCGAGGCTAAGCAAGCCATAGTATCCACAAATTTATTAGTAGAGCGTGGAATGGTTTGGATAGAATAGTGAGTAAATAAGGCTAGAAGCGAATCCATGTAGTGTTTGTATTTTTGAAGTTCCTCATTTTTACATTGGTAGATGCCCATAACTTGATTGACTACCAATTGAGAGTCGCCAAAAATATTGATAGATTTGATACCTAAGTGCAGCGCAACCTGGAGACCCAGAACAAGGGCCTCATATTCCGCTGTATTATTAGTGCAAGGGAAATCAAGTCGGAATGAAAGAGGCATAGGCTCGGCGCCGAGAGGAATAAAAACAATGCCGGCTCCTCCACCACGTTGGCATTTGGATCCATCGAAGAAGAGAGTCATTGGATATGACTCCTCCTTGAGTGAAAGAGTGGCGATGAGTTCGTCGGGGAATGTAAAATTGGTAAATTGTTCCCTGTAAAGGGGCTTCCGCAAGTTGGTCTGCGATGGTTTGTCCTTTGATTGATTTCTGGTGGACGAACTCAAGGTCGAGGTCGGCGAGGAGCATGAGCCATCGGGCGATGCGTTGGTTTAGATGAGGTTTGGCATACATGTAATGGATGGGGTCCGTGTTGGTGATGACGAAAGTTTTGTGATTCAGAAGGTAGTGTCGGAGTTTGGTAGCCACGAATGATAGGGCTAGGCACAACTTTTCTACATGTGTATACCTAGTCTCATAGTCCACCAAAGTACGACTTATATAATAAACGGCTTGTTCTCGATTCTCAGAGTCACGATGTGCAAGCATGGCCCCTACAGCGTGGTCGGTGGCGGAAAGGTAAAGGTAGAAAGGGCGGTCGTCTTGAGGTGGGATAAGCACGGGTGGCTGCAAGAGATAAGTTTTGAGAGCTTCAAAGGCTTGGTGGCACTCTTCACTCCATTGAAACTCAATGTCCTTTTTAAGGAGGTGATGGAAAGGTTGACATCGATCCGAGAGTTGGGAGATGAAACATCGGATAGATTGTAACTTACCTTGTAAGCTACGCAATTGTTTGAGATTAGTAGGTGGGGGCATTTCTATGATAGCTTTGACTTTAGATGGATCGACCTCAATGCCACGCAAAGAGACGATAAAACCAAGAAGCTTTCCCGAAAGGACACCAAAGACACATTTCTTTGGTTGAAGACGGACAGAATATTGTAGTAGGCGGTCAAAAATAATGGTTAAAACATCGAGATGTTCACTGCGATGTTTAGACTTGCCAAGAAGATCGTCGACGTAATCTTCAAGGATAGTGTGCATAATGTCATGAAAAATTTAGGTCATAGCCCGCTGATAGGTCGCACCAAAGATTCTTAAGGCCAAATGGCATTACACGGTAATGTAAGGTTCCCAAGGAGTTATGAAGGCGTTTTGTGTTGATCGGCAGGGCAACCAAAATTTGGTCAGATCCTCGAAAAGCCATCCATGAGAGAAAGCATTTCATGACCCGCAGTGAGATCAACAAGTTGATCAATACTAGGTAGGGGGAAGTCATCCTTAGGGCAAGCGAGGTTAAGATCCCGGAAATCCGTGCATATCCGAAGTCCCCCATCGCTTTAAAGGATGTAGGATGTTAGAAATCCATTGAGGATAGTCAATAGCAGAATGAAGGAAACAAAGGAGTTGTTGGAGCTCCTCTTTGACCAAGAGGGCAATGCGTGGATGCATTTTTCTCAATTTCTGTTTAATTGGCTTGGAATCGGGTTTCAGTGTAATGTTATGGACAGCAATGTCAGGATCAATTCCTGGCATGTCAGCGTAGGACCAAGCGAAAGCTTGGTTGCGAGCACGGAGGAAAGTAGTAAAGGCGACTTGTTCTGATGTGTTAAGGGATTGTCCGATCTTCACAATGTGAGGATCCTCCTCCGTGTGGATGTTGATTTCTATTGTAGATTCGTTCAGCATGGTTTGGGTTTCAGATGGTAAGGCTCGTTGAATATAAGAGTCATCCGCGCCAAGGTAAGTGAGGATGGAGTCATCATCCTGGCACTCAACAACGTTAATTGAAGGCGAGTCCTCTTCGATCATGTCTGGATATAGAAGGGGGATAGAAGAGGGGTCCTCATTATCGCGTTGATAAGTGAGAGGGCCTAAGAAGATAGCATTTATGAAAAAAAAAAGTTAGGAGGGATAGATTCATGATCTATCGACTCAGTGGGTGACGATGGCAAAGTGGGTGATGATGGTTTGTTAGGGGTAACGTCGTTCTCTTCCAGAAGGCAACTGTCACGAGGTTATTTCGATGTAAGTGTTTCCGGAAATCCGAGACCACTACGATCATTGTGTTTGCGTGTGGTGATGGGGATGAGCGTATGTCGGCCTTGTTCATAAAGACCAAAACCAAAGCCTTTCCAAGCACAGCGAGTCAAGAAGGTGAGGGGCGGCGACGATTTGTCGTGCATCGAAAATCGGATTGGAAAGGAACCACACCAAGAGGAGGCTCAGGGGCAACGGAAGATGTGTCGACACCCCCATACGTTAAGTTAGTGCGGCAGTGAGGTGATCCGTAGGAGATTACTTCCCCCACACGACGGTTATAGTTAGGATGGGCATGTACCTGTCCGTACTCCTGTGGGGTATGGAAAGAACTAACGTTATATAGGCGATACTCCCCCAGCGTAAGGCGCTGAAAAACATCTACTAAGGGGTCCGCGGTTGGGATGTTAGCTGCGGGAAGGGAAGTGGTTTTTGCGATGGTGGTTTCATCACCAAGGCGTAGCGCGGTTGAAGTGGATGGTTGAGGTACATTTCAAGAGGATGGTGGGTTGAATGTATGGGTGTCTTGATTGGTATAAGCACATCGTTAGGGCGGTATAACATATGCAGGTTTTAAAGGGGGAGGATCAGCTTTACGGTGTAGGACTTCCCTCGTACTCAAATTTTATGCATCTATGTAATGTTGAGGGAACGCATCCCATGGCCCGGATCCAAGGACAACCCAAAGCAATATATTATATCGAACTCTCCCTCAAGGACATAGAAGAGTTCGAGTAAAGTACGTGGTCCTACCCGAATGTTGAGGATCACGGTGCCTAAGGTAGAGGTAATAAGATCATTGAATGACCGCAACATGATGGGGTTGGCACACATGTAGCTAGAAGGGATATTCATTTGTTGAAAATCTTTTCAAGAGATGATGTTTAGGCTAGCACCCCGCCAATCATAACACGATGTACACAAATGTCCCTGCACGTAAGCCGAGATGAACAGGTAGAGTCAGGATCTTCTCGTACCAAAATCGACAATTTCATCTTCAGAGAAACTGACTGCAGCAGCTTGTGGTACAGAGACAGAAGTGGTTGGGGTGGTGGGTTGTTTGGTGAGAGAGGCAATGTGATTGGGTGTTAGAATGGAGGCAACAGTGGTGGTTTCATTAGGTAAGACCTCGATCCTCAAGAATTTCAACGAGAGCTTGTCGATGAGATTCAGAAGTCTGAATGAGATCATATAGTGTCATTTTTACGGGTGATTGGTGAAGCTGTTTAATCATGGCTCGATGGGCGGCTCCATTAGAGACGGGGTAAGCAGGTCCACGAATAACCACTTTGGGTGGTGGTGCAATCGGGATGCTGGACGGAGAAGGAGAGGACGCAGGTGTGCTTACTTTTGCTTTCTCATTGTTTTTCTGCGCTCGAGTAGCAACACTAATCATATTAATCTCGTAAACCTGAGATGAGGAAGATGGTTGGGATAAATTATGGTCTTCAAGAGGTGGGGTTGTAATAATGATAGATCGTGGTGAGGTGGGGATAGATGGTATAGGAGAGGGAATTGAAGCTAAAGGTCTCTCCCTTCGTAAGTTGTCTTTCTTAACCTTTCTATCTGGGAGAGGTGACTGACGAAGGATGGTTTTTAAAGCTTTGCATCCCTCCACATCATGTCCGGTGTGCAAAGTGATAAGCGCAGATTTTAGACTCATCGTAACCTATGTGCCGAGGTTTAGACGGGTCATAAGGTCTAAGTGGGGGTAGGGAAATGGTCGATTCTCTACTAACATAGCAAGGATTTTGGCATAAGATCCTTTGAGTGGGTCAAAATCGAAGAGGATGAGGGTATTGATTGCGCGGGTTTTGGTAATGTTTGGGCGTGGTTAGTTCATATGGGTGGTGGTTTAACCGAGGGGTGTTGATACGTGGTTTTCACTAAACGTGGTTTCTTTGGCACAGGAGCTACGTTCGGCTGGTTAGATGATGAGGCTACAGATGACATGGTAGCGGGAAACAACCACGGAGAAAGGGGAGTGACAGAAAATAAATCCTGTGATGATGGAGTTTGTTTAGGGTTGATTTGGGTGGACAGGATACGTGGGGTGATAATGTTGATATACCCTTAGATCTCGGTATAGGTGCGTAATGTGTACGTCTTTTTAGAGAAAACGTAGGAGGTGTGATGTATTGGTGCAAGGTGGAAGGATGAGGTCCTAATATGGAAGGTAGGTATGACGATGATGGTTTTGATTGTGATAGAGGCACGGGTTGAGTGTGTCTCCTAGGTGGCGGGGCGGCTTTATTCTTGGACAAATCTAGTCACTTAGGCGGGTGTGTTAGACTGGGTATGGGTAAGGTCCCAAGCGTAGGGGAAGATTTGGCTAAGTTAATAGAAGTGGACGAGGCATTTGGTAGAGGTGAGGGGGGTGAAGGTGAGAACATGGGCATTTTAAGCTTCTGTAAACACTTCGGGTATATGGTGGAGGTCTCAGGATCGGTCATTTGCATTTGAGTAGAATATGGCGTACTCAAACGTTCCCATAGGGCCTGTCTATCTTCTGTGGAATGACAGTCCTCACGTGTGAATGTGAACTTTTGTACGGAAGAAAGGTGGGTTGTGATTCCGGTCCATCAGGGGTGTGATACGTGAGGGGTAAACGAGGCACTGTATCAATAGATGTCAAGAGGTCAACCGGTCGTTGAAAATATTTAGGCGATGAAGAACTAATAGGTAAGAGGGCATGTTCGAGAGGATCCGTCATGGTTAAAGAATTTGGTGATGTCGGTGCAAGAGATTCCTCATCTAAGGATGTCAAAAGGAGTGGGCGACCTTCCTCTTCAGGCAACAAGAGTGGTAGAAGGGGAAGTCTCTGGGAAATAGATAGATTAGATAACATCCGTCGCAGCCTTGTAGGGATGTGGTATAAGAAGAATCATTGATGGGAAGAGGAGTCTGGGCAGTTAACTCCCTTATGGGTAAAGGAATGATTTCTCTTTGGTTCGATGGTGGTAAAGGAGGTTCGGGCGCCCGTGTTAGTGAAGAGGCTTGATTCAAAATTTTCTCGATAGAGGCTTTGGGCTGGGTATCAAAGACTGCATGGATCTCATGAACACTCTCCTCGGCTAAGATATCCTGGTTTGTGTTACTGTTGGGAGAGTGATTCGGGAATGGTTTGTTGAAGATTTTCAAATTTCGGTTGGCAGGGGCATTAGGATTATCGAGGGTTATATCCCCTCAAGGTCAACTATTTCCGCACTATGTTTTTCAACATCTTGTAGTTCTCATGACCGTGTCCCTTCACATGGTGGAAGTTACGTAAGTCATTTTCTTTTCACTCAGAAGGTATGGCGTGAGTGGAATCAAACCCAGAATGAGGTTTAACAGGAGGTAATGTAATGGCTCCTGCTTTGAGCAATTTTTCCAATATCACACCATATGTTTCTCCCAAGGGAGTGTAGTTGATGGGCTCGGCTTTGTACTTATAGGTGGTTTTTTGTGGGGCATTAGACGGTGTTTGAGATTTAACCATCACCGCATGGACAGCTCCTTTTGATTTAGAAGAAGTGGACGCGTGAGGAGTGGTGGTATTTGGTTTATTGGTAGAATCAGGAGTTCGGAAATTGGGGTTTTTGTTGCGCAACCGCAATTTCTCTTCTTCTAAGGCTCGAATTTCTAGTTTCCGAGCCATGGTAAAGGCCTCATCAAATGTGCGGAAAGTTTGAATTTGAAGAGTAGGAGAAATGTGCTTAGCACATGCCCGTGTGAAAAGTTTGATAAGTTCAGCCTGAGGCAAGGCATATGTAAGTTGGTTGATAAGGCCACGCCATCGTCCAATGAAATCTGCGATAGATTCGTCTTCGAATTGTCGGATGGCATAAAGGTCGGTGATGGATACTTTCTTAGCAATGTTAATGGAGAAGTGATCCAAGAAAGATTGGGCTAGTTGGTTAAAAGAGAAGATTGAGTGCTGGGTTAAAGCACTGTACCACTCCAAGGCGGGTCCTGATAAGGACATGGGAAATGTGCGGAGTAGCAAGGCATCATCATGGGCAATCAAATAACAAGCATGTCTAAATGATCGCAAGTGCTGTTGAGGATCCTCTTTACTATTAAAATGAGTAAATTTCGGTAGTTCCCATTGAGGAGGATATGAGTGAAGGGGAACAGAAGGGTGAATGGGCTCCGACAAACTTGCTCGTATGTCAAGGCGCTACGACTTCCCGACACAGAAGCCTCCAGATTTTGCATTTTGTCCATCATTTGTTTGATGAAATCTGTGGTTGGATGAGATGATGGTGCGGTTGTGGCAAACGGAGGCAAATTGGGCCAAGGGCCTCCACTGGACAATGGTGGGGTTAAGTGTTGATAAGGTATGGAGGATGAATATGTTGAGGCGATAGAATAGGGATGTCCCATATAAGGTGTTGAGGTTACTGGATACGTGTATGGGAATGAAAAGGTAGGCGGAGCTTGAGAAGGAAAGCTCGTGTGGATAGGTGGCAGAGAGCAAGTCATGAATGGAGTAGTCTGCAAGAGAGATGAGGTAGGGGCAATCGGTGGTAATGATATGTGGGGTCCAAGATTAGCCAAAGAAAAGCCAATCTGAGTCGTATGAACCTCTCAAGCCGCCGGATCGGGAGATGGGCCTAAAGGTGCCAAGCAAGGTGGTGTTATCAGTGGAGTGGGGGCTAAATGAGCAGCTATACTAATAGGCATGCCAACAAAGAGCTGACCATCAGGCGTACGGTCAGGGGCATGAGACAAATAGTATTGTACAGCGCTAGGATTAGTATCCAGAAATTTGGCAAAGTCCTTGTCTCCTATAGGAATTTGGGGGATCTCACTGGTGTCTGTAGGATTCCCCACAGAATGTGAAGGGGGTGATTCAGGTAAAGAAACAGAGCAAGCATGTGAAACCATGGCGGCGGCTTGCTTTCGAGTGATAACAACCATGGACAGGTGTTCACAGTAGGGTTTCAATCTATCCGGAACAGAAACAGCCTTAGAATGGTGAAATTGGCAAAGTGTCTTTGGTTTGTCGTGGGTCAGAGAAGACAAGAATCGATATCGGTCTAGTATCCGATGTCGGTTATACTATAGCCGACGTCATCGTGCAATCGATGTCGATGTAAGAAGTCTGGGTTAACAAGATATAAAAGGCTGCTAATTTGATTTTTAACAACGTTTAGTATATTTGTCAAATTATTGATCACAGAAGACAAAATATGACAAAGAAAACAGAACTGAAAACAAGCAAGATGCACACTCAAATCCAGAGACTAACCCTAGGGTTAATTTTAATTATTGTGGGCTTATGCCTTTAGACGTAGAATGTTGTCAGAATCCTAAACAACAAGACCTAGGGGAAATGTCAAGTTTGTTTTGGCTTATAAGGTTACCTCAATCGGGCGGAGGAATACCGCGGAAAAAAAAGGGATGTTTGAGCTGTTGTGTTAATTGTGAAGTGATTCGGTATGTGTTGTGCAGTGAATGTAAGATTAATTTCCTATCAATACCATGGATATCACCCCCACGTGTAATACGACTGTTACTTAATCTACGTTCACTAGAATTGAAAAACAACAAGCAGGAATGCAATGCACGTGTTTTAAACCCAAATCGAAAATGATATTCGATGAAGCAAAAGAGATGACTTTCACTAATGCAAGATGCAAAAACAAAGCAAGTTCTTTTACCAAAATAATACAAAACCTTATGAATATCTTTAGAAGAAGAAAACAGCAGGTATGCTCCCTATATGAAAGCAAGTAAGAAAGAAAGAAACCCAAAATGGGTCCCACCGGGCGTGCCAAAATGTTTCGCTCGGAATGTTTCGTTCCTTTTAGAAACAGATAAGGTTAGGGGCTAGGAGGAATACCTGTAGAATGTCGAGATGGTGTGCACGTACCGTAGAGAAAGATCAGGCTGATTGCGAAGAACTCCTTTTTGTCTTGGAAGGACTACTTGTAAATAAGAACACAAGACCACAAGATTTTGATTAGATAATAAATGAGGAAACTCGCCTTGGGCCTGTGAAATATAAAACTTCCTTTCGAAGGTGGTCGGGCTTCTCGCTAATATGAATTAACACAAAAGACTGTAAAATATCAATTAAGTTGCTTCGTTGAACTGGGTAGGGGAAAGGCTGGTTTTCTGGTTTTGATCAGAGGAACCGATGCGTTTATCGATAACCGAAGCCGTTGCATCGATAACCGATACCGGTGGTTTCTAGGATCTGTAGGTTGGTCGCTTTATGGGGTAGTTGTGTTGTTTGTAAGGCTGTATATAGGTGGTATTAGGAAATAAGGTGATGAGAGGTAGATGAATGATAGTTAGAGGTAATATGCATGCTGGGTAGTGGATTCAGAAATGGATTTAGGAGGACTGTGATTCAAAGAGCATAAGAAATGTTATAACAGAGGACATGCAAGATGTGACTTACTGGTTTTGACAAAGATGCAAGTTGATCTCTCCTTTGCTGCAAACGCTCGGTTTCTTCACTCGTCTCTGCTTGGTCAAGTGAAGATCTGGACTCTGTTTTTCGCTCCCAATGATCTCTGTTGATTCAAAAATCATTCGACCCTTGATTTTGGTTCGGGGAGCCCATTTACAGGGAGCCGATGGCGGTTACGTAACCGACGGTGGTCGAGTAGGAACCGGCATCGGTAAGGAAAAAGTAGGCTATTTTTAGTAAAATAGCCCACCTTCCCTACTTTTCTCCCGAGAGATCAGTTGCGGGCTTGGTCAAGTGGCTAGAAGGTCGGTTTTGGGTGCGAGTAAGGAGGCATTAGTTATGGATGTGAGTCTAGACCAAGTCATAGGTCTTAATTAGGTTAGTTTAGGGTTAGGGCTAGGTCATGATGAGGTGGCAAAATGAGGTGGCAGGTAAGGTGATGTGGATTTATCAATTACAAGGTAATTAATAAATAATTGTGTAAGGTTTAGGTGATGAGGTTAAGTTGCGAGATGAGATGCGGGTCACAAGGGGTCGTAAGACACAAATTTGGTGTCTACAATGAGTCATATGACAAAAATGTCTAGAACCTGAAGCTATTCTTTTTATGAACAAAACCTGCAACTCTAATGGCTTCAGACTGAAAATAAAACTATCCTATCTCAATTGATTGTGTGAAATAGTAACAACACTAGCACAAGAAGATTATGTGGCTTCTAAACAAAGCAAAACAACACTAACTATGCATGCAATAAATGGAAACTATGAATTCCTAAGAACTGAAAGACTAAACTATGAAATGAGAAGATGAGAGGAAATTTTTGAGGGGCCATTTTCTTGAAGATCAACCAGCTATTTATAGAATTCCCATTTACCCAAAGGTGAAAACCAATTTGAACTCTTTAACCATAAACAATGCAAAGACACTATTCTAGGGAGCCAGAATCATAAATATGAGCAAAGGCAGTGAAAAAAGCTGATAAACGTTGAAATTTTACGCGAGTCGTGATAAAAAGAAAGTTTTGGAAAAATTTGTGAAGGATCGCTGCCCGAGCGGTGGTGGCGCTTTCATCATCAAGACCAAAACACAAAAAAAGGAAGTGGGGGAGAGCAAAAAAAAAGCACGCAGAGGCTAAGCAAGGCATGTGGGATGTTAATGTACACTTGGAGGGATTTTTCGAGTCCTGAGCACCTTGTGAGGAGACTTGTATCATCATTGGGGCACGTGTAACATTTTATGGCAGTGTAGTACCCTTATAATTTTGGGTGTGTATAGTGACTGCCATGGTTGTTTTTTCGAGCTCAACCTATTCTTGTTTGGTCTTTGTGGCAAAGTCTATGAGATCTGAGTTTGCTTTGTGAGATCTTGTGGTCAAAAGGCTTGAGCACCGGTATATTTCTTGGTCTCTGTGGGTTTTCCTTTTGACGTGGCCACCATCTCTTGAGCTCTGTAGATTTGGCTTTGCATCAATGCTTGATGAGGTTAGAAATATTTTCGATCCTTGAGTTTTCGTTGGTATTTTGGTTCATCGTGACTTTGGCTTCAAAATTGATACATGTCTTCTTTTGCATTTCTTTGTGTGATCTCTTGGATGACTTTGGTCATTTTGAGTTGAAATTTTTTGAGCTTCCTTTACCTCCTCTGCAACTCAAGGATTTGAAGAAAACAATTTGAAACCGTAAGTTTCTTGATCATTTTAAAATGGTTTGTTTGAACTTGAAAGCTTTACAAACTCCAAAGGGGGTCATTATTTCTTCAGATCTATATGTTTTTCAATAGAGTGCTCATGGTAAAACAACTTCAAAACTGCTTGTGATAAAAGGTGAGTGAACCACTCTTCATTTGCACTTTTTATTTTACATTTTTTTGTAATATCTTTGTATATACTTGTTTCCCCTATTTGATCATGGCTAGGAATTTCGAACTTGATGATCCCTATTAATTTTTGAATTTCTTTGGTCCAGATCTATACACACTCTAATAATGTAACTTGAATATGATTTTAATGGAAATGACGATCTCTCGAAATACATCAGTAACATTTATGTGACTTGGGTATCTCGTGAGTTTACAAGGTTGAATGATGTTGATAAAATATATAAATGAAGTGGTTGCTTGTACATCTCTTCCTTTAGTTCACTTTTTGAAAAGCCCTTTTATAACTCGTAGTTACACTTTTATCTAACATTTGTATTTCCATTTACTACTTCAAAACTTAGCACTTCACCTACTTTGTAATTTGTCATCTTCATCAAGACAACAAAGTTGTCCTTCGGGGCTTTGTGTTCTTTTGCTGAAGATGGCATGAAATTGCAAACTATGTGATCTATTATGTTTTGTGACAACACACATAACTGCAGATTTCATTTAACCTTGTAACTAATTCAGCAGTAAAAAATGATATCAAAAATTCGTTAGCTTAGGTATAGTTCAACCATGAATTTCATCATAATCATGATGTTTTGAGTTGCCCATTTTTGCACAAGTGCAAAAATTTTCAACATTTCTTGCGATCTTGTGGGGAAAGCTACCTACTAGCTTAAAGATTAGTGCTTTGCTCTTGTCCATTGGGCATGGATTCTGAACATGTTACCAAAATTTTCCTTTTTCAAAAGGTCCAACCCTTCCAAAATGGAACTAAAACTAGGAAAGGATCTGGTGAACTAGATCACATGCACGAATGCACTTATTGAATTGAAAAATGATGCAATGTGTAGAAAATGAACTTATTGAAGGGAAATCCTACTCTAAGAATCACTGTAATATTTTCAATAATAATGTTTGAGAAACATACCATTTATAGGAATGGGAAGTTCCTCTCCATTTAGCTTCAAAAGCTGAAAAGCATTGTGTTCCTTGCTAGCTGAAATCATGTAAGGACCACTCCAGTGTATCAAACTTTGAGTGTCTTCCTGGCTTTGCACGATCAACATCCCACTTTAACACAATATCTCCTTCATTGAAGACTCTAAATTTTGCTTTCTTGTCAAAAGTCTTCTTCATTTGTTTCTGATTTTTTCCATATTTAAATGAGCTTGCTCTCTTAGCTCTTGTAATTCCATTAACTCTTTATAATGAACCTGTAATGGTTCGGTCTCGAGTAGCTCCAATTGATGCAGCAAATCTAATGCAGGTAACTCAATTGAAATAGGCATTCTTGCTTCCTTCCCATACACAAGTTTGTATGGTGAATTGCCAACTGATCTTTTAGGAATCACTCTGTTAGCCCAAAGTGTTGAATTCAACATCGTTGCCAAGCTCTTTGATTATCCTTGAGTGTTCTTCTAATGATCCTTACGAGTCTTATTATTACTCTCATCTAAGACATTACCTTGTGGGTAATAATTAGATGAAGTTCTCATAATAATTCCTTATTTGATAGCCCAATCTTCTATCTTGGCACTAAGAAAATCTACAGAATTATATGATATGATAGTTGTTAGAACACCAAATCTGCAAACTATACCTTCATAAAAGGATAGTATTGAAGCTTCATTAGCATCTTTTAAAACTATTGCTTCAATCCATCTTGTGAAGTAATGTAGTAGTTAAGATCCACTCGTGTCCTTGTGATGATGGTGGGTTTATCATGCCAATAAATTCAAGACCCCACTGTATAAAAGGTTGATCAACTGAGATAGGCTATAAAGGCAACGAAGCTAGATGCTCTTTTCCAACAAAGAAAGGACATTTTTTACACGTTCTAATCCATTCAAAATAGTCCTTGAATATGCTAGGCCAATAGTAACCATCTTTCATAATTTTAAAGGCTATGGTACGCTTTGAGAAATGACCTCCGTAAGTCCTTCATGGAATTCGACAATATTTTCTGAATTTTATCATAGTCAACACACCGCAACAAGATTTTTTTTTTTTTTTTTTAATAACACATTATCAATGAAGATATAAGGTACAATCAGAAACTGAAATACCTTCATTTATTATTTTCCATACCTTTTGGGTAAGTGCCATGCTATAGATAGTTAACCATATTATTCATCCATCTTGATTCCTAATCTGTCTTGAGTGAGCTCAAAGCTATTGATTTCCTGGTTAAAGCATGATTTCGATTGTTGATACGCAATTTCAGCATGTTGTTTTGAATCATCTCGGTTCTCAGAATTTGCTATTTTTCCATATGAGCAATTAGATGTTCACATAAACCTTTCCCTTGAACCATCTTAGCAACCCGAATATCAACATCATACTCCATGACCTTCGTTATACCAGTTTGCTCTTTTTTCATTCAACTCCTTATTTAGTAAGAAAACTTTCACACTTGGATGAGAAACAAGAACATGGATTTTATTGTTCGAAAGAATATACTTGAAATTCTTTAGTCCTATGACTACTGAAAGTACTGTTTTTCAAGAAATGTGTACCTTGTTTCATAATCATGCAAACTCTATCCAAAGAAAGCAATAGGCTACTCGATATTTTTGTCATTGAATTGAGTCAAGATAGCTGAGATTGTTTCAGCTCTTGCAAGTGCATACATTATAAAATCTTTATCAAAATTTAGATTTGAAAGAGTAGGAGCTTGAGAGATAGCTGCTTTGATTGCTTCAAAACCTTCTCTCCCTTCACTGGTTTAAGAGAAATTTTTATCTTTCTTTAGCATAGTTGTGAGTGGTTTAACCAATGCTGTAAAATTTGGAACAAATCTTCTAACAAAGTTGATTTTCCAAGAAAACTCTGTAATGCCTTCTTATGATGAGGTAATGATAGTTGTGATATGGCTTCAATATTGAAAGGATCAATTGCTAAACCCTGCTTAGAAACAATATGGCCAAGTAGCTTACCTTGATGTACTGAAAAGATAGACTTCAGTGGATTTTAAGATATTCCAATTGCTTGCACAACTGAAAAGTCTACCTTAAGTGCATTAGATGTTCTTCATAATATTTTGAAAATATAGTAACATCATCTAAATAAACAAGGATGCATTTATTTAAGGAGCTATGAAAAGCCATGTCCATTACATGTTGAAACGCGTTGCGTCATCATTCAAAAGACCAAAAGGCATCCTTTTGTAAGCATAAGTACCCCACTTAGTGGTAAATGTTGTTTTGTATCTATCTTCTTCTCAAACTAAAATTTGATTGTATCCGCTATAACCGTCTAGAAGAGATAGTCTATCTAAACCAAACTGTTCTCAAAATCTGATCCACATTCGGTAGTGGGTAATGAATGATCTTTTAACAAAGCCTTATTAAGATCTCTAAAATCTACACATAATCTGATTTCTTCGCTTTTGTTCTTAATAGGAACAAGATTGGCTACCCAACTTGAATGCTTAACTAGAAAGATAATACTTGATTCAATCAACTTCGATAATTCTTTCCTCATCAGAGGCTCTATTTTGGGATTCATAGGCCTCTAGTTCGTCTCACAGTTTAGAATTTGGCTACAACTCAATTATATACTATGCTAAACTGGGATAAAATCCTTTTAGATCTTGGTATTTCCAAGTGAAAACATCCTTAAATTCTTTGCAAAGATCAATAAATGACTATTTTTAGTTGAGGAATATACCTTTCCAAGAAATAACTTTTTCCCTTCATCAACCGAGATCTCTTCGTAATTATCAGTGTGAGTTGACATCTTAGTCTTGACTTTTCTTAACTAATCGTTAGTTCTGAAAATGTCTTCCAATGTGACCAAACCTAAAGGCGAGTTTATTTGTCTTTAGTTGAACAATCGATCACCATATAAGTGCTGTAATTTATCTTAATTAACTATAGAAAACTCAGCTTCTTGCTACAAAACCTGCAGATTTGATCATCACTTTCAAAAAAATTACCAATTTGAATCATTATTAGGTACCGAGGGCCCGACAATTAACTTTATATGAGGCTAGATTCTACTATTTTCAATTTGTTCTAGCACTTCAAAACTAGCCTAATCTATTGCAAGTTTGTCTACATACTTATTTTCAGCTCTAGGAATAGACTCGAATGTTAATAGCATCAAAATATTCCATTAAGTCGAAACCCTATATCCGTAAGACATCATTAATGGATTCTTACAAACATTGAAATTTATTAATTGATTAATAACCAACTCGAGTCATCAAAATTTTTTTAGCATGTTGATACCTTTCTTTCTAGCCCAAAGTAAGCGATGAATTAATGCTTCATATTTAGATACATTGCAAGTACATGAAAATTGGAGATTCAAAGATGAGAAATACCTTTCATTCATTGGGGAAGTGAGCATCGACCTACTCCCCCTGTCCTTTCTTTTTTTTAGCTCCATTAAAATTAAGCTTCCAAATCCATTCTGCTGAATCTTCTGTTTTGACAAGAAGGGAAGTGGTGTATTTTCTTCATGCATACAATACACACCGAATAAGTGTTCTTCAACCTCCTGAAAGGATCATGAGCATGTTCTTCCACTATATTTTCATCCATAAACATGTTGGAAACACCATCTAATGCTGAAATATAGGGATGAATAATTAGCCACTACATTTGAAGAATGAGGCTTAATGTGAAATCGCCAATGGATTTGAATTGATAGTAACTTTGGTACCATAACGAGTAGTGATAAATAGGAAAGACCAATCTAAAGAGAGATAAACACCTATTTTTTTGTGAAGTCTTTAGATAAGCATAAGGAAAAGTACGGAGGTAAATCCACAACAAGAATATCTTGTAGAATAGAAAAATTTGGGAAAGCATGTAACATCACTTCTAAATTTTTGATTATACTAACTATATTAGTTAGTTCCATCAAGTTGTAAGACAATCCTTTCTATAGGCTCATACTACAAACCCATTTTTTTCGCAATGGCTTTTGGCATAATCTGTGCTACTTACACCACTGTCCACCATGCGATTATATGAACTAGATGTTCTCCAATAATTAGTAATGAATAAAATGGTGATGGTTTCTTGATGTCATGAGCATTCAAAATTTTCTGAACCATCCACTTAACCTCTTTAATGTGGTCTTCTTCAAACATTCGAAGGACCATGTCTGCCTTATGAACTTCCTTTTCTGTTGTTTTTGAAGAACTCTACATCTTAGCTAGTTCATGAGAAAGTAGATCTTCTTTGTCCAGAATACTTAGAGCGTCCCACATTGAGATGTTGACATTATACTTTTTCATTACATCAACAATGTTAAAAGAAGCAAATGTTTTAGAAACAAATTCAACTGTCTTAGCATAGGCCTTAGCAAAAATTGATTCTGCTTCAGCTGCCTTAGATATTTTAGGCATAAATAGTCTTCTTGGATCAAAGCTATAGCTATCTTTGGTGGCCTCTATCAATTGAAACACTTGCTGTTTTTTTAGGAATGGTAGGGTTGTTGATTGACTTTGGAACCGTAGATGTTTTCTTATCAAAGTGTGATGTAGGAAGGATAGGCCTATTCGTTGTTTCGACTTTCAATAGATTTCTCTTGAGCCCTAGTAGTGATTGCAATGAAATCCTCCTCATTGAAAATGACTAAATTATGTTCAGGTGATTTCTGAACATGATTTTCTTGCTACCCACCCTCCATTTGAGGCATGAACAATGTTTTAGATTGAGGTTGTGCAACAAGATTCAGATTCAAAAAAGTATTTGGGCAAGTTGTAGCTGAATGAGGTTGATTGCAAGGTTGACACCACTCTTATGTAGCCATATTAACTGGGACTAAAGTGTTAGAGGAACTAGGAGCCTTTGGGTCAAACTGCCTTTGTTAGTAAGGCTGCCTATAATTTTGATTCTTGTTGATAGGGCTACTTGTTTTATTGATTCTATTGATTTTGTTGATAAGGAGCCTGATAGGGTCTGCTAGGTAATGCAATTCTATTCTCAATCGAAGTCAATTTATTTCCCATAGTTTGCAAAGATTTAAATACATCATCTAATGGAGCTACAATAGTAGGTTCTATGATTGTAATAGGTTGAGGAATAGGTGCTAAATCTGCCAAAAAGGGCATTGAAGGCCTTGGTGCCAATTTTTCAGCTTGAATAGCAATATCGTAGGCTGTTGGGAGTGTCTCTCCCCCCATTGATTGAATCATAGTTGAGATATCACTGTTTAATGCCCTAAGATAATAAAGGAAAGCATGATCAACTTGAGGCTTGACACTTGCTAGAATTCTCTCCCAAGTTCTGGAAAAATGGATATTGAAACTGGACATAAACTCATTGGGAGCTCTTTTAATAGTAGACAACTGTTCAATGAGAGACAAATGATCTAAATTATCCTAGAACTGTTTCAGCAAATTTTCACCTAAGTTATCCCAAGTTCTTATGCTTCCAATTTCTATGTTTCTATACCATCATAAGGCTCTGTCCTTTAAAATATATAGCTAAAATTCTTAAAGCTACATCTTCATGAGTGATATTATGGACTGCACATATGGCTGCAACATCTTTGATATGTTCAACAGGTGTAACCTGATTTTCACCCGTGAATGATGGCAACATTTTCATGGCTGCATTAGGAATGTCATGGTAAACTGGGATTACTAATGAACTGCCATTAGTAAAGGTCACAAAATTTCTTGGTGGTTGAATAGCCATTTGAAAAATTGGGATGTTAATAGAGAAATTGATATGCGGTGAAGGAATATTAGGAGGAGAGTTATCAAAACCAGGTCTATTATAAGGTAAAGTATTACCAACTCTTCTCCTTCTAGCAAAATTCAAGGGTAAAGAAAAAAAATCAGAAGGAATTTCTCTTACCGATGATCTTGTAGTCACTTTAGGCACGGAACATGTTGCAATACTGGTATGAAATCAGCTCTATGGAGTCACCAAAAGATCTTCAAATCTTTATAATAAATTTGCTGCAACTTGCTCCCGAAATTAACTTTCTAACTGTTATTAATCTATTGTAGATCTGATCTAGAATTTGTAACTTGCATGCAAATCTGATTCGTGGTCCAACCAGGGCGTGCAAAGAATCTTATCTCTCGAAAGTGCACCCTGTGAGAGAGATGGCTGCAGGTTTTCTAAGCTTGCAAAATTTGATCTCTCTCTTTCGTAGATACAATGGAAACACCTCAGGTCTATGGGTATACCTATTTTGAGGTGAGTCTTTGGTGTCAAGGTTGATTCCTTGTTGGTGTATCCTAAACTGATTTCGGGAGTTTGAGAGTAAAAGATGGTTGTAAAGCAATTAAAACTAAGGTGATACAAACAAATTTGTATGTGGAATTTGACTAAGTATATGCATGATTGATATATGTGAAGGATTTTTGATGCACGAGCCAACAATTTTCTATAGAATTTAAGGGAAAACACTTTGTTATACTGAGGGAAAATATCACAATAACACTGATAAGTTAACATGCACATTAAAATTATGCAGAAAATACTGAATTTGCAGCAGGGTAAGATGATTTATCAGGGAATTTGCATTCACAAGACTAATAGAAACATACACAAGACTACAAATAATTGGTAAGGTAGAAATTATTCACACTCAGAAGGAAAAATTGGCAAAAATTGCTTCAGTACTCCTATATCCAAAAAGTCCTCCAGAAGTTCTCCTTGTGCTTTGCAAAGGCACACAATATATAGCAAAAATAAAATTCACCCTCTTCCTAAAAATAGCCTAAGGCTTGTACTCGCCATGCATCTTATTTTTATCCTTTATTTAATAATAGATAAAGGAATAAAAATAGAACATGCAATTACAAATAGGCATTAATAGCCTTGATTACAATTGGTCAACTGAAGTTGACTGATCTATTTTTAAGAAAGAGAAGGATGAATAATTTTCTAAAAATAAGATTGCTTGCTAGGCAAGTCTCTCTCCATGAACATGTAACTTTGTCTTCTTCTCTATTTTGTCCTGTTGTGAAGGCATGCAAAATACAACTCTTTGTTTGTGAGCAAAATAATTACAACACTTGCAAAATTCACAAAATAATCCAGCCACTATGGGGACCACTTTTGATTTGTACACTTGTCTTCAACTGAGTTTTGACCATTCTTGTGGACTTAGCAAAAATACATGCCATAATACTTTAGTCTCTGCCACCTTTGATAAATACATACATGTATATATGTGTCACCTTTGCATTTGAAGAAATATAGTTTAAAATTTTACCTTTTCGGTAATCATTGATGGCATGATTTGGTCGGCCCCATTTTCTTTTATGGGCATGTGGGCAAAATTTTGAAAATTTTAAGTCCTTTGTAGACCTGCGGACCTTTTGTGGCTTCTTTTCCCCTTAGCGGGTTTTCGGCTTACGGGAAAATTTGGCATTTAAACTCTTTTGCTTTGAGCCTTAAAGTAAAAAATTACTCTAATCTCCCGCTTCGAAGAATTTCACGCCTATGAGTTAATTTGAAATTTTAACCACATTTGCATAAGGTCTCAAAACTTTGATAAAACCCACCGCTCCATTGATACTATGTGGAATCAATTTTGACTTTTCTCCTAATATTGACTTTGTCCTTGCAGAGGTGCAGATTGCATGGAAATTTTGGAACTTTTAACTTTTTGCAAGAGGTTTCAAACTTAAAAACCCCGGCCTCCGCTTTTCTTGTGGTGATGATACATGTACACCTGCAGAATTTATAGCTCGGAGGAAACTTTGACACTTTGAAATTTTGAAAAATTGCACAGTTGGTTAATCAACCACCCTTTCAAATTGATGACTTTTTCCTTGATCTTGATGAATGATTTATGAGCATTGATCTCTGTACTTATTGATTTTTGATCGTTGATCTCAAAATCATGATTAGGGTTTCTTACTGTGAATGAAATGTGGTTGGTGGGAACTAACCGGTTATTTGTTTCAAGCTCTGAGCATGATTCTCAGCCTTTGATATTTTTCCTTGATGAATCTTGACCATTGATCTCAAACCGTGGTTGAGTTATATCCTAACCCATACTTGGATTCAGGCGGTAAAGGAAATCTTGGTTCTAATGATCATTTCATTCAGTTTTCTAGTTCGTAGGCGAAGCCCTTGCAAAATTTTCTTCGATGCCATTATTCTGTTCTGAACTTGACCTCGGCCACACCTGTATTTTGTATCTCTTCCTCTATATTTTTTCCTGAGGAGATGGTTGTAAAGGTTACTGCCATGGTTGTTTCTTTGAGCTCGGCCTGTTCTATTTGCTCTTTGTGGAAAAGTCTATGAGATCTGAGTTTGATTTGTGAGATCTTGTGGTCGAAAGGCTTGAGAACTGATATATATCTTGGTATTTGCGGTTTTTCCTTTTGACATGGCCACCATCTCTTGAGCTCTATAGATTTCACTTTGCATTACTCTTTGATGAGGTCGGTAAGATTTTTGATCCTTGAGTTTTCACTGGTATTTTGGTTCGTCATGACTTTGGATTCAAAATTGATACCCGTCTTCTTTTGCATTTCTTTGTGTGATCTCTTGCATGACTCGGTCGTTTCAATTGAAATTTTTTTTGAGCTTCCTTTACCTCCTCTACAACTCAAGGATTTGAAGAAAATAATTTGAAACCATAATTTTCTTGATCATTTTTTAAATGGGTTTTTTGAACATGAAATCTTTACAAACTCCAAAAGGGGTTGTTATTTCTTCATATCTGTACATTTTTCAATAGAGTGCTCATGGTCAATCAACTTTGAAACTGCTTGTGATAAAAGGTGAGTGAACTAGTCTTCATTGTGACTTTTAGATCTGTGTATTTTGAGTTCTGAGTATTTGTTCTTTTTCTATGAAGATAACATGGGGGTTTTGACTGCAAAAACTAGGCTGCCATGAATGTTTGTTCCTCTCTTAACTCTAGATATGAACGTTTCTTGATTTGGGTATTCGTATTTCATACACTGTAGTGTCTCTAATTCGAAGTTTGAGATGAATCTGCACTTTTATCTGACATTTGTTTCTATAGAGGCTTTGTATATACTTCATTTCCCCTATTTGATCATGGCTAGGAGTTCTGAACTTGATGATCCCTATTAATGTTTGAATTTCTTTGGTCTGGATCTATACACACTCTGATAATGTAACTTGAATCTGATTTTAATGGAAATGACAATCTCTAAAATACTGTAACATTTCTTTGACTTGGGTATGTGTGAGTTTGCAAGGTTGAATGATGTTGATAAAATCTGTAAATGAAGTGGTTGCTTGTACATCTCTTCCTTCAGTTCACTTTTTGAAATGCTTGTTTGTAACCTCGTAGTTGCACTTTTATTTGAAATTTGTATTTCTAGTTGCTGCTTCAAAACTCATCACTTCACTTACTCTGTAGTTTTTCATCTTCATCAAGACAACAAATCTATCCTTTGGGGCTTTGTGTTCTTTTCCGAAGAGGGCATGAAACTACGAGACTATGTGATCTGTTATGTTTTGTGACAAGACACATAACTACATATTTCATTTAATCTTGTAACTAATTTAGTAGTAACAAATGATATCAAACTTGCTTAGCTTAGGTATAGTTCAACCATGAATTTCATCATAATGAATTTTTTTGAGTTTCCCATTTTTGCACAAGTGCAAAAATTGTCAACACTTCCTTATCCCGTAAAACATCAATACCCTCCTTGGTATAATTTTGAATTTTTATTTATTTTTGTTCTTATCCCTTCTCATTATATTATTCTTCTTGTGTGATAAATACACTCTCTCTTTCTCTTCCCATCATCCTTTTTCTAACAATCAAAATATTTATTCCCAACTTCATCACTTTTAAACCATGTCATGATAAATCTATTACTATGACCTATACCTCTTTCTAATGTTTTCCTTGCACACAATATGAACACTCCCCACCTTCACAGAGTCTCTCACCACTCATTCTTTTGACAAGTGATTTTACCCTTTTTCTTTGTGTACTTCTTATATATTCAAACTTATCTTCCAATCTCAATCCATATTATTGTACTTCTTCTACTATATACTTCATAATTAATATGATATCATCTTAAAGTTACCACTATATTCCATTGAGATACCATACCACCCTTGATCCATCTCACTATGACTAGGTTGAATTGTGACAATATAAGACTCAAATTTACTCCTTCACACTTAGCTCTTTTTTTGCATAATTTATAAAAATTCTTTAAAAAATCCAATCGATACTAAGCACTCTTATTGAGTTATATTTTCCTTACTCTTCCTATTACACTCTAATTAAACATATTTTTATCACAAAACCACATGACCCTTGAAAAAAAAATTTCACCATTCTCACCTTGCACAGCTTCTAAAACATCATAAAAATTGAAATGATCCACCATCTTTACAATCCAATCATTAAGTTCATAAAATTTTAGTGTCCCTTACAAATAAGGAACTTCTATTTATAATATTCTACCAATCCTCAAAACATCTCTAAAAACTTCCTTCCATATTATAAATTACACCATGCACTAGACGTACCCCATTTACACCACCCTTATGCACTTCCTATGTTTATACTTATTCTCCATTAATTACGTAATCCCTCAAGATTAACCCTCTTATGTGTTATTCTTCTATTACCATTAATATTACCTATATTATCTGAATCATATTTGTAAGCTCTTCAAAATATTATTTACCACTTAACTTCCCTTTTTTATTCTTCCAGTGGTCTATTTATTTGAAAATATTAGATCTACTATTGTAGTTTTTTAAAAAAATTACGCAAACATTTTACTATATATTACACTTTTTCTACCCGATCGATGGAATACTCAAACATTCATTTACAAAGTTTTTACTTGCTTTGATATGAAATGATGCAGATATAGATATGATGCTCATATAGGGAGTCACAAAATTGAGTTTTTATAGAATTATGCAATGAAATCACATGAAAAATTAAAATATAGAAACAATTCATAAATTTGTTTTGAAAAATAAATGACACAATAAGAGGTATCAATCTCCAATGATACAATATTACAACTCACACCAATCCTGAAGGTTAACATCTCTTCAACACCATAATATTTCTCATAATGAATCTAAACTTGTACATAAGTCATTATATGGAAGTGACTTCCATTTTTAAGGAAAAGCTGGTTTGGGCCATAAGCTTGCATCCACACTCGCTCTTATTTTGAAATAACCATGAACTAATCTACCTCTTGAGAACTAAATATAAAAAATGGAATATCTTTATATGGCCAATAAATTCAACAAAATTTACCCCTATACGATGCAGGAGAATTAAGCTTCATGGGTAATCTTGTATAAAAAATAGTTGAACAATTGGATCCAATTTGTGTTACATTATTTCTTACAATATGTGTTAGTAGAAGGGTAAGTTGTGAAGAAATTATGTTATTGGTTGGACATGGAGTACATGATTTTATTTTTTATTCGAGTTGTAAGAAATTCTAATGATGTACAATTTCATTTGTTATGTGTAATCCTACTATGCAATTTCTAGTTTGTTACACATTTTGTACAAGTTTATGAATATATTATGAAATCCCTATAAGATTCTAGGAGGTATGTCAAGAATTGGAAGTTTTGGCATAGTATTAAGGAAGATGCATGCCTATTTAAAGTTAGAAAACATGAAGGAAGACATAAACACCTAAGGCGAACCACAAAATATTATGAAAGTATATGGAAGATATGAAACACCAAAGGATGATCTTTTCAAGAAGTGAAAGTTTCAAAAATGATGATTCATTATGTCGAATTTGTAATGGGTCATTTGGGGATTAAATTCATGTGTCCAATAATTTTAGGAGTCTAATTGTATGAATTGTATGTATGTATGTGTGTGTTTGTGTGCGTATGTGTATACATATACATATACATATATATAAACATACATACATACATACATATAAAGAAATACTAATTACCTTAGAGAAGGAGGTTTAGGTATCTATAATTTAGTCATATAAAACTATGGGAAGTAGAGTAGAATATGGATGTGACATTAAATATCAGTGCAAAGTGACTTTATAATGGATTTAAATGATATGAGTGAATAATTATTGAAAGAATGTATCATTGGTGATCAATATATGAGTGATATTTCTTAGACTACAATAATGTATGTTTTAACTATATTTAATGTCTAATATTTATGTTCATTTGATCTTCATGTTTTTGTGTAACATTTTTTTGGTTCATTTTTCTATATGTTTTATGAGGGAAATGTGGTCAAAGTATATTATTAATTTAGCACCCTAACTATGTCTGTGTCAGTTATTATTAGGGAAATAATTTATTTTATTGAGTATAGTGGAATTATGGATATTTACATTTTTTCACATTTGTGAGTGCATGTAGAAAATAATTACAAACTTCTTTTGATAGGTAACTGTTGGGAAAAAATTATAGGAAACTAAAATGGTGATATTTGATATATTTTCACATATTGAAGTACTCTTAGAAGGTCATTTTGGACATCTTCCAATGGGTGACAATTGGGTACAAGTTATGAAGATTGTAGACCAGCCATTGGTGATTTTCTACTTTTGAAAGGTGCATAGAAAATATTTATAGGAATCTTCCTTCAAGTGAATTGTTGGATAAAATATGTAAGGATTGCATACATTATTAATCTCAAATTCAAAAGGAAACATAATGGAACACATCGAACTGTGAATATTGTAGCATGATGAAATAAAGGTATTAAAGATAATTATTTCTCCAAATTGATGCCGACTATGCAATCCTATTTAGAGGCCATGGAAGTCAAAAATGCCACAATTTTGTCATGGAAGATCATAATGATGATGGAGAATAGACTAAAAATGTGAATGAGGAAGAATAAATATTTGAATGAAAGAGGATATAATTTTGTATGTATTTAGTAGGATGGGGAGTAAGGTTAGATTAGATGCCTTAAATTATTTTGGTAATTTTGTAACTTTTAGAGATAATTGATTAGATTTAATGGGGCTTGAGAATAATTTTTAGTATCAATAGATGGAATATCCCAACGAGTTCAAATTTTTTTGTACATGAAGTCAAGGGTCATACACCTATTTGGTAGGTAATTGTTTTATGAACTCATGAAAAATAATTTTAGAATGGGTGGAGAAACTTGTTGATGAAGGATTCTACCTTAATTTCTCTATGTTCAACAATTATTTTGGTGAATGGGATTTATCAATTTTCCTCTCCATGTTAGTCTTTAGATTTTAATTTTGATCCTCAAGATGTTAATTATATGAAGTTCATTATAAACATACCTAATTTAGTGAACCTCATATAAATTTCATGTATGCCTCAAGATTGTGATGTTTCATTATTTGAATGATGGAGATACTGGGAAAAACATGTAAACTACAATACTTGTCAAGATTAGATAAGAGAAGGGGCAAGATCATACTATTTTCTTATAGGAATTTTTTCAGTTGTGAATCCAATCAAAGTCTAAAAGTTGAAGGTATAAAATGGAATAAAAATTCACCACAATGAGAGAATATGTTCCCATCTTATTCCTTATCCTAGAGATAAATTCACATTCTTAATTAATGTTTATTATAATAAATAGAACAAAAAAATACATAAATGATTGTATTGTCACAATGAAGATCCGATTGTAGACATTGAGAGGCATAGGTCATTTTTCTCTACCCACCCTAATTAAAAAGTGTGGCATTATTAAATATGTTGAGTATTTTTTGGGGTTACGTTTTTCACTCCAACATGTGATCCCAAACCTAATGACCCCACTTGACATTAATATAATCATAGATTGTAATTCTACCCTTTTTACTCATACAATATCAATAATCATTTTAGGTTAGTCATGGAGGATACCGGAATATAAAAAAGGAAATTTTATATAACACAATCATGCTAGGGTTCTCTAAGAGAGTTTTATTGTCAAAGAAGAAAAAAATTCTATTGTTTTTAGCACATTAGTGAGAGTAGATTCTTCACATATAAATTTTTAAGCCATTTGAGGTTGTTTCATATTTTTATTTTGTAAATACCTTATAGGCCTGAAAGTTAATAAAATTATAACATTTTTGTTGATTGTTTCTCTCTACATAAATAATTATCATCCACGAGCTACATACACATTACTTTGAATGTAATGTTTTTCAATAATATCATATAAACCATATCACCCATAAAAACACTTTATGATGGTGGATGGGATAAGGTGTATACCTGGGTACTCCACGAGCCTTCCATTTCTTAGAGTTAACACAACAAAATTTCAAAAACAGAACTTCAATTTATTTTTAAAAAGCTATACAAAATCTACAATTTTAAATCCCTGGTGGGATGATTTCAAGTTTATAAATGACAGTGGGATGATTTCAAAACTTACGAAGTCACTAAATATTTCTTCTACCAATTCTCTCCTTCTATAATTCCCATCATCACTAAAACAAGATAAAAATAGGTATTTATAGATCCATATTCCTTATTAGAAGGAAATTTGAATTTTTATAGAATCCTCTTTGAATCCTTCTTAATTCTTTGTTTAAAATCCTATATATTAATGATAGTTACCTACCTATGAATTAGTTGTTGAGAGAGTGTCTAGTTGGTCATTCCAAGTTGTGGTTGAGTTAAAAGTTTATGTATCTACACTAGCCTCATCTACTTTCCCATATTTTCTTCCACATACATTATGATTCTTTCTACATTATTTATGCATCCCCTACTGGTGTCTTGTTTGTGAAACTCATATAAACCTAAAATATTAATTATTTGTGAGATATCTAATACTTTGGTAAGTTATAACTTGTACACATTTGGCCCAATCTTTTGCACTACCTTATATGGTCTAATTTTTTCAAGTTTCAACTTACTATAAGTTTGTTTAGAAAACCTTTCTTTCTACAAATGTGCCATCACTTTATCTCCTTCTTCAAATTCATTGGCTCAAAATCCTTTATCAAAATGTTCTTTGTATAATTAGTTACTCCTCTCTGAATTTTCATGAACTTCCTCCTGTAACCCATCCATATACTTTGCATATTCTTCAAATTTCTTGCTTCTTTTTCCCATTACCTTAGATGATTTTTTAGGTCCACTTGTACTTTATCCATAGGAAATTTGAAGTGGATTTCCCCATGTACTCCTATTAATCTGAATTTTTGTAGGAAAAAGCTTCTTTTATCAATATTGTGTCCTATTGGCTTGGTCTACCTCCTACCAAGATACACAAAAATTTCTTAAGCTTCAATTCATTATTTTTGTCTACCCATCTGTTTGGGGATAGTAAGATAAACTATAAGTTAACCTATCCCTAAATTCCTCCAAAAATTTCTCCAGAAATATCCTAGGAAGTTGGTATCCTAGTCAGACACTATATTCATTGATAACCTATGAAATCATAATAATTCCTTGAAAAATAGATGCACAATACTGTACGCATCACTTTTCCTTCTGTATTAATTAAAATTCACCATATTTGAAAACCTGTAGACTACCAAAAAATGGAGTTATTCCCTTTCTGAGTTCTATGTAATCCTAAGATAAATTCCATACTAATATCTTCCCATGATCGTTTTGGTGTAGGTAAAGATCGATATAATCCCATTTTTTTTGTGTCACTTGGATAAATAGAAAACCCTACATATCTTCACATTCATGCTCATATTTGGCCAACAATATCAATCATGTAACCATGTCAAAGTCTTTTTGCCTCCAAAGTTTCCTACAAGTCCTCCAATATGTTTTTTTCTAATTGGGTTTTCACACATTGATCTTTGTGGTATATAGAATTACATTCCTCGGAGCAACATTCCTTCCTAGATAAAATAATCTAACCAAGGAATTCTATCCAAACCAATTGGTTCCTTACATGTTTCCCTGAAATTCTTGTCTGATGCATATAACTCCTTTATAGTTTCAAATCTGAATACTTGATTACACATGTTTTTCAACATCATCACTCTCATGCTTAATGCATATGTGACCTTGTTGTATTTTCCACCATGGTTCTTGAATACAAATGAGTAATTTTGTAGGAATTATACCTAGCTCATGTGTCTCGGTTAAAAATGGCTTAACTATTAACAAATTGTAGTGCCTGATGTTTATTGTACAAGATAAATGTGTTTGGGAATAAAGAATTCATCCACTTCTACCAAATCCTGGATAATCATATAAAAGTCCTAATCATAGGTTGAGTATCTACTTTTTCCATCATTCATTTTTTTGTTCAAATAAGTTATGGGCCTCATTTATTGACTCAATACTACATGATAGTTGTTCCAATTGCATCATAATACGCTTAAATGTTTTTATTAAAACTTGGTAATGCCAACACTGGTTGTATAGTAATCCTCTTCTTTAATTCCTAAAAGTTACACTTTGCTTTGTCTATCCACAAAAATCCTTGCAATCTCCCTTCATGGTCTTTGTGATCACTATACATATCGCAATGAAGCTCCTATAAAAACTTACCAATCAATGAAACCTTTCTTCCTCAGTCACATTTATTGGTGAGGGTCACTCTATAATTACACGTAACTTTTCAAGAACCATTTATAAACATTTTTGTTTTGGAAAAGGGTAAAAAGGGGGTTTTGAGAGGACCCTCATCCTTGTACAAAAATCATAAAAGGATAGATACAACAGTTAAGCATATGAGATTAAGACCGAAGGAACCAAAATCAAGAAAGAAAAAAACTATAAGATAACTAGAGATATTACATAGAGTGAATTTTATTAAGAGTTTTTGTGGCATTCTTAGTAGTAGAAGATGCATTTATATCATCTCCGAGTTGATAATTTCCCAAGTCTTGTCTGTATATGACTTCGTTACTTGATGAAAATGAAATCCCCATTTATATTTTCAAGGATGTGGAGAACAATGTCATTATCTTCTAGATCATGCTAGATAGGGAAGGCGATATCAGGATTATGCACCTTAGTTGTAGCCATATTCTTATCTTCCATGTAAATGGTGAAGAGCCCACCATTTAACGGGATGGAGATTTAGGGTAGAATGAAGAAATCTCTAATAACACTTTGGGTATATCTTGATCAAGTGAACAACTCCATAGGCTCGAAGAAGGAAGAGTTCCCAAATCCATTAAAACACAATAAAAAGTTGAAGGAGGGTCCGAGGATGCCATCCAAGAAAATGAGGGGACAAAAAGGGAGAATCGAAAGGAGTCATTGAATGAGAGGCAAAAACAACAAGAAGGTCTCGAGGAAATTGGGAGAAAAGAGAAGTCCCAAGCAAGGGAGGGGTGACAGAGAGGAGGGAGATGAAAAGAGATTGGAGAAAGGGGGAAAGATCTATACACACTGCCTAGTGATAAGAACATCTAATTCGATTCAGAGGGAAGGTGGAGGCGATAAAGAAGGTGGTTAGGTGGATTAGAGGAGGTAGAGGAGGAGGAAGGAGTAGGGTGGCACCGCTTTCCAAATTTATGAGGAAAGCATGAAATATCACTGGAGAAGTAGCAATATTTAAGAGGACGAAGAGAAGGCCCCCGATGAAGAAGAGGAACTTATTCTTCCTATACTAATTCAAGACATAATTCAAGAGAATGAAAAAGAAATGAGGAAATATTAACCTATTTATTGGGAGAAAATGAGAAAGAAACAAGATATGGGGGCCATATATCAGCTTATACTGATCTTCCAAAGTTAAATATACCATGAGCTTATCTACAACCTTATCCTAAGGTGAGGAAGAGAAGCTTTTTCATAACTTGACCTGATATTTTTTAGTTTCACCCCGTGACATAAAAATTCGTCCAATTCCATTCAAAGGGATCTTTGAAATACTCATCTCCCTCAGAAAGAAGACCAATAGCCTCAAAAATTGATTTAGGTTACATAATAAAATGAATTCTTTCCACCTTAACCTTCCCTTTCTTCCATGACGCCAACATGCTGGTGGAGACCCCGACCAAATGCCCCGACAACATTTCCATGAAAGGATTAATTCTCGTACCCTATAAAATGTTCTAGAATTGTTTATAATTCTTGACTCTCTCAAGATGATGGTTTGATCCTTCTAATTGACCCACCCATCATGCAATGAAATAAAGTGACAAGAATTGGCCAAAGTACAAAATGACCATTAATTAAATAGGAAATACAAGTGCCATCAATCCTATTGTACACATGTGTCAACAATATCTCAAAATGAGTACTATCATTAATCAAAATCCATTCCAATTAACCATCATTGAGAAAATATTTCCTTCACATGAGTGCAAGTTCTTAGAATTATAATTATCATTAAATATATTTAATAAATTATCATGCTACTTCCATAAAAAAGATCGAGGACCTATTCTTAGCCAAAATGTGATTGGTAGAAGCACAATAGAGCAAGATAAATATGGAAAACAATCCCATAGGGAATCAAGACCACAAAGGAAATTCATTAGGAAAAATAGTAAGGAGGGTACCGAAAAATCTCCAATCCAAGTTTTTTGACCATCGAGAAGAAACCCATATTAGCTAGGGAATTTAGTACTCTATTAACCTCTTGATATATATGTTGAAACTTGATCTACTAAAATCAGGCTTGAAGGGATCATATATATTTAATTATATTACTAATAGCCCATCGAGAAGGATTATTAGACTTCATAATTATTACTAGATTAAAAGAGTCTCTCTCCACAATAATATTTCTAGTACAAATATTAAGGGTCAGCTCCAACCATCTAAGGATGGCTAGAGCTTTAGCTCTTTGATTAATACCGATGTAAAAATTAGCTACAACTAGAGCTAAGGGTTGACCAAATTCATCTCTTAAGATAACTCCTCCCCGAAGCACACCTGTGTTACCTTTTTCCACTCCATCGCATGAATCTTCAACTAACTTGTCAGGGGGCGACCAAGAAGTATTAGCCTTTACTAAAACTGAAGTAGGAGTTGTAATTGTTATTAAGAGTTGCTTAGGCTAGGAATACGAAGGAATTAAAATAATTTTTGTTTTTGATTACTTTAGATGAAGAAGTTAAAGTTTTCCTATGGACTAGAAACTATCCTAATGAAGAATGGTCCCACATCATGAGCCCGCTCCTTAAAAATATGTGCGTTTATTTCTTTCCATATTCTTCATAAGGTGTAGGGGGAAAAGATTCCATGTAAGAGTGCGCAGTATCTATTTACTTCTAACTTATTTTCAAACACTAAATGTTCCATCATATCACCCAACCTTCGGGAGGTCACTCGAGGCATGCACAAGTGCCGAGCCCCTACTTTATATGAGATTCATGGGAATTTTCTCCATTAACGAAGATGTATTTATATAGATAGAAACTAGTTACATTCATTATTACAATCCAAATCAAGAACTAGATTTGAGTTCAGACGCAACACATATAGAAGTAAACATGATCACATTACAGAAATATCATAGATAAACCCTAAACAATATCAAGAACATAAGGGTTCAAATTAGTAGACAATAAAAAAACACACATATCAAGATCCACAACATAGATGATCGTAACCAAGACATTTTATTAATTCATCACATTATAGTAGCCAAAAATACATTAAAGATTCCATGGATGGAGATAATACAACAAAAGATCCTAAACATGTTCTCTATGATAACATCATTAGAGATATTACAATCACATACTACACTCTCTATTCCTCTCTTTATCCCTCTCTCTTTCCATTATTTTCTATTCTCTATCTCTAATTCATCTCTATTTCTCTAAATATATACACACTTTTCCTTACCTTCACCAAGTCATCATTACAAGAAAAATCCTCAAGGAATCTTCCATGAACACCTAATCACTACCCAAGAACATGCCAAATGTCATCATGCATTTACTTAATCAAGTATCCTTACCATATAAGTTCCAGCTAATCCATAAAAACTCGGCTCTTTATCCTATTATGATAACCACAATGGTGCCCTAGAATATGCTTTTCTTGAGCTGCAATTTTCCATAGCTTAACATTATCCATAACTGTATCTAGTCAGTCGGCTTTTCCATTTTCCCCTTAACGTGGACTTTAATCATAGTCCAAAAATGGATAGTCTTGAATCCATCCTACTTGGGTGTGACCCTTTGTGCATCCCAAAAATTTACTTCCATGCGTGCCTTTGCACCCTTTTCCTGCATGTCATAACCCTTTGTGCCTCGGGTACTTGGTCATTTTAGGGGCTGAAAATCACCCCATACTTATTTGATTGCCACCCTCGAAATCCTTAGTGCTTCCCAAATGAAACTTCAACGACCAAAAATATTCTAAGGAAAAATTGTTTCATGGTTCAACCACTAAGCGACTAACCTGGGGAGAGTTCAAGGAACTATGCATCTATTTCATCCTTCAACTTCCCCCATGCCTTCAATTATGCTAAATCCTTTCGTCATTCCTCTCTTACATTTTGGGCAATCGTCTGGGTGACTTCCTCCATTTTCCCCTTGAGCTATTTTATAACTACTAACAACTCCACGCAGATACCTTTTAACTCATCCATCGCTTAGTGATGGAATCCCAAAGTTTTCCAATACTGAAATCCATTTTCTCATGATTTTTTTATCTTCTCTTTTAGAGTTATTGTATCAAAAATAAATTGCATGTTCTCAGACTTTTTATTTGGGATCTTCTCTTGTAAGGCCTTGAGGACAGCCTCCTCATCTGTTACTCATTTGTCAATGATGGGCTCATAATTCCTGTAACTCTTGAAGCCACTATCGCTAATATGTTCACTTCCTTGAGTTGAGTAAGTAAATCCTCCAACTCAATGATCTAGGATTCAAAGATGACTTTATTCTCTTCTCTTTCCTTGGTGATCTCTACATTTGTTGGCCCCATGCCATCCTTGATGTTTGTAAGTAACATCCCTACAAGGTCCTTGAGATACTCCATCTCATCCCCATAATTTTTCCTAGCTTGACTCACCAATGTCAGACATTGTCCCAAAATGCATTTAATGAGGGTACCAAATCAATCATAGGCATCCTTGGTTCATGCCTTCTCACCCTTTATCCCTTCATGCAATATCTCTACCTTATTTTCTTTTTCCTTCTTTTGCCATGATTAAGGTTTGAATAGTGGCCCGTAAATCCAATTTGCGTTGAATCACCTATGAGGACATCTATTGCAATGCGTTACATGACTACTCATCTATGAGGTGGTTTGGATCCACCACTTTATATGTCTCCCATCCCTTCTTCTTTAGATCAAAGGTCTCAACCACGTGATCATTGACCTCAAATTCGGGATCTTGTAGAATGTAATGCAGAGTTCCAACTTATCATTTTCCTAGTTCTTGGCATGCCCCCACTTTGATCCAATAGATCCCATGCATATAGCTTCTCCATGGGGAGTGTGCCCTGAAACCTTGTGTGCAATACCTTTGTGAGATCATCCACAAAGTCCATATGTGGGGACCTAGGTGCCCACTTCTTCCTTGTGGCCTTGTACTTTGTGCATTGCTTCTTCGACCTTGGTATGAACCCTTTATCCTCCTTTATAGTAAAGGAGTCTCCCTTACTTTCTTCCTCTAGTTTGGTGGGCTGTGTAGGGGAAGCCTCTCACGCTGGAATCTTCTCTGGTCCTTCGCAAAATGCTCCTTTCCTTCTCATGCACCTCATCGGTAGCCTTGGCCCTAGCTTTAGATCTCTTCTCCTATTCTTCGAGCTCTACTTCTAACTCCTCCCTAAAGGTAGTGTGGACCTCCTCCCCTCCTCCTTCCAATCTTGTCACGAAACTTGATACATCATGTATATTCTATTTATTTTCTTCATGTTCCTCCCATTCAAGTACTTCAACCTCTTATACCCCACTTAAAAATTATCGGCACTTCCTGGCTATTAAGTACTCACACCCCCACTACATCCTCAATGCATGTAATATTTTATCTTTTAGGAGGTTTCAACTTCCCTCACTCTATTCTTCTTCTACTACTACCTCCTCATTTTCCTGAACCACTTTCATACGTGGGATCAATGCTTCTCGTGGCTTGGGGAAGGGGGCATCTCTAACGTCCATCTCAAATCCTCCTTGCGTCTTGGGGAACAGTTGCACGAACACCCTGTGGATGTATCCCTTGATGGTAACACTGATATGTAGATGTAGATCCAAGAATTCCAGCTCCTGTGGTCTTTATGTACGCGGCCTCAAGTTGTATATGTAAGTCTTGCTAGGGTGTGAACATCTACATCCACCTTATCTGTGTCAAAGGTCAACAGTTGTGCATCCTTCAACTGGTTGATGGCACACTTCAAGTACTTAGCGGTGAATGCAAATGGGAGTTTACACCACAACCCTTTCTCTCCTTTGGCCATCACAAACCATTTCATACTAAAATGTTGCATGTCTAAAAACTAAACATGGTCCCCAACAAACTGAGGAATCTTGTGTAGGATGCACCATTAATTTTCAAAATTTCGTGCACAATATATTGTACCATTTGTTCATTTGCACCTTATACACATTAAATATACTCCAATCACAAGTGAATTGTTTGAACTGTGCACATGGCAAGAGATGAGTGTGCGGTGGGTAGAACCACATATTATCATCTAGTCCATCTGGGAAACCAATTTCCTAGAATACAATTAATAACAGAATGGACCCCCAAGTTATCTTCACTCCTAAGTCATTTTGTACTCATGGAACCTTAGTAATGCCATCCACATGAACTATGAAAATGGTAATGTTCCCGCTTGGACATTCTATATGCCATGTACAAGAACCTCGATGTTGATGTTTATCTACCTCTTCGATGTTCCTAACTTGGAACTAATGAGTCGAAGTGACTCTCAATCTTGGGTCAGTAGATCCATAATAATTTATGCCCTTTCCTCTTTCTCATATTTTAATTTCTCCGCTAGCTCTTCTATCTTCACAGTGGAACCTAAATCAAAGTCCATGTCTTCACCTTTATTTTTTAGGCCCGTTACCATATGGATTAAATTTCTGTGAGTCTCATCCTTATCCCTGCAAAGTAGAATAATTATTCATGCACTCATAACATCAACCATCTAAAAAGTAGTGCGGGTTTAGCAAAAAATGATAACAACTCTTTCTTCATTTAATCATCTACCCTAGGGTTTCCTTATTCATCCAACCCTAGGATCTCCTTATACTGATTAACCCACATTAATTCATTGTATTCTATGGTTCGGTGATTAAACTCGCTAATTTTTCATCCGTACAACTTCAAGCTCCACTTATCTACCTTAATAACCCCTCGGGGATACTGCATTTCTGAATAAACTTCCATGGGTTCTTCCTTTTCCACCATTGGTCTCTTTGTATGACCATTCTTAGGTACCATCTCATTTCTCTTTCATTCTTTTGTGCCCTAGGTGATTTCAAATTTTCCTTCATCTTCCGAAATTGAAGACCTCCATGTTTCTATCTCACTTCAATTGCTTCCTACTCTGTTGTCTTCTTCCCCTCTTTCTCTACCGCAAGATCACATCACAACTCACCTAGCTCTACTGGTTCATGAAAACTAACTCACTTTCTTCTCAAAACACTCGTCACACTTCAAGCTCAAGAGCACAAAAATTATGTAAGGTAAAGTAGTTGAAATGACTACCTTTACCCTCTATTTATAATTTTTCAACACCTTAAAGTTCCTCCGACCACGTGCCTTAACGTAATTTATTTTTTAATAAAACATTTTATTCCACTTATATCAACTTTCGTAACTTCCCTTTACACGTCAAGTTATAACCTTCTTGTGCTCTAACACTACTTCACGCCAAATTCCTCATTTGTGCACGTCACCATGTTGAAGTGCATAACATCTATATTTTCCACCAAGTAGTTCTCCATGGTGTATCCTTCCTCTTGCTATACTAGGCGATCATTGTTTCTCTTTTGTGTGGTCTTTAAGAAAAATTCTTAACACACATTAATAACCACACGAAATCGGATACATTATACACCGTAACACTCATTCTTCTACCTTTGTAAAAATTGATTAGAATGAGTCTCCTAATAGTCCATTTGCTCAAATAATTTTTCAACCATAACCAAACATATATGCCAATCCACCCCACACTAAATGTATATGAGGTCCTCTGTGCATGGAATCACTTATAATGTCAATTACTAGCACACCAAAATGAAACACAACACTAAATAGAGAATAAAAAGATAAACGATGACAAAAGGAAACACACAAAAGGGAAATGCATTAAGGCAAACCTAATATAACTAGAAATAATGCCTTATTTACAAACACACAAAAGCCTTATTTATAATAGGGCTTCATCCTACTCCCATTAAAATAACCTGAAAACCATGTCCCATCCAGCGCTTGTAACTGAAACATGCCTAAATCTAGTATGAAGGATATAATATATGGCCCCAACTAATGGACTTTGAGCTTCCTAGGATGGCGTAGAAACTTAGAATCATAAAGTAAAACCATTTTCCCAACCTAAAATTTCTTCTTCTTAATGTGATGATCATGCCTTGACTTCTCAGTCCTCTGACTCCATCTAGCAAGGGATCATCTTTCATCCAACTATATTAACTTATCAATGTGCTCTTGTAACACCTGTTCATCAGGCCAATCCTCTTATGTGCACAATACGCAGAGAGGGTAGCATGAACTCTACCGAAAAAAAAATATTTTGTGCCAAACACCAATTGAAATGGAGTGGCTTTTTTTAATCTTCTATAAGTTTTTATATGCACCCACAACATGGCCGATACTTTGTCATCCCAATCCTATCTCCTAACATCACAAATATCGGTCAACGTGTGACTCAAAATTTTATTAAAGGCTTATATTATCCCATTACCTTGTGGGAGGTAAGGGGTAGTCTTGTGATGGGCCACCATGAATTCTACCAATAGAATCCTGATTGTTTCATTTAGGAAATGTGTACCCCTATCACTCGTTAAACTTAATGGGCACCCATATCTATTAATTATTTTACCCCATAAAAATCTAGCAGTTGTCACCGCTAAGCAATCCTTAGTAGGCACTACTTCTTTCCACAACCATGTAAGATAATCAATGCAAGTAATGATGTACCATGAACCCAACCCTCACGTAGCAGGTGAAATAGGTCCTACAAAGTCAATTTCCCATTTCTCAAATGGTTTAACACTAGCTATTGGTCTCAATTGTATTTCATCCCATTTTTACGGCTTACCAAGGTGATGAAAATGATCACAGGCCTTATAATACTCAATACAATCTTGGTAAATGGTTTCCCACCAAATACCTATCAATAAGATCTTTCACATGGTGGAATTTTTGCATAGTGTGCTCCAGCAATTCCACCACATGCCTCCTCCATGATTGTAAAACACTCATGCTATAGTACACATGGGGAAATACCTCATCCCGACCTAAATTATAAAGTTATCCACCGATAAACATGTAGGGCATGATGTGTACAAAAATATTTCCTCTCCAAGGCCTTCATCCCCTTCTAGTGTCACACCCATTCTTAAGAACACAACAATATCTTCCAATCAAGGCGTGTGCTGCAATCAAGAATTGTGCATCTAACAATATATCCTCAATGCTGTGTTTCCTCTCCTAATTCAATCCTCGATAAATGGTTAGGCCCCAAATTACTCTTACTTGGTTTTACAACAACCGTAAACTCAAACTCCTAAAACAATAGGACCCACCTCCATATGCACCCTTGCAACATGAAATTTTTCACCAAGTACTTTAATGTCACGTGGTCTATATAAAATATAAAATATGTCACTAGCAAATAATGCTTGAATTTGTGCAGCGCATAGATCATCGACAATGCCTCACACTCCATGGTCATATAATTATGTTCTAATGGGGTTAGCTTCCTACTAGAAAATCACAAGGGATGGTAAAAAATTCTCTCTCAGTCATGCTAAGAATTCTCCAATCGACATCCCGGATGTATCAAAATGCACATGAAAAGGTTTATCCCAATAGGGAAAGCATAATATGGGCACAACAATGAGTCTATTATTTAGTGTGTCAACAGCCATTTGATGTGCCTCTCCCTAATAAGACATAATATATTGTTTTAACAACTCCTCCAATGATGCAGAAATCTTGGCATAGCCGTGATGGACTTCCTATAATACCCTATATGTCCAAGGAATCCACATACCATGCTCTAGCTAATAGGCTCCCCTAATCCCACAATAATGACAACTTTGTCATGATCCAACATCAAGCCTTGTTTACATATGATAAGTCCCAATAGGGTGCCAAATGGAGTAGTGAAAACAAATTTCTTAATGTTGAGAGATATATACTCAACTACCAACATATCTCAAACCTCAACCTCAAATTGTCAAAGTGGTCCATTACTAGTCGTACACCATTTAATGATCAAGGCAAACTTAAAGAAACTTATAGATGAAGTCTTGAAATGCCTGGACCACAATGCATGAAAACACAATAGGCGCATTCATTCAAAAGTAAGAAAGTAAAAACTTCCCCATTTAGTGGAAAAATTTTCTTTTCTTGGTCCTCTGTAATTTTAACTGATGATACCCCAAAAATACATTTGTAAACAAATATATCTCATTCTCGGCTACTCCTCCTTTTAGGATCTCCTTAGTGAATGGGGTTGGGAAATGACCAATGCCACACACCGCATTCAAATCCCTAAATTCAACATAAATCTTTATCCTCCCATCCTTCTTAATGATGATGACCATCAAACTTATCCACTCGATGCCTCAATAGCCTTAATCATGCCTCGATGCAATAATCTTATTAATCTCCTCCTTGGCCTTAACACATAGATTCAAATTCATTTGAGAAGGTCTCTTGCAAATTAGATGTGCGCCCTCCTTTAGTTTGATCCGCATCTCTCCTAAATAGTGGTGAAATCCCTTGATTTTTGGTACTTGAGAGGTTATAAATCCTATAATTCACACAATAGATCAATGATCTTTTAAACCCCTTTCTAACCAAGTAATCTCTAATAGTATCTTCCTTATGTTTCACCTCTAAGCCAATGTTGACCTACTTTATTTTTAGGGGTTTGTGGTAAGCACTTGCTTCCTTATCAAAACTATCCATAACCTCACACATACCCAAAGTATGGTTAACATCCAATTTCTTCGACATCTATCACGTAGAACAAATTTTCTTTCTCCTTTTACATACGTACACACTCAAACTGTACCTCCTCGATTCTTCCTCATTCAAGCGTGCCTCCAAACCAAGTTCATCCTAAAACTCTTGTACTCTATCCTCCACCATGGAACTATCTCCCAAATTTAGGCACTTAACAACCTACAACACCTCATTCACCGATAGCTTAGTACTCTGATACTCAAAAGTTTGAATAAGATCAACTGTCAACTCCTGCCATTTTCTAGTCTTGTGGTTCAGCTCTGAATGAATGCACCACATACACATGCAACCTTGTAGGGTGGAGTAAATCTTATGCACCCATAATGATGGAGGTAATGCTTCCATGTGTTCCATTCATGCCTTCTCACATTCTTGGAAATGAAACGAGGCAGGTTCCTTACCATGATAGTATTGTATAGCAATAGGCGCATTGCTTCGAAGAAACCTAATAGAGAATGCAATTCTCAACTGTGCCACTCTAGAAGGTTATCTCGATGTGTCACTCACCAATGTGATTTAGTCTCACACAAAGTATATATAATCATACTTATCCTTTTGATCTCACATCTCCACTAGGTCTCCATTTCTCTCGGGAAAACGTCAAGGTTTCCTTCCCAAAGTGTAACTCGTAACTGGTTTCCTCCTAGGTGCCTCACTCAATGTGCCTTTGGTACTCTTTCCATGAGCCTCTTAACTACCTTTTAACTAATTCATATGTCTTGTGCACCCAATTTGCACATGCCACACTAGTTGTATCACTTATAGATTGAGAGTCTTCCCACATAATAACTCCTTCTATTATTGGATACACTACCTTAGGGTATTTGATAGTGCACACATAGATTCTATTTAGGTATTCTTCTCCCAAGGGGTTGAGTATAGGGATTTGAATTTCCATCTGTGAAAGGAATGATAACACGTTCCTATTTGTTCTCAAAACTTATATAACCCTTATTGAAACATAAGTTAGCATTGTTCTTATAGCACTAGGGGCACCCAAGTAATGTTGGAAAGTTGTCCACCTCGGCAAGCACCAAGACTCCAAAGTCTTCAGTGAATTTCTCCCCTTGGATAGTTAAAGGAACATCCTTTAAGAAACTAATGTGCAACACCTTTTTTTTGTTAGCCAAATACAACACATTTGAAGAAGGCTATAATGGAGGACTTCCCATTTGATTCCATGTATCCAAGGTGAGAACATTAAAGTTTTTGCCCATGTCAATTAGAATATTACTTAGGAACCATCCATCAACAACTACATTCAAGGTAATCTCCTTATCATAGTCAAGATAGTGTGAGGAGGATAATTAGCATGCAAAACCTACCTCTTGTGCTCTCCTTTGACGTTGGGTACTTTTCCTCTCAGCCACTATCCTAATAGAGGTATGATATTCTCTTGGCGCAACATCTTACATACTTCCCTGAATTCATCTATATCCACCGAGGGACTTCAACGCTTTTCTTCTACTCCAACTTCTATGATTTCTCCTTCAAGCACTGAATCTCCCCTTGAAGACTCCTAATCACCTCCATGGTCTCTTGATAGACTTCCTTTAGATGATTGGGTCCAGATACTTCCCATGTATCACTTCTTCTATTGTAACAAGTGGTCTCTTCTTTGGTATCTCCTTGGCATGCACAACCTCAACTCACGTCGTCACCAATACAAGCTCTAACTTAGATTCACATGCCACCCGTAACATCTATTGTGGATTACATGCATTTTATGCTCACCATCCCCATGCCCCTGTCCTTCTTCTAGTTCTAGTTCATATTCTCATATAAATCTAGGCATTCTTCATACTTGTGCTTCTTTCCACACCATGATAATTGCAACAAATTGGGACACTCACGCTTGTAATGTTATGTATATTTATAGTTATAACAGGTTCCACGAGGAAATTCACTTCTTTTTCCCCGTGATTACCATGGCCTCTAAATCCTCCATCAAATCATCTACCTTAACCTCCTCCATCCACGTACCCTTCATAATTTTTACCCTCATCCTTAGAACTACCGGGAATGTTATCCTAGTGCACCTTAGTGTCAATAGCATCATGTGTCCTGGTCAATAAATCTATAATCCTTTGTGTCATGAGTAGTAGAGGTGAAAATATTACAATAACAAGATACATTCTTCCAGATCGCGTGTTGTGACATTGGACACCTACTTACATCATGATCTCTCGCATAAAATCTCATTGTCCACCGACATGGTGTGCACCTATCTTCATGGGAAATAGTCCTTTGTATGTTCCTCTACTTCACAGTCCATGCGCCATAGCCCACTACGAGTCTCATGAGCCGACTTTGTATATAGTTTCTCCAGATACTTTTCCATGGCAACAATATGGGATTCAAGAAATGGACTAACTTTGGTATCAACACTTCCCATAGCCTCAGTGTGCAAGGTAGCCTCCAGAGCCTTACGCGGATATGTGAAACTCTTATATGAAAGTGCCATCCTGAATGGTGTGATCAACCCTCCAATGAACCACTCAGCATGTTTTAAAGGATGAATGTCACAAGACAACTTATATAGGATAGTCTTGAAATGTGTGTCATACTCCCACACAATATCTGTCATTCCTTGTTGAATATCCTTTAGAGAGTTGATGCTCTTTTTCTTAAAATTCAAGAATGTGGAAATCCACCAAAAATGTATCACGCAACAGTAATGTAATCCACCACCATGTCTGGGTGTAGATCATACTTCATGTACCATCTATGCATGCACCATTACAATGTGGTTACAAACTAACTCATCTTCCACTCTTGGGAAGTGATACCCTTCACGCGCCATATCAATTCATTTTTGCACATACTTGTAGCGTCTTCCACACCCTTGTAATAAAAAAATGCAAATACATCTCAAAAAATACCTACTGAGGTTGTTGAGGCCCTTTCCCACCAACTCCAGAACCTTGGCCTCCTCCAATATTTCTACCACCTCTAGATCCACTAGATCCACTAGTGCTAACTCATCTGGATCCAATAGATCCTCCTCCCGTCCGCAAGTAAGGGACCTAATGTAGGTGTTCCTTGTGAACCCCCACGATTGTGCTAAACTACGCATTCTCGCAAATTACACTGATTCCCAAATGTGGCACTCAAGCCTTGCATACCTCAAAATTTCCCAAATTCTATACCATACAGGATCCCTTTGAACATAGGAAATGACTATGTGGCCATAGATGTACCAAATGAAAAATTATATCTCTTACGTGTCGTTCGACCACCAACACCAAGACCAACCTAGTTAATAATACTTATCTCTACGGATCTGGAAAAGTAAGCGTGAGGGTTTAGTCACCGGGTGGGCTTAGATGCATGCCTATGGATGTATTTTCTCCTAATAACAAGCTATCATCAAAATCTAATGGGATATATCTCCTGCACTTTCTAAGATGGGGTAGTACATACTCTTTATATTCCATGCCTTCCACACAAACTTTGAATCCTTCCCGCAACATCCAACTCCATAAATCCATCACTCCTACAAGTTCATGTTGTCCCATAAAATCCATCTCTCGAGATTCATTGTACTTGAGCCATCTTTCCTCTCTCTCTATTTCAGCAGTATGGTCCACCATCTTCTACCATGCTATCTTCTATGCCCTATGCCTAGTAGGAGTTTAGTCAACTATGGCAAAGGCTTCCAAAATCAAAGTAAAAACTAGGATCTTGGTAGCTAGTGGAATAGAGTGCAAGAACAATCCTCTCATATCCCTCACAAACTCAAACTTTGAAAACCTCTGGGTAGGAATATGTATAAATCACGTATTACATGGTATAAATTGTCAACACTCTACACCACCAGTGATCAACAACACGAGTCCAGGTCATATCGTCATCATGCAGCCTCTGATACTCATCTTGCGTTCAATCATGAGGTTTATAATACCAACTTGACCTTGATGCATATGTTGATATCCATTCATACAACTCCACAGGGAAACAAAAAAAAAAATTCATACAGGTCATCATATATGTGTTCTTCTACCCATTTACATGCATCAAACTCAAGTCCAGTGTTAAATATCTAAGAAAAATCATCCTATGTGCTTTTAATTCACACCTTGACGCTGTCCAAGGTCAAGAGCTCTGTCATTACACATAATTTTCATAACAACTTCAAAATAGGTCCCAACTTTGGAACCAAAATGTAGTCTCTGTTTACTTTTAACTTCTCTTCAAACCCTAAACATGTTGGCATATCACCTAGCCTAAGCGCAAGCTAACCCGAGGGCACACATGTGCCAATCCCCTCCTTTATATGATCTTCATGAGAATTTTCTCCATTAACGAAGTTATGTTTACACAGATAGAAATTGGTTACAATCATTCTTACAATCTAGATCAAGAACTAGATCTAGGTTGAAGATACACCACATATGGAAGTAAACATGATCACATTACAACAATATCATAGATAAAACCTAAAAATATCAAGAACACAAGGGTTTGAATTCATAGATAATAAATAAAACACATACATCAAGATCCATAACACATATGTTTAGAACCACTCCATTGTATTAATTCATCACATTACAGTAGCCAATAATACATTAAAGATTCCATGGATGGAGATAATACAACAAAGCCTCAACATGTTCTCTATGATAGCTTCATTACAAATCTTACAATCACGTATTACACTCTCTATTCCTCTCTTTTTCCATTATTTTCTATTCTTTATCTCTCATTCATCTCTATTTCTCTACATATACACACACTTTTCCTTACCTCCGCCAAGTCATCATTACAAGAAAAGGCCTGAAGGAATCTTCCATGATCACCTAACCACTACCCAAGAACATGTGAAATGCCATCATGGGTTTCCCTAATCAGGTATCTTTAGCATGTAAGCGCCAACTAATCCATAACAAACTCATCTTCTCATCCTATTATGATAACCGTAATGATATCCTAGGATATGCTTTTCTTGAGCTGCAAGTCTCCATAGCTTAACGTTATCCATAACTATATCTACTTGTATTTCCATTCATCCCCTTAACGTGACTTTACTCATAGTCTAAAAATGACTAAATGTTGAATCCATCCTACCTATGCGTAAGCCTTTGCGCATCGCCAAAAGTTACGTGCATGCCCGCCTTCGCACCCTGTTCTTGTGCACCATAACCCTTCATGCCTCGTACTTGGTCATTTTAGGGATTAAAAAAGAGTAGGAATAGGATTCTTGAAGGGAGAGTTCCATTGGGAAAAGGTCTTATCTAGAGAAGAGGGAAAGACCTAGGAAAACCCCATATTGACAAGAAACAGGATCCAAAGGGAGTGAGAAAAGGGGTAATGGAGTAATAGGTGGGAAGATATTTCCAAGGTACTAAGGTAGATGATTTAATGACTGGGAAGATAGAATCCTCTACATTTGAGGTTTCCCCAGAGATAATAACATCATGAGAGGAGAGCAAAAAAAGAATTCAATTTAAGGAATAGCTTAAGGAGACCATTTTTTTCTAAGAGGTGGTCTAAACGGTGGATGCATTTTTGAAAGGTAGGATGATTTAACAGAAAAACCACCTGAGGGAGAGATTGACCAAACATGATCATCCTATGATTATGAAAAGGGGATATACTTGGAATAAATCATATCCTTAAGACGATTAACTTAGTATAATTGAATGATGTTACAAGCATCCCAGAAGTAATATGCTAACAAGGTTTATTTTCCTTCCTATTGATATGAACTCTAACCTTCATCGCCACATATAGAAGAAATATTTCTTTTGATCGATTACTAGAGAGAATTTCAAGCTATAGGCTTGTCTCTAAACCACAAATAATTCTAGAATTCAATGATTTCTCCATCCCCAAGTGCCACTTGGTACCTAATTTCAGCAATGGTCGAGAGATAACAATGGAGTTCCAAATTACAGAGCCTCACAAAACTTATGAAGATAGAAAGTCTCATGCATGGGGGAGGTATTTATAAATTAGGAGTTGAACCCAAAAAGAGTGATCTTTAGAAGGAATATCCCATCCTAACTTAGCCAACATGGCTTCATTCATATATGCCACTCATCAAAGCCCTAACCCTCTAATAGCCATAGGTTTTTATGTTGTATTCTAGAAAACTAAATCAATTCTTTTATGCTCCCGAGTGCCCAAAAAGGATTTTTTTCTGATTTTTTTCAATGTGAGAGGCCACCATAGAGGGTATTTTAAGTAATGACATAAAATATATAGCGAGGCTTTTAAGAGAGGTCTTTAAAAGTTAATTCTTACCAACTTGGTTGAGGAGGGAACCATTCCAACCCTCCAATTGTTTTTGAAAATGCTCAATAACTAGAGTCCAAATATATTTAAGTTATGTTCCATTGAAAGGAGGTATCCCTAAGTATGTGAAAGGAAGATTAGTTATACTACAGCCAAAGATAAAAGTAATCTTTCTTTGCCTTTTGGCTAGAATGAATGAAGGCTATACAAATTTTGATAAAATTGATGAGTTGGTGAGAAGCATATTGATAGAAATCAAGGATTATTTTCAAATCTCTAGCTTCCACGACCGAGGCTACACCCAGAAGGAGGGTATCATGAAATTGACTGTGAGTAGCTACCGGGACCCTAGTTGTAAACTTAAGGCTTAGAGATAAAGTAACAACTTGTTTAGCATTATCAAAGGCCCTACTCAAAGTATCAACCATAAGGAGGAATAGGAAGGGAGAGAGTGGATCTCCTTACCTAATGTTTCATGTTATTATTGAAATACCATGCAAGAATACCATTCACTAGGATAGAGAAATGAGGGGAAGAGATGCAGCTATAAATCCAATTACACCATTTGTCACATAAGCCAAATTTTCTAACTCTAAGGAGAAAAGGTTAGTTGACATGATCAAAAGATTTTTAATGTCTAACTTAAGAATCATTCCTATTGATTTAGAGTGATGGGATGAATGTATGGATTCATGTACAATAATCACTCTGCCTTAAATCATCATACCTCTAAGAAAACCATTATGTTTTTCAGAGATCAAACTATTCATAGTTTCAATCTCATAGCCAACATTTTGGTTATTATCTTATAAGAGATATTGCAAAGGATAATAGGGTGGAAAATAGAACTCAATTTGGAGCCCAAAGATTTAGGAGATAATCCAATAAATTATTATTCCATTCCTTTAAATTAGAGTCATTATTTTGAAATTCATTAACAAAATCAATAATATATTGCTTAATGATATCCCAAATATTTTAGAAGAAGGCTACAAGAAAGCCATCAAGACCATTGCATTTGTCTCCTTTCATAGATAATACCATTTTATGAACTTCTTCAACTAATAAAGGATGAGTAATATTTCCATTAATTTCATCTAATATTAGCTTGGGGATATGCTGTAACATTTCCATCATATCAACCTCATTAGGAGGCCCCTCTTCCTTAAGGAGGTTAACATAGAAATTAACTAGCTCGAAGAAATAACATCTTCATAATTCAGAAGTCTGCCATCCATCGATAATAGTTCTTTGATTTTATCCCTTCCTTTATGTTTGGAAGTTGTAGCATGAAAATTTTTGTGTTGTGATCTCCATCCTATAACCAAAGAGACCTAGATCTTTGCCACCAATATATTTCCACTTCAGTTAGAGTTTTATGATAGTCACTATGTAGAGATAATTCTTGTTGGTACATTTCAGAAGTTATTCCATATATTTCAATATTGGTAGATATCTCTGAGATCTTCAGGGAGAGTTGGTGTTTTCTTTCCCTAATATCCCTGAAGGTTTTGAATTTCCAAATTTTAAGATGTTTTTTAACAAAGCTAAGTTTCTTGGAAAAACTATACATGGTTGAGCCTTGTATTTCCACCTTCCACCATTCCTCAATGAGTTTATCAAGATTATAATTCTAGATCTAGACCAGTTCAAATCTGAAAGGCGGATTCTTAGATTTTTGGAATGTTGATGCACTTAAAAGAAAGGGGATATGATATTAAGCAACTTTAAGGAGAGAAATAAGATAAAAATTAGGAAGTGTGTGATCCAATCCACATGACCTAGCATTCTATCAAACCTAATTTATATGTGGTTATGTTTTAGTCCATAATTTTACCATGTAGAAGAGGCTCCATGAAGATTAAAATAAAAAAATCACCTTGGACGGATTAAGCTTGATAGGGAATCCATCTCGCTAAAATTAGCTAGGGTACCACCTTCTTTTTCTAATGGGTAGAGAGGAGTATCAAATTCCACAACAATGAGAAAAATAAAATGTCTCACTGCTGCTACTTGATGTCCGAATATCTTTCCACATGACTTCTCTCTAAGATTCAATATTCGGTGCATATACATTAATAACAATCCAACCTACACTTGAACCGATTTATTGAAAAAACATTCCCATAAAGTGAGGAGTTTTCATAATACATTCACCAAAAAAAACCTTTGGATTCCAAAATATACAAAGGCCTCCAGAGTTTCCAGAGGATTCTTAAGAGGCAAAGGAGGCAGAGGGCCATATCCTAGGAAGGATGAGATCTTCCTTAAGCTTAGTTTCTTGTAACATGATGATGTCCGGGAGTGTTTTAATCTCATATCTTTAAGGACTCTTTTCTTCAAGGGAGCATTAATTCCCCTAATATTCCATGAGAGAATATTAATTTTTGGATTTAGATTTACCCCCACCATCCATAGTGAGAGTGCCCTATATACCCTAAGCTATATTCTGAGTTGTCTCTTGTTGTATCTTAACCTAATTGGTGGGCCTCCTTTCAGTTTATTAGCACCAACATTGCCATTTTTTTAAGATTACTTTGTGTATTCCTAGGTGGAAAACATTCTTCCACAACCAAAGAAAATGGAGAGGGAAATGATGATTTTAATGTAAATGAGGAGTGGGGAAGAAGAAGAAGACACATAAGAGATAATATCCTCATAAGGGAAGGAGGGAAGAAGGGGAAGAAGGAGGATAAAATTAAACAATATGAATCCAATCAACATTGCAACAATATCTAGACATCCACAGAGGACCCACTTAATGTGCAACTATTTTATAATTTCCTCTAGAGGTGGCATATGGCCCATTAATTTAACAATCAGGGACAAGTATCTCGAAGATATTTTAGTATCCATGACCTTAGAAGGAATCTTTAGAGATAATGTCCCATCTAGAAACTTAGGCTACAACTTAACATATTGATTAACCTTAGGTGACTTAACAACCAAATGTTTTCATGACCCATTAGGGGCACATGCAAGCATATCACTAGATCCGTCAAGGGGAGGATTGAAGGTCAGACAAGAGGGGTCTAAGAAATATTCCCAAATGAATAACCAAGAAATTCAAAATTTACGTAGAGTAAGAAAAGTTCAATCTCACTCATGTGTATTTTCCAAAATTAAAGGGTAGTAGGTTAATATTCCCATATCGTATTTCAAATCATCACGCATTATATCAAAATAATCTTTCATGAAAATATTTACAAGCCTTTATGGGATATTATGAAACCTATGTATATTATTTCCGCACATAAAACTCCATTTCTTCATGTTTATCAACTAATTATCTTCTTGCAAGCACTTCATTACCTTGTGTATGTGTTTAATGTTCTCTTCCTTTGTTATGGTAAATACCTATATATCCTTTAGATATACAATCAAATTTTTTTCCATTAAATGGCTTCAACACCTCATTCATCAGTCTTATGAAGATACTTGAGGAATTGGTTCACCCAAAGGGCATGACTAACCACTCATACAAAATCTCCTTCATTTTAAATTTTGTCTTTGAGTCATCCCTTTCTCTAATGTGGATATGTTGATAACCACTCTTCAAGTTGAACTTGAAAAATTACTCCATGTCATTAAGGAAATCCATCAAGCTCTCCATTGTGGGTTATGTGAACCTATACTTAAATAGTAATCTTATTGATGGCTCTAGAATCAAAATTGTATGCAAGATAAGTTGTTTACTAGAACCTAACACCAAGTAGATTCAATAACTAAGCTAGTTCAATATAAACATCAAGATAAATCCATTAAAAATAAATCTTAAACTGATGTATTAAACATTAAAAAAATTAAATACAAACCATCCTTTTATTATTTAGATGATATTTTGATTGTATATAATTCTTTTAGCGATTTGTACATAACCACTTGTGATCAAAGAATTTATCCAAGGAAGAGGAAGAATCACATGAATATGGCTGAATTGACATTTTGGTTCTCCTCTTACTATTATTAGCCAAGTAGAAGATGGAAATTGTTTCTTGACCAATAATCCTTCCAAGATTGATATGCTCTTATTATATGTAAATGTTTTAACAAGGACATGGTGTAAAAAAGGTGTGAAGGGGGTAAGGTTATTTATATAGTTTTCCAGATTGGAGAAAATCTCATCCTCATGAATTTGGGATAAAAAGAACTTTTAGGATTACAAAGTGATAAGTACTTATGAATGGTTAATTATGATTAGGGAAAATTAATTATAATTTGTAACTCATGAGAGTTGGGTGTGAATTGAATTAATCAATTAGTGTTGATTAATAGACCAAGTTAGGCTTGTAAAAACCAATTGGAGGGAAATTAGTGGATTTTGAATAATTAATAAGGGGATTCACCTACTAATAAGGTGAATTCAATTTTGAAAGGTTAATTATTTAATATTATTAATTTGAAAGAGATTATAACTAGCAAAGTAATGTTAATTTGTATCCAGAATGAGGGGGGAGACTAGTTATTTATCAAAGTATCGTTAATTTATAGAGATGGAGGGGAATGTTAGCTAATTAGAGAGAAAGACACTAATTATAACCAAATGATAGAAAATATGATAAGAAGTGAAATTTTAGTATTAAAAATATGTAGTTAGATTTAGATGTCTACATTTTCCCCTCTTTGATGTGGTGTAGTGTAGCGATTCTATTTCAAAGATAGTAGACAATTACAAAAAATTAAATTTCATAAAGGTAGAAGAAAAATTAGTAGGATGGAGGATTCCCCTTGAGTGTCGATGGGATGATATGAGAGGAAGTTTGAAACTTGAAAAGAAGAAGAAAATGATTACAACAGAATAATAAGACACTGTGATGACCGGGAGTCTGATGGGCCTTGTTGGTCATTTCTCAATGTAATGGATTTTGAATCATATTTCCCATGCCTCTTTGAGAAGAAGAAATAGGGGGAGGGAAGAAAATGATCGGTAGAAAGTGAAGTAGAATGAAAGATAAGATAGATTGGGAAAAAGATGATAATAATGTAGTGACATACCATCCTAGCTCGAAGTAGTTTTTTATTTTATATAAACACACAAAAAAGGGTAGAATGACATGAAAATCCATAATAATCATTTTTGTTTAATGCTAAAGAACCAAGTCAAAGAAAAATATATAAGAAATGCAGTATGAGAAAGTAAACAAGTGGGAATGCAAAAAAACAAGCACAAACAAACATACTTAAAAAAACAATGTTCAAGAAAGTTACACCAATTTTTTTATCCATATTCGGTTCCCAAGTGTTCGAGTTATACGACACGAGTTAAAATAATGACCCATGAAAGGACACATGTAAGGGAGTATGTGTAAGACAAATAAGTCCCATAAATAGAAACACGTGCTCAAACTACCCCTAACAAAATTATATGAAAGGGAAGACATACATGACAAGTAAAATAACTTTTCTAATGAAGGAAGATCAAGATGATTTGTATGTCATATGGTAGAACAAGTAAGCACTTGAAGTAAAAAAATTAGGATAGATTCTTATTGTATAGGAAACTTCATTCTTGAGTGGGGTGAAAGCCAATACTGAGAGCCACCAATAACTTCGAATGATGGAGGGCTTAGTACCTTAGATGCAAATGTGGATCTATGGGCGTAAATAAGATAGATGCATGATATAAAGAAGCTAGATCTGCAAAACTGAAACAAATAAGATTAGATCATAATATGTGGGGTTTCCCCAGATAGTTCCCACTCAAAGAGGATATTAACTCCCTTGGAGGATGTCAACCCCCGTGTCAGACAAGATAATAATAGATAATGAACAATAGAAATGGAATATAAAATGAAAAGTAACTAAAATGACGAGATAACTTAGCTTGTGCTATGTTGTAGAGATGAATCGAGCATCAAAATGGAAAGTTAATGAATCATGGAAAATATTTATCCCGTAAACTTGCAGAACTTAATTAATCTCTTTCTTCTCTTCTCTAGGTCTTCAGTCTCTTAAGGTCTTCTTGAAAAATATCCGTCGTGGTCCTTGAAATATGGGGAAAACCCATATTTATAGCTTCGATGTGAAGTTAGACTACAGGTTAAATGGTACTCAAGGGTTGAGTAAAGTAACCTGAGTTAAGAGATATGATGTGATCATGTGGGGACCACGGCTTGAATTATTAGATGGAGTGGGGAGCATGATTGACATGGTAGGTGAGATGATAGATTCCATTTAGAAAGGGGTGTCAGATGGGTATATTAATACCCATGGATTAATAATTTGTGAGAGATGGGGGATAATGCCAAAAGTCAATTATTAAATGGGTTTATATGGAGCCCATTTAATAATTAATTAAACAAGGTGAGAAAATAGATGGGATTTCATTTAATTTAAGAAAAAGAGAAGCGAGAATGGAAATTGCATGAATGTGAGATGATAGAGGGGCGCTATACCAAAACAGGGGTCTATATTTTCCCCTTTTTGTTGAGTGTTTTGTGATAGCAAGCCATGAGACAAAAAAAGGGTTAGATGAGATATGTGTCTGAAAATGGATGAAGACATGACCGAAGGCAAGATGCCTTAAGCAAAAAAAGGATCGCAATAACAATGAAAAAAAAGTATGGCGGTGGCTCCAATATCACATTGGTAGAGGATAATTGTGGTCTCAATGGAGACAGACGATAATGTTCTACAGAATAGTGAGTGGGTGAAGACCATTGCAGTATGGATGTAAACCAAGATGACCAATGGGTCATAGGAAAACATAAAAATATGTGCAACCGAATGCAAAAGATGTGCGCAATTCTTTTTCTGTGAGGAATCGTGTGAAAAATCATGCCTCTACAAAAGGGATGAAGATGAAGATAATGATGCCCCATCACAGGGCACAAGAATGACCCAAAATGAGTTATATGTGTTGACATGTGGAAGGATGAAAAGGTGCCCCAACATAGGACATAGATGGATGTTGAAATAAGATATCCTGGGGAATAATCATAAATGTGGACATGATGAGCATATAGGATAGAAAGGAGAGATCAAATGCCCTCAAAGGGTGATAAATATGATGGCAATCAAGTTTCATAGGTTTCATAGGAAATATGCATAAGTGTTAGCAAATTAGAAGGTGAAAAATACAAATAAGTCTCATTTCTTTGATAAGTATGATAGAGATACTTTGCGATAAAACAAAAGTAGAGAAAATATTCATTCAAGAGTATAAGATCATATAGGTGTTGGTCATTATAGTATATTCCAAGAAAAAAATGTCGAAGGAAGATGGGAAGAGATTCTTAGAAATGGATATGATGATGTCCCTACAAGAAATGACGAAGATAAAATATGTGACTTGGTTCTCAAAAAGAGAAAAGGTCAATGTTGTAGAGAGAAGAACAAGAACAATTATGAAAGGGATAGATGGAGATACATAAACGGAGAAACATTGGCATTGATCGTGGAATGTCATATGTGAGGGATGTTGAGAAAGAGAAAATGGAATAGACAAGAGGATTGGTTGATTATGAGAAGAGCAAGAAAGATTGAATATGAAGGCGATAGGGGTATGGAATAGAGGGACAGAGATGGAGGAGGAGAAAATAAGGAATGAAAGGGGAGGAAGAAGATATAACAAAGAAGGATTATAAATAAAGGGTGAAATGAAGAAGGACAAAAAAAGAGAAGACAAGAAAAGAACAAAGCAGAGGATGAAATTATGAAAAGAGAGAGAGAGTTATTCAAGACGAAAGGTGTGAAGGAGGATGGAGCAGAGGAAAATAGAGAGGTAATAGAAAACGAAAGATATGACAGAGCGAAGAGAATGAAGGAAACAGATCATAGTGAGGAAATACAAGGAAAAGAATATGGAACTAACCACATGGAAATGCATGTTGATGATGAGATGATAAAGTAGATGGGATAAAGTGAAGATTCAAGATTATTGACGAGGAAGAAAGGAGGAAGTGCGAGGTAAAATAGGGAGGACAATAAAGAGGAAGTGAAATAAGACAAGGATAAGAAAGGAGGAGAAGACAACGAAGAAAATTATGCAGAAGGAAGGGAACCAAGAACGAAGATATTTGATAAAGAGTGAGAAACACAAGGAACGTAAAGAGAAGCTTGAGGGAAGGAATGACATCGATTGTAAAAAGAAGCAGAGATGCATTAGATAAGGATAAGATGATGACAAGAAAATAGAGAGAAGGTGCATGATGAAGACAATGAATAAATTTACAAGGAAGAATGGAAGATAGAGAGATGGCAAGGAAAAAGAAAGGAAGGGATAGGAGAGGAAATTCCAGTGAATGGATGTTAGGAGAAATCCACCGATAATGATTAGTAGGAAAATATGGGACAAAAGATGAGACGAGGAAGAAAGTAAATGAAGAATGGGAGGGGAATGCTAATGAAGGGACATTAGGAGAATTCCCCAATAATGATCAGAGGACACAAAGGAAGGAAGGAATGAAGATAGAATGGAGGAGGTCAAAGAAAAGGATTCAGGCTATGTAGAATGGGGATGAGTGATTTTTAGGAGAAGTCCACCAATAATTACTAGTGCGGAAACAAAATATGATGATGAAAGAATGTTAGGGGAAGATCAATGACAATGACGGGTAAGTATGGGGGTAGATATGTGGGAGAACTCTAGAAGATGGAGCAGAAAGAGTAAATAAAAGAGGGATAATGATGTGTAGGAAGATGAAGATAAGGAGAGGATGCAATGGATGAGAATGAATGAGAGAAAAATGAAGAAACAAGACACAAAATGACTGGAGAAGCAATGATTAAGTAAGATTACCCAACAATGGATGATGGAGATGAAAAAGGGACTAGTAGGAAGTGTTGTTTGCGTGAATGGAAGAGGAGGTGATAGGATGTGATGATGGGGATTGACGAGAAAATGTAGATGGAGAGAATGTGGGGTAGTGGGCAAGTGCAGGATGATTGATCATGCTTAAGAAGGACTCTTAAGTAAGATCGCCATGCCATAGGAGGATTTAAGTAAGATCACCAAACTAACAATGATGATATGGAAGGAGAAAGACAACATTGTATTAGATACAGGTGTGGAAGGGTTGGTTAGAGTGGATGAGTACGATGAGAGGCGGGAGACAAAAGATGAGGAAGATATGATGGGAGGTGGAAGGGTCAGACGGAAAACCATTCTTAAGAGGAACTCTTAAGTAAGATTACCTTGCGACGGGGATGGTTAAGTAGGATTTCCAAACCAAAAAAGAATAAGAATGATGAAAAGTGTGAGCACCGTATATAAAAATGGAACAAGAGATGAAAGGAGATGATATCAAAGTTATAACAAGGAAACAAAGGAGTGTGAGATGAGTGGATGAAGGAACATATGCAGTGTAGATGGAAAGTGTAAGGGAAATCCTTAATTGGGATGCCCACGTGGTGGGAGTGATGATGCAAGAGTGTTAAGTGGAAAAGGAGGAGTGAAAAGACGTTCGTGGTGGTGATTGTCATCTATCAAAGAGGAAATGGTGGAGAAGCTTCTACAGTGGGAGGATCTAAAGAATAAGATATACCTTAACTAAGATTTGTTGTTCAGTATGGATGATTAAGTAATATTTTTAAAATGAAAACAGAAGAGTAAAAGAGAAACCCAATAGCAAAGACAAATAATATTTCTAGCATGGTGCAAGAGGACATAAAGGTGAGAAGGATGATGTGGAGACAAATGGTGATGAGTGGAAATGGAGAGTGAGGAGCAATGGATCAAAGATATTGTTGAACATGTTGAGAGATAAGGAGCTGCAAGATAATGAACTTTCCTTGAGAAGGATCCTCAAGTAGGATTCACAAACTACAATGGTGATCAAGAATAATTTGCAAACCAAAAAGTGTATTTGCAAACACATTCATGAATATGATGGATAGATATAAAATTCATAGTGTGAAATTTGATGTGATTTTTATAAAATATGATCTAGATGAGATGAATGGAACATAGCTATAGCAAGGGTGTACAGGGAAACTATATTTCAAACTAGATTGGAGATAAAAAAGAAAGGTTGCCACTCAAGGCATTGCACTTGCAACCAATAGTAGGTGTTAATACATAGGCAAAGATAGTTAGTTATACCATAAGATCATGAGGGAAATATGGATGAAAGATGCTCATAATCCTAATGTTGACATGATAAAGGGATTGAGATGTAACTTGTACTCAAGAAGAGGTATCTCCAAAGGTGGTGTTCTTCAAGTCTATGCCCCAGCTCTAGGAAAGGGAAAGAACAATAGCATAAAATATTTTTGAAAATGTTGATAAAGGAAGGCTGATCAATGTGGAAAACCTTCCATATGCCATAATAACAGAGTATCCATGATTTTAGGGTATGGTCTACTTTATACATAATATGGATGACAAGATTAATAATGATATCCGTACTTCAAGGATCGGTCTATTTCTTTTGATTTTTCTTGGACTTTGATTTTTATACGTGTCTTTTTCTTTTTCTCTTATGTTTTGCATGAACAACTATCCTTCGAGGGATCAATTTTTTTTTGATAACTTTGATTTTTCCTTTTACATATGTGAATTTGAGTTTTACATGGGGAGAGCTAGGAATAGTTAAGTAAACCACTTAGGAGGGGATAAGGAATGTACAAGAGACACTATGGACCCTTCACATGTGTAATAGGAGAATGAGAAGGTGATGGATGTAATGGTTATGTGGTCACGTTAAAGTAGTGAAGGAGGACCACATAATTCAGATCATTATAATGACAAATGGAAGGGGCTAAGGATGTAACTAAGTGCTCATTAGTAGATGTGCTACTAGTAGACTAGTCGCAAGTGCAATGCATTAAGAGTTTCTGTCTCTATTTTACCACTACGAGAGGGAAGACAGTGAAGTTGCAATAAAATGAGATGATAGCCAAACAAGAAACAAAACTATGTCCTGAAGGAAATGAACATATGACCACAATGGTGGATTTAGATGAAGCTAAATGATACCCAAAGAGAAACATAAACATAGGACCATCACGGCCTCAAAGGAGGACTTGATGAAATAAATGGTGTCCCAAAAGAGACACCAATAGAGCCACAAAGGTGGACTTGGAGAAAAAGGTCCCTCAATGGAGAGACAAACATGGCCTCAAAAGAGGACTTCAATGAAAAACAATGATGCTAGAAAAGAGGCATAAATATAGCCACAATGGTGGAATTCAAGAAAAGGTCCCTAAATGGAAGGACAAGCATGGCCTCAAAAGGGCATTTTGATGAAAGTAACATTAATGGTCCCTCGTAGAAGGAAAAAAATGGCCACAATGGTTGTCTTAGAATAAGATGAGAGTTGGGATAGAATTATTTTAGATTGGATGATTGTGAATAAGGTAGGAAAAACAACGTTAAGGAGTGAAGTCTCCTAGTAACAAGAGAGTTGTATGGATGAGATGCTCAAGGGTGAGGGAAGGTTGTTCCCCCAATAAGTTAAATGTGAAGGAGTTAAAGGATGTCAAAAGAGCTTAGATGAGATTTTTTAGATTTGGACGAGGTAAAAATCGAAGACCACAAGTGTTCTTAGTAAGATAAGTGGCATTGATGAACAATGGAGGTAATTCCTTAGGAGGAATGACATAGGCTGGAGGAATATTAAGGGATGATGTGGATGAAGGAATCATGGGAGATCTGATAGATGGGATGTGAATTTGATTCAAGGTAGATGGAGAAGGAACTTTCCCCTTAATGAGGAAATCATCTTTCTCAATAAGATTGTGGATGATTGAGCGAAAGGCCTTACAATGTTCGATGTCATGGCCTAAGGTACGATGATAAATACAACTACAATTACGATTGAACCATGATGGCTTGGGACCATAGGGATTAAAGGCTTTAATGGGAGGAAGTGTGATGGCATATGTTTGAGTTAAATGTCAAAGGATATCTATGTAACACCCCATTGAAGTGTCATGGGGAAGGTAAATATTATGGGTTTTGATAGGATATCTCAGCTTGGAGTTAGGAGAAAAGGTAGATGTAGATTGGATGTGTGAATTTCGTGTTTTCAAGGACAAATCAAAGTTTGTTGAAGGATTGTACTATTTGGACGTGGATTGATCGTTACAAGATGTCGTAGATGAAGAAACTCATCCTGAAATAAATATTGTGGCATTGGATTGTTGAGAGAAGAGAGAGAGTCTGAATGGTTTCAAGGATGTGCAGGGACTGTCGAGAATGTTTACCCTGAGCCTTAGACTTCAACCGAGAAGATTTACCTCTAATAGGGATAATTATAATTTCAACCAAAGGATCGATAGCGGTGGTGTGGTTAGTAATGGAGAAAATGTCCTAAAATAGGATGAGGACATTAATGGATAGATAGGTGTTTGTATGATGCGATTAATGATATCTATTGGAGATGTGGATTGTTTAGGTTTTGACATGGGAAGAGTTGATTTTGTAGAGGAGAAAGAAAACTCTATTTCTTTCATTTAGGTGGATATGTTGGTTCAGTAGATGATCCAAAGGGTATATTTGATAAAGTTACAGATCGAGAGGATTGGGTTGGTGTGATAGAAGGATTAGGTAAAGAGTATTGGGATAAAGTTGATGATGTGGCCATGGGCGAAGATATAGGTAAAGATGTCAAGGTAGGGATAGGTGTATTTTTTGGTATGATAGATATAGGGGTAGCTGGGATAGATAGGGATGTAGGCATATTTGGAATATGTGGATATGTGGGTGGTGTGATAACCAATGGAGTAGACCTTATCAATATGGGTAATGTAGAAAATACAAGATCATTTTCAGATGTAGAAGTAAAAAGGACTAGTTATTTCATAAATGTTTCGAGGGGTAAGAATGATATGTTTGCTAAAGGATTTGACGTCGAAGGTGGGGTTACAAGGGTGTATGTAGTAGAACTGATTTTAGTTGGGATGGTTGTGAGGAATGTAGGTGTTGTAACAAGTGTATTTGATGAAGATTCCAGTGAATGAATACGTGTGAGAGATGTGGGGTTATATGTGGATATGAGTGGGACTGAAATGGGTGCTAAGGAGGAATCTAATGTGGTAGATTGGGGTATATTTGAAGCAATGAAGTGGATGGTATAATTGAATTTGATGTGGATGTGATAAGGATAGGAGAAGGTGTAGGTTCAAGACAGGTAGTGCAAGTTGATGTAGGTGTGACAAGTTCTGAATAAGAGGTGGGAATAATGTCCACTGTGGGAACATGCGGAGTTTTTGATAAGATAATATCTTGATTGACAGTGTCAACCATACAAGCATTTAATAGTTGAGATGTAAAGGGGGTGACGTGATTTGTTGGTGGTTGATTAGTTTTTGTCATGGAGCTATCGATTTGGATATCCCCTTGATTCAAGATTTGTTGACACGATTTTTTGAAGGGACAACATTTATCAATGTCATGACCTTTGACTCGATGATATTTACAAAAGTGGGCCTCGTGATACCAAATAGGATTTGCTTGCAAGTTGTTCACGGTCGTATGAGAGGAAGTTGGATGGATTTTATGTTCATTAGCTTATCAAATATAGAATCGCATGATTCTCCTAAGGGAGTGTAGTTGGCTATTGATTGAGGAGATCATTGTTGAGACCATGTGCTTGATGTAGATGGGGATGAGGGTTCAATGACCATAGTGTTGGCCGCAGCCTTGAACTCGTCGTTATGTGTGAATGGTTTAGTGGATTCAAATTTTGATTTAATTAAACTTAGTTTAAGATGACCCTGCTCAATGGCACGGGTTTCAAGCTTGCGAGCCATTGTGAAAGCTTCATCAAAGGTTCAGAATGATTGGATTTGTAAAGTGGATGATATATGTTTTGCACACGAACGCGAGAATAATTTGATGAGTTTGGTTTGCAGGATAGTGAAGGATAGTTGGTTTATAACATCATGCCATCATGCGACGAAGTCGGTGATGGGATCGTTTTCAAATTGTTGAATGGTATATAGATCAACGATAGTGGTTTTACATGTGATATTGATAGAAAAGTTCTCTAAGAACAACTATGTAAGTTGAGTGAAGTATAATATGGAATGTCGTGGGATACTATTGTACTAGTCTAACGCGGGACTAGACAAAGACATGGGGAAAGTGTGAAGAAGTAGATCATGATCATGCGCAATAAGACAACATGCATGTTTAAATGTGAGGAGATGTTGTTGGGGATATTCCTTATTGTTGAACTTATTAAATGCAGGAAGTTTCCAATGAGGGGGATAGGGTTTGATTGGAACCAATGGATGAATTGGTTCGTTACAGATTTGTTCATAGGATAAGGTGTTCTTGGGTGCTATGGTAAGGGTTTCTAAACTAGCCAATCGATTCATGAAGGCATGAATTGAATCACTCAAGGTGTTGTAGGGTTGAGATTGAATTGGTTGTGTGGTTTGAAAGGTAGCTTGATAAGGTGAATGATGTGTTTTTGGGTGTGTGGGTAGTTGGGGAATCATCTGATAAGGTGGTAGATAAGTTTGTGGATAGGATGTTTGTAGAATGGTTTGATAAGACAATTGATTAATTTGTGGATATGTAGATGTTTGGGGAGCTGCTTGGTAAGGACTAACATGTGTCATAGGTTAGGATTGCTACATAGGTTGACTTTGGACATTAGGGACATGATGTGCTTTTGAAGTAGGGTACGTTGTTGTGGTAAATGGTAAGCGGGGATATGTGTGTTAAGAGTTTGAGATGATCAAGGCAGCCTATTAATGGAATTGTCAAAATGGGATGTGGGTGGAATGTGATCCACTAATTTAGGATATTGAGAGATTGTAGCAGATTTTTGGAGTAATAAGTCATATATGGGGTTAGGAGGAGGCCCAAGTGTCTTGAGAGGAGCGGGAGATGGTGGTGCGATCGGTTTAGGAAGACTAGCTTGATGAGAGATATAAGGGTTGGTGTCATGGTGGGGATAATTTTGGATGACATGGTTCTCATGAGGTGAGACCAAGGAGACTGGAGGTCGGGTGAATGATGATGTGGTGTTGATTTTAGAATCTTGTTGGGTGAGATTGTTAGAATAATTAATATCATTTGATAGAGCGAATTGTTTGTTTGTCTTGATTTGAAAGAGAGTGATAATAGGTGTGAAATAAAGAAACATCTATTTATGTATGTTGTTGACAAACAAATCAAGCAGAATATTTTTTATCATCATGATTAATTTCGAGATGTAAGGCAAAATGGATAATGAAGGTTCTTAAAGGATTATAATGTTGGTTTTAGGTAGTTATGGATTGGGAGATGTCTGAGACGGTTGTTTGTTGGGTGTTTAAGTCCCAATTAGTTAACCAAGTGAGAGGAACGTTTTGATGTGTTAATTATGTTTGTGCAGTCTCAAGCAGTGTGTGATAAGTGAAATGCAGAGAGTTAAATCCCTTACTTAGGCTATGTAAGCAAGCAGGATGCGAAGGTTTTGTTTTAGACCAAAATGAAATATGATATTCGATGTAGATAGTCACTCATAAAAGGGAAAGTTCAATGCAGAAAAGAGAAAATAAAGAAAAATGAGGAATACTTGGAGAATCACTTATCATTTTCCTTTGTGACTAGATTGCAAGTGATAATGGTATTAATCATGGACCCGAATGTCTAGTGACCCTTACAGTGCACCATTCACAATCAGTAAGAGGGATCTAGATAATAATTTCCTTATTATTTGATCACATGTGATGATGGCGTACTGGAGGCGTAGGTGAAGTGGCTAGAATGCCCGAAAACCCTAAAATGGCATTATCTATGTTTCGAGATAAGGTCGGTGAAAATGATGTTCTTGTGTGGTGTGTTTGGTTTAAACATTGGTCTTGACAAACAGAATGTTGTGGTTATAGTGTCGTGGATGTTACCTATGAAGCAAATAAAATAATTAGTCCACATGGACGAAAAAATAAGAAAAGCAATACAATGGTCATAATAACATGGTGCTAAAAGAGATGCTTAATTAGGGAAATAATAAAGATAATTATTCTAATTATTGAATAAAAATTGTGTTGCGGAAGATGTCTAACTGGTCAATTTGTTGATTAGTCACTTATAGACAAAACTGACAGAGATTTAAGTACGAATAATAATACCACCCAAGTAACAAAATAGATTAAAGTAATTATACTAATTTAACATAAAAAGAAAAATAATATTAACAAATTAAGCGTATTAAATAAAAGTTAATTAAGCTGTAAATTAGATTGATTAAAAAAATGCATTATTTAACTAAAACGATGAGTGAAAATAAAAGAACATTATTAACACTACTAACTAACACAATAAATCTAAGAAAATGGATCATCAATATTAATAAATTAATTAATAAACTAAAAACTTAAGTGGAAACTAGGATGGTGTTACTATTGCTGATTAGACGTGTGTTTTACTTGTCCTATGTGGGAGATATGGTGGACCTATGTGGAAGATATGGGTGATGCATGCAAACAGGTGGAGATCAGGTGACAAGTCACATCAAACCTCACTTTACAAAAAAAGTAAGGATGGTGGAGACAGATAATATATGATTGGCTATGCTGGTGCTGCGAGAATTGCTGGTAAATAATTGTAGGTCGGTTACTATGGAAAGGCTTGACAGTCCTCACCCAAAAATTTGTGCCGAATTAGAAATGAAGTGGGAAACAGTTGAGACTACGTGGTGGTGAGGCAACGAGGATGGCTTGGGCAGAGCGTGAGATGGAGTGAAGTGTAAGTGGTGGGGGAAAGGACAGAGTCATTGAGAGTGGGGTTCCCAAAAGGATGACCGAGCTGGCAAGGAGCTCAACTCAGAGCAGGGAGAGTTGAGGGAAAACATGCGCAGGAGGATCTAAATGGGGAGTAAGGAGTTAGGAGTTGTAATTTGAGACAAATAGGTAAATGGCTATGGTGTTGCAAGCACTATTTAAATGTGTTGTAAAGAATTGTAAGCCTATTGCTATAAATAAACTATACAATCACCTATGTGGATCTAAAACTAGGCTAGAAATGGTTAGAAGCATTAAGCATTGGAATCTTGTGAGTTGGTGTAGACGTTGACTTAGAATTGTAAATCAATCACTGATAAAAAGACTTTACAGTCACCTGCGTGGATCTAAAACTCGAGCTAGAAATAATTGGACGCATCAGACATCGGAGGTTTATGAGTCTGAGTGGATAAAATTTGAATGTTTTTCTTTCTTACTAGACTTCAGATGCGTTTGAAAGGTGAGTGAGGGAGTGATATGTGGTGAGGGATGGGATGAGAGCGGTGGTCGAGAGAGTCGAGAGGATTCTTGTGTCTTGGCTTGTGGAAAGGGACAAATATGTTCAAGGGGCGAGACGTGGGAGATCTCGTGGTCGAGTGGCCAAGGACGTGATGTTGGAGGAGTGGGATAGAAGGGAGATGGGGAGCAATGCAGGAGGTAGGGAGTTGGTGGACATGTGAGTAGAGTGAAGCGTAGGCATGGGAGTTGAGGGAAAAATGTGGAGGGGTGAGATGGTGGTCATGTGACTTGAGGATAGAGCTCAGGCGAAGCTGTGTGAAGGATATGGGAGCTTGGGTAGAAGAGCAGGGTGTATGCGTGATGAAGTGTGAGAATTCAAGTCGTGTGGAGTGGGATGTGGAGGATGGAGCTTGGGCAGAGGAGGATGGAAAGTTGAGCATGTAGATGAAGCGTCATAGGGGGAAAGGAGACAATGAGGTGGGAGTCAATGTAAAGATTGGCGTGGGGATAATTCTGTGGGAATGGAAGATCAAGGTGGAATGGCCGAGCTAGGAGATGAGTGAGTGGGAGAGAGCCGAGGAGTTGGGAGCTTGGTTAGGGAAGCAAGTAGATAGGTAAGAAGCTTAATTTAGGATGATAAATTTTTTATTTAAATAAATAAATATAGATGTAAACTTAAGATCTTAGATATATAAGATCAAAATAGAATAATAATAAAATATTCTATATCATGTTTAATGTAAAATAAGATCTATATATACATCGTGTTCACTGTAAACATAAGTCGAAAAGTGTGATTTTGTTGAAAGCAAAATACATATTAATTTTGGTTAAGACTGAGAGCAGAAGCCAAAAAAAAAAAGATCAATTTCCAGATTTGTTACCCATGCAGGTAAATAGAAAAAAAGAGCATGTACCTCAAGGTGACTTCAAGTGACCGTACTTACTTGAAATCGACGAATACTAAGATATTACAAGCAAGAATTTTAGAAAAGATGATTAAAATAACAAACAAAATGACCAGATCTAGGATCCGGTCCCATTGGGTGTGTCGAAAATGTTGACAGAAACTTTGTGCTCGAGCGGGGTGAAGCTAATAACACGAGAGCCAAGAACAACTTCGAATGATGGAGGGCTTAGGACCTCAGATGTAGATGTGGATCTACGAGCGCAAATAAGATAGATGCATGATATAGAGAAGCTAGATCTGTAAAATTGAAACAGATAAGATTAGATCATATATGTGGGGTTTCCCAGACAGTGCTGAGATCCAAGAGGATATTAACTCCCTTAGAGGATGTAAACCCCTATTTCGGATAGGATAATAATAGATCATGAACAATAGTAATGGAATATAAAAACGACAAGTAACTAAAATAATGAGAGAACTTAGCTTGGCTCTCGCTATAGAGATGAACCGGGCATCAAGATGGCAAGATAATGAACCATGTAAAGGATTTCTCCCTTAAACTAATGAGAACTTAATTGAGCTCTTTCTTCTCTTCTCTAGGTCTTTAGTCTCTTTAGTTATTCTTAAAAAATATTAGTCGTGGTCCTTGAAATATGGGGGAAAACCCATATTTATAGCTTGGATGTGAGGTTAGACTGCAGGTTAAATGATACTCAGGGTTGAGTAAAGTAACCTGAGTTAAGAGATATGATGTGATCATGTGGGGACCATGGATTGAATTATTAGATGGAGTGGGGAGCATGATTGACATAGTAGGTGAGATTATATATTCCATTTAGAAATGGTGTCGGATGGGTATATTAATACCCATGGATTAATAATTTGTGAGAGATGGGGGATAATGCCAAGAGTCAATTATTAAATGGGTTTATATGGAGCCCATTTAATAATTAATTAAACAACGTGAGAAAATAGATGGGATTTCATTTAATTTAAGAAAAAGAGAAGCGAGAATAGAAATTACATGAATGTGAGATGATGGAGGGGCATTATACCAAAATTGATGTGTACACTTCCTACATTTAGTGTGTTTGTTTTTTTACTATTTTCAAAGTTTTGAATGTTCAAGATTTTCTAGGATTTTGTCAATGTTTTTAGATTTTTGAGAGTTTTCCAAAACTATGTACAAGAAGAACCAAGTGCCAAGATGCCTTCAGTGAGAGGTGAGAATATACAATGGAGAATCCCGCGCATATATACAAGAAGTGGATCAGTCGTATCAAGGCGAAGACGGACAATTTCAAAAGTAAAACAAAAAAAATGATAATGTGGAAACTAGGAAGAAGTGACCATGCCCCAAAGATGAGGTGCTTGTGAAAATAAAATCCTCATAGGGCGTTGGAAACTAGTTTTTACAAAAGGACCTATCTAAAGTGCCACAATTGTGTGGTTTTCACTCTTGGACGAATTTATTTCTCTTTACTTTTTTTAATTTTGTCGATTTTTTTATATTTCTAGATAGATTTCCATGCTCAGGTGTAGAAGCTTTTGAGATGCATGACATTCATGGCCTCTCCAAGTTCATCACCATCATGATAGGAAAGCTTATAAACAAAGCTAAGCTAATTACTAGAACCTAACACCAAGTAGATTCAATAACTAAGCTAGTTCAACATAAACATCAAGATAAAGCCATTAAAAGGAAAGATTAAAATAATGCATTAAACATTAAAAACATTAAATGCAAACCATCCTTTGATTATTTATATGGGATTTGGATTATAGATACTTCCTTTAGCAATCTGTATGTAGCCACGTGCGATCAAAGGATTTCTCCAAGGAAGAGGAAGAGATCTCACCAATATGGTTTAATTTCCATTTTGGTTCTTCTCTTACTAATCTTAGCCAAGTAGAAGATAGAAATGGTTTCTTGATCAATAAGCCTTCTAAGATTGAAATGCTCTTATCATATGTAGATGTATTAACAAAGACATGGTGCAAAAAAAAATGTATATGGGTAGGGTTCTTTATATAGTTTTCCAGATTGAATAAAATTTGATCCTCATGAATGTGGGATTAAATGAACTTTTAGGATTAGAAATTGATAAGTATGCTTAGGAATGGTTAAGTATGATTAGGGAATATTAATTAGAATTTACAACTCATGGGAGTTGGGTGTGATTTAAATTAATCAATTAGAATTGATTAATAGACCAAGTTAGGCTTGTAAAAGCCAATTGGAGGGAAATTAGTGGAATTTGAATGATTAGAAAGGGGGTTTATCCAATGAGAGGGTAAACTCAAGTTTGAAAGGTTAATTAATTAATATTGGTTAATTAATTAATTAATTAGAATAGGATTATAACTAACAAAGTAATGTTAATTTGTATCTAGAATGAAAGGGGGACTAGTTAATTAACGAAGTGTCATTAATTGACCGAGATGGAGGGGAATGTTAGCTAATTAGTGAGAAATATGCTAATTATAACCAACTGATAGAAAATAGGATAAGAAATACAATTTTAGCATTAAAATTGTGTAGTCGATCTAATTGTCTACAAAAACACATACATTATTCTCCTCCTTTTCTTTGGTGTTACCTTTGTTGACGCTAAACATGGGCTCAATATTTGGAACACTATTCGCATTTTAAGTATTTCTTATAATTTATTGTGCAATTCTCTATTTATCCCAGTTATTCTATATGGGTCATTTGGTAAACTTGCTCACGATATCAAGTCTATTCAAGCGGCTGATGTTACACACTAGTGAAAATCCTTGCTGAAATTCCTATGTAATAATTTTTTAAAAAAATTGTTCAACACCTTGTGTACTTCCGCTGAACCTCTTCCTTTGTGAAATTTTCACTTATTTCTTTAGGTGCCAATGCATAATATGCCACCCCTTTATCCATTTCCTGTAAGGATTCCTTTACAGATACTAGTAAAACTCTTTCATAATCTCCAATGTGTAACTCACTGTTCTCATCTTTTAATGGTGGAAAGTTAAACTTACGCCCATATTTTTGGATGTGAATGACATTTGAGTGAAAATTGTGAACAACCTTCCTATCATACTACCAAGGCTATCCTAATAGTAAATGAAAAACATCCATGGGTATCTCATCATACAATAATTCGTCGTAATAATTCCAAATATATAATTTGAATAGAATTTTCTCATTTACAAAAACCAAATGTCCCTTTTGCAACCATCAAAATTTTTATGGGTTTGGGGTCACAATCTTCTTCATTCATAACTTATCCACCATTTCATAGGAAATAAGATTGTCTGTGCTTCTACTATCCACAATTGCTTTACATAATTTTCCTCTTGACTTGCAAATGCTTCCAAACAAAATTTTTCTTTGTGCAGGTTCATATTCTTTATATGATTTCTTCAACAATACTTTCCTCATTATCATGGATTCCGTATACTCTGGTATCCGAGAGTGTTCCACAGATCCCATCGATTCCACATCTATGTGTGTTAAATACATTCTAGTTTCTGGGCATCTACTCGTAACTTCACCTTGTGTATTTTTACATTCAAATGTGTGTTGTCCTATGAATCTTCTTCCCCTTCATTGAATAAATATCTTATGTCACTTGAAGAGTTTGACAGTTCATTACCCCACAATTCTCTTCTTCCTACGGTATATTTTATCCTTGCCCGCTTCCTCCTCTACTGTTTACATTGCGGGTTCCTCTTCTAACTACGTTTTGAATTTTTTGTGCAATCTTATCCTCCACTTTCACGGGTAATTTGTACCCTTATTCCATTGTATGGATATGTAGTAGGTTGATTTCTTCCAAAATTACAAATCACAATCCATTTATATAATAAATGACCTTCTCCTGGTCAACTTACGTATGTCCGGATCTTATCATGATTCACTTGAAATCATCTGTGGAGTCCTTGATCGAAATCTCTTTTTGTCTCCAGTTTCGTAGCTTCTTAAAAATCTCATCTAGTAGTTCGACAACAGAAACTTACTCCTCATCTTCATGACCATCTGATCCCAAAACACCATTGTATCCTTACCTATTTTTATATTTTTCACTTTTCCCTTCCTTCAACCATAACACCACTGCATGTTCCCTTAGCTTTGTTTGCGTCACTTTGATGCGCTGCAGGTAAAACAAATCCTCAAACTTGAATTATTATCCATACTCATCAACCAATCTAAAATTCTTCGAGATGCAATCTTCCAAAAAATAACGGGATATTCATTCTCAGTCCACTAACCATTTTAGAGATGACCTAGAAAATTGTGCTTCTTCTGCACCTATGGCCTCTGCCTCTTCTTTTACGTCCTCGACATATTTTGCATAACACGTGTTTCTTCTTATCGTTTCACCTTCATCGTCACTTTGTGAATGTTGGGCCACGAATCCATTTTGTCTATCTTCCTCAATGAATTCAAGCCTTATTCTCATACCTCATAGCTCTGTTATTACTTTCTTTATTCCTCCCATGATAACTACATTAGATACGTTATCCGCTACCATGTTACTAGATATTTTGGTGTCATTATTTCTTCTTTGACCAGTTTCCTCACATTCAACATTCTACCAGTCCTTCCACAGGAAAGTGGCCTTTTCTGATACCACTTGACGGTGGATGGGATAAGATTTCTACCAGGTACTCCTTGATCCTTCCATTTTTCAGAGTTAACACAACAAAAATTTCAAAAATAGAATTTTAATTTAATTAACCAAAACCATATGACATCTATAATTTTCAATCCCTCGTTGGAGATGATTGCAAGTTTACATATGAAAGAGGGTGGTGTCTTCAAAAATTCGTAACTCACTAAGGATTTCTTCCACCAAAGCTCTCTTAAAATCTCTTTGTTATTATTTTCTTTATTCCTCCCATGATAGCTACATTGGCTACGTTATCCGCAACCATGTTACCAGATCTTTATGGCACCATTATTTCTTTCCTCTCATACCCCGTAGCTCAGTTATTACTTTCTTTATTCCTCATATGATAGCTACATTATCTACGTTATCCGTGACCTTGTTACCAGATATATTTGGTGCCATTTTTCTTCTCTAACCAAGCTGCCCCACAATCGACATTTTACCAGTCCTTGCATAGTAAAGTAGCCATCTCGATACCACTTGATGGTAGATGGGATAATATTTCTACTGTATTACCCGAGCCTGCCATTTCTATGAATTAATACAATAAAAATTTAAAAATATAAATTTAATTTAGTTAACAAAATCCATACAACATCTACAATGTTCAATCCTGGTGGGATGATTGCATGTTTACATATGAAAGAGGATAGTGGCTTCAAAAGTTCCTATGTCACTAAGGATTTCTTCTACCAAATATCTCTTAAAATATATCCTTTCTTCCTTTACAACAACACTAAAACCGTAAAAAGATAGGTATTTATAGATACCTACTCCCACCCATAAAGAATTTAAAATTCTTTCTAGAATCCTTTCTTAATCCCACTTAATTCAGCTTTTGAAATCATGTTCATTAATGGTGGTTACCTACCTATGAATTAGTTGTTGAGAGAGTGTCTAGTTGGCTAATCCACATCATAGTTGAGTTGACAGTTTCTGTACCTACCTTGCCTCATCTAATTTCTTTTATTTTCTTCTGTGCATCCCATGTTTCACTTAAAATCTTCAACACTTATTTTAATCCTTCGTGCATTGTCATATTTCTATTTTTCCCACACCTTGGTTATTTTTCTAACCTCCTTCAATTCTCACTTGAGCTCCACTTTGCTTGGCGAAAATTCTATCATTATCCAAGTCACCTATAACGCTCATTCATCACTTTATCAACCTTTTTCTCAAGGATATTTATATTTTCATATTTATGATTTTATCTATGTTACAAAATTAAAATTCATAAGCTATAATAGTAAATACACATCTATTGTAGAATAAATTCTTCTTTTTGACCTATTAGCCATGTTATTTCAATGTACATCTTTCTCCAATCTAAAGTATGATATTAGACTATCTAAAAAAGTACGTCTATTATCCATATGCTTGAGTCTTGATTCTCGTGGTGTCGGCCATGCTAGGAAATAATTATGATGTTATAGATAACCATCAAGTGACAAGTAATCTACTGTATTTTAAGGTTTTGTGACATGTTCCATATATTTTTAGGTCGTAGTGGATGTATCTTGTATTTCAGTTTTCTAAATTCAGAATTCTTGATTCTCAAGATCAATATTTTAAAATTCATAAATGGCATATAAGTATTAATTCCATGGCATCACCCATTCTATGAAGCAATGTACATCTAGCGGATTACCCGTGAGTGGAAAGTAGTTCGTAAGAATCATCCTAAAGTAAAATAAGAAAGAGACATAAACAATTATAACTTGCAGAAAATACAAAGATATTTCAGTTTCTTCCTAAACGTATAGTCCTTTGATAAAATAATGAGAGTTACACATGTATATATAGGAAACACGGATGCCAAATAACCTCGTTTCAAAATCTAATTTTAAATTTTTAACTCTATCTATAACTAATTAATGATAACTATATCTCCAAATAAATAGCAATAACAACTCGGTTCAGACTATCTCTTTTAAATACAAACTTTTGTGAATGGTGTATATACTCCAATTCAGCTTTAGCTTATGGTGTTGTTCTCTAAAGATTGTGATGCTATATTTAATTTATCACATGTTTTCATTTTTCTTGAGTGAGCATGCAAAGATGGTAAATTTCATAAGTGAAAATGGTTTATCTTATCATTTTAGGATTTCATGTTTCTTCATTTTTGTTATACTAAAAATAATTCTAACAACATCTTGTCTAGAAATGGATTAATATATTTTTCCTTTTAATCCATTTACAAATATCAAACATAAAGTTTGAGGTAGTGATATGACTATAAATGGAATCAATAATGTAGAAATAAGATGAAACTAAGAAGATAGAATATGAATAGGAGTGGAAAAAAGGAAATAATGAAAAGGATAGGATGAAGGAGCTAACAAATTTAAAATTGATACAATTTTTGCAACAACTAAAACACTAGCATATATTTAATACATAATAGAGAAATAAACATTATGAAGAACATGACATACACTTAGTTAAGGAGGACAATAAAGTTTTCACTGATCATTAAATTCGATAACCACCTCTATCTATTTACTCTAAACTCTCACAATTTGAAAATGAAACTTGTTAAAATAAATAATAGTATTCAGAGGAAGTGATGGTCTTATAACTTGAGAACTCATCCCTAAAACGCCAGTAGATAAAAAATCTGAAAATACATGCTTGTTGAATGTAGAATAAGTTTTATTTTATGTCACATAAGGCCTTGAGACCAAGGTAGAAGTGGAGGTAATTATTATAAAATAATTTTATCAAGATCAAATCCTACCTCATTTAGTGAATCTAACATGTTAGATGATTGAGCTAGAAGTACTTGTTCAAATCCAATCATAGGGATTCATATTGTTCTCATTCTTCGAAATACATAATTCTCATATCTTCAATTCATAGAATGAGTTCATTAGGAGAATACAAATGAAAAATAGGATTAGGAAATATGTAACTATGAGTCCTTACATGTTTCCTCACTCTCCCCTAAGGATCCCATCTTCTAAATTCATTCAAAGCAAGTACTTTATACTACTCATGATGCTAAGAATTTTTTTGTGATGCTTTGTACATAGTAGACTTGTAGTTTCATATAATTTAAGGATATGAAAGGATTAGGCATATACGAAAGAATCTTGCACCCTTCCCTAATTCCTTTATCATATTGATAGCTCACTTTATTAGAAACTAACCTTTGTAGAACATACTAGGGAAAATTGTAAAATCATTAAGGCATCCCTCAACTCTTATTAAGGTCACATCTCAATAATACTAATAGGATTCGATAATTTTGATGGATTCTTGAGTTGAAGGGAAAAATAATGGTCTAGGAACATCATGGATTTACTTATAAACATAGGGTAAAATAGTTCACATATATCCCATAAAACACTATAGTGATCATGTTTGAATAATTTATTGAACACCATATGGTCATGAGATGGTGAACTAGGGAGCTGGTTTAGAATGGTGAAATGTAAAGGATGAACATAATAAATCTACGAAATAAGAAAAGATAAAAAAATTATACCCTTATTTTACCTATTGACATGTAACTTATAGGTTATGTTCCAATAGTTTCCTGACGTTTGTATTATTATATGTAATTATCATTCCTAGTAGAGGAACCTAAGTCTAGTTTACATGATCATCTATCTTTACACCATATAATCTATCTAAAATTATGATACCTGCCATTATTAAATCTACAAAAATGTAATTAGAATTTTAATAATGTTTTCTCTTACGCCTCTCTGTTTTAATTCCTATTCATTTACATCATTGATAGCATTTTTTCACTAATGTGTTCTTTAGTAGTATCTTTATTATATAGATTTTTGGAGAGTCATGTGATACATACCATTGAATTATTCCCTAAATGGAACTTCAATATGTATTTTTAATACTTTTAGTAATTTATATTTTTGTCAATTATGCATGCAATAAACACATATTGAACAATGTCTTCAAATGGAAACATTATATGACTTGGGAATTATTCAATGTAAACAAGAGTACTGATTTAATTGAGCTCCTCATAAAAGATTTTATTTATATCCTTAGTTATTTTCCTTTAAAAATATAATCATAATCATCGTTCTTGTAGAATAGAGTAACTATTATTGGGGTTAGCACACTAGTTGTACATGAGATAATATATCACATCTAAGCATACATGGAAATCAAGGTGGATATTCTACCGGAAGAAATATACAAAACAAGAGATATAAATCAACACCAAATTTAATGTGTTTCACCCAGTGTGGGCTACGTCCACCAAGAAACAAGCCAATCTATTATCCAAAGCTTTCATAAGATATAAAATGTAAGATTTACAATCTTCCACACCTCCCAAATGTACAGTACTTTCTTTCTCTCAAGTTTTTTCTTTTTCTCCAAGAATTCTCTCTTTTATAATTATTCTCACAATAATCATCAACTTTTTCAACTTCTTCTTAATTATTAATTCTAAACCCTAACTTTCATGCTTATATAGGCGTATAAAAACTTAGGTCACTTAGCCATGCAATTACAATCAATAGATATTCTTTAATACTCAAAAATATAGCTAATTCTCGTGAGTTAATTAAAATACCCACACACAGTGTAATCGACGCCGATTAGCCCTAACCAATGTCAGCTCCTCCTTACCGACACGGATGTCAGTCCCTCCATAACCGATGTCGGTTACTGTTTTTTCTAGCAAGTTTCATATTGCATGCTAATCCAAAGTAATTGATCTCCACAACTCAACAATCTCCCACTTGGAGATTAATTACTGCATTATCCCTTTATAATGTCATTCTTGGATCCTTCCTTAGCTTTGTTTCTTCCTTTTCCAATCTCAAACTCGAAGACCAAAAGAAGTGGAGTGTAGATCCAACTTCTCCTTTACTAACAAATTTTTTAGCATATGCACATGGTTTTCACTCATATGAATCTTCTCCATTCAATTGCCCATCCTCCAATACCTACCATATGAAGTGGTACCTCATGAATGTGTTTCATTCTCGAATGAAACATTGAGTTTTTGCCAAATGAATTACACTCGACTATCACCGAACAATTTGTAATTGTTTTCTCCTTTCCAAACTCTTTCATGAATATAATCATCCATATCATATCCTTGCTAGCCTCGGTAGCTGCAACATACTCTGCATTTATAGTAGACAAAGCCACAACCTACTGTAATCTTGAAATCTAGCTAACAGTCATCCCACCTATTGTGAAAATGTATCCAGTAGTTATCCTCCTACCATTTAGATCTACAGCCATATCTAAATCAACATAGCCACATAATGAAATATCCATACCTCCATAGCATAATTGTATGCTAGATGTCACTTTCAAATACCTGAGTATCCATTGGACTACTTTCCAATGCTCTTTACATGGATTGGCCATATATCTACTCATAACTCCAACTGTCTGTGTAATATTTGGTTTGGTACAAACCATAGCATAAATGAGACTCCCAACTACTAAAGCATATGGCACTCATGCATGTATTTGACCTCCTTATGTGATGAAGGACATTGATATTTGCTCAATTTAAAGTTTCCAGCCATATGTGTACTAATAGGTTTTGCATTCTGCATCTTGAACCTTTCTAACACCCTATAGATATAATCCTCCTGAGACAAATACAATTTCTTGTTCTTCCTATATCTCGTGTATTTGCATTCCAAGGATTATTTTGGTAGCTCCTAAATCCTTCATAGCAAATTTGTGAGCTAGATTTCCCTTAAGCTCACCAATATTTTACATACTAGATCCTGCAATAAGCATATCATCTACATACATTAACAAAATAATATAGCTCCCACTTTCAAGATTCTTGAAATAAACACAATGGCTAGATTCACATCTCAAGTAACCATGCTCATGCATAAAACTATCAAACCTCATGTATGTTAAGAAATAAGAGATAAAATATGCGGAATAATCCCTTACAGAATTGCAATAGTAGAAACTAATGTGTAGAAAATATTACAGATCTCAAATAAAAGTGTAGAATAAATAACACAACACATAGAGACAAGATTTAATGTGGTTCACCCAATTTGGGCTACGTCTACCAAGAATCACTTGCTCATATTTTATTACAAGCCTCCACTCTCTCAATACAATACCTAGATCCATTTGGAGCTATGCTCAACAAACTCTACAGAATTCACACCCGAATTCAAAACACATCTGCAATACATTTGCTTGTCTATGTATCATATGCATAAGACCATATAAATAGACAATTGCTTAAGCAGTTTGATACAAAACCATGGGTATCAAAATAATGGGTACCGAAAAACCATGGGCCCAAAAACAACCCATAACGGTTACCCATTACCCATGGGTTAATAAACCACCCATGAAAATTTGTTTTGGGGGCTTCGCCCGAAGCCCCTGACCCGCTCACCGACAAGCGGGACCACCGTAAAAATACCCGAGTGTAACACATAGAAGGTGTACCACACTTTAACATGAAAATAGGCTCCAAAAACATAATAATCTCCCACTTGAGACTGATTTCCACCGAGCAAGCTTCTCAACCCTTCACCGTAAAAGGAACCATAACCAGATCGTACCAAGCTAAGAACACAAATGCTAATCAAACACCACGATCAATAAGATGAAAGTAATTTACCGGAAAAAATTTACACAAAACCTTTACAAACAAATGAGTAGCAATATCATATATTATTATGGAACTCAATGTAATACATTGAGAATGGGCCTTGCTTAAATAGGAAAGGAATAACAATCTAAGAACCAGTCAAGGTCGTAGATCAAGCCATAAATCAAGGAAATAACTAGTCATCAAAGAACTAGTCAAGGCCATAGATTTAGAAGAGAACTAGACATCAAGAATCTAGTCAATACCATAGATCAAGGAAAGAACTATACCTAACAACTAGATAATATCTCCTAATATCTAAATAAGATAAAAGAAATATCCACACACATAAGTGGGTGAGGATAAATATAATAAAGGTAAATAAAGTACCTAGGTGAACATGAGCTAAGGTAAATACCTACTCTAACACCCCCCTCAAGTGAAGCTAGGGGCCAAAATAGAAGTGGCATGTCCACAGTATGAGTCCCGATAACTAGGCTTGATGAGGTACTCATGTACAATAACTGGGGAAAAAGGGACACCACAAGGTACCCAAAACTAGTAACAACAAAGTAAAGAGAGTAAAAACCCGCTCCAAGGCATCCCAAGAAGCTCAGCTCAAAAAAATCGTACAATGCTGAAGAATTTTGGTGTGCACTATGGTCTAAATCCATTGCTCGATCACAAAACTCAAAAACAATTGACACTGGGCTCCACTAGAATAGCTCCATACAAGGAGACTGTCAACGGAGTGATGTTGAAAGTGCAAAAAAAAACCAAACATAATTCGATCAACTGCTGCAAATAGGTGTGCCATGATCCAAGAACAATAACCAAAGCAACAAGGCAAGGACACAAAATCTAGAGTGTCATGATCCAAGAAAAGCCAAGGTAACAAGGCAAGGACACGAAACCCGAAGAAGCAGGATCAACACCACACCCTCCCATACTGTTGAATGGGTGGAGTGATGCTACAAATCTGTATGAGTTGTCAAAACAACTACTTGAACACTAACAAACTAACACTGGGCTCCACCAAAATAGCTCCCCCATAAGAGATACTATCAACATGCCAAAAGTGTCGAAAATACAGATACAAAATCTCTCAACAAACAAGAGAGATACACTACACCTGCTAAAGAAAAATGCTCAAAACAAGAAGCATCACAATGCAAAAGATATAGAAAGTGGAGCAAGAGGTGAATGGTGGAGGATCCATGCCTATAAAGTCCTCTCAATGAATGCCTACGTAGCCTCCATGAATGATCGGATATCCACCCCAAATCAACACGAATGGATGAAGAAGATGCTGCATATGACTTGGTGCAAAATGCACAATGGGTGCATGCAAAAGAACATCGAGAATGTGTGTCGGAGTTGATCATGTCTGACAACTGAAATCTCAAGTTTCTCAATCACGAATGAAGATGTAGAACTCATGTGTTGCACAGGATCCTTAAAAAGAGTTCGGTGAGCAAAAAAATGAGCTTTGTCAATGTGTGATCCCAATGAAGTATCTGCTCGAAAACCAATGTCATGATGAGAATTCCACTTCACATGTGGAATAGAGGAAATATACCCCTGTGAATGTCTCTGTCAATGACCTCGCTAGTGAGACCCATAGAATGGAGCATGCGAGAATTGAATGCAGTGGTATGCTTCCCAAAAAAATCCATGCAATGAAAGCGAAGTAGGATACACAACATGTGGTACTGTAATAGGCACAGATGTGGAAGAGCATGTAGTAACAAGCCTCATAAGTTTAGAAGCATCAAAAGTAGGTTCAGGCTCAAAGACTGCAAATCAATGTCAGTGGGTACAAGAGCAACAGCTGCAAGTGGACTAGGAGCATGGATATGGTTGTCCACAATATGATGGTGATGTTGTAGGCTAGCAAGTTTGTTCTGCAGGGAGTGTATTATTGTATCCTTATCGTGAATGAGTGATTGTAGAAGAGAATTTCACTTCTTGAGCGATCTATTTTCTTCCACAAATTTTACAATATCCTCTTGAAGTCCACATACTTAAGAGAAAATCATATCATTCTCAAAATCCATGATAGGTACAAACTGTAACTCCCAAAAATTTAGGACGTTGGGCTCAGCCAAAATTACATCCACAATTGATTACAACACTCCTCCATATTTGGCACTTTATAATTATAGTGCAAGTCTCAAAATAAATAACTCCAATGGAAAGAGCACAAAAAAACAAGCACTTTTGCAAAAATGGCACTCAAAACCGAGTTACCGATCAAAAGATACAAGCTTTTTAATATTTTGCTCTGTTATTTATTTTTTAGGTGCCACTTTGAAACAAACAAAAATGTTGTTGCCTTCACCACTCAACTAAAATTAAAGGGGCTGAAGTTAAGCACTGCTAGTAGGAATCATAAGTTTTAAGCCCTCATATGACCATACCATATGACCAAGGGCTAAGGATTTTAATGGGTACAATAACCAGATCGTACCAAGCCAAGAACACAGATGCTAATCAAACACCACGATCAATAAGATGAAAGTAATTTTCCAGAATAACTTTACACAAAACCTTTGCAAACAAATGAGTAGCAATATCATATATTATTATGGAACTCAATGCAATACATTGAGAATGGGCCTTGCTTAAATAGGCAAGGAATAAAAATTTAAGAACCAATCAAGGTCGTAGATCAAGCCATAAATCAAGGAAATAACTAGTCATCAAAGAACTAGTCAAGACCATAGATTTAGGAGAGAACTATACATCAAGGATCTAGTCAATACCATAGATCAAGGAAAGAACTATACCTAACAACTAGATAATATCTCCTAATATCTAAATAAGATAAAAGAAATATCCACACACATAAGTGGGTGAGGATAAATATAATAAAGGTAAATAAAGTACCTAGGTGAACATGAGCTTAGGTAAATACCTACTCTAACACACTATCATCCGCGAAGGCCAACCAAAGATGAACATAGCTTTAGTTTATCCCTTGTGACCACCTTGGTCATCATGTCTACAGGATTCTGACTAGTATGAATCTTCTCCAACTTCAACTTATCTTCCTCCAAATTTGTCCTGATGAAGTGATATCTCAACTATATATGCTTCATCTGGAGTGGAAAGAAGAGTTCTTAGCTAGGTGTATAACGCTCTGACTATCACTATGCAGCTTACATTCCTCTTGCTTATGCCCCAACTCCTCAAGCAATTGTTGTAACCAAATCATCTCTTTGCTTGTCTACTGTGGCGAGAAACATACTCATCCTCCATGGTTGACAAATCCACGACTTTTGTAGTCATGAAATCCAGCTCACTGCTGTCCCACCTACAGTGTAAATATAACCTATCATGCTCCTCCTACTGTCTACATCTCCAGCCATGTCTGAATTTACATAACCACGTAAAGTGGTGTCTAATCCATTGTAACACAAAAGCTGTCCCCATGGTCCTCTCAAACACCTTTGAAGGATCCACTTTACTACTTGCCAATGCTCTTTACCTAGATCACTCATAAATCTACTCACTGGCTCCCACTACATGGGAAATATAGGCCTAGTGCACACCATAGCATACATCAAAGCGATAACTACCGATGAGTAAGATACCTTGGACATCTCGGTTTCTTTCTTCTCTGTCTTGGGACACTTCTCCTTTGATAACTTAAAATGACCTACCAAAGGAGTCCCGGTGGTTTAGCATCCTGCATGTTAAACCTATCCAATACTTTCTTAATGTACTTTTCCTGAGATAAAGTTATCTTGTTCCTTCCTATCCGAGTTATCCTCATACCAAGGATTTGTCTGGCTGCCCCCAAATCCTTCATATCAAAGGATTCACTTAGTTGTTTCTTGAGTACTTTTATTTCCTGCATGTTTTTACCTACAACCAACATGTCATCAACATACAAACACAAGATAATATAACTTCCATCCTCAAATTTCTTTGTATACACGTAATGGTCAGAATGACATCTAATATAACCTTGCTCCATCATGAAGCTATCAAAATTCTTATACCATTGACGTGGATCTTGTTTCAAGCCATACAAGCTCTTCTTCAGTTTACACACCATCTCCTCTTTACCTTTGACCTCATAGCCCTCTGGTTGCTACATATATAGTTCCTCCTCCAAATCACCATGGAGAAATGCAGTCTTTACATCTAACTATTCTAAGTGCAAGTCTTCTGTTGCCACTATTCCAAGAACAGTTCTAATAGAAGTCATTTTTACTACAGGAGAAAAGATTTCATCAAAATCTATACCTTGTTTCTGTGTAAATCCCTTGACCACCAACCGGGCCTTATATATTTTCTTTCCTCCTTCTTCATCTTTAACTCTGTACACCCACTTGTTCAACAATGCTATTTTGCTTTCCGATAGCTTCAACAAATCCCAAGTCTAGTTCTCCATGAGATACTTATGCTCCTCATCCATGGCTTGCTCCCACTTCTTACTGGCATCTACCTGCATTACTTCATCAAATCTCTCTAGCTCTCCACTATCAGTGAGTAATAAATAATAAAGAGAAGGAGAAAAATGTTCAAGTTTTTTTCTTACCCTAGAAGACCTCCTCACTATAGGAGTTTGTGGTTCCTGTTGAGTCAATTCCTGAACCGATTCATGGGTCAATGTCCCATCAGGAAGATCCTCTACCACTACATATTCTTTCTTGGATTCTTCCCTATTTTCCTGCAGCTGTTGCTTATACATGACTTTCTCATTAATAACCACATCCCTAGACCAAATGATTTTGTTGTCCTTAATACTCCAACATTTAAATCTAAAGTCATCACCACCATAACCAATGAAATTACATTTTTCTGATTTAGCCTCTAGCTTGGTCCTATCATCCTTGTTTATATGAACAAACACCTCACATCCAAAGACTCTAACAAATGAATAATCAACTTTCTTACCATACCAAGCCTTCTCAGGTATGCCTCCATCCAAAGCACTTGAGGGTCCTCTATTTATCAAGTACATAGCAGTGTTCACCACTTCTGCCCAAAAAGAAAGAGGTAGTCCTACATGTAACCTCATGCTCCTAGCACGTTCCATTATTGTTCTGTTCATCCTTTCTTATACCCCATTCTACTACGGAGTTCCTAGAACCGTCTTTTTCCCACGGATTCCATTCTTAGAACAGTAATCAGTAAATTCATTACTGTAATACTCCCCTCCATTATCTGACCTGAGACATTTTAGCTTAAGACCTGTTTCATTCTCTACCAAGGCTTTCCATTTAACAAAAGTGTCAAATACATCATATTTGTTTCTAATACAATAAACTCAAACTTTCCTTGTTACATCATCAATAAAAGTAACATAATAACTTGAACCCCCAAGAGATGATACCTAAGTGACCCCACACATCGAGAATGCACCAGTGTAACTTACTCTCTTTCTTTGTAGGTCCAACCTTGAGACACCTTACTCGCTATTGTTTCCCATATATACGGTCCTCACAAAACTCCAAACCTATTTATATATATCCAGGAAAATTCTTCTCTATGATGTCCATGCCCTTATGGCTCATATGACCGAGCCTATAGTGCCATAATATTGTATCTACATCGAAGCCATAACATTACAATCATTAGTACTATCGGTGGATAAATACAAGGTTCCAACCTTCTTACCTCTTGCCACAACAAGAGAACCCTTGGTAACCTTTCAAGAGTCAGCTATAAATATCACAAGTAAAACCATCACTTCCCAATTTTCCGCCAATATCAAATTTCTCCTTAATGTAAGAACATGTCGACATCCTTTAATAGCCATGTATTCCCATTCGCATCTTAACTGAATAGAACCTTTTCCAACTATATTGCAAGGCTCATCATCACCAAGAAAAACATGCCCAAAATCCCTTGAACATAATCAACAAAATAATGCCTATGTGGAGTAGCATGAAAAGAATCCCTGAATCTAAAACTCAAGATTGAGTAATATTATGTAAAGAAAGAATCAAGGCATCTGGCATACATTACCCGATGCCACATTTTCCTCCTTATTTTCTTCATGTTGTTTCTTCTTGTCCCGAAGCTCCCAACAGTCCTTCTTTACATGCCTAGACTTTCCATAGTTCCAACATACAATCTTGCTCTTGGATTTTGACCTTGCCCGATCTTTTGATTTTCCACGGTTTCCTCTATTCTTCTGTCTCCCTCTAGTTTCCACTACAAAGCATTCCCTGAAGTAGAATATTCCCTAGAGATTTTTCTTCACATTTCCTCACTTAGAATCACCCCTACAACATCCTCAAACTTCAACTTCGAGTTAGTTGGAACCAAGTTGCTTACCACCATTACCGGTGCTATTCCAACTTTTAGGTAAAAAGAGCAGAATTAATAAAGCCCTAACTTCTTCATCAAATTCTATTATGAACTTAGAAGCTAGCATATTCACAACCATATTGAAATCATTTAAATGATCTCTTTTGAACTATTCTCGGACATCTTCATATTAAACAATTTTTTCATTAAAAATATCTTATTAGAGGCGAGAGGGTTTTTCATACAACTTCCTAATGCATCCATCGAGTTCTTTTGTAGTCTTTTCCTTTGAAGCATTAAATAATACCGAAGATGCGAGACACAATTTGGATCGTTCCAAGTGCCTTCCAATCCAACAAATCCCATTCCACATTTTTCATACTTGAGGGTTTGTTCACCTTCTCAGACATTGGAGTATAAAGATCCTTCGATAAAGGTAATCTTCCATCCGCATCTTGCAAAGGCGAAATTCTACCCATTGAATTTATCAACCCTAGATCTTCCATCATCTACCATAGCTCCCACTTAAGATAAAAATTTCCCTACGATTCAACACTTCAGCAAACTAAACCAGAGCTCGATACCAATTGTTAGGAAATAAGAGATAAAATATGCGAAATATTCCCATACGAGAATCACAATAGTAGAAACTAATATGCGAGAAAACATTACGAGATCTCAAATAAAAGTGTAGAATAAATAACACAACAAAGAGAGACAAGATTTAACATGGTTTGCCTAATTTGGGCTATGTCCACTAAGAATCACTTGCCAAAATTTTATTACAAACCTCCACTCTCTCAATCCAATACGAGATCCGTTTGGAGCTATGTTTAACAAAATCTGAGAATTCACACCCGAATTCAAAACACATCTACAATACATTTGCTTGTATATGTATCATATGCATAAGACCATACAAATAGACAATTTCTTAAGTAGTTTGATACAAAATAGTGGGCACCGAAAAACCATGGGTCCAAAAAAACAGCCCATAACGGTTACCCAATACCCAAGTGTAACACATAGAAGGTGTACCACACTCTAACATGAAAATAGGCTCCACAAACATAACAATGTACCATTTCCTTGGCACTTTCTTGATCTTATATAGGCTCATTTTCAACCTGCACACTAATTTCTTCTTACCCTTGACTTCATACCCAAGAGATTACATATAAATCTCTTCATCCAAATCACCATGAAGGAAATCCTCTACTACAAATAAAATCAATACAAGATACGAATAGAAATCATATTAACAACATGAGAAAATATTTCACCAAAGTCAATACCTATTTTTGTGTAAATCCCTTTATTACAAGCCTTGTCGTGTACCTTTTCGTTAATCCTCTTCTTCCTTGATCCCGTAAACCCACTTGTTCTCGCAATGTCCTCTTACTTCTTTGGAAACTTAACCAAATCCCAAGTTTGGTTATGTTCCAAAGAGTTCATCTCCTCATCCATCCCATGCTCCCCTTTGGACGTGGGTCTTATCTGCATTACTTCTTCAAATCTCTTTGTTTCACCATTATCAGTCAATAATAAATAAAATAGAGAATGTGTAAATATTTCTAGAGGTTTACTTTCCCTTTGTGACCTTCTCATAGGAGTTTGGGATACAGAGGCTCATTCGGACCTCTTCGACATTTTATACAAATATGTGGTGGCCGCTGCCATCTGTAACCAACGTTTGTTCTAATAATCGATGCTAGTTGGGATCTTACAGAACTAATAACGATTCGATGATCGATGTCGATTAGGGGTCAACCGACACCGCGATTATTATGTAACCTGTCGGTTTTAATTTTAAATCGAGAGTTCATTTTCATTTACAAAATTCTCAACCAGTTCATCCTTGGGTACCAAAATTTGATCCTTGTACATTCTCCTTTTATTCAATTGAATGCCATGACTCCTAATAATTTTAAAATTCTCTAAATCTCAAAACTGAAATCTAAAATCATCGAGATCCATAACCAATGAAAGTGCATCTCTTAGATTTCACATCCAACTTTTTCCTATTTTCCTTATCAATATGCACAAAAGATTATGAACCAAAAAATTTAAGAAAATAAATATCTACCTCTTTTCCAGTCAAGCCTCCTCTAGTATTCATCCATATAGTGAACTTGAAGGCCCACGATTAATCAAATAAACCATTGTATTAATTACTTCTTCCCAAAACAGCAAGGGCAATCTAGAATGTATCCTCCTACTTAGAGAAAATTTAGTGATTGTCTTGTTCATTATTTCTACAAAACCATTCTCATGTGGTGTTCTTAGAACCGTACTTTCTCTACGTATTCTATTTACTTTGAAAAATAATCATTGAAATCCTTGCTACAATATTCACCACCATTGTCGGATCTAAGGCACTTTAATTTTGAATTTAATTCATTCTCAACATGGGTTGTCCATATTTTAAAATTCTCAAAAACATATGATTTATGGTTAAGTGCACCAAGTTGGGGGGCCAAAAAGGGTGTCTTAAGTGGATGTAATTTTCGAAAAACAAAAACTTCAACTTTTACGAGTTTTTGAAATAGTTACTGATCAAAATTGGAAGATGTTGTAGAAATATGAATAATATAATTTTGAGTCTAGTTTCTAAGCTACTAAATTTTATTGAAAACAAATAAGTTTAAGTGGGTCAAACAACTAAAATACTAACAGATGCTCTTGTTTTTGTTAAAAACATAATAGAGTGACTTTCGTGCCCCCCACCATTTTTGAGCACCATTTATTATTTTTGAAAACCCTTTGGTAGAAAGATAGCTAAGGGCATCTAGTTTGGGTTCCGAGTTTTTAAATATTTTTTTAGTGAATATTTTTTTATTTATGATATTTCTAGTACATAAATTTTATGTTTTGAAAAATAACGGAGACTCGATTGTGCCCCCTAACTACCTCAAAAATATTGAAAATTAGATTTTGTTTTTTTGAATATGTATATAATTACGCCTAGTTTAGGCTAGTATAATTATTTTTTTGTTTCGATCACCCAAAAAAAGATACACCATGAAAGATAGACATATTTACACTTCAAAAAATAGCTATAAAAGGCATAGTTAGAAAATAAATAATGTGGAAACCTTCTATTAGTTAGAATATTTGAAAAATTATATTTTTAGAAAGAAGAGACTCTGCTCTACGTCGTGGTATAACTTTTTAAAAATGGATCAATTTTTTTATTTTGATTTATCATAGAGGAAGTGACATTTTTACATTTTCTTGTAAAACACGATGTTTGATGTGTTTGTGTAGGTCCATGCCTCGGGATTGGGGATCCTAGCTGGATCCCAAGCCTAGAGGCATGGCTTGAAAAAATTAAACGCAAAACACTTACGGGTTACATAATGCGCACGCATTCTCGTGTAGTATAAATATTATGTATATTTTTGACATGCTTTTCATTTATTATTATTTATATTTTATTATTTCTTATAATTTAAATTTATTTATGTAAATATAAGAAATTAGGGTCACTCTACACCTTATGGAATTAGTCTCATAGCTCCATGAGTCATGGTTTAGGAGATAGTTTTTTAAAGTATAATTTGGTTAGTACATAGGTAATTTTTCAAGATTTCAGCATTCAGCCTAAATCTTTTAGCATTTAACTTCTACAATCAAAACCCTAAACCATAGGCCATAAACCTAAACACTAAACTGTAAACCTTGAGCCCTAAACCCTAAACCCTAAACCTTTAACCATGATCCCTAGACCCTAAAACCTAAACCCTAAACCCTAAACCTTAAACATTCAGCCCTTACCCGTGAGCCCTAAACCTTGAGCCTTAATCCCTAAACCCTAAGCCATAACCCTAAACCCTAAACCATGAACCATGAGCCCTAAATTCTAAACCCTAAACCTTGAACTAAAAAAACTAAATCCTAAACCCTAAACCCTAAACCTTAAACATTGAATCCTAAACCTTATACCCTAAGATTTGAACCCCATACCCCTATACCTAAGCCCTAAAATCTAAACCCTAAACCCTAGACCATATACCCTAAGCCCTAAGCCCTAAACCCTGAGCCTTAAACCATAAACCCTAAACCTTAATCCCTAAACATGAAATCCTAAACCCTAAACCCTAAACCCTGAACCATAAACCCTTATCCCTAAAAACTAAATCCTAAACCCTAAACCCTAAACCCTAAACCCTAGATCCTTAACCTTGATCTATAAACCCTAACTATAAACACTAAACCCTAAACCCTAAACCTAAAACCTAAATTCTAAATCCTAAACATTAACCCTAAACCTTGAACCTTGAACCCTAAACCCTAAACCTTAAACCTTAAATCCTGAACCATGAGCCCTAAACCCTAAACCCCAAACCATATTTTATCAATATTTCCTAGTCTCATGCCTAGAACCATCATTGAGTCTGCTTATAGAACTACCTTGTTTATGAGATGTGGGACAAGTAACTAAATGTATATGACATCTACCTTGTGCCTTGTAATGCATATATTACACATCTCTTCCAAACTTGTTTCTCCCCACATATACTTGTGCTCTTGAATGTAAATTTATTCACACTCTAAAACAAATTTCACATTTCTCATATTTCCATGTATGGTATTATGCAAGCCAAGATGACCCATTGGAAGTTGGAAAAAATAACCATCACAACAAAAAAATTAATCTTAAAGGAAACAAAAGAAACATAGAGAATATATCAATGCGGAGGTGTAGGATCATAATTGAATTTCCTGTAGTATCCTCTCCTCTGGAGAAAGATAAAGTTCAAGTGTTCTACTAGAATGCATAGTAAATTTGATAGAACTTCCTAAAGTGTTCAAAATAAGCATAGAAACAGGGGAATGTATAAGAACACCAAGGGGTTATCAATCGCCTAGTAAATATTTCTTGTTTAGTTCTAAATGGGAGTTACCTGGCCTACAACTTAGTGATCTTCCATTCATTGATAATTCCTTATATGATAAACCCGTGGATGTTTTCAAAATCCCCTAAACAAAAAGACAGGGGTTGTCATCAATCCTAGTGAAGGGTGTGATGTGATTTCTAAGCAACTTGAAATTCATATAGATTTAGAGGTCATAACATGAATTTACAAATATCTCTATCATTATAAATGGAAGACAAATAATGATGTCTCCTTGTACATCCAAGGAGTGAAGGCTACTTGGGGTCTTTAGAAGGATTGGACAGATCAAGAATATGACATTCCCCTCCTTGAAAAATCAACGAGATGAAAAACATCAAATTTTGATGACTCTCTTTGAATGTTCTACCTACAAATTCGATGAACCCTGAACTCTGTGACCTAAACCCTTAACCCTCAACCATGAGACCTAAACCCTAAACTATAAACCCTAAACCCTTAAACCAAAATAATAAATCATAAACCCTAAACACTAAATACTAAACCCTAAACATAAACCCTAAACCCATAACCCTTAAGCCTTGACCAGAACCCTAAACCCTAAATACTAAATTCGGATCCTCAAGCTCTAACCCCCAAACATTAAACCTGTAACTTTGAACCCTAAACCTTAAGCCATAAGCCATGAACCATAAACCATAATCCCTAATCCCTAAACCATAAACCCTAAACCTTAAGCCTTGAACCCTACACCCTAATCATTGAGCCCTAAACCCTAATCCTTAAACCTTGAGCCCTAAACCCTAAATCTAGAGCCACGATCTCTAACCCCTAAACCTTTAACCCGTAACTCTAAACTTCAAACGTTGAGTCATAAACATTAAATCATAAACCATAAACCCGAACCCATTGCCCTAAAGCTGAACCACGACCTTTAAACCTTAAACCCTAAATCCTTAACCCTAAACCTTAAACCCTGAGCCCTAAACTATGAACCCTCAATTCTCAACCCTAAACCCTTAACCCTGATCCCTAAACCATAAACCCTAAACCCTTTGCCCTAAACCTTGAACCCTAACCTTTAAACCTTAAACCCTAACTTCTAAACCATTAACCATAAACCCTAAATCCTCAACCCTTACTCTTAAACCCTAAACCGTAAACCCTAAATCCTCAACCCTAAACCTTAAACCTCCAGCCCTAAACCCTAAACCCTATACCATAAACCCTAAGCCCTAAACCCTAAAATATAAGCCCTAAATCTAAAACTCTAGGATGTTTTTAGAGCTAGGAAAGGTGAGGGGATGATCTTTATATGGAGCAACATGTTTCTAAGAATGAGTAATCATTTGATTTCACTTGATGCAATTCACTTGGTATTATTCATAAAAACTCATTCAACACTTAGTAGTGTTATCACACCTTAAGGAGGAGGCACATTACAATCACCTCATTTTGGCCATAGGATAGGAATCTCATTTAGGGAACAATCCTCTATCTACAAATCGAGGATCTCTTTGTAGTAACAAGTAGACAAACATCATAGAGTTAATTCATGGTCACTAAAGTGAATTATAGACCAAATTAAAAAATTAGTACAAATTCAAATAGTGGTAGGGCCAAAATCCAATTTAGAAGGTCAAAAAACCTAAAAATGACTATATTCTTTCCCAAAACAAATACTGACTACAATATATATGCCTTGAAATTTTTAGGTTGTTTGTTGAAATCCTAAAAATGAGTAAGTATTGACCAGATTAGATTTTGAAAAACTATCTTCTAGATTATAACTGTTGGAGCTACGAGACCACTTCCATAAGGTGCAGAGTGAGCCTAATTTGTTAGATTTACTAAAATAAATTTAAAGTATAACCCTCCAAAACACATATGCATGCTCCATACTACATAAAATGCGTACGTGTTGTAATGCGTATGAGTTTTGAATTGTTTGAAATGCTTACATGTTATAATGCATACGTGTTTTGGTTCGGTGATTCTTAAGCTAAACAAATTAAAACGTGAGCGCATTTTAGCAAAACACGTACGTGTTTTGCTTTTTCAATTCTTGTCTAGTTTTGGCCCCAACTTCGTGCACTTACCCTTATTTTTAATACTGATAAACTCATACCTTTCTTGTAGCATCATCAATGAAAGTAACATAATACTGAGAGATCCTCCATGATAAGAAACCTAAGTTGGTCCCCACACATATGAGTGTAGAAGATCCAATTTTTCTCCTTCTTAGTTGCCCCAACTTTGAGAAATATCACTCTCTTTTTCTTTCCAAAGACACAATGCTCACAGAAATCAAGATCTAAATCTTTCAAATATGATAACTTGCCCTTAGCCTTGAATATCTGCATTACTTCTTGACTCACATGGCCTAAATGATTATGCCACATACATGCATCGAATCGAAGAAGATAATGTAGAAAAGGAATCGATAAACACAAGTAGATGAATATAACGTTCCTACCTTCTTACCTCTTTCCATAAAAAAATCACCCTTGGTGACTTTCCAAGAGTCTCCTATAAACATAACCATGCAACCAGCTTCACCTAGTTGGCTGTAGAAATAAGATTCCTCCTTAGGCTTGGCATGTGCCTCACATATTTAAATACCCATGTATTTCCATTCTGAAATTTTAGATGAACTTCCCTTTACTATTAATACTGCAAGGTTCATCATCACCCAAATAAAATTTCCCAAAATTTCCCTGGATATAATTTGAAATAACCCTTATTAGGGATTGCATGGAAAGAAGCTCCGAATCTAAAACTCATGATTTAATTCTATAATCTAAAGAAATAATAAGAGCATCTTGCATTAATTCTTTATCATTTGACCAAACAATCTTTCTTTGCATGTCTTTTCTTTCCACATTTCCAACAAGTAATTCCCTTACCTCTAGATTTAGATCTGCTATCCCTTGACTTTGATTTCCCATTACTATTACTCTTGGATCTCTCCTTCTTCGTGCTCTTTATTTCAACATTCAAAGCATTCCCAAATGATGATTCCTTTGTACTCTTCCTACGAATTTATTAATTAAATATTATACTAACCACATCATCAAACTTCAAAATACTATTAGCATGTTTTATTACTAACAACCATTACCAAGTTATCCCAACTATTAGGAAAATAACATAAGAATAAAAGTTATTTTACTTCATCATCAAACATTATATCAACCAATTTTAATTGATTTACAATAGATCTAAAATCATTCAAATGACTAGATGCAGATCCACCTTCATGCATTTTAAAACTAAATCATTTCTTCATCAAATAAACTTTATTTCAAGCACTAGGTTTTTCATATAAATTATAAGATATTTCATTTACCCTATCATAGATGTAAACTTATGTAATATTGGAACCCATGGATGTTGTCAAGCTCAATCTTATAGATCCCAAAGCCTTTCTGTCAAGAATATTCCATTCTTCTTTAGTCATATTCGTAGGTCTAGACTTCTCATCCAACAGTAAATAAAAATGTCTTTGATACAAATAAGCCTCAATTTACATCTTCCATAACTAATAATTTCTATTTTCAAACTTTTCTATCTTGTATTCATTTTTTTCTGCCATTTTTGTAGCTCCCACTCAATTAGAAAAACCTCTGTGAGTAAATCTATCAACACAAAAAACCCTCAAACAAAGCTATGATACCAATTTTTGGGGTTAGTACACCGATTGTACAAATAATATATAAGATCTAAGCATACATGCAAATAAAAGTGGATATTCTACCAGAAGAAATATATAAAACATAAGTTATAATCAACACACAATTTAACTTTGGTTCACCCAATGTGGGCTATGTACACCAAGAAACAAGCCAATCTATTATCCAAAGCTTTCACAAGATATACAATTGAAGATTTAAAATCTTCTACACCTCTCAAAGGTACAATACTTTATTTATCTCAAGATTTTTCTTTTTCTCCAAGAATTCTCTCTCTTATAATTATTCTCACAATAATAATCAACTTTTGAAAGTTCGTCTTAATTCTTACTTCTAAATCCTATCTTTCATGCTTATATAGGCGTTTACAAACTTAGGAAACTTATTCATGCAATTACAATCAATATATCTAATTCCCATGAGTTAATTAAAATACCCACACACGAGGTAACCAATGTTAGTTATCCCTAACGAACGTTAATTCCTCCTTGCATGATCGATGTACATGTCATAGGTGACCGATGTCGGTCCCTTCATAACGATGTCGGTTCTGCGTTTTCTAGGAAGTCTCATATTGCATGCTAATCCAAAGTAATTAAGCTCACAACTCAACAACTATATTTCTTATTATAAACCTTTCACCTTTTATGAAATGAGTATTCATCAACACAAATGGATTAGGATGAAATGATGGTACCCATTTCTAAGATTTAATCTCTTCAACATATATTCTAATTTTTCTCTAGTAGAATTATTGATATAATATAAACGAATTAAATCTAATTTCAAATTAACTTACTCTAACTAATGATATTATGATTATTAAGTATAGTAATGTGCAAGAACTAAGCGATCAACAACGTAAAACCACGAGAAAATGTGATGGGAACATAACTTAGCTGATTTTTTGCAACCTAGGAATGATTGGAGTTTAGTATCTACTAGAACAAACTGGATATAGTGTCACAATGCTATGGTGAAGGTCTAGGAACCTAGGAATGTACATGATAGGAGAATCCACGAGAAGACTAAGTTACGCAACTCTGTCTTCTCAAATGCTTGGAATATGATATTTTTGGGTTAGAATATATTATTTTTGACTCACTCTTTGTTGCTCTGCTTTATTATTAGGGATCGATCACACTAAACATGAAAAACATATGACTACTTATACATCCACAAACCACATCAACTCTAATAAAAACATTGCATAATGTGGAGTTGGGTGACCACTGATGGTCTCCCAAAGAGTAAACTTATTATTGAGCAATGCACTACATCTCAAAATCCATGTAGTTCTTTGTGCGTGTGTGTCCATGTCTTTTGCCTTAGGATTCCCTTTTGTAAGTTACATGATGATATCGAGCTAAATATAAATTGTCCCAAGTATACAAAATGTGTGTCATGGAATAAAATGAACTCCCCTCTTATGATGTGTATGTAGAATAATGTATCCCTTTTCCCTTGTATGGATGTGCTAGATGTATGCATTGTAGTTCTCTTGTGCCTTTGTGCAAGCTTAGGTGGTGATATATAATGCTTATAGTTCTTGGCCCCTTATTTGAGAGAAGTAACTAAGTATATATATGATTCCCTATTTTGAATTCATATAATGTAAGCAACTATATATGCAGAATAATGTAACCCTTGTCCCTTGTATGGATGTGCTAAATTTAGACCTTGCGAAGTGCTTTTGTTCCTTTGTAAAAAATTAGGCGGTGATAGATTATGCTTATAGTGCTTGAACCCTTATTTGAGAGAAGTAACTAAGTGTATATATGATTCCCTTGTTTGAATTTTGTAATTGACAACTAAAATACCAATCCAAAGTGTTAAAAGGTGACCATGAAGGAAAAAAGGACCCAAAAGAGTAAGAAGAAGATAAATAAGGGAAGGACTTTATAGGAGTGACATGAGCACCTGGTGTATACATAAAATCACACACTTGGGTACATTTCTAGGTCTTAAACACATATTAGCGGTCATATGATTCGTAAGAAATAAAACTAGTAATTGATGACTATATTTGGCCTCTTTTCTATGTTTTTGGTTTTCTATTTGGTCTTACACACCCTACAACCCAGTCAGTATTTTACTTATTTATCTTTTATGGCTTCATACACCAAAGATCTTTCTAGGACAATATTGGTTAGGAACTTCAATCCCCTATGGGAACCCCCCGACCATTTTCTATCTAACTCACTTATTTTGGTTCTCTTTTATCTTTTGTGAATCTTTTATACTTATGGGATGGCCTTCAGGTTGTCAATTACAAAATAAAAGCAACGGAATAATCTAAATACGAGAGATATGTGTTCAAAATCAAGCACCAAGCTCTAATAATTACTACTATCACCTAATCCTGCATCTAAAGGAATCCAAAGCACTAAAAGTCACCCATATAGCATCTAATCAAGGGAGAAGGGACTGCATTTTCTACATACATAACAAATGAAGGGGAGGTTTATTCTATTCCATACACACATTTATATATTGTAGCAAATCTATTTATTTATCTAGTGCATCTTTGCACAAGGAATCCCAGGAATAATTATTTCACACACTCACAAGAATTACATGGAGTCCGAGATGTAGTGTAACACTCGATCATAATTTCACTCTATTGGGTAGCCGTTGGGGTCAAGTAAAACTCCCCACATTACATATTTCATTTTTGGATTTGGTTTGGTTTTATTGGTTTTTCATGTCAAGTTATATTTTATAGGTTACGGGTATATCCATTAATCGGGTGGGACATACATGTGATCAAAAGTGAATAAAATGACACTATTATAACAAAAATAAAATCAATTTCTAAACATTTTCGTAGTCATGGGCCTTGTATGTACCCAAAATTGTAAGGTACTGTACTACCAGAACAACGTGACAAGTGCCCCAATGATGATACAGGTCTCCTCGCAAGGTGTTTGGAATCCGGAAAAGATCTCCAAGTGTGCATTAACATCCCGCATGCCCTGCTTAGCCCCCGCGTGCTTTGTTTTTCCCTTTTCCCCTCTTTTCTTGGCCTTTTTCTCTTCAGTGATGAAACCACCACCCTACATGGGCGGCGGTCTTGTGACCGCCGCCCTGATCAAGCGGCGGTCCTGTAACCGCCGCCCTGCTCAAAGCGGCGGTCCCCTGGAATAGTGTTTGGCCATTGTTTATAGTTTTAGAGTTCAGTTTGGTTTTGATCTTTGGGTGAATGAAAAGCTATAAATAAATGGCTTGTGCTCAAACAAAGGGTCTGCCCCTCATTCACTTCTCATGCTCTAATTTTCAATAGTTCGAGTCTATTATTTTGCTTAGAAGCCATAGTTTCAATTCTTTGCATGTTTAGTTAGCATTGTTCAATTTGTTGGTAAGCCACATATCCATCTTGTGCGGGCGGTCTTTGTTACTTCACCCAATCCATTAGAGTAGAATAGCTTAGGAAGCCATTACGGTTTCAGGTTTTCTCCTCAAAACAGGATAGTTTCAGGTTCTAGATGCTTTATGTTGCATGACTCGCAATAAATCCCGCTAGGAATTGCATAATCCAAGCTCTGTACTCTTGTGCTATCCCTCTCCTACTCGCATTATATTCAGTCTATATTCTGAGCTGCCTTTGTCCCAATATCTACTTCTGTTGATGCTAGCATTACACGCTTTTCTGGATTCACATGAACACAAAGGAATGAGGAGATCACACTGAGGGGACAAGATCACACACACCATTGGATTTGCCACCATTTCTGCAGAATCCAGGTTCTAGCTTTCAAAGTTCTAAAGTTAGAAATATATCAAATAGAGTAGATAATCACTTCTTTTCAGTTAAGTTTACTTTCAATATTTCCAGGGAAGCTATGGGGATTGATAGTTTCTGAGAAACTATGATTCATTCCTCACTTCTGAGGTAGGATCGAGAGTCTGGAAAATAGATTAAGCAAGTTATTTCATTATTTAGAATAGATCTACAAATTACACAGACAAATAACTACACTTGGTTATTTTGTTTGTTTTAAGTTTTATCTTAGTTGTCAAATTCTAGATACGTTTAAATAGTTGCTTTCTTAAATTCTTAAGGTTTCTCAGAAAATACAAAAATAGAAATTATATATATGTTCTAGATTTATTCCACGTAGTTAAAATTTTCTTTGTTGCAGTTAGATTTACATTATTGTTTTGTATGACAATCACGGGACCCAGGGATCCCAGGGAATACATATTTGAGCCAATTGTGCCTCAACCCAATCTCATCACGGCAATAGTTGACATAGACCAGAACCTTAGAATACAAATCTTCCAAACAACAATAGATTTACAACAAATCAGCTCTCAGTTGAGAGGATTAAATATAGAAGACGACCAAGCACACACATTTTGGTCAAATCAACTGAACTACAGATTACCCTAGGCAAACATTCACATGATTGTAGAAGGGTTTGAAAGAGAACAAACCTTTGGTTGTGATCCTTTGGTCCCACAAGCCAGATGCAGGAGACACTCTTCTAGATATAGATACCAGCCTAAGAATCCAGGTTGCAAGAACGCCTGTGAGGTACTCTGAGAAGATCACACAGTTATTGATCCTAAATATAGAAGCTGAGAAAGCATATGATTATTGGATACTAGGGATTAGGACTTGATTTCGTACATGACCATAGCAGGACCGCAACAACCAAGAGTCTACGGTTGTGATCCACAAATCCTACAACCTAATGAATCCATAAGTCAATCAGACATAGACACTAGCCTACGCATATTAGTATTCAGATCTACCCCACTTCCACCCACCATCGTCAAATAGTTATCCTTACTAGATATAGTGGCTAACAAAGCTAGAGAATTCTGGACTAGGCTAGAGAATCGTCCGTAGAGTCGATTGTATTCATTACCCACCATATGACCTTATCTAGAGACATACACGAAACTATCCCAGGTCATTTTCCATGTATTCCACAACCCATAGATCGAATCACGCCAGAGCTTGATATTGATTGGAGCCTTCAAGCAGTCATCCTTGTCGATCGATCTATCACACCGATTCGAGTTAGAAGGGCCTTCTTTGCCTTAGATTCACAAATTCACTAGTGTGTATTGAAGACATTAGATTGCCTAACTAGTTTGTCTGCATCCCACACATATTCCATCCCCACCGGCTGTCTCGGCACGACCTCGGGAGGTTGGGTACGCGGAAGAGTTACCTGTAGATTCCCACACTCGCTTGTCGCTTTTCCGGCATACAAAATTAGTGAACCCAATGTGAAACAAACAAAATTAGTGAAGCTGACGTGAACTTCCTACTTTCTCTTATCGGAGTCATAGTATTACGTTTTCTTTCAAGTTTAGTTTACTTTTCATCTTCTCCGCCTCATTAGCTTTCACGAATCATTTTCGCTCTCTCCCATTATTCTGCGGGTATTCATATACCCCCGAATATGTCAGGATTCGATGCATATGGCAGACCCCTCTTAGGTCTTGAGGCATACTACGCCCAACAGAATAGACAATCATCACCCTCACTCTCGGTATGGGGTGACAACTACTCAACTAATCAGTTGTCAACACAAACTCCAAGAATCAGATATAATTCGTCTTTTCAAACTAAGGAGTTAGATCAACCCCCTCAAAAACAACAAACAGAGCCTTCAGGCTCGAATAATATGATGTTCACCGGAGAATCTGGATCATCTCCTCAGATGCTACTTAGACCAAAAATTAGTAGACAATCAGACCCATACCTGGTCTTAGATGATGAACAGTCAATACATTATCCTAGGAGTGAACAGTGCTCTCAGGGTATATACCCACCTGTAGGAGGTTTACAAACGCAACCCGAGGTCTCTTTTCAAGAAAATACCTCTATACCATTACATATAGGAAATACTCTCGGAGAAACTTGGCAAGATAGCGATCAGTTCATAGCAGGATATCACATGCCTATACAAAACCATGGTATACAACAAACGCCACCAAGGCAGAATATCGTGACTTCACCAAATGAAGTCATTTCAACGTTAGTAGAAAAAGTGAGAGGGTTAGAACTTGCCCAAGCAAGTCAAAATTCGCAATTCGTGCAAACAGGGGGTTCCAATCCTCCACACCATCCTAGCCAAGTAGATATCCTCACAGGAGTAGGCACGTTAGGCATGCCTCCTCAGTATCCACAACAAATGCCAACTAGGCCCATCATCTCTAATACCATTCCTGGACAATACCCCGTCATACTTAAACATGTACTCCAAATCACCACAAGGAGATATGTTCTCCTCTCTCGGCATGCTTTCTCAAACACAGGTGTTTCCTTATGCCCCTACCAACGCATACTCTGCGCCATATCAACAACCCATCCCACCACCACTCCCTCAGAAACCACCATCAATGGTCGAAACCTATGCGATAGGGACTTATTCAGAATATTTCAAAGAGCCCTTAGACTTCACCATACGAAGCATCATGCTTCCAAGACCCCTTCTGATTTACCCAAGTACAAAGGTGAGGGAGATCCAAACACGCATATCAAAGCTTACGCTACAGCCATACGAGAACTACTCCCTTGGGATGGGGTTGTTGCTAAAATATTCCCCAAAACTTTGGAAGGCATCGCTCTTGATTGGTATTATAGAATACCTGAGGCTTCCATCCATTCATTTAAACAACTCGTATCAGAGTTCATTAAGGCATTTGACATGAACAAACTGTTAAGAACAGGAATCAGGGAGTTCTTACACATCAAACAAGAACACAACGAATATGTCACCCATTTCATCCAAAGGTGGCGTACAGTCCTTTATTCCTCAGCAAGTGTGCCAAACATGGATCAAATGGAACTATGTGATTTATTCCTTCATTCGCTTAGCAAAGAAGTGAAGGAAGAAGTCCAGAAGTTCCCATTACGAACTTACAATGAAGTACTAAGAGTGCTCTTCGAATAGATCAAGCAACAATTGATAGTGGTCGCAAAACATATGGAGCAAATGGGAGGTTAATCACCCCCAATCAGAACACTAAAAATTATCCCACCACCACAAACGTCAATCAAGGACCTAAAATCCTTAACAAAAATCGGGGTGTAACAACAGATGGAGTAACCAACCAGCCCAAGAAGGTAAATGTTGTCAATACTCCATCACAAACAAACAACCAACGAAACAACAACTTTACCCGACAATCAATACAGTGGATTTTAACCATCCACAACAACAACAACAATGGTGAAATCCCATACAAGGGCCAAGCCAAAACTCATTTGGTTATCAAAACCAAAATCAAAGCCAGAAACAACAAATGCAAAACTTTAATCCTAATAGGTAACAGTTTGATCAGAGTTTTAGGCCACAATATACACCAAACCAACAAACCAGGAATTACAATCCCAATTCATATTGTAGTTTCCACAAAATTCGAGGTCATGATACTAGAATGTGCCGTGACTACAATAAATTCATGCAACATTTTCCAGAAGAACAAAGACAGTTCTTCACAGATTTGTTTTTGGCAGATCCCGTGTCACCACCACCAAGCACGCTCGCAGGGGCAGTTTCCCCTCAGAATGCTCCCCTCAAGATCTTTAACGATCCACTCCCAAATCATGATAATAAGATTAAATCCAATTGGGACAAACAAGGGTGCAATGACAGAAACAATGATCATGAAGCCTCGACTTCACTAAATCCATCAGTTGCGCCACAATTAGGAAATCAGTGAGACCCAAGATAGTCAGTTTAGTAGAACTAGACCTGAACTACCTATCAAAGCTATAACAAGAACATGAGAATATTTCTCTCAACCAAGCCCAAGTCACCTGCCAGAAACAGATAAGAGTCAAAAATAGTAGAAAAACCCGTGGGTGCCTATGATTTAATTAACGACCTAACAAAAACCTTCTCGTACATTTCATTTTTAGACTTACTAAAAAACTCTCCTGCTCACAGGGCTGCTCTTTTAGAAGCATTAGGTTTAGGTCATTTAATTAACATCACTCCACCTCCTGAAACATAGGTAAATCATGTAGACTTTTATGTTCATCCTCCAGGGCAGCCGGACAAGGATGTCGAATTCATATTCGAAATAAGTAAAATGCCTACAGATGTTGAGATTGCACGCCGAGGTGATCCATCCTTACACTTACAAGTATGGGTTTATAATAACTATGTAAAATGAGCAATGGTTGTGATGGGCCGCATGATTAACATAGTCCCCTTCTCTTTCCTTCAAAAATTAGGATATGGGGAAACAAACTGTTCCACCACTCGAAATACATTGAGAGGCTATGATAGCCTTAAAGCCACTTCGATTGGAACTATAATACTACCGGTCACCTTAGGACCCAAAAAAATCCTGACTGAATTTTACATTATAGATCGGGAAACTAATTATAATATGATCCTCAGCCGACCATGGATACACCGAATGAAGGCAATCCCTTCTACGTTATTCCAAGAAGTAAGGTTCTTACATCTAGGAAAGGTGTTTGTAGCCAAAGGTGATCCAAAACCTTTCGATATACACCTAGCTAACTTAAAGAAAAGACCAGGTGTGCACTCGGAATTTGAACTTCCAACAAACCAACTTAATAAACCCACTGACGCAAAACCAGAGGAGAAGTTGGTACCTACAACGGATCTTGAGACTATGAATCTAGTCAAGACAATCCCAGCCTCAAAAGGTGAGGCTAACATTGTAGAAATGGTATCATTAAGAACTACTGCAAAAATCATTGAATTACTAGAACAAGATCTACCAATGTTTCTACCATTTGATTATGTGGGCATGGGAAATTCCCTAGGTGTTGGTTCTCTTCCAGCTGAGGATCTCTGTATGGTGGAAGTAGAATGCGCAAATACAACAAATATCCCAACGTCCGTATTCCTAGCTAAATATTGGACTCTCCATTTTGATGGAGCTAAATTCCGTTATGGAGTGGGGGCTGGTGTAATCTTTACTTCCCCTGAAGGAAAGGTCCTACCATTCGCCTTCAAACTCAATTTCGAATGTACAAACAACGGCGCTGAATACGAAGCCCTCCTCCTTGGCCTCATTTTAGCCAAGAGGATCGGTATTAATAACATCAGAGTATTAGGAGACTCACAATTGGTAGCAAACCAAGTCTCTGAGATATATGAAACCAAACCAGAGGATTTCTGACTTCTACAAAAAGTTGTATTAGATTTAAGCAAGGAATTTGACTTCATATCAATTGAAACAATCCCATGAGAAGAAAATCTTCTCACTGATTCAATAGCAACTTCCGCATCACGTTTTACTCCAAGCAATAAGTTAGAGGCTACCCATTTCATAGTATCCCTTCGTGATGAACCATTGATAAAGACAACGACAAATTCTCTTTTAAACAAAAAAGAATCTACTATCCTAGACCATGTTGATAGTGATATGGCCACTTTGGATTACTTAAACGCCTATGCGGCACTACATCTCTCCTATCATACAATAGATTTGTCCTTAATCCCACATTCATCTTCTTACTGTGGAAATCCCATAATGGAACCTAGCATATACATGGTAGAAAGTGGGGATGATTTGGATTTACCTCCAGCCCCACCTGAGTTTGAAGAAGGTAATGCCTCTTTAATCGAAGAAACAATTGATGTTAACATCGGAATGGAGGATGAACCAAAAATATTGAAATTAGGGTCCTCGTTAACCCTAGAAGAAGTAGAAATACACACTCAGATCCTCAAGGAACATCAGAAAGCTTTTGCATTTAATTATAAGGAAATGACAGGCGTTGCACCACACATTGCAGTGCATAACCTCGTCACTAAATCTGATGCAAAACCAGTTAAACAAAAATCAAGACCCATGAAACCCAAGGTGGCTCTCATGGTGAAAGACGAAATAATAAAACTCCTACAAGTAGGGTTCATCAAACCAGTCGATTACTCTCAATGGGTATCTAATATTGTTCCCGTTCTCAAAAAGAATGGGAAGATACGCATCTGCATAGATTTCCGAGACATTAACAAAGCATGTCCTAAGGATGACTTCCCATTACCATCCATAGATGTCATTGTTGATGCAACAGCTGGATTTGAACTCTTGTCTCTCATGGATGGATTCTTGGGATACAATCAAATCAGAATATCTGAACAAGACCAAGCCAAAACCATGTTTATAACTCCTTGGGGAACCTATTGTTATGTTGTTATGCCATTTGGCCTCAAGAACGCTGGTGCTACGTACCAGTGAGCTATGACATATATATTCCATGATTTAATTCATAAAATCGTGGAATCCTACGTAGATGACTTGTTGGCTAAGGCCAAGAAGCGTTGTGACCATCCAGAAGTACTCCGCGTCATTCTTTCACGCCTAATAGAATACGAGAGTCACACTAAATCCAGAGAAATGTGTCTTTGGTGTAACAGGAGGAAAGCTCCTAGGTTACATCATATCGTCATGAGGGATAGATGTTGATCCAACCAAAATTCGGGTTGTCCTCGAAATGGTCCCACCTTCGAATGAATCGGAATCGGAGTCATTTCTTAGAAAAGCTCGGGTGCAATCCGAAATTCATCCTGGACTTAAGCTTCGCCATTCATCCAATCAACAATTTACTCAAGAAGGATTATAGCATTGATTGGACCGAAGACTGCAATGAAGCCTTTGATGCAATTAAGCGTTTCCTGTTGTCACCACCTACGCTAATGCCACCTAAGCTAGATCACCCATTAATTTTATACTCACAAGCTACCAATGTCTCGTTAGCTTGTATGTTGGCCCAAGAGGACGATGACAAGAGAGAACACGTGATTTATTTCATTATTTGAACATTGCTTGACTATGAAACACGTTATACACAGGAGAACAAGAATGCCTTGCCATAGTCTTTGCTACTAAACGCTTAAGACACTATATGCTAAATCAAGAAACGAGGGTCATGGTAAAAACGGACCATTTACGAACTTTTCTCACACAAGGATCCTTGTCTAAAAAGGCTGGACATTTTATAACCTTAATGGGGGAATTCGAATTAACATTTGTAAATCAGAAGTCGGTTAAGGGACAAATCATTGCAGATTGGTTAGCTGATAACCCATTAGATGGAGGTGATTTAGTAGATTTAGATTTTCCAGATGAGTGCGTATACTACATCGAAACCCGACCCTCTATCTCTGAGTGTCCCTGGTACACTAATATCATTAATTATATCATGGACCATACATACCCAGAAGGAGCTACACTGCAACAAAGAAGGTGGTTACGTATTATTGCAGCCAAATACGTCATCATAGAGCAAGTACTCTACCGAAAAGCATTCGATGGAATGCTCTTGAGATGTGTCGACACAGAAGAATCCAAGAAGATTCTCCACGAATCTCACAGTGGAATGTGTGGAGGCCACTTTGGTGGCCATGCCACCGCTCGCAAAATACATCGAATGGGCTATTTCTGGCCCACTCTAGAACATGACACAGTGGAGTTTGTACGCAGGTGTCATAAGTGTCAAGAATTCTCCCACGAAATTCATATGCCAGCACAAGCTCTACAACCAATTGCTACTCCATGGCCCTTTTCTACATGGGGTCTTGATTTGATAGGGAAATTCTCTCCCTCATCTACAGATGGCCATAATTTTATAATCACGGCCACCGAATATTTCACCAAGTGGGTAGAGGCTATGCCTCTTACTCTCTGTACAGGTTACCGTAATCGCCAAGTTCATTTTGAACCAAATCATTTGTAGATACGGTATCCCACAAATCATTATCTCCGATAATGGAACTTCTTTTAAGAATGAAGAGGTTCGCGAGCTATGCAATAAATTTAAGATAAGCCATCATACGGCTTCCTTGTATTACCCTCAAGCCAACGGACAGGCTGAAGTGACAAACAAGACACTGAAAGCCATTCTCCTTAAAACTGTGAAAGAAAACAAATGAGATTGGCATTTGAAGTTATATCCGGCCTTGTGGGCCCACCAAACCTCAATAAGAACACCAACGGGAGCAACTCCTTTCTCACTAGTGTTCGGGGCAGAGGTAGTTCTCCCACTCGAGGTTGAAATACCCAGTCTCCGCATTTCATTACAAGGGATTCTGGATGAAGATGCTTACAGAGAAGCACGTCTTTCCCAACTAGAAATCCTAGATGAAACTAGGTTAGATGCTGAACAACGACATAGAGTTTATGCTGACCGGATGTGCCGGCAGTACAACAAGAAGGTCTATGAACGCGACATATACGAAGGTGATCTAGTTCTAAGGCTAGACAGCCGGATCGACAAGAAGACCGGCGAAGGAAGGAAATTCCGGCCCAAATGGTTGGGCCCATACCAAGTCATGAAGGACTATGGAAACGGTGCATACCTCTTATGTACGCTAGAAGGTGAGGAATTTGGTGAAACAGTCAATTCCCTGCACCTCAAGCGGTTCTACGCATAAGCAGCTAGCACTACTTATATAACTATCTACATTGCATTTTCATATAGATTAGGATCATGTTGTCCATTTGTTTTGTACACAAATTGTGATCAAGGAATCTATTCTCAAAGAAATTCATTACAAACTCATGATGTTGTTGGCATAAACTCTTTAATCGTACCTCTCCATTTTCATGATGTCATCAAATTATCTCGGAATCATTTTATCAAATAAAGCTAGATATGAAAAATTCTTAAATGGTAACCATACCAAGATCTACGGGCTTGTTGTCACTTTTAGTTTCTTCTTAGGATAGGTGTCTTGCCTATGGTCTGTTCTAGAAGCTTCATGGTGTCACATCTATCCCATATATATGTCTCTTTGGAAATAAGCACATACTGACGTTTTACTCAAGAAAATAAGTCAAACGTTGATCAAACAGAAAATTTTAATTTTACACATTTCCTTGCCCCACCAACCTTTGGTGATGAGCTTGCATCTCTTACTAGTGATGTAGGGTTGGGAAAGGATGGAAATGCCCTTACTCGCCTATGCTTTTCCCACGGTGTTAAACCCATGCTTCTTCTTTGGTAGCATGGGGCAAAGTGTAGGGGTCCTCTTGACAAATAAATGCAAATGGTCATACACAAACAATTCAAACTTTGAAACTTTGAGTCAAAAATAAATGAATCAGATGTTCAAAATTCCAAGAGAGTTAAAATCCTAAAAACCCATATTTTGTCTACTATGTGGCCATCTATGGATCTAAGTCTAGATAAACCGCAAAGTAAGTTGCATTCTAAACTATGAAGTCACTCGGGTAGAGTAAGCTTGTAGCTTCCAATTTGGTTCCACCAAAGCTTTGTCTATCTTTCATCACTATCATTTTAGCACATTTCATAACTTGTGCCCTTCTTGACTCTTGGTGATAAGCCCTCGCATCTTACTAGTTGCGTGGAGTTAGGAGTGGGGCAAGTTTATCTGTTCATCGTACTGGTTTGTATTCATCACTTTGCAAAACAAACATGAGGTATCCAAAATTGCTTACAGAAGCTAAGATTCAAAATCACATTATATCTACATCACCATATATCAGCATCATGAAACACAAAAGGAAATAAAAACATTTACATCATTTTTTCTCCATTGCATACATTCTAAAAAGCATATAAACATACATCGTAGTATACATAGGGAAACTAGAAATAGAAAGGAAACCATGAGTGCCAAGATTTTGATCCAAAATAAATACGTATATATAAATGATCAATGTTTATATACAATGCCATCATGCACTAAGCATGGTCAAAACACTCAAAGAGCCCGGGATATACAAAGAATATATAGTACAAAATCTACGAGAGCCAAGTGGCCTCTCAATCCCTACGTGACCCCTCCGAAGGTACACCCCGCCTAGGATTCGGCCACGCCAACGCTCTGAATGTACGGAGGGCTCAGGGTCGAGGAGCAGCCACAGTCTCACCATGAGAACGGCTCCTCATAAGATGCTCAGCCGTCCTGTACCCCGCTAGCTCGGTGCGAAGGGTCGATACCATCCTGGCCACATGCCAGACTGGAGCAAAGACGTCGGTATGCCTACCGGCTGCTGAAGGCTCCCCAGCGTCTACGGACAGCTCTGCACGGGTCCTATCCATGGGGATCATCAGGGAATCAGTACATACCCTGTGGATCAAATCCCGCCACTCATCAACAGTCTCTGCAAACAAAGGAGAAAACAAGTTAGAAACCAAACAAGAAATTAGGAATACAAGATTACAACTAAGGAGAGCCTACAAGAAAACATTAAAAGGGAGAAAGGGTAACTTACTCGGATCACCAAGCCTCGGGATGGGTTCTTTGGGCGGCGCTGCCGTGGATGCGCTGCTAGGCGGGGGTGCTCTGTGGCGGGAGCAACGTATCGCCCCGCAACGGACTCATCCTCTCTACCACGGCCCTGGGAGAGTGGCTCCTCTGAAACCAGAGTCACCCTCTCTGCACTCTGCTCGGCCCTCTCTGCCTGCATAATATCCTGAGTGTCATGCCACTCAGGATCGCTGTCATTAGTCTCCTCCTCTGTTCCTCCTCTGTGAACTCCTCAGACTCAGATTCAATATCAATAGGGTCATCACTGCTATGAGTAGGACCCGCACAATCTGAAGCAAAGGTGCCTGAGGCGCACCGGCTCTCCCTCTAGCACGTACTATCCTCCTGGCTGCAATGGGAATGCCAGGAGTAACCACTGTCCAACCTCGGCCTCTAGGCCCCCCTCTGGCCTCATGAACTGATCTGTAGACTGGCGCCGCTGGGGGAAGCATATCCGTGTATGGTAAGCCAAACTGCTGAGGAACTCGGCCAAAGGGGTGCATCTCCACACGTCCCACTCTGTCAATAAGCTGCCCTGTCATGGAGCAGGAGATCAAGGTAAGAGTCTCCTCACCCCATATGCCCACCATAGTCTGATATGGTGTGGCCTCCATGTCGGCAGTAGTCAGGGAGGCAACTGGCTGATGAGGTGCTCTAAGCACCGACATGTCTGTCCATCTGGCTGCCCTCACAGCCCCAGGATCTGCCACCTCCACACCCCTACCATAGGGGATGAAATGCTCATAGACCCAACTCATGACTAGAGTCGGGTGGCTCAATGACTGCCCCTGTAAACGGACTACCCTGTATAAGTCATGGTAGGTAGTCCCAAGAATGTCTACCCCCCAGGCATATTTCCGACCATGCCCCTCTATCTGTGCAATAATGGGGGCCCAGCAGTATAATAATGTGTCCCCTCCCTTGTCCCCGATCAATCTCGAGGCAAGGATCCCCATGATGGCCTGGCGAAGTAAGGGGATGGGCAAGGAAGGAATAGATCGAACTCTCACCCCCTTCTTCGACCCCGTGGAGATGACTGCATCTCCCATATATGTGGCCCACTGTGCAATCTGTGCCCGTGAGCCTGCTGTCTCTAGGGTAAGTGTCTCCCAATGATCGGGACCCCCAGAATATGATAGACATCCTCCAATGTAATGGTCCACTCACCACGGACCCCTGGCAATCGGAAGGTGTTCCGATCTGCATCCCAAGTATGAGAATAGGTCACAAAGGATGTGACTAGATGGTGCAACATGAGGCACGCACGATATGCACAGTATGCCAGCCCTCTGAAGCGTGTCCTCCTCATCCTGTGAGAGGGCATCTAGTACCCTTGGGAGCCAATCACACTCCCTCTCTCTACTCCATCGGATGTACTCCTCTCTCGCCTGCATACACCCAAAAACACACAAAACAGAGTAAGTTAGCATCCGAGTAATACTAGAAAAATCATGTAAGCATGTAGAAATGCTAGAAAAGCAAAAACATTTTCAAAAAAGGATTCTTTTGCATTCTGTGCAAAACCGCCGCCCTGAGCAGAGGGCGGTTTGTAACCGCCACCTTAAGGGCGGCGGTCATGTAACCGCCACCCTGAACAGGGCGGCGGTCATGTAACCGCCGCCCTAGGCAGGGCGGCGGTCGTGGTCTGAAAACCCACGCGGGTTTTAAATGCTAAACAAGCCTAAAAATGTAAAAAATGACCCTTTTCCTAAATACAAAGCCTACCAGTGGCGCCCCCTAGTGGACCTTTTGACACTAGCATTTTCAAAAATGATCCCCCATGATAAAGATTTTAACATTTCAAAATTAAGGGGGGAAAAAGGAAAAACTGAAGAAAACTAACATGTGATCTCATGGGTCGATGTTCCGCACATGGAGGCATGATCACTATCTCGTCGCGGATGTTTTGACTCTACTCACGCAAGAAACCGTCACCGTGGGTCCCAGAGCTCAAAATCAATCAAATCAACTTGCACAAATGAATAGGAAAATGGGCCCACTTTCATATATATAGCACTCTATTTTGTTTTAAAATGACTTTTTCACAGGTTTGGAGCGCTGATGGAGGTAAGTTCCTATCCTCACACAAATGGTACATTCTCATTCCCTGTTATCTTAGCATTTATTTTCAAACTATTGTATCTATCTGCACTTGAGTTCTCTTTTCGTTTTGCAGGTAGCGGGAATTTTAGACGGCGTCATTTCAACACACGGACGTGTCAGGTATTACTTCTAACTTCCCATTTCGGGATTGCCATACTCAGACCCAATGTTTTATGCCTCTCCATGGCTAAAATGCTTCTCCGAGGGGGCAATATATACGTACCCAAAATTGTAAGGTACTGTACTACCAAAACAATGTGACAAGTGCCCCAATGATGATACAGGTCTCCTCGCAAGGTGTTCAGAATCTAGAAAAAATCTCCAAGTGTGCGTTAACATCCCACATGCCCCGCTTAGCCCCGCGTGATTTTTTTTTCCCTTTTCCCCTCTTTTCTTGGCCTTTTGCTCTTCAGTGACGAAACCGCCGCCCTACATGGGCGGCGGTCTCGTGACCACCGCCACGATTAGGGTGGTGGTCTGTATGCTGTTTCCATACTGCTCAAAGCGGCATTCTTTTATGCATTTTCCAGAAAGTATTTTTAACGCGACTCATGTAAAAATCAACGATTCACCAGCTTTTTTTTCCGACTTGGGCTTGCATTTATGTTTTTGGTCCCCTGGAATAGTGTTTGGCCATTGTTTATAGTTTTAGAGTTCAGTTTGGTTTTGATCTTTGGTTGAATGAAAAGCTATAAATAAATGGCTTTTGCTCAAACAAAGGTCTGCCCCTCATTCACTTCTCATGCTCTCATTTTCAATAGTTCGGTCTATTATTTTGCTTAGAAGCCATAGTTTTAATTCTTTGCATGTTTAGTTAGCATTGTTCAATTTGTTGGTAAGCCACATATCCATCTTGTGCAGGCAGTGCTATTATTTCACCCAATCCATTGGAGTAGAATAGCTTAGGAAGCCATTAAATTTTCAGGTTTTCTCCTCAAAACAGGATAGTTTCAGGTTCGGGACGCTTTATGTTGCATGACTCGCAATAAATCCTGCTAGGAATCACATAAGCCAAGCTCTGTACTCTTGCGCTATACCTCTCCTACTCGCATTATATTCAGTCTACATTCTGAGCTGCCTTTGTCCCAATATCTACTTCTGTTGATGCTAGCATTACACGCTTTTCTAGATTCACGTGAACACAAAGGAACGAGGAGATCATACTGAGGGGACAAGATCACACACACCATTGGATTCGCCCAGCACATTGCAGAATCCGTTCTAGATTTCAAAGTTCTAAAGTTAGAAATATATCAAATAGAGTAGATAATCACTTCTCTTGATTAAGTTTACTTTCAATATTTCCGGGGAAGGCTGCGGGGATTAATAGTTTACGAGAAACTATGATTCATTCCTCACTTCTGAGGTAGGATCGAGAGTCTGGCAAATAGATTAAGCAAGTTATTTCATTATTTAGAATAGATCTACAAATTACACAGACAAATAACTACACTCGGTTATTTTGTTTGTTTTAAGTTTTATCTTAGTTGTCAAATTCTAGATATGTTTAAATAGTTGCTTTCTTAAATTCTTAAGGTTTCTCAGAAAATACAAAAATAGAAATTATATATATGTTCTAGATTTATTCCACGTAGTTAAAATTTTCTTTGTTGCAGTTAGATTTACATTATTGTTTTGTATGACAATCACGGGACCCAGGGAGCCCAGGGAATACGTATTTGAGCCAATTGTGCCTCAACCCAATCTCGTCATGGCAATAGTTGACATAGACCAGAACCTTAGAATACAAATCTTCCAAACAACAATAGATTTACGACAGATCAGCTCTCAGTTGAGGGGATTAAATATAGAAGACGACCAAGCACACATGTTTTGGTCAAATCAACCGAACTATAGATTACCCTAGGAAAACATTCACATGACTGTAGAAGGGTTCGAAAGAGAACAAACCTTTGGTTGTGATCCTTTGGTCCCATAGCCAGATGCAGGAGACACTCTTCTAGATATAGATACCAGCCTAAGAATCCAGGTTGCAAGAACACCTGTGAGGTACTCTGAGAAGATCGCACAGTTATTGATCCTAAATATAGAAGCTGAGAAAGCATATGATTATTGGATACTAGGGATTAGGACTTGATTTTGTACATGACCATAATAGGACCGCAACAACCAAGAGTCTACGGTTGTGATCCACAAATCCTGCAACCTAACGAATCCGTAAGTCAATCAGACATAGACACTAGCTTACGCATATTAGTATTCAGATCTACCCCACTTCCAGCCACCATCGTCAAACAGTTATCCTTACTAGATATAGCGGCTAACAAAGCTAGAGAATTCTGGACTAGGCCAGAGAATCATCCGTAGAGTCGATTGTATTCATTACCCACCATATGACCTTATCTGGAGACATACACGAAACTATCCCAGGTCATTTTCCACGTATTCCACAACCCATAGATTGAATCATGCCAGAGCTCGATATTGATTGGAGCCTTCGAGTAGTCATCCTTTCCGATCGATCTATCACACCAGTTCAGGTTAGAAGGGCCTTCTTTGCCTTAGATTCGTAAATTCCACTAGTGTGTATTGAAGACATTAGATTGCCTAACTAGTTTTTCTGCATCCCATGCATATTCCATCCCCACCGGCTATCTCGGCATGACCTCGGGAGGTCGGGTACGTGGAAGAGTTACCTGTAGATTCCCACACTCGCTTGTCACTTTTCCGACGTATAGGCACCCGGAGAAGACTCGGTGGACAGGAACCCATGACCTAGTATAGGCACCCTAGTATGTCCTTATCTAATAGTTCCATATTTTACAGTGCACAATTGTGAAGGTCTTCCCTCTATGTTCATCAATTTCCCGGTCTAGATCAATTCCAAGAAAGTGCAAATCAGCTAAGTCCTTTCCTCTCTCTCTTGCACTTAGGGTTTCATAATTTATTAGCTTATTTCTTGTGTCAAATTGTAGCTAGTATGTGTATATCATAGTTTACATTTAGTTACTTTTCAATTTTAGGGTTTTACAATAGTTAATTTTTGTTATATCATTTGGTGAACCTATTTATTTATAACTAACCTTGCTTCTAGGCATCTTTGCAATAGTTTAATCATGCCTATATATTATGAACCCTTTACCAATGAAAACCTTTAGGATCTCAATGCTCATCTTGTTAAACATCCACAAGATATACATATTTTCTTTTTCACTTATCTTGTGGAGGGCACCAATATAGTTGAGATTAATGTTCCTACATCACTCTTTGCTTCCATTACTATTGCTACTCAACCTCCTCATTCCACAATTTCATGTACTTCTAATGCTCATTTTTCGTGCCTACACCTACAATTCACTTTACTCTACCTATCAATTCCCACAAACAACAAGTTTCTTCTTCAAGAATTCAATACCTAGCCTCTCTCTGTCACAATCTTCAAGTTCAAATCTGTCAACTTTAGCAGGATACTTCTTGTGCATCTCCATCTCTTGATTCCACCCTACTCCTTCACACTCCTTTCACACCCTCCATTTCTACTTTTCCACTTCCTCTAAACCTCATCACCCCTAAGATGCCCACCTTCCATGGCCATGGTGACCCTCAAGATCATCTTAGATATTTTCATGTGGTATCTCTTGATTATGTGGATGATCATACTTTTCTAGCCAATATGTTTCCTAGGAGCTTACATGATTATGCCATGCGTTGGTTTTATGATCTATTTTCTCATTCACTAACCCCATTTACACATATAGTCGATGATTTTCTTGCACATTTTTCAATCAATATTGGTTCTAAAATATCCTACACTCAACTTGCACGAATCAAACAAGGATATGATGAGCATATAGATGACTATGTATTATTGTATAAGAACAATCTAGTTAAGATGACCAACATTCTTGTTGATTTTGAATTGCAAGATATTTTTGTCCAAATTATTTTATCTCCATTGCAAGAGAGTGTTATCTTTGAAACATCTCCCTCATTTGATCAATTATGACATATGATTAAGTTACATGAAAGTAAAATATTATCCACAAGGAAGCTCAAATATCATGATCAAGCTTAATCTTATAATCGGTTTCAAAGAAAATCTACTTTCAAGCCATCTCCTAAGCCTACTGAAGCAATAAATACTATTAATATTGTTTCTACTCTTGAAAAGCTTCAATGGAAACCTCCAAAGTATACATTTACAAAATTTCCTTATGTTCCTTGTCTCTTATTGCCATAACTCATTGAAAATAATATTTTTACACTTCCAACACCACCCAATATTGATCCATCTCACCCTCGTGGCCACAATTATGATGAAAATATTAAATGTGAATATAATTGTAGACACCAAATTTGTGTCTTACTGACCCCCGTGCCCGCATCTCATTTCGCAACCTAACCTCATCACCTAAACCTTACACAATTATTTATTAATTACCTTATAATTAATAAATCCACATCGCCATACCTGCCACCTAATTTTGCCACCTCATCACAACCTAGTCTTAACCCTAAACTAACCTAACTAAGACCTATAACTTGGTCCACATCCACACCATGACTAATTACTCCTCACCCGCACCTAAAACCAACCTCATAATGACTTGACCAATCCCGCAACTAATCCCTAGGGAGAAAGGAGGGAAAGCTGTCTATTTTACCAAAAATAGCCCGCTTTGACTGGCGACGACATCGGTTCTACTCACCGCCGTCGGTTGCGTAACCGCCATCGGTTCCCTATAAATGAACACCTCGACCGAAACAAAGGATCAGATTTTTCATTCGATCGAAAAGAGGAGAAATCATTGGAAGGATCTGGTTTTGCTTGGTTGAGTAGAGACAAGTGAAGAAACAAGAAGAGTTTGCAGAGAAGGAGATCAAGCCCAAGACTGCAACTGAATAACTAGAGCCTAGTGACACTCATCTGAGCATCAGAAGAGGAGATAGCTCATCTTGGATTGTCAGATCATCCTACTTGAGCCCTATCTTCATCATCACAGTCCTGGAACCTACATCTTCATCAAGAACGAGTAAGTAGTGTCTTGTATGTTTTTAAGCACCATTTCTTGAGCTTGTGGATTGATAGTAATTATAAGCTCATTCCTAGATCTACCACCTACCAGCACCCTACACTTAACCTTCATCCATACATCCTTGTATTGCCTAGAAGACCATTTTATCACACTCTGAGTCTTCCCTATCCTCTCATTATTCCCCTCAGCCATCCATCAGTCTTAATAACCCCACAATCACCCTGTAACCAACCTCTATCCAGAAGCACCTAGATTGCTGACCCTACCGGTGTCGTTTATTCCCTACCGGCAGCGGTTCTCTAACTGTGATCGGTTATCTAGTGGTGGCATCGATCAACGTGACGTATACCCCAAAACCTTCCTCTCACCTATTTGTCACCTAACAACCTTAGATCTGGTCTAGTTTATCCCGTAACTCAACCTAAATGTATCAAGCGACCGAATGAACAAACAACGTGACGTTTTATTATTGATGGCTTAGCCTCTATTGTTTTATAACGAGGTACTTAAATCATGATTTTGCAATAGCTTTCTTGGTTATCATTTGTGTTAATTCAGTATTAGCGGGGAGTGACCACCTTCGAAAGGAAGTTTTATATTTCCTAGGCCCAAGGCAGTTCCCTCATTTATTGTCTAATTAAAATCTGGTGGTCTTGTATTCTTACTTGCAGGTAGTCCTTCCAAGACAAAAAGGAGTTCTTCGCAAGTCGATCGATCTTTCTCTACGGTACGCGCACACCATCTCAACATTCAACAGGTATTCCTCCTAGCCCTAACCCTTATCTGTTTCTCAAAGGAATGAAAGGATAGAAGCAAGTCTATTCCACAGAGCCGAAACATTCCGTGTGAAACATTTTGGCACGCCCGGTGGGACCCATTTCGGGTTTCTGTTTCTCTTGCTTGCTTTCATATAGGGAGCATACTTGCTGTTTTCTTCTTCTAAAGATATTCACAAGGTATTTTGTTATTTTGGTAAAAGAACTTGCTTTGCTTTTACATCTTTGCATTAGTGAAAGTCATCCCTTTTGGTTCATCGAATATCATTTTTGATTTGGGTTTAAAACACATGCATTACATTCTTGCTTGCTATTTTCAATTCTAGTGAACATAGACTAAGTAACAGGTCGTACACGTGGGGGTGATTTCCACGGTATTGATAGGAAATTAATCTTACTTTCACTGCACAACACATACCGAATCACTTCATAATTAACACAATAGCTCAAAACATCCCCCCTTTTCCGCGGTATTCCTCCGCCCGATTGAGGTAACCTTATAAGCCAAAACAAACTTGACATTTCCCCTAAGTCTTTTGTTTAGGATTGACATCATTCTGCGTCTAAAGGCATAAGCCCAAATTGATTAAAATTAACCCTAGGGTTAGTCTGTTAATTTGTTTGTGCATTCTTGCTTGTTTTCCGTTCTGTTTCTCTGTCATACACTATTTTCTGTGATCACTACAGAACAGTTTGGTAGGCATATTAATTACTATTAACACCAAATCAACAACTTCTTACTGCTTCTTACACCAGTTCTATTATACCGACATCGGTTAGCTTACCGACACCGGCTACAGCCTGACCGACATCGGTTATCTGGCCGATATCGGTTACTGTCTTTTACAGTTCCTGACAAACCAGCAACCTACCAATTTCAAACATCTTCTTGTCTGTTTCTGTTCCTGATAGAAAGAAACCCTACTGTGTACTCCTGTCCATGGTTGTTATCACTCGAAAGCAAGCCGCCGCCATGGTTTCACATGCTTGCTCTGTGCCTTTTCTGAATCACCCCCTTCACATTCTGTGGGGAATCCTACGGACACCAACGAGGTTCCTAAAATTCCTGTAGGAGATAAAGAATTTGCCAAATTTTTGGATGCTAATCCTAGCACTGTACAATACTATTTGTCTCATGCCCCTGACCATACACTTGATGGTCAACTCCTTGTTGGCATACCTATCAGTATAGCTACTCATTTAGCTCCTTCTCTGCTTGATAACTCTGCTTTTCCTTCTACATCCTTAGTCCCGTCTCCTAGCTCAGCAACTTCAGGGGTTCATACGGCACATATTGGCTTTCCTTTGGTTAATCTTGGGCCCAACATGTCATTACCACCGACTGCTCCTACCTCGTCTCTCTTGCATGTATTAGTTCATGACTTGCTCTCTGCCCCCTATCCACACAAACTTTCCTTCTCAAGCTCCGCCCACCTTTTCATTTCCACACACATATCCGGTAACCTCAATGTCTTATATAGGACATCCCTATTCGGTCACCTCAACACATTCGCCCTCCATACCTTATCAACATTTAACCCCACCATTGTCTAGTGGTGGCCCTTGGCCCAATTTTCCTCCATTTACCACAACCACACCATCATCTCATCCAACTACTGATTTAATTAAACAAATGATGGACAAAATGCAAAATCTGGAGGCTTCTGTTTCAGGAAGTCGTAGCGCCTTGACATACGAGCAAGTTTGTCGGGAGCCTATCCACCCTTCAGTCCCCCTTCATTCATATCCTCCTCAATGGGAATTACCAAAATTTACCCGTTTTAATAGTAAGGAGGACCCTCAACAACACTTGCGATCATTTAGACATGCCTGCTATCTGATTGCTCATGACGATGCTTTACTACTCCGCACCTTTCCCATGTCCTTATCAGGACCCGCCTTGGAGTGGTACAGTGCTTTAACCCAGCACTCAATCTTCTCTTTTAACCAGCTAGCCCAATCTTTCTTGGATCATTTCTCCATTAACATTGCCAAGAAAGTATCTATCACCGACCTCTATGCCATCCGACAATTTGAAGACGAATCTATCACAGATTTCGTTGGACAATGGCGGGGCCTTATCAACCAACTTACGTATGCCTTACCTCAGGCTGAACTTATTGAACTTTTTACGTGGGCTGCGATAAGCACATCTCTCCTACCCTCCAAATTCAAACTTTCCGTACATTTGACGAGGCCTTTACTATGGCTCGAAAACTAGAGATTCGAGCCTTAGAGGAAGAGAAATTGCGGTTGCGCAAAAAAAACCCCAATTTCGAACCCAAGATTCTACCAACAAACCTAACACCACCAATCCTCACCCATCGAATGCTTCGAAATCAAAAGGGGCCGTGCACGCGGTGATGGTAAAATCCCAACCACCGTCTAATACCCCGCCAAAAACCACCTATAAGTATAAAGAAGAGCCCATCAACTACACTCCCTTGGGAGAAACATATGGTGTGATATTGGAAAAATTGCTTAAAGCAGGAGCCATTACCTTACCTCCTATTAAACCTCACTCCGGGTTTGATTCCACTCGCGCCATACCTTCTTGGTACAAAGAAAATGACTTCTGTAACTTCCACCACGTGAAGGGACACAGTCATGAAAACTGCAAGATGTTGAAAAACATAGTGCAGGAAATGGTTGATGCGGGGGATATAGCCCTCGATAATCCTAACGCCCCTGCTAACCGAAATTTGAAAATATTCAACAAACCATTCCCGAATCATTCTTCTAACAGTAACATAAATCAAGATATCTTAGCCGAGGAGAGTGTTCATGAGATCCATGCAGTCTTCGATTCCCAGCCAAAACCTCTATCGAACAAATTCTGAATCAAGCCTCTTCACTAACGCAGGAAACCGAACCCCCTTCCTCGCCATCAAGACAAACTGAAATCCTTGCCGTTCCTTTACCCATCAAGGAATTAACTACCCAAAGTTCCCTTCTCACAAATGAGCCTTCTTACACCACATCCTTGCAAGACTGTGAGTGGATGTTATCTAATTTATCTATTTCCCAAACGTCTCCTTCTACCATTCTTGCTGTACAAGAAGAAGGCTCGCCACTTCTTTTGTCATCCTTAGATGAAAAACCTCTTGAACCGACATCACCACATTCTTTAAACATGACGGATCCTCTCAAACACGCCCTCCTACCTATTAGTTCTTCATCACCTAAATCTTTTTAGCGACCGGTTGACCTCTTAACGCCCATTGATATAGTGCCTCATCTACCCCCTGTATCACACCCATAGTGGACCGGAATCACAACCCACCTTTCTTCCATACAAAAGTTCCTATTCACATGTGAGCAATGTCATTCCCCAGAAGATAGAAAGGTCCTATGGGAACGTTTGAGTACGCCATATTCTACTCAAATGCAGATGACCGATCCAGATGCCTCTACCATATACCCGAAGTGTTTACAGAAGCTTAAAATGCCTATGTCCTCATCTTCACCCCCCTCATCTCTACCAAATACCTCATCCACTTCTATTAACCTAACCAAATCTTCCCCTATGCTTGGGACCCCACCAATACCCAGTCTAACACACCCACCTAAGCGGCTTGATTTATCTAAAAATAAGGCCGTCCATCCCATTAGGAGACAGACTCAATCTCCTCAATCTATGCCACTATCACAACTAAAACCCTCGTCGTCACACCTACCTTCCATATTGGGACCCCATCCCTCTACCTTGCATCAATATATCATACCTCCTGCGTTTTCTTTAAAGCGACCTACGCCTTCTGCACCCATACAGAAATCCAAGGGTATAGCAACACCGTCACCCCGTGTATCCTGTCCACCTATCAACCTTAAACAAATTCCATCATCAAAAGATTTGTTTTCTGTCACTCCTATTTCTCCGTGGTTGTTTTCTGATACCACATCATCTGTGGCCTCATCATCCAACCAGCTAAACATAGCTTCTGCGTCAAAGAAGCCACGTTTAGTTAAAACCCATTATCAAAACTCCTTGGCTAAACCACCACCCATACAAACCAACCATACCACGTCATCACCAGAATCGACCCAGTCAATAGCCTCCTCTTCCTCTGACTTTGACCCACTCAAAGGGTCTTACGCCAAAATCCTTGCTATGTTGGTAGAGAATGCGACCATTTCCCTACCCCCACTTAGACCTTATGATCCATCTAAACCTCGACCTATAGGTTACGATGAGTCTAAAATCTATGCTTACCACCGCACACCAGGACATGACGTAGAGGGATGCAAAGCGTTGAAAGCTATACTTCGTCAGTCACCTCTCTCAAATAGAAAAGTTAAGAAAGATAACTTACGAAGAGAGATACCTTTAGCTTTAATTCCCTCTCCTATACCACTTGTCCCCGCCTCACCAAGATCTATCATTATTACATTCCCACCTCACGGAAGACCATGACCTATCCCTACCATCTTCCTCCTCTCGTATTCACGAGATCAATATGATTAGTGTTGCTACTCGAGGAAAAAAAGACAATGGGAAAGCGAAAAAAAACACACACTGTGGCATCTCTTTCTCCGTCCACCATCTGATGGCACCACCACCTAAAGTAGTTATTCGTGGACCCGACTATCCCGTCTCTAATGGAATTGCCCACCGAACCATGATCAAACAGCTTCACCAATCACCTGTAAAAATGACCTTTGTATGATCTCATTGAGAATTCTGAATCTCATCGACAAGCTCTCGTTGAAATCCTCCGAGGGATAGAGGTCTTACCTAATGAAACCTTGCCTGTTACCTCTATTCTAACACCTAATCACGTTGCTTCGCTCACCAAACAATCTATATCCCCAACCACTTCTGTCTTTGTACAATAAGCCGCTGCTGTTAGTTTCTCCGAAGACAAAATTATCGACTTTAGTCTTGAAGATCCGACGACTCGCTCTTTTCATCTCGTTTTATGCAGGACATTCGGGTACGTCGTGTTATGATTGGGCGCTAGCCTAAACATCATCTCTTCAAAATCCTTCCTACAAATGAATATCCCTTCTAGTTTGCATGTGTGCCAACCCCATCATGTTGCGGTCATTCAATGATGCTATTACTTCTACCTTAGGCACCGTGATCCTTAACATTTGTGTAGGACCACGTACTTTACGAGAACTCTTCTATGTCCTTGAGGGAGAGTTCCAATACAATATGTTGTTAGCCGCCCTTGGATCGGGCTATGGGATGCGTTCCTTGCACCTTACATAGATGCATAAAATTTGAGTACAAGGGGAAGTCCTACACCGTAAAAGCTGATCCTCCCCATTCAAAACACGTAATATGTTGTATCGCCCTAATGATGTGCTTGTACCGGTCAGAAACCCATTCATCCAACCCAACCATCCACTTCAACCACACCTACACCTTTAACCAATGAAACCGCATGTCACAAATACCACTTCCTTTCCCGCAGATAACATCCCAACTCTCCGACCCCTTAGTAGATGTTTTTCAACGCCTTACACTTTGGGAGTACCGCCTATATAACATTAGCTCTTTCCATACCCCGCAGGAGTACGGACAGTTACATGCACATCCTACCTACGACCGTCACGTGGGGGAGGTAATCTCTTACGGACCACCCCATTGCCACACCAACCTAACGTATGGGGGTGTTGACACATCCTCCGTTACCCCTGAACCTCCTCTTGGTGTGGTTCCCTTCCAATCTGATTTTCAATACTTGACAAATCATCGTTTTGCCCTCACCTTCTTGACTCGCTGTGCTTGGAAAGGCTTTGGTTTTGGTCTTTATGAACAAGGCCGACATACACTCATTCCCGTGACTACACGCAAACACAATGATCGTAGTGGTCTCGGTTTTCCTGAAACACTTACACCGGAGAAACCTCGTGTCAGTTGTATCCTGGAAGATGACGACGTCACCCCTACCAAACCATCATCACCCACAGAGTCGATAGACCCTGAATCTATCCCTCCTAACTTTTTTTTTCATAAATGCTATCTCCCTAGGTCCTCTCACTTATCAACGCGATAATGAGGACCCATCTTCTCTTCCCCTTCTGTATCCAGACATGATCGAAGAGGATTCGCCTTCGATTAATGTTGTCGAGTGCCAGGATGACGACTCCATCCTCACTTACCTTGGTGCGGATGACTCCTATATTCAACGCGCCTTACCATCTGAAACTCAAACCATGTTGAATGAGTCGACTATAGAAATCAACATCCACACAAAGGAGGATCCTCACGTTGTGAAGATCGGGACAATCCCTTAAGACATCGAATAAGCCGCCTTTACTACCTTTCTCCGTACTCCGCAACCAAGCTTTCACTTGGTCCTACGCTGACATGCTAGGAATTGATCCTGCCATTGCTGTCCATAACATCACCCTAAACCCCGATTCCAAACCAGTCAAACAAAAATGAGAAAAATGCATCCACGCATTGCCCTCTTGGTCAAAGAAGAGCTTCAACGACTCCTTTCTATTTCCTTCATCTTGCCTATTGAATATCCTTAATGGATTTCTAACATCGTACCTGTCACTAAAGCGACGGGGGGACTTTGGATATGCACGGATTTTCGAGACCTTAAACTCGCTTGCCCCAAGGATGACTTCCCCCTCCCAAGTATTGATCAACTTGTTGATCTCACTATGGGCCATGAAATGCTTTCTGTCATGGATGGCTTTTCGGGATACAATCAAATTTTGGTAGCCCCGGCCGACCAACATAAAACTGCCTTCATAACCCCTTGGGGAACCTTCTGTTATCGTGTCATGCCATTTGGCCTTAAGAATGCTGGTGCGACCTATCAGTGGGCTATGACTTACATTTTTCATGACATTATGCACACTATCCTTGAGGATTATGTCGATGATCTTCTTGGAAAATCTAAACATCACAGTGAACATCTCGATGTTTTAACCATTATTTTGATCACCTATTACAATATTTGGTCCGGATTCAACCAAAGAAATGTGTCTTTGGTGTTCTTTCAGAAAACTTCTTGGCTTTATCGTCTCTTTGCATGGCATTGAGGTCGATCCATCTAAAGTCAAAGCTATCCTAGAAATGCCCCCACCCAAAAACCTCAAACAATTGCGTAGTTTACAGGGTAAACTTCAATCCATCTGGTGTTTCATCTCCCAACTCTCGGATTGATGTCAACCTTTCCATCACCTTCTTAAAAAGGACATTGCCTTTCAATGGAGCGAAGAGTGTCACCAAGCCTTTGAAGCTCTCAAAGCCTATCTCTTGCAGCCACCCATGCTTATTCCACCTCAGGATGATCGCCCTTTCTACCTTTACCTTTCTACCACTGACCATGCTATAGGAGCCATGCTCGCACATCGGGACTCAGCACGTCGAGAACAAGCCATTTATTATATAAGTTGTACTCTCGTGGATTACGAGACTAGGTATACACATGTAGAAAAATTGTGCCTAGCCCTATCATTCGTAGCCACCAAACTTCGACATTACCTCCTGAATCACAAAAATTTTGTCATTACCAACACGGACCCCATTCATTATATGTATGCCAAACCACATCTAAACCAATGCATCGCCCGATGGCTTATGCTCCTCGCTGACCTCGACCTTGAGTTTGTACAACAGAAGTCAATCAAAGGACAAACTATTGCGGACCAACTTGCGGAGGCCCCTTTACCTGGGGAACAATTTACCAATTTTAATTTCCCCGACGAACTCATCGCCACTCTTTCACTCAGGGAAGAGTCATATCCAATGACCCTCTTCTTCGATGGATCCAAATGCCGGCGCAAGCAATAAGGGGTGCATTGTTCTCATTCCTCTGACGCTTGAGCCTATGCCTCTTTCATTCGGCTCGATTTCCCCTACACTAATAATATACAATAAATACGAGGCCCTTGTTTTGGGTCTCCAGGTTGCGTTACACTTAGGTGTCAAATCTATTAATATTTTTGGCAACTCTCAATTGGTAGTCAATCAAGTTATGGGCATCTACCAATGTAAAAATGAGGAACTTCAAAAGTACAAACATTACGTGGATTCACTTTTGACCTCATTTACTTGTTATTCTATCCAGACCATTCCCCGCTCCACTAACAAATTTGCGGATACTATGGCTTGCTTAGCCTCGCAAATTCCTACCTCGCCAACTGACTCTGACATATTCGTCTTGGTCCAACAACTCTTTACCCCATCTTACTCAGCCCGGTTGGTTTTTTGTATGATAAATAATGTGTAATCGCTAATTTTGCAGGATACCAGTACCACCAATTTCATGACTACCTTACAACCTCTGTTCTCCCACCTGACCTAACTAGTACCGGAAAACACACTTTTCTTAAACGTGTTTCTCGTTATGTCGTCATGGGGGGACTCCTTTATAAATGTGGCTTTGATGGTATCCTCCTTCGATGTCTAACCGGCGCAGAGGTCACCTATATCATCAACGAGTCCATGATGGTATTTGTGGCGGACATTTTAGTGGCCTTGCCGTGGCTAAACGAATCCTTTGCCTAGGTTATTATTGGCCTACTCTTAATAACGACTGCTATGAATATGTTAAGCATTGTGTTATGTGTCAACAACATGCCAACCTTCAACATACTCCTAGCCATCCGCTACAGGTCGCACGAGATCTTTGGCCTTTCTCACAATGGGGTTTAGACCTTATTGGTGAGATTCACCCACCCTCTTCGCAACGGCACCGTTGGATTATCACAAAGAACCGAATATTACACAAAATGGGTGGAGGCCATTCCACTCATTTCAATCAAAAAAGAAAAAATTGTCGAATTTGTTAACCATCACATTATCTATCGTTTTGGTATTCCTCATCGCCTAATAATAGATAATGGTAAATCTTTCAAAAATAAGTTGTTACAAGACCTTTGTGACAACTTTGGTATCAAACTTAGTTTCTCATCACCTTACTATCCACAGGCCAATGGTCAAGCTGAATCTTCTAATAAAACCCTAACCAAAATCCTCATGAAAGTTGTTAATGATTCTGGAAGAAATTGGCATGATCACATTCCCTTTTCCCTTTGGGCTTATCGTACTAGCATTCATACCTCCACTAATGCCACACCATTTTCTTTGGTATATGGTACCGAGGCGGTCTTGCCTCTCAAAATACAAATACCCTCCCTCAGAATATCTCTTCAGGATATTCTCACCAATGATATTTTCCGCCAAGAGCGGCTAGCCCAATTAGAGCTTCTTGACGAGCATCGTCTTACGGCTCTTGACCACCTTCAAATATACCAAAACGCATCAAGCGTGCTTATGATAAACGACTTCATGAGCGTACCTTTAAGGTTGGTGATCTTGTCCTCAAAGAGAATCAACATGTAACCAAACTAGAAAAGAGCAAACATGGAAAATTTACTCCTAATTGGATTGGGCCTTTGTTGGTCCGAAAATCATCACCTTGATGATCTATGGATAGGCGAGCCAACGGTGTGCGGGGCTTAGCCCCTCTTTGAGTCAAGAGAGCCGGTTTATTGCTATTCTACCAGCGGAATCTATGCAAGTCTCACAGATTACGCCTTCGCGGGTTTGGGATCTCATCCCAAAGAGAGTGTTTCAGTTTGTGAAAAGAAAGGAATGAAAGAGGGAAAAGAGAAAGAACAGATCCGAAGGAAGAAAAGAAATGAATTCCAAAGCAGAAAGGTCAGAAGATTTATGTTTTTAGGTTGGTAGTAAATAGAGCCAAACCTACTTGCATAAATAAACAAAGCAATACTGATGAGCAAATGACAGAAAAGTAGATATGAATCCAACAGATTAAACACATACAGATCTAACGTAAGGAAGATCTAATGCATAACACAACTATTGAGCACAAAGTCTTAATATTTGTATTTCTTGTTTCCTTCACATTACAAGAAAGCTCAAAGTCTTTCTCTCCTCACTTCTATTTTCATCTAAAAAATGTTCACCCCGAATACAACAAGTATTCCAAAGTATTTATAGAGAGAGGAGAAGGAAAGAAGGCAAAAAGGAGCCAACCACCTATTTACAAAGATATTTACAAAATATCTAAAAGTCATGTTGACTTTTGACAACTTGATGGATGACATCATCCCATGATGCAACATGGATGATGTCATCATTTGTGCCAACACACTTTAGACATTTCAACAAGAAAGTCAGAGAATAGAGAGAAGAAGAAGAAGAAGAAGAAGAAAAAAAAGCTACTCGTCATCGTCATCCCGCGGCCGAAAGGAGGTTGCACCCTTACTCGATCTTTGCTCGGGGAGATGATATGTGAATCGAAAAGTGCGGTATTCCAAAAACTTGTTAATCATGGGCCCAAATTGATCCGTGATGGATCCTTGTGCCGTTGATTACTTCGCAAGTCTCCGCTCGTCATGAGCTTTTCGGGAGTTTAGAATAATCTTTCTCCACCTCGATGAGGAACCCGATGAAGTCCCTACAGCCGTGAGTTGTTGATAGATTTAGTGTCAAATGTGACCTCTGGCCCCGTTCCTTGAGAAGCAATCTCCTTGAAGATCCGGATAGTTTCATCGGTGATCTCATGATAAAGGAAGGAGTGAGCAGCCCTGGAGACATGTTAAGAACAATTCACTCCATTTGATGCATCACATCCAGGGCCTCTTCCTTCACCTTGTCTATTTTTTCCAGAACAAATTCCAGCTGATCTATCCGATAGTCCAGAGTGGACATGGTTTTGTTGAGGGCCCTTGGATGGCCGAAAACTCTGAACTTGACCAGATCTTCGACTGAACAGTCAAACATTTGTTGAAAGGTCTCATGTTGGAGTCTAGCATGTTCTAGCTCTTCTGATATGGGACCCACTAATGCTTGGAGTTCCTTGTTCGCCTTTCTGATGTTTAGATATGAATTGACATACTCGGCGATCACTCTTTCACTGTCCTTGAGGATCTGGCTCCTCCAAGCAGAAACGGCCATACCCTGCTCGCCGATCTTTGAATATTCATTGATTTTCTCCTGGCTGAGAAGCTCAGAAGTCTCGGCGGCAGTCGTGGGAGGTGCACTACCCATCTTCTGTAAGGCTTGAAGCAGATATTTGTTACGCTCCTTCGTAGAGCTTTTTTCTTCTTTTATTTCTTGAAGCTTTTTGCAAAGGGCATCGATTTGTGGAAAGAGCTTCCCCAGAAACTTTCGAAGACGTCCCCATTGTGACTTGAGTCACAGTAAAATCTGTCAGAGACAGATCTTTTTTCTCCTTGAGGGGATCAGGGTATGCTATTTCCATAACTCTCTCACCTGCAGCACTTTGAGAGAAGCATGTTACAGGCTTTTGCTTCTTTGCCCCTTTGGCTGGAATTACTGAAAAGTCCATCGGAGCGATGGGAACTTTCCTCTTTTGCTGGCCCAGCTGCTGAGAGATCCAGGCTGGTCCCATAGAAGAAGGACCAGAGACAGAGGAGGAGGGAGCAACAGTAGAAGAGGGGAAAAACGTGGAGACACGCGGCGGCGGCATTGAAAGCATAGCCGAAGAAGTGTCCACGGGAGGAAGGGAAACCGCAGCTGCAGAAGACATAGGAAGGGAAGGGAGCCCGGAAATGAGGGAAGAAATGGAAGAAGATAAATCAGCGAGGGAGGAGAAGATAGACGAAGAGGTGGGGGAAAGAGTAGAAGAAGGGACAGAGGACGCGACCAAAGGGGTGGTCGCGTGAGTCACTTGAGGAGGGGAAGGAAGAGAAGAAGAAGGGATAGAAGGGACTTCTGTGGTTGTAGCAATGCCGACATCCTGAGTGGATGGGCGTATGGGACTATCCTCTGTCAATTCTTCCTCCAGAGTTATAACCTGTTCTGGCGCTGTGGAAGGAGGACATTCAGGGGATTCTTCCTAAATGGTGCTAGATTCACCTTCTACACCTTTGCCTTTTAGCTGCTTCTTGGACCTTGGAGGTGCATTGCCCAATGGGGAGGTTGTGAAATCTACCCCAAGGTAGATCAGCCCATTCATGCAACACCAGTGCTGCCTTCGCGCATAGTCTCCTTGACCCTCTCCTTAATTGTTTGAGGAGCCTTGCTTCTGTCAATGGCCGGGAAGGGCCAATCATCCCCTTCCGTGTCATTATACACCTTGTCTACTTCATCTTCCATAGTTTGGAAGCCTTTGGGGACAATGGCCACTCCGTATTGGATAATTTCCGCCAATGCTAAGTGAGAATGATCCTTTCTTCTGAGTTCCACCTCGTGGATGACGTCAATGTAAATATCCTCAATTTGAGGGACATGGATCGGATCAAGCTTAGCTCTTGGCAGGCAGCCCCTTGGGTCAAAGGTAGGCCTGGCTGGGAAGTCATGTTTCAAATTGAGCAACTCCAGCTCTGCGAACATTTCCTTCGCCTTGTGATGGGTGGAGCATGTGTATCGGCCCACTGTGAGGGGGAAAGGAGTTCCGCCCTTCTTTCTTTTGAGGCATTTCTCATGGTATGTGACCAGCTGCCTTGATAGCTCTAGTAGAATCAGCTTAGGTCCAGCATACCTCGGTAGCCTGGTTGGCTCACCCAAGAAGTTGACCGCCCTTAGATAGGTAAATGTGGGAAACTGGGTGAACAGGGCCCCCCACTTCTCCACGGTTGACACAATGTTTTTGGTCGTGCGACCATGAGTTAGATTTGGCCTCAACAGGCAAATGATGTGATAGAAGAAAGCATCATTAATTTTGGTGAATTGAGGGATGCTATTCTCCACCTCGATTACGGATAATATTCATATATTTTGACACGAGGCCAAATTCCACTTCGGTTTAGCCTGGATAATCCCTCTCCGTATTGCGGCATAGACTACGTAGGAGTTCATATGGAACACTCCGTTGTGGCGAATTGTTGTAGCTGCTCGGAGATGGTGCTGCTTATTATTTCCCCCCAGCAAAAGCGCTGATCGGGAAAATTTTTATTCATTGTCTCCAAGTACCTCAGCATCCATTTATGGAAGTAGTGGGCGTCAGAAAGCCCGAAGACTCTGCTCAGGAAAGTAATAGTATCACTGAGCTCTTCTGAGAAATCACTGCAGTGGATAATGGGCCACCGGGTTACCACCTTCTTGTTTTTCAAGTATACCTCGTTCATCAGTTGCATGCATTGGTCTTCATCGTCTTCCCAGGCCTTGATGCACTCTTCTTGGCTGACGGCCACAAAGTGCCGGTGGTGAGGGATGCCGAGCATTATCTCAAAATGACGAGCAGTGAGGTTTATGGCTACCTCGCCCTTCTGTTTTCAACACATCTTGTGTCCTTGTTGTAAGATTTGCAATCACCATCATGAATTCATTGTTGATGGCACTGATGGGGATTCCTCCGGTGAAGTGCAGGGCACTACCTATTAATTTGTCCATCCACGGACTTCTTGTAACCTTCTGAGTTCTAACCCAGAATTCTTCCATGTCAATGTGACCCAATTCTGAGTCTCTGACATCCATACTACATTCAGCCTATGATTCAGGCATCCTGACCCTTTGATATTTGTACTTCATCTCTTCCTCTGTAAGCTTAGCCTTTCCTCTTGGTTTGGTGGGTCTCTTGCTGGATGTAGACATATGTTCTTTCGAACTCAGTTGCTGATCTGCATGAAGAAGAAGCGAGACCCAATCCAAAAAGGTTGAATTAGCCATTTGATCTTCCATTGGAATGTCAGTAGAAGAAAGAGTTAGAGATTTTAAGGCTCAGGGCGCAGGGCGCATGAAAATTGCAACTTGCAGGCCAAATAGATAAGGCGCATGGTGCATGGATGTTGCAGATTGCATTTTATAAAGGGCGCATGGAATTTTCATGTTGCATTGGGATTTGGTGCACCCTTCGGCGCATGGATGGATCGTGTAACATTGACTTTTCGTGCGCCAAAGGGATATGGCGCGGCGCACGAAGAGTTTACACAACATAATGTTATTGCAATCGGGGATGCGCCTGCACCTTTATAGCTTCATACTTGCACAGATAAAGCTTGTGTTGCATGGAAGCTGGGTGCGCCATGGGCGCATGGAAATGTGATGCAGCACAAAAGGATGGTGCGCCAAAGGGGCGCGAGATTTGACACTTGTAGCATGTGAAAGAGGCGCGCCAAAGGGCGCAGAGGTTAATGATGCAACAAGCAGGCTGGGTGTGCCTCTGGCGCAGGGATGTTCAGATTACAAGGCGGTCAGATGCGCCAAAGGGGCGCAAATGTTCATGATGTTGCAGGGGTGACAGATGCGCTAAGGAGGAAAATAGAGAACTAAACTCTCAAAAGGGGGTTTTACATGATGTAGGTTCCTTCTACTCCTTCGTTCCTATTTGAAAGGCTCAGTGGGGTAGATAAAATGATCTAGATCAGGAGGGCCACAACCAGTGTTTCAAGAAAACATCCTTCTCCAGCAGATCTGGAAAGAGGAAGGATAGCATGGGGGGGCAGATAAAGCAAATAGAGGAGGCTAGGCCAACACATTTATATTTCAAAACCAACTAGCAAGCTAAAAACAGACCAAGAACACACCAAGAACTGAAAACACAAAACGCCACGAGAGAAAGACACCTCATACCTAGATAAATAGAAAAAGCTCAGAACGGGTCCACAAGGTGATGAAAATGACGAGGCAAAGGGTGAGCTCGGAAAAATCACGTGCTCAATGAAAAATGAAAATGACATTTGGGCGTGCAAAACACATATATATAGGCAAGCTGGTCATAAATGCGCCACCCACTTTTTAAAAGGCGCATGAGAGTTGCTGTCGACAGGAGAAAGCGTGCGCCCTTTGGCGCACGAAAGTATTTGACAACAGGAGACAAAGCGCGCCTTTGGCGCACCAAAAGCATTGTCGACATAAAGTTATGTGCGCCCTTTGGCGCACCAAAACTTTTTGTTGCACTAAGATTATGTGCGCCCTTCGGCGCACCAAAGAGTGGCGCAACAAAAGTTGTACCAACACAAGCGCATGCGCCTTGGCGCACGCAGGGAAGGTTCAACATTCTTTGGCGCATGAAAAGTTGTGTTGACATTGAAAACCATGCGCCAAAGGCTTTTAAGGGGGCGCATCAAAAGTTAGTGTTGCAAAGCAATTTCATGCGCCCAGCCAAAAAAGGCTCAAAAAGACTAAGTTCGAAAACTAGATTTCCCGGGAAGGGATTTTACAACATTTCGAACACAAGGGATCCCTAACGAGGGATCGGAACAAAATTTTCGGTATGGTCATCGGTAAAATTGCCCTTGTCAATTTTACGGGATAACGACTGATCTCTCGAATGCCAGGTGTGCCAACAAAAGAGGAAAGTTCCCATCGCTCCGATGGACTTTTCAGTAATTCCAGCCAAAGGGGCAAAGAAGCAAAAGCCTGTAACACGCTTCTCTCAAAGTGCTGCAGGTGAGAGAGTTATGGAAATAGCATACCCTGATCCCCTCAAGGAGAAAAAAGATCTGTCTCCGACAGATTTTACTGTGACTCAAGTCACAATGGGGACATCTTCTGAAAGTCTCCAGGGGGAAGCTCTTTCCGCAGTCGATGCCCTCTACAAAAAGCTTCAAGAAATAAAAGAAGAGAAAAGGCTACTGAAGGAGCAGAACAAATATCTGCTTCAAGCCTTACAGAAGATGGGTAGTGTACCTCCCACTACTACCACCGAGACTTCTGAGCTTCTCAGCCAGGAGAAAATCAATGAATATTCAAAGATCGGCGGCGAGGGTATGGCCGTTTCACGCTTGGAGGAGCCAGATCCTCAAGGACAGTGAAAGAGTGATCGCCGAGTATGTCAATTCATATCTAAACATCAGAAAGGTGAACAAGGAACTCCAAGCATTAGCGGGTCCCATATCAGAAGAGCTAGAACATGCTAGACTCCAACATGAGACCTTTCAACAAATGTTTGACTGTTCAGTCGAAGATCTGGTCAAGTTCGGAGTTTTCGGCCATCCAAGGGCCCTCAACAAAACCATGTCCACTCTGGACTATCGGATAGATCAGCTGGAATTTGTTCTAGAAAAAATAGACAAGGTGAAGGAAGAGGCCCTGGATGCGATGCATCAAATGGAGCGAATTGTTCTTAACATGTCTCCAGGGCTGCTCACTCCTTCCTTTATCATGAGATCAGCTGATGAAACTATCCGGATCTTCAAGGAGATCGCTTCTCAAAGGCAGGGCGAGAGGTCACATTTGACACTGAATCTATCAACAACCTGCTGGCCTGTAGGGACTTCATCGGGTTCCTCATCGAGGCGGAGAAAGATTATTCTAAACTCCCAGAAAAGCTCATAGACGAGCGGGAGACTTGCGAAGCAATCAGCGAACGGCACAAGGATCCATCACAGGATCAATTTGGGCCCATGATTAACAAGTTTTTGGAATACCACGCTCAGTTCCACATATCATCTCCTGAGCAGCATCAGAAGCAGGCAACCCCCTTTCGGCCGCAGGATGACGATGACGAGTAGCTGCTTTTTCTTCTTCTTCTTCTTCTTCTTCTTCTTCTCTCTATTCTCCGACTTTCTTGTTGAAATGTCTAAAGTGTGTTGGCACAAATGATGACATCATCCATGTTGCATCATGGGATGATGTCATCCATCAAGTTGTCAAAAGTCAACATGACTTTTAGATATTTTGTAAATATCTTTGTAAATAGGTGGTTGGCTCCTTTTTGCCTTCTTTCCTTCTCCTCTCTTCTATAAATACTGGAATACTTGTTGTATTCGGGGTGAACATTTTTTAGATGAAAATAGAAGTGAGGAGAGAAAGACTTTGAGCTTTCTAGAATGTGAAGAAAAAGAATACAAATATTAAGACTTTGTGCTCAATAGCTGTGTTATGCATTAGATCTTCCTTACGTTAGATCTGTATGTGTTTAATCTGTTGGATTCATATCTACTTTTCTGTCATTTGCTCATCAGTATTGCTTTGTTTATTTATGCAAGTAGGTTTGGCTCTGTTTACTACCAACCCAAAAACATAAATCTTCTGACCTTTCTGCTTTGGAATTCATTTCTTTTCTTCCTTCGGATCTGTTCTTTCTCTTTTCCCTCTTTCATTCCTTTCTTTTCGCAGCCTGAAACACTCTACTGGGATGAGATCCCAAACCCCCGAAGGCAGAATCTGTGAGACTTGCATAGATTCCTGCTGGTAGAATAGCAATAAACCAGTTTCGCTTTGCTGACTCAAAGAGGGGCTAAGCCCTGCACACTGTTGGCTCGTCTATCCATAGATCTGTCCAGGTGACAGATTTTCGGACCAACAGTTTTTGGCGACTCCGCTGGGGATCGAATAGATCTGTCAGATCTATGATGGTAGTAAGATAAAAAATCAGAAAAAATCAGAAGATTGCTGCCTGTTTGCAAATCTGAACTTTTTGTTAAAAATCCAAAAATTTGCAAAAGTGCTCAAATTGAAAAATTTTCTTCTGAGAGTCATAGATCTGGTCCAGTTAAAGATCTTTAGTTCGCTGAGTTTTTACAAAAATTAGTATTTTGCCGTAGATCTGAGTTTTGACTGTTTGCAAAAAGTTTGAAACCCTCTGAAAAAAGTTAAAATCAGATCCGAAAATCAGCTTACTAATCTTCCCTGCCATCTTATCCTCGTTGTTATTTGTCATTTAACCGCAATCAGTTTTTTGAAGAGGATAGTTTTAAATATTTAGAAAAGTATTTGCTGCTGGTTTTTGTCAGAAAAACTAGAAAATCAGCAAGTACAACCAAAAAGAAAGTTTGAATCTGTGCCATAACATTGCAGATCTGGAAGGAACACTGGCGAGTGAACCTTTTACGCGCAGCAGGCGAGCCCGTGGAGAAGCTGATCCTACTTTCGATCTGCTTCAAAGGCACAATTTCAGCGTAACACCGGCGCGTTTTTCAGCACTAAGCTCGGCTAGCCGGTCATCCAGGAGTGTCTCACCTTCACGAAGAAAAAGTCTTTTGCAGGGGGCATCCACATCCCTTTGTAGTGCCTTGCTACTCAGCGGAACTACACTTCCAGCTCGTGTTCTCTTTCCGGCTTTTCAGATGGCGGTACCATGGGGAAACGCGATGGGTCCTTTGGCTTTACCACATCCAGTTCACGCTCTCCCTCACGGAAATCGAAAGAATTTTCCCAAATTCGACGGGAGCAGAAATCAAAGCACGGATTCCCACATATCTGCATTCATCATGTCGTGCAGTATTTTGGATGTGACCCATGAAGATGTGTCGGTTCGCCTTTTTCTGGAAACTCTACAAGGGCCTGCAGCTGAATGGTTTCAGCATTTGCCGGCCGGGTCTATTACATGTACCGGGTCACCTTACGGGATGCTTTCAAAGATAGATATAAGCCTTCAGAGGATGCATTTGCATTACTATCATGGATCACTCACCTGAAGAAGGAGGCGAATGAGACCATGCGTGATTTTGTCGCCCATTTCAATGAACTAATCAACCATGTCCCTGTTGCCATGCTTCCAACGCCGGAAAATCAAAAGTGTTTCTTCATAAACGCTATGAGCTCGAAAGTTAGTTTCTTGCTCCTTCAGGAACGAGTTACCACCTTGGTTCTCGCCCAAGCCGCTGCCATTCGCATAGAGGATAATCGATAATATCCGGCGAATTAAAAAGGAATCACCAAGCCTAAATCTTCGGGCCTGCGCGCCCATTACTTCGTCTGATCTAGCATTCCAAAAGATGGCAAACGATTTGCTCGCATAAAGAAACAGTTGGCCTAGGCCTCTCCCAGTTCCTCATACCGGGATATTCCGCGGAGGAATTTCGTTCCTAACAATGTTTCACAAAGACCGCGCTTACCTACAGCTGCTCCACGGTTGGCGCTTGAAGCTCCTCCGGTCAATGCTCTGGCCGAGATTGAAGAAGAAGAGCAGTATTATGAAGAACCTTCGTCTCAAGGCGAAGATGATCAAGATGTCGGTGAACCGACTGGCGACTCTACTATCGGGTATATGGAATTTGATGAGGAAGAATCTGATGAAGAAGAGGGTACTCAGGGCTATGCAAGCGGACAGTCATACGCTGTTTTTACTCGCTCGCAAGGAAAAGAAGCGGAAGTTGCTGCCCATGTCCAGCAGGAGAAGGCCATGTCAAACGCACCTCCGATCATTGCTAAAAGAGGTAATCCTCTTCCTACTCAACTCCCTGGCAAGTCTTTTACAAAGAAATCTTTTCCCCCTATCTCTCCTCCAAATCAGTCCTCTCACATTCCTACTAAGACCACCAATCCTATTCCATCATCGCGAGGTGAGGGACTCATTCCTTTACCAACGCAACCCTTGGCCGCGTTTGATATTATAGATCATGCAAAAAAGACCAAGATCCAAATGTCTGAAGCTGAGTATCTTCAGTCAAACCCCAAAATGACTTGTAAGATTGACTAAGTATATACAAAGTCAAGCTGTTATATCTAATCAGGTTTCCCCAAAAGGAATCCTTTCCACTCCCCCTGAATCCCATATAAATGTAGCTTCAACATCTGCGTCAGGAAAGATAGAGCCTTTCTATCTCTCTCTCGATCAATGGACACAAGTGTGTAATCGCATAATTGATTCGGGGCTTCTGATAACGTCATGCCGGCAAAAGTCACCCATGCTTTGGGCCTCACTCTTACCAAGCCTTTCGGCAGGTGTTATTCCTTGGAAACTAAGCAAGTTCCGTTGGTTGGCCAAATCAAAGACGCGCAATTTGCATTCGCGGCCTTCCCAGATAAAAGAGTAAAATGGCAGGTCCTCGTTTTGACATTCCCGCAGCCTATGGGATTTTCTTTGGGAAGAAGTTTTTGCAGTGAAGTTGGTGGAGAAATTCATATGGAGTGGTCTAAAGCTAGAATTCCAGTCAAAGGCATAATGCAAACTTTGGAGCCGGAATCCCAAAAGAAGTACTTGGTCACTAGCTCTGAAGACCCCAAAGCTCAAATCCTTTTTGAATCATCAGGGATGGGGAATTACTTCTTATCTACCGAGACGGATAAAACGGGTGTCCTCGTTCAAGAAGGAGATCTTAATAAAATCTGGATATTGCAATTCGATGGGAGCTGTGCAACTAGTGGATGTGGCGCTGGGGCCGTGCTGATATCTCCTGAGGAAGAAGTCATTCCTCTCTCTTTCAAATTGCAGTTTTTCAACACTAACAATACTGCTGAGTATGAATCTCTCTTACTCGGTATGCAAGCCGCAAAAGAAAGAGGAATTAAAAATTTAAAAGTACAAGGTGATGCTGAGCTAGTTGTAAATCAGGTCAAAAGGATTTACCAAGTAAAAAATGAAAGGCTCAGACATTACCGTAATGCAGTATGGGACAGCATCGAAGAATTTGATGCTTTTTCAATAGAGGCGATTCCAAGAACCCAAAATGACATGGCTGATTCGTTTTGCTTGCAGAATCTCTCATGCTCCCACACCCAAGTTTGAAAATGAACAAGTACACCATTGAGGTGGTTTTCTGCCCGAGCGTACCAGACAATTCTCAGCATTGGCAGGTGTTCAACGACGATAATCAACTCATTGTTTTTCTGGAGAAGGCAGAAAATTTTAAAGAATTACATTTTGAAGGGTCTACTTCCACTTGCCGTGAGTCAGTCACCGATCAAGGAAATGAATCTGAAGGTAACGATGGCATATGTCAGCTCAAGGGAAATAAAATTCCAAAGGGCCTGGTTTCTCTGGAACGCCTGTTCGACAGGCATGACCGTTTTGTAAAAAAGAAGAAGCGGGATGACCCTAGCTCGTCCCCAGAAACCGAACCGGTCAATATAGGTTCGATAGAACACCCACAATTCGTGAACATTGGCAAATGTTGCACGCCTGAAGAGAAGCGAAAATTTGTCAAGTTGCTGAAAAATATATGGATGTATTGGCATGGTCCTATGCCGATTTAAAGTCCTTCAAGCCAAAGGACATTCAACATGATATCCCGTTGAAAGACGATGTCAAAGCCTTCCGCCAGAAGCAGAGGCACTATAATCCTAAGATTTCGGGTACCATCTAGGCCGAAATTCAGAAGATGCTAGACGCAAGAATCATCTTCCCTATCCATCACAGCACTTGGGTAGCAAATATTGTGCCAGTACGCAAGAAAAACGGTGAGATACGCATATGCGTAGACTTTCAAAATTTGAATCAAGCTTCGCTGAAAGACAACTACCCTCTTCCGATAATGGATCAAGTTCTGCAAGCAGTAACTGGATCAGAGATGCTGTCCATGCTTGATGGTTTTTCAGGTTACAATCAGATTGAAGTTTCACCTGAAGATCAGTTTAAAACAACATTCACTACTCCTTGGGGTACATTTGCCTCTGCCACAGGATGCCTTTTGGCCTAACTAATCTTTGGTGCCACTTTTCAGCGGGCCATGGACTTTACATTCAAAGGTATGATGGAAAAAGTCATTGTGGTTTATCTAGATGACCTGACTGTGTTCTCTAAACAACGAAGTGATCACTGTGATCACTTGGAGCAAGTGTTGGCCAGGTGCCGAGAACATGGGATTTCCCTAAACCCAAAAAAGTCTATTTTTGGAGTCACGGAAGGGAAGTTGCTAGGCCATGTGGTCAGTAAAGAAGGAACAAAGATAGATACTGAAAGCGTTAAGGCTATTCAAAGCCTTACTCTGCCTACAAGCAAGACTGGTGTTCATTCTTTCTTCTTGTAAAGGTGAACTTTCTTAGGCGTTTTGTTCCTGACTTTCTTGAAAAGACCCGTCACATATTGAACATGATGAAAGGATCACCAACTTTCGGATGGAGTGAAGAAGGGAAAAGGTCATTTGAAGAAATAAAAGCTTCATTGCTCATGCACCAGTCCTGGTATGTCCCGATTTCTCCAAGGACTTCATCATGTATAGTTATGCATCTGAGCATACTGTGTCTGCAATCTTAATGCAAAAGAATTCAGAAGACATTGAATCCCCGATTGCATTCATGAGTTCTCCCCTCAAGCTTCACGAACTAAAGATGACTCAATTGGAAAAGCACACCTTTGCCGTTGTCAAAGCAGTGAAGAATTTCAGGTATTACATTCTAAACTCGCATACGGTGGTGCTGGTCCCTGACACGGTGGTGAAATCAATTCTAACTCAGCAGGAGTTAGGAAGTTTGCGAGGAAATTGGATCGCAAAGGTCCAGGAGTATGACCTGGATATTAAACCAACCAAGCTGGTAAGGGGCAAGGGCCTGTGTCAGCTAATGGCTGAAAACAAAGATTCAGAAAACCCTGATGACAGGGGTGACTACACCGACGAAACACAGGGCCGGCAGGAAGAGCTTGATTCTCTCCCTCTGGTTCTATTTGTTGCAACTAGTGATGAGTGGTACTCGACATCACTTTCTTCCTTACCTACGGCGAATGCCCGATGCACCTAACTGCAAAGGAGAAGCGCACTATAAAGCTCAGAGCGGCTAAATATGTCATCTGGGATGACGGCTTATATAAACGTGGGATAGATGGCATCTTTTTGCGATGTGTTGACAAACCCCAACAAGTAAAACTACTGGAAATTTTTCACAATTCAGCTTGTGGAGGGCATTTCTCTTCCTCCGTAACTGCACACAAGATCATTCGAGCCAGGTACTATTGGCCGACGCTCTTTCAAGATACAGCCACCTGGGTGGCGAAATGTGAACCCTGCCAACAATTCGTCGGCAAGCCCAAGTTGGCTGCCTTTCCCCTAAGGCCGGTCATTATCAATGAACCATTCAGGCAATGGGGAATTGATTTTATTGGTGCACTCAATCCTCAATCGAGTGGGACATAGCTATGTCCTTACAGCAACGGATTACTTCACCAAGTGGGTGGAAGCCATACCTGTCAAGCATGCCACTTCTGAGGTGGTTTGCAATTTCATTAAAGAAAATATCATTGTCAGGTTCGGCGTTCCAAACAAAATCGTTGTTGATAATGCTTCTAACTTCTCCTCACGAGAAGTTATTAGTTTTTGCTATGAATATGGGATAACTTTAGCACATGCCTCAGATTATTACCCTCAGGGAAATGGTCAAGCGGAATCCAGCAATAAGAACTTGGTGACCATCATACGAAAACTGGTGGAATCAAATCAGCGGATGTGGCACAAGTCCTTATACGACGCTTTGTGGGCGGATCGTATTACTCCCAAGAGATCTCTTAGCATGTCACCTTTTCAAGTGTTATATGGCACTGATGCCAAGCTTCCCATTTCTGTGGAACTTCCTGCTCTACACTTGGCACGAGCCATAGAAGATGAAACTTTCCAGAATTCTCTAGAAAAGAGAATCATGTATTTGGCAGAACTTGAAGAAAAGAGGGTAAGAGTGGTCGACAGAATCACTGAACATCAGAATCAAGTTAAGAGGCTTTTTGATAAGAAGGCCAAGCAGAGATATTTTCAAATGGGAGATCTCGTCCTTTTGTGGGACAAGCGAAGAGAGCCAAAGGGCATGCACGGAAAGTTTGATTCCCTGTGGAGAGGACCCTTCAAAATCAAACAGCTCAATGGAGAGAATAGTTTCTATCTCTCGTATCTGGATGGAACCGAGCTCCCGCTTCCCTATAGCGGGCAGCATCTGAAGATCTTCAGGAAGTAGAGCTTGCTCTCTTCTTTGTACAGTTTAATTTTTGTTGTGTGTTTGCTTTCGGTTTGTTGTGTGTTTCCTTTGTTCTCCCTCCGGTCCCCCTTGTTTTTGACTCTGTTACCCAATGGATAGGCACAAGTGATCTGGGATTCTCTACCCCTGATTTTACTCAGGGATAGTCCCCAGAAAGAGCCAGCTGTTATCCCGTAAAATTGACAAGGGAAATTTTACCGATGACCATACCGAAAATTTTGTTCCGATCCCTCGTTAGGGATCCCTTGTGTTCGAAATGTTGTAAAATCCCTTCCCAGGAAATCTAGTTTTCGAACTTAGTCTTTTTGAGCCTTTTTTGGCTGGGCGCATGAAATTGCTTTGCAACACTAACTTTTGATGCGCCCCCTTAAAAGCCTTTGGCGCATGGTTTTCAATGTCAACACAACTTTTCATGCACCAAAGAATGTTGAACCTTCCCTGCGTGCGCCAAGGCGCATGCGCTTGTGTTGGTACAACTTTTGTTGCGCCACTCTTTGGTGCGCCAAGGCGCACATAATCTTAGTGCAAAAAAAGGTTTGGTGCGCCAAAGGGCACACATAACTTTATGTCGACAATGCTTTTGGTGCGCCAAAGGCGCGCTTTGTCTCCTGTTGTCAAATACTTTCGTGCGCCAAAGGGCGCACGCTTTCTCCTGTCGACAGCAACTCTCATGCGCCTTTTAAAAGTGGGTGGCGCATTTATGACCAGCTTGCCTATATATATGTGTTTTGCGCGCCCAAATGTCATTTTCACTTTTCGCTGAGCACGTGATTTTTCTGAGCCTGTCAGCCCCTGCCTCGTCGTTTTCATCACCTTGTGGACCCGTTCCCGAGCTTTTGCTATTTATCCAGGTATGAGGTGTCTTTCTCTCTCGTGCGTTTTGTGTTTTCAGTTCTTGGTGTGTTCTTGGTCTGGTTTTAGCTTGCTAGTTGGTTTTGAAATATAAATGTGTTGGCCTAGCCTCCTCCGTTTGCTGTCTGCCCCCCCATGCTATCCTTCCTCTTTCCAGATCTGCTGGAGAAGGACGTTTTCTTGAAACAGTGGTTGTGGCCCTCCTGATCTAGATCATTTTATCTACCCCACTGAGCCTTTCAAATAGGAACGAAGGAGTAGAAGGAACCTACATCATGTAAAACCCCCTTTGAGAGTTTAGTTCTCTGTTTTCCTCCTTGGCGCATCTGTCACCCCTGCAACATCATGAACATTTGCGCCCCTTTGGCGCATCTGACCGCCTTGTAATCTGCAACATCCCTGCGCCAGAGGCGCACCCAGCCTGCTTGTTGCATCATTAACCTCTGCGCCCTTTGGCGCGCCTCTTTCACATGCTACAAGTGTCAAATCTCGCGCCCCTTTGGCGCGCCATCCTTTTGTGCTGCATCACATTTCCATGTGCCCATGGCGCACCCAGCTTCCATGCAACACAAGCTTTATCTGCGCAAGTATGAAGCTATAAAGGCGCAGGCGCATCCCCGATTGCAATAACATTATGTTGTGTAAACTCTTCGTGCGCCGCGCCATATCCCTTTGGCGCACGAAAAGTCAATGTTACACGATCCATCCATGCGCCGAAGGGTGCACCAAATCCCAATGCAACATGAAAATTCCATGCGCCCTTTATAAAATGCAATCTGCAACATCCATGCGCCATGCGCCTTATCTATTTGGCCTGCAAGTTGCAATTTTCATGCGCCCTACGCCCTGAGCCTTAAAATCTCTAACTCTTTCTTCTGCTGACATTCCAATGGAAGATCAAATGGCTAATTCAACCTTTTTGGATTGGGTCTCGCTTCTTCTTCATGCAGATCAGCAACTGAGTTCGAAAGAACATATGTCTACATCCAGCAAGAGACCCACCAAACCAAGAGGAAAGGCTAAGCTTACAGAGGAAGAGATGAAGTACAAATATCAAAGGGTCAGGATGCCCGAATCACAGGCTGAATGCAGTATGGATGTCAGAGACTCAGAATTGGGTCACATTGACATGGAAGAATTCTGGGTTAGAACTCAGAAGGTTACAAGAAGTCCGTGGATGGACAAATTAATAGGCAGTGCCCTGCACTTCGCCGGAGGAATCCCCGTCAGTGCCGTCAACAATGAATTCATGATGGTGATTGCACAATCTTACAACAAGGACACAAGATGTGTCGAAAACAGCAAGGGCGAGGTAGTCATAAACCTCACTGCCCGTCATTTTGAGATAATGCTCGGCATCCCTCACCACCGGCACTTTGTGGCCGTCAGCCAAGAAGAGTGCATCAAGGCCTGGGAAGACGATGAAGACCAATGCATGCAACTGATGAACGAGGTATACTTGAAAAACAAGAAGGTGGTAACCCGGTGGCCCCAGATTATCCACCGCAGTGATTTCTCAGAAGAGCTCAGTGATACTATTACTTTCCTGAGCAGAGTCTTCGGGCTTTCTGACGCCCACTACTTCCATAAATGGATGCTGAGGTACTTGGAGACAATGAATAAAAATTTGCCCGATCAGCGCTTTTGCTGGGGGGAAATAATAAGCAGCACCATCTCCGAGCAGCTACAACAATTCGCCACAATGGGAGTGTTCCATATGAACTCCTACGTAGTCTACGCTGCAGCGTCGGAGAGGGATTATCCAGGGCTAAACCGAAGTGGAATTTGGCCTCAGGTCAAAATATATGAATATTATCCAGAACTGAGGCTGGAGAATAGCATCCCTCAATTCACCAAAATTAATGATGCTTTCTTCTATCACATCATTTCCTGTTGAGGCCAAATCTAACTCATGGTCACACGACCAAAAACATTGTGTCAACCGTGGAGAAGTGGGGGGCCCTGTTCACCCAGTTTCCCACATTTACCTATCTGAGGGTGGTCAACTTCTTGGGCGAGCCAACCAGGCTACCGAGGTATGCTGGACCTAAGCTGATTTTACTAGAGATATCAAGGCAGCTGGTCACATACCATGAGAAATGCCTCAAAAGAAAGAAGGGCGGAACTCCTTTCCCCCTCACAGTGGGCCGATACACATGCTCCACCCATCACAAGGCAAAGGAAATGTTCGCAGAGCTGGAGTTGCTCAATTTGAAACATGACTTCCCGGCCTGTGCCTACCTTTGACCCAAGGGCTGCTCGCCAAGAGCTAAGCTTGATCCGATACATGTCCCTCAAATTGAGGATATTTACATTGACGTCATCCACGAGGTGGAACTCAGAAGAAAGGATCATTCTCGCTTAGCATTGGCGGAAATTATCCAATACGGAGTGGCCATTGTCCCCAAAGGCTTCCAAACTACGGAAGATGAAGTAGACAAGGTGTATAATGACACGGAAGGGGATGATTGGCCCTTCCCGGCCATTGACAGAAGCAAGGCTCCTCAAACAATTGAGGAGAGGGTCAAGGAGACTATGCGCAGAACAGAGCACTGGTGCCGCATGAACGGGCTGATCTACCTCGGGGTAGATTTCACAACCTCCCCATTGGGCAATGCACCTCCAAGGTCCAAGAAGCAGCTAAAAGGCAAAGGTGTAGAAGGTGAATCTAGCACCATTCAGGAAGAAGCCCCTGAATGTCCTCCTTCCACAGCGCCAGAACAGGTTATAACTCTGGAGGAAGAATTGACAGAGGATAGTCCCATACGCCCATCCACTCAGGATGTTGGCATTGCTACAACCACAGAAGTCCCTTCTATCCCTTCTTCTTCTCTTCCTTCCCCTCCTCAAGTGACTCACGCGACCACCCCTTTGGTCGCGTCCTCTGTCCCTTCTTCTACTCTTTCCCCCACCTCTTCGTCTATCTTCTCCTCCCTCACTGATTTATCTTCTTCCATTTCTTCCCTCATTTCCGGGCTCCCTTCCCTTCCTATGTCTTCTGCAGCTGCGGTTTCCCTTCCTCCCGTGGACACTTCTTCGGCTATGCTTTCAATGCCGCCGCCGCGTGTCTCCACGTTTTTCCCCTCTTCTACTGTTGCTCCCTCCTCCTCTGTCTCTGGTCCTTCTTCTATGGGACCAGCCTGGATCTCTCAGCAGCTGGGCCAGCAAAAGAGGAAATTTCCCATCACTCCGATGGACTTTTCAGTAATTCCAGCCAAAGGGGCAAAGAAGCAAAAGCCTGTAACACGCTTCTCTCAAAGTGTTGCAGGTGAGAGAGTTATGGAAATAGCATACCCTGATCCCCTCAAGGAGAAAAAAGATCTGTCTCGACAGATTTTACTGTGACTCAAGTCACAATGGGGACGTCTTCTGAAAGTCTCTAGGGGGAAGCTCTTTCCGCAGTCGATGCCCTCTGCAAAAAGCTTCAAGAAATAAAAGAAGAGAAAAGGCTATTGAAGGAGCAGAACAAATATCTCGCTTCAAGCCCTTACGTAAGATGGGTAGTGCACCTCCCCACGATCGCGCGAGACTTCGAGCTTCTCACCAGAGAAAATCAATGAATATTCAAAGATCGGGAAAGGTGGTATGGCGTTTCTCGCTTGGAGGAGCCAGATCCTCAAGGACAGTGAAAGAGTGATCGCCGAGTATGTCAATTCATATCTAAACATCAGAAAGGTGAACAAGGAACTCCAAGCATTAGCGGGTCCCATATCAGAAGAGCTAGAACATGCTAGACTCCAACATGAGACCTTTCAACAAATGTTCGACTGTTCAGTCGAAGATCTGGTCAAGTTCAGAGTTTTCGGCCATCCAAGGGCCCTCAACAAAACCATGTCCACTCTGGACTATTAAATAGATCAGCTGGAATTTGTTCTAGAAAAAATAGACAAGGTGAAGGAAGAGGCCCTGGATGCGATGCATCAAATGGAGCGAATTGTTCTTAACATGTCTCCAGGGCTGCTCACTCCTTCCTTTATCATGAGATCAGCTGATGAAACTATCCGGATCTTCAAGGAGATCGCTTCTCAAGGAACGGGGCCAGAGGTCACATTTGACACTGAATCTATCAACAACCTGCTGGCCTGTAGGGACTTCATCGGGTTCCTCATCGAGGCGGAGAAAGATTATTCTAAACTCCCAGAAAATCTCATAGACGAGCGGGAGACTTGCGAAGCAATCAGCGAACGGCACAAGGATCCATCACAGGATCAATTTGGGCCCATGATTAACAAGTTTTTGGAATACCGCGCTCAGTTCCACATATCATCTCCTGAGCAGCATCAGAAGCAGGCAACCCCCTTTCGGCCGCAGGATGACGATGACGAGTAGCTGCTTTTTCTTCTTCTTCTTCTTCTTCTTCTTCTTCTTCTTCTTCTTCTTCTCTCTATTCTCCGACTTTCTTGTTGAAATGTCTAAAGTGTGTTGGCACAAATGATGACATCATCCATGTTGCATCATGGGATGATGTCATCCATCAAGTTGTCAAAAGTCAACATGACTTTTAGATATTTTGTAAATATCTTTGTAAATAGGTGGTTGGCTCCTTTTTGCCTTCTTTCCTTCTCCTCTCTTCTATAAATACTGGAATACTTGTTGTATTCGGGGTGAACATTTTTTAGATGAAAATAGAAGTGAGGAGAGAAAGACTTTGAGCTTTCTTGTAACAGAAGAAAACAGTAATACAAATATTAAGACTTTGTGCTCAATAGCTGTGTTATGCATTAGATCTTCCTTACGTTAGATCTGTATGTGTTTAATCTGTTGGATTCATATCTACTTTTCTGTCATTTGCTCATCAGTATTGCTTTGTTTATTTATGCAAGTAGGTTTGGCTCTGTTTACTACCAACCCAAAAACATAAATCTTTCGACCTTTCGCTTTGGAATTCTTTTCTTTTCTTCCTTCGGATCTGTTCTTTCTCTTTTCCCTCTTTCATTCCTTTCTTTTCGCAGCTGAAACACTCTCTTTGGGATGAGATCCCAAACCCCAAAGGCGAGAATCGTGAGACTTGCATAGATTCCTCTTGGTAGAATAGCAATAAACCGGTTTGCTTTGCTGACTCAAAGAGGGCTAAGCCCGCACACCGTTGGCTCGTCTATCCATAGATCTGTCCAGCGGCATGATTTTCGGACCAATAGCCTTACATTATCACTCACACTTATGGATGGACACTTATCGTTTATCTTCGCTTAATGGTAGACCTGATCCTGAGCCCCTTAATGCCTTGCATCTTCGACCATTCTATTGTTGAAATTAGTGTTATATCACTTCTTATCTACCTTACGCTCGTCCCTTGAGCTCATTTACCACCGCATACACTTTGTTTCTTACATCTCAAAATCAAATCAAGCTCACATGGTTTGATTATCACCTCCCCTTAAAATATGCCTTCCCCTTTTTAGTCTAGTCCATGACTTCAAAGTATCAAAATAACACATTCTTAATTAAAACACTTATGGGATTTTCTTGAGTCAAACTTCCTACAAAAACTAGATGCTTTATGCCCAACGGACATCTAGACCTCTAAATTATATAATAGACTGCTCCCTTGAAGGACAGCTATATGCCAAACTATTGCTGCTATTATATATAGACTGCTCCCCCGAAGGACAGCTATGCATAAACACTGCATCTGCTACATTATAAATAGTTTGCTCCCTTGAAGGACAGCTATACACAGTCAGCCTTTATCGAAGCTTCTCGCATTGATCAGCTTCGTGAAGACCTCAAGAACAACAAAATACATATCCCATGTAGACTTCCCGCATCGATCAGTCTATATCCAGAAAAATAAAATAAAAATAAAAGCAGTATTTCAAAACACTTTTGAGTCATGGACTTGTCTATTTAGGTTTGGTTCTCTTTTGTCAGAATAATCATCTTATAATAAGTTCTCTGCACCCTCGCCCACATCAACCACCTCACCTCACCATTTGTCAAAGCAACAAAACTCAAGGGACGTGATGTATTTCGATATATTGTGATTATACCACTCTTTTCACCTATCGACTTCTCACCTATGCAAGGTACCTAGGGACTCAAGCTCATCCTACATTAATATGTGGTTTGTTTAGCTCTTCTCAACTACGGGACACTCTGGCCTCTTTTTCTCGACTCTAGGATTGTGTGTTGACCTTAATCAGGACACGATTCCATACTACTTGGGTATGCTAACTTTCGCTTCACCTATACCAACACCAACAACATTACCCTACCAATGTCAAATTTTTTTACCAACCAACAAATTGCCTAACCACAACCAAATTTCTTGAATTCACCTCTCCCTGGTCCTAAGGGAGAACTACATCGGTCTGAGGCCCCTCCTTGCTTTGTGCAATGGGCTATGTAGGCAACACTTAGGAGACATGGGGTCTCTCAAGGTTAACTCGACCATCCCCTACCATACCCTATCATGTGTTGTAAATATAAATATTTTTTGTGTATTTCTATTTGCCAACATTCATCTTTATTCTTTTTTAAACAAAACAAAAACAACATTCAAAACACAACCATTCTTATTATTATCATCACTCAAAACCACATACATCTTTAGTTTTATTTTAGATGTTAAACAAATACATCTTCTCTATCATCGACTTGCAGGTCAGCATCCTTATTTATTCTTATATTCCTATGAAATTCACTTAGACCCTTGCACATCCTCCCGAATCAGGTGGTGATCATGATCGTCGATGCCCCTCGTTGGCCTCTCCATCCTCAAATGTGACACTACCATTGGTTCCTCCCATTGATCCGCCAACATCTCCTGTAACATACGAATACATCCTCTCGCATGGAGGAATCTTGCCTCCAGTCTCTCCACTCGTAACTGTGAAACCTCTAACAATCCCATTGTCTCATTCACCTGTGTTTGAAGTTGGTGAGCTAACTCCTGCACGATCTCTCTCTGCTGTAATCATAGCTATGTCTGGGCGCTCACGTGCACCTCGCAGCTCTGCTACCCACCATACTCTATAGGCCTCTATCGTTCCCACATCCATTACCCTACGATCGGCTACTATCTCTTCTGGCCCTTCTGGAGGTGTAGGCCGCGGAGGTGAGAATGCTTTGCCTCGACGTCGATCCTCATGTATGGTCTATATGTCATCGGTATATCCCGAACAAACCCAAATTGTCGCCACACGTGATCTAGAGGAATCCTCTCGTACTCACCCTACTGCACCACTCGTGATCCATCTCAATCGCTCTACACCCCTCAACTCCTTAGCTATGTGCTCTGTCACCATATAGTTCCCGTAAGGCCTCCAACAAATATCCGATAATCGTCACCATCTCCCATACCGTATATAATACTCGATGTCATCTATCATGGCTCGGGATCTCGCTTCTTGTTACCTGTACGGACCCATCATCCGAATCCCAACCTTTGCACTCCTCGCCTCTCCCGACTCGATGGGTCAGCCTATTAGACGCACACAAACAATATGCTCATAGGCCCAATAATGTAATAAGTATGAACAATCCAGTGTCGTCCTGTGTTTTCGCTTGCAGGCCCATAGACCCCTATATAACTCTGCCATATATGCGGGTGCCCATGCGAAAGTCATGCTCATTTCTATCATTTCCTAAATAACACTCATCAACGCTTTTGGAAATCTTCCCCCTTCCGCCCTCGGCAATGCATAATACCCCACCGCTATCATTAATAGCACGGCTAACCTTGTTTCCTCAGGGTGTGTTGCATACATTGTACCATACGTAAAAGATAAACCTCGCTGTGTCAAATCTCGTGCAGCTGACCTAAATACTGCTATTATCGTTGTTTCGCCGCTGCTAGGCAACGCTTCGATACACTATTTTTCCTCTCATTGGGATTCTCAAAATACGGAACACATCTTCCAAAGTCACTGTCATCTCCCCTGTTGGCAGATAGAAGGTATTCTTTTCTGGATTCCATCTCTCAATCAACACTTGCAACATAGCATGGTTACGCGTGATTCTTGAATAATAGCGGATTCCACTTAACCCCAAATGATTTATCAATGCCCATTCAGCTGGTGTTACATCTGCTCGGATTTGTGACAACAACGCTGGCACAGTATCATTCATCCTTAACCCTGCTTCTACCTGCATACATCAAAATGACACATAATTATTCAAAAGAACAAATCTCTACGGGTTTTTTCTCAAGTTCTGGAAACTCTTACAGTGACCGATATCGGTTATGAATAACCGATACCGGTTATTTCTAAACGATACCGGTCACTGTCAAAAATATACCTACCCTGCTTAAAACATACACCTACGATAATTATTTTGCCCGTTTACTCCTATTTATACCTAAAAACATACGTGACCACCCTGTTTACCTACCCCATAGCACTCACCCCATCCCCAACCCTTGCCTATCACCTTTTCTTTCTCATCTTTACCCACTTACACTTCTCTCATCCTATTCACAAAACATGCAAGAATCAAATTACAACCAAACAGTTTACCTCTCGGGATGCAGCAGCTTGGGGCGGAACATGTCTTCCCCCTCGTCCCTGCCTGCTGGATGCTTCTCCTTGTTCAGCCATGTTCACCACCCTCTTCAAATATAACTTGTCTTTCTGCCTTCTGAATCTCAGCCCACGCTCACTTCACCTGTCTCTTTCCTCCTTATCACTCAAATTCTTTCATGCAATTACCTGTATCAGTCGTCAAACAGTGTCGCATTCACATATTTAACTTGTTGCATGACTCTAAAAATAAGAATGCTAAAAATAAGAACTTAAGTTGCCAACCAAGCAATTCTATTTTTAGGAAAATAATTCTTGCATAACCGATATCGGTTACATAACCGATATCGGTCATGTAGCCCCCTTGTTGCTTAAACCTAAGCCGTTTCTTCATTTTTGCAAATTTTTGTGGCACCCGTCCCTTTTTCCTGCATAAACAACACCATTATCTATAATTTTTCATTAAATCCATATCTCATCACAATTTCATCAACATCATCTATCCATATTACAAAAACAAACAAGCCATCAACAAACGATATCAAAAACCATCAATCTATACACCATTTGGATCCAACTCAGCAGCTACATACGTTCAATTTCACAAACCAGTGACACAACACATACAACATTTCATAAACACAACATGTCAATTAAACTCATCATCTATATATACACACATTCCATTTCAAAAAGCCATCAACAAAAGACATCAACACCATAATATATAAACCATGTGGATCAAACTCATCATACATTCAATAAGACAAACCATCGACAAAACACTTAACACATTTTAAACATAGCATGTGGGTCAAAATCATCATATCTATACATCAAAAGTTTCAAATATACAATGTACCCTGCATAGGGGCCTCTGTGATCTCATAATAATACAAAGCCGCACGCAGCCTCAACAATTGTCAAAATATCGACTCGGCTCGCGCAGCTCAGTATCACCCAGTAACTTTGTGCATTTCGGCTCGTGAGGCCGGTATATACAATAAATGAATAAATAAATGAAAGAATCATATGTGGGCACGCGAGCCTCTCTATACATAGCTTGATTCGCAGGCCGGTGCCTCTATCTAATATCCATCTACAAATAAAACATCTCTCTCGGACCGAGGATCCCTCGGCTCTCCCACCGCCCTCGCTGTCTCTCTGCGGGTCCTGTGCGCCTCTCATCTCTCCCCGTAATGTGAGACCCACCGGGTGTGGCCTGCACCACCACTGGGATCTCTCGGCTACGCGAGGTCTCCGCTCTATACGCCACATCTGGTTGATAGTCAGCCCGGTACCATCCAGACGCCCCGATAGTCACGGGCCCGTGCCACCAAAGCTGCTGGGGCTGGTCCCCGACTCCTAATACCAATGGCCCCTGTCCTACCAATACACCACGTGCTCTGTGCAGTCTGCGGTGGTGGTACCGATGCTGTGGCTGCGCGGTGGTGGTTCCTTATATACCGTGCTGTCTTTGGTGCCATTTTTGGTGGTGCCTGTGGCATTTGGGCTCGTATACCTGTCTGGGCTAAGCACCGCCTGTAAGACACCTATTGTGCTCTGCGGCGTGAAGCTGCCCTGTAATAGCTATATGCTCGCCCCCGAGCTGGTCCCTCTCTGCTCTAACAGCCGCTAAGTCTGGCTGTGCGGGCTGTGCTCTCCTCGCGGCTCTCTCCCCTGCCCACCATACCAAAAATGATCCTGTACACGGTGTCATCATCTTTGTATTGTCTCGCCTACCGCTCGGCTACCTAATCTGGGTCCATAGGCTGTGGTGTAGGCAGTGGAGCCTCTATATCATCCCTCCAGTACTAAGGGAAGGGAGGTGGCTCATCCTGTCGTAGCCCTAACTGTCGTCGTACCCTCTCCAGGGGTATCCGCTCATACTCTCCCGGCCTCCGTCCCGCTATCCAGAATGTATACTGGATCCACCGCAACTGTGATCGGGCTCCTCCGTGGGGCTGATGACCTCTGTAAGGCCTCCATACAATATCCAGGGTAGTCACACCCTCTAATACGTGCCGGTAATATGCTACATCCCGTCTGGAAAGAACTACCGTGGTGGCTCACGACCCCTAGCCACCTCTGAAAGCCATATCTATAAATCACCTATGGCCCTGGCTGCTGGGGCAGCCCTACTAGTCGAATGCATATGATATGCTCATATGCCCAGCAGTGTAACAAAAACGTAGAGCAAATCCTGAATCGCCTCATCCGGTGGTAGCCCCACGACTCTCGGTATAATGCGCACGGGTATATCTGGTGCCTAAGCATAACATGTATGCTCCTCAACCATCTTGTGTAATACCCCCATCAGCGCCCATGGAAAGCGGCCTCCCTCTGAGTCCGGGAGGGTGAAGCATATAATGCCGATCATCATCAACACGGCAAGCCATGTCTCATGTCGGTGGGCACGATACATATCCCCATAGGTGATGCTCGCACTGTGATAAGTCAATAACGCGGCTGCATCCCTGAATACCTGTAAGATATTGTCCATGGCTGTCTCTGCATCCACCTGGAAAACTACCTCTCCATCGATTGGTAATCTAAGGATGCGATACACATCCTCCAATGTAATGGTCATCTCTCCAGTCGGGAGATGGAACACATTGGTCACGGATCCCATCTCTCGATGAGGGTGACCATAAGACTGTGATCCCTCTCTATCGCCCTATAATGCGACTCGTCGAGTCCCACTCGCGCATGATGGCCCGATCCGCGCGAACACGTGTGGCCACATCCGTCTCAACAACGGGGGCATCCTATCCCGCATAGTCAGCTGCTGACGTGCCTGCACAAATCACCCACTTCATTAGACCTACCCTTTCAAACAACAACTACTTTACCCTTCTATACCCCCTTTTACCCACCCGACCACAACCCGACTCTATCACACACACCTACACCCACCTATTTTACCCTAAAACTTTCCGACATCCCCTTGCCTTATCTCGCACCCTACCATTTACTCAGCTCTACTCTCACCATTTACCTATGCCCCTACCAATTTAACACCTCCCCATTCATGCCCAACACCTACTCTATCCGAACCGCACCAACCACACAATCGCCCCATTTTTCCCCCCACTCACCAATCAACCTTCTTATTAACCTCTACCCCTTCCCTCTTCACCCCCACAAACACAAAACCCAAACCACTAATACCCAAACACCCAAACAACAGCCCCAACAACCACCAAACACCCCAAACCACAACAAAACCAACCAACAAAATAAATATTCCTAACTAGGGACCGGTACCGGTCACCCATGACCGCCACCGGTCCCCTCTCCACCGACGCCGGTCGACGTACGACCGACACCGGTCACCCACAAACCCACCCTGCCCCGAAATTTCTTGACCGATGCCGGTCGCTTAGTGACTGCATCGGTCACTGAAAAATCACAGAGCCGAACCCGACACGCCCCCCAAATCCTTTTTGCCTATTTATACCTATTTACCCACCCAAACACCCTAAAAATCTACCCACCCTGCCGCCTTGCCCTCCTTCACCCATCTATCCTCTTCATTTTTCAAATAACTTCAATTTATTCATTATTTTACCAAAACATGGATTCCTACCCAAACCCCCAAAAATAGCTTAACAACATCAAATTCACACCATGAGAGGTTTCGAACCTACCGGTACGATGACACGTCGTCGTGGTGGGATGGGTGGTGGTGGTCCAGCTGGTCCAGCACCTCCAGCTCCTCCTGGCTGTGCCATGGCTATAAACTCTCCTCTGCTGGGTCCTCCACCAATCAAATGCTGCCTCCTCCTCGCTAGGGCCTACCAATCCCTCACTTCTCCACTCAAATAGTGCCACCTCAGCCGACAAATTCAACAATCTCACTAAAACACCTCAGACAACTAAAATTGGTTTTCAAATTGACAATATGACAATGACAGGCCGTATTTTTTTCTTTTTATAGGTTTTCGACCTATAACCGATACCGGTTATATTGTGCCCTAAGGAACTGTATCGGTCACCTAACCGATATCGGTCATAGACAATCGATATCGGTTTTATCCCACCTCTTCCCCAATTTCTGCCCTTATTTACTAATCACCCTTTCTACCAACATCGCCTATATCCACCTTGGCTGAAAACCCTTTGTTAACTTCATTGGCCCGACCCAAGGCCATAACCAACCATCTGGCCCGACCCAAGGCCGCAACCAACCAATTTGGCCTGACCCAAGGCCGTAACCAACCAATTTGGCCCGACCCAAGGCCGCAACCAACCAATTTGGCCCGACCCAAGGCCGTAACCAACCATCGGCCCGACCCAAGGCCGCAACCAACCATTTGGCCCGACCCAAGGCCGTAACCAACCATCTGGCCCGACCCAAGGCCGCAACCAACCATTTGGCCCGACCCAAGGCCGCACCCAACCATTTGGCCCGACCTAAGGCCACACCAATTAAATACCTCGCCCAACATCAACACAATACAATTTTATCCACCCATCATGTAGCTTTTTGTTCAATCGAGCTCACCTGTTCATGTTTTAGCATGATTAGGGTCCTTGACTTGATCAGTCGACCAACTTTTCCTAGACCAAGACCGTGATGTTTATCTCAACCAAACCAACCATTTGGTACTGCCGAACATGCCTAAACATTCCTGTGACTTACCCGTTATATCCCCTGGAGCTACTTCCTATGCCTTGGATACCAGGATTATATCACCCTTGTTTGGATAAACTATTGACCTTTGCCTATGAATTGCTTGTTTGCTCTTCAAATCATGTACCCTGGTCGCACTACTGCATGTCAACATGCATCTACTTCCTTAGACCTACCCCACCATCTTACCATTATCTAAACACCATTTACCCTTTATCAACCCTATCCCTGATTTCACACTATCTCAATCTGTGATAGATTTGAGGGGGATTACCTATACCCTTAACAGGGGAAACCACTTCATATTATTGTCCGTGCAGCTTTACAAAACAAACTACACGACAATAAGGGGCTAATGTAGACACCAAATTTGTGTCTTACGACACCTTGTGCCCCGCATCCCATTTCGCAACCTAACCTCATCACCTAAACCTTACACAATTATTTATTAATTACCTTATAATTAATAAATCCACATCGCCATACTTGCCACCTCATTTCACCACCTCATCATGACCTAGTCTTAACCCTAAACTAACCTAGTTAAGACCTATAACTTGGTCCATATCCACACCCATGACTAATTACTCCTCACCCGCACCTAAAACCAACCTCATAATGACTTGACCAAGCCCGCCACTAATCCCTTGGGAGAAAAGGAGGGAAAGCTGGCTATTTTACCAAAAATAGCCCGCTTTGACCTGACCGATACGGGTTCCTACTCGACCACCATCGGTTGCATAACCGCCATCGGTTCCCTGTAAATGACCACCTCCAACCAAAAACAAGGGATTGGATTTTCATTTGATCGAGAAGAGGAGAAATCATTGGGAGGATCTGGATTTGCTTGGCCAAGCAGAGACAAGTGAAGAAACAAGAAGAGTTTGCAGAGAAGGACATCAAGCCCAAGACTGCAACTGAATAACCAGAGCCCAGTGACACTCATCCGAGCATCAGAAGAGGAGATAACACATCTTGGATTGTCAGATCATCCTACTTGAGCCCTGTCTTCGTCATCACAGTCGTGGAACCTGCATCTTCATCAGGAATGAGTAAGTAGTGTCTTGTATGTTTCTAAGCACCATTTCTTGAGCACGTGGATTGATAGTAATTATAAACTCATTCTTAGATCTACTACCTACCAGCACCCTGCACTTAACCTTCATCCATACATCCTTGTCTGCCCAGGAAGACCATTTTATCACACTCGAGTCTTCCCCGCCTCTCATTATTCTCCTCGGCCATCCACGGTCTTAATAACCCCACAATCACCCCTGCAACCAACCTCTATCCGAAGCACCTAGATTACTGACCCTACCGGTGTCGTTTATCCCCTACCGGCAGCGGTTCTCCAACCACGGTCAGTTATCCAGTGACCGGCATCGGTCACTGTGACTTATACCCCAAAACCTTCCTCTCGCCTATTTGTCACCTAACAACCTCAGATCCAGTCTAGTTTATCCCTGTAACTCAACCTGAATGTATCAATGACCAGTAACTGAACAAACAACGTGACTCTTTATTATTGATAGTTTAGCCTCTATTGCTTTGTAACGAGGTACCTAAATCGTGAGTTTGCAATAGCTTTCTTTGTTATCATTTGTGTTAATTCGTATTAAAAGGGGAACTGACCACCTTCGAAAGGAAGTTTTATATTTCCTGGGCCTAAGGTAGCTCCCTCATTTATTGTCTAATTAAAATCTGGTGGTCTTGTATTCTTACTTGCAGGTAGTCCTTCCAAGACAAAAAGGAGTTCTTCGCAGTCGATCTGATCTTTCTCTACGGTACGCGCACACCATCTCAACATTCAACAGGTATTCCTCCTAGCCCTAACCCTTATTTGTTTCTCAAAGGAATGAAAGGATAGAAGCAAGTCTATTCCACAGAGCTGAAACATTCTATGTGAAACATTTTATCGATCGACAAACTTTTCCTAGACCAAGACCGTGATGTTTATCTCAACCAAACCAACCATTTGGTACTGCCGAACATGCCTAAATGTTCCTGTACCTTACCCGTTATATCCCCTGGAGCTACTTCCTATGCCTTGGATACCAGGATTATATCACCCTTGTTTGGATAAACTATCGACCTTTGCTTATGAATTGCTTGTTTGCTCTTCAAATCATGTACCCTGGTCGCACTACTACATGTCAATGTGCGTCTGCTTCCTTGGACCTACCCCACCATCTTACCATTATCTAAACACCATTTACCCTTTATCAACCCTATCCACGATTTCACGCTACCTCAATGTGATAGATTTGAGGGGGATTACCTATACCATTAACAGGGTAACCACTTTGTATTATTGTTCGTGCGGCTTTAATAAAGACAAGCTACACGACAACAAGGGGCTAATATAGACACCAAATTTGTGTCTTACGACCCCCGTGCCCCGCATCTCATTTCGCAACCTAACCTCATCACCTAAACCTTACACAATTATTTATTAATTACCTTATAATTAATAAATCCACATCGCCATACTGCCACCTCATTTCGCCTCCTCATCATAACCTATTCTTAACTCTAAACTAACCTAATTAAGACCTATAACTTGGTCCACATCCACACCCATGACTAATTACTCCTCACCCGCACCTAAAACCAACCTCATAATGACTTAACCAAGCCCACAACTAATCCCTCGGGAGAAAAGGAGGGAAAGCTGGCTGTTTTACCAAAAATAGCCCGCTTTGACTTGACCGACATCGGTTCCTACTCGACCGCCATCGGTTTCGAACGCCATCGGTTCTCTGTAAATGACCACCTCAACCAAAAACAAAGGATCAGATTTTTCATTCGATCGAAAATAGGAGAAATCATTGGAAGGATCTAGATTTGCTTGGCTTGGCAGAGACAAGTGAAGAAACAAGAAGAGTTTGCAGAGAAGGACATCAAGCCCAAGACTGCAACTGAATAACTAGAGCCCAGTGACACTCATCCGAGCATCAGAAGAGGAGATAGCTCATCTTGGATTGTCAGATCATCCTACTTGAGCCCTGTCTTCGTCATCATAGTCCTGGAACCTGCATCTTCATCAGGAACGAGTAAGTAGTGTCTTGTATGTTTTTAAGCACCATTTCTTGAGCCTGTGGATTGATAGTAATTATAAGCTCATTCCTAGATCTACCACCTACCAGCACCCTGCACTTAACCTTCATCCATACATCCTTGTATTGCCCAGAAGACCATTTTATCACACTCTGAGTCTTCCCTGTCCTCTCATTATTCCCCTCAGCCATCCATCAGTCTTAATAACCCCACAATCACCCTACAACCAACCTCTATCCAGAAGCACCTAGATTGCTGACCCTACCGGTGTCGTTTATCCCCTACCGGCAGCGGTTCTCTAACCGCGGTCGGTTATCTAGTGACCGGCATCGGTCACTGTGACTTATACCCCAAAACCTTCCTCTCACCTATTTGTCACCTAACAACCTCAGATCCAGTCTGGTTTATCCCTGTAACTCAACCTGAATGTATCAACGACTAGTAACTGAAAAAACAACGTGACGTTTTATTATTGATGGCTTAGCCTCTATTGTTTTATAACGAGGTACTTAAATCGTGATTTTGCAATAGCTTTCTTGGTTATCATTTGTGTTAATTCGTATTAGCAGGGGAGCTGACCACCTTCGAAAGGAAGTTTTATATTTCCTGGGCCCAAGGCAGTTCCCTCATTTATTGTCTAATTAAAATCTGGTGGTCTTGTATTCTTACTTACAGGTAGTCCTTCCAAGACAAAAGGAGTTCTTCGCAATCGATCTCGATCTTTCTCTACGATACGCGCACACCATCTCAACATTCAAATGGTATTCCTCATAGCCCTAACCCTTATCTGTTTCTCAAAGGAATGAAAGGATAGAAGCAAGTCTATTCCACAGAGCCGAAACATTCCGTGCGAAATAATAATCAATGTGTTGGGAATTCAATCGATAAATGTTTAAAAATTATAATCTCATTCAAGATCTTATTGAAAAAATGCAATCAAGTTCCCCTGAGCCTTTGATAACTAGGTATGTTATTGAAAAGAAAAAGATCAAAATAATCAAAGATCCATTATCTAAGCATGATAAGAAAGATACTAATTATTCAACTAATCATACATATCATGTTGTGACTCCTCCTTCATTGGTGCCTCCCGATTTTCTAGTTTCTAATATCTTGATGCATCTCCACCACTCATCACATTCTCTTATCACGATTATTATGCTACATTTTCTTTTAATTCACTACACATCACTGCCTCTATCAGATGAATTATGTCAATAACATGATGATCAATCCATTGGTTCCTTATTGGTGTGTGCTCTATTGCACTCCTCATCATTACCAACTATCCAATCTCTAATTTTTCATATCCTATTCCAAAATTATATGGCTACATCAAACTTCCGAGTTAGAGTTGGCCCTCTCACCATGATTTTTCCTTTCACTATGAAACCTTCAATCAAAGGATGTGACATGGCCTTAGGTCTTCCTTGGGTCCGTACCACTCAAGATATATTTTACGTGAACCACTTATATCTCAAATTCATTCACAATAAAAAATTTCAATATCAAAGGTGTTCCACCATCCACACAATTGCCTTGGCCTCATTTTGAGAATGTCCTTTCACTAGTTAAAGCATCTAGCCCCCTGGGCTTCTCAAACACAAGGCATATTTTTCACCTATCTCTCTTATTCACACATGACCTACTCATTATCATTGGTCTACTAGTCCATCTCCTTGGCCTAAGACCCATAGTCAGAAGCCCCTATACATAGGAGTTCACCATCTCCTTTACCTCCTAGGTATACATCACATATGTGTTCATCACCTCCTAGGTCTACTTCACATAGATGCTCATCACCTCATAGGGATTATTCACATACGTGTTTACCACCTAGGATTTTATCACATATACATCATTAGTCTCATACACCACCAATTTTAGAACATGGTCACATGCCTCTATCTCCTCAAACATTGGGTGGAGGACCCTTTTCCTTCACTTTCATTGGCTAACTTATTCATTATCATATACTTGAGGGAATCATGCTTACTTCACCCCTTCCTAGCATCATCTGGTTTTTATCATTTGCACTCTCATATGCTCGGTGCTTCATACTTCCTATTTATAAGCAATATTATGCAACTTGATATACAACTTGTATCGTCATTACCTTATGACACACACTTGTGCTAAGGTTCACACTTGACTATTGAGAGCATACTACATACATGAACCTCACACACTACATGTTTCACACTCCATGATTCACCATACATCTTTCTATCATTCCTTTCTCACACTACATACTACCCCATGGCACACTCTAGTTCCATGGTTCATACTCTAGTGATGAGGGTATAAATTTGAAATGAAACTCACCTCTTCTACACTCCACGCTTTGCACTTCATGTTACATCTTTATAACATCTATTTAAAACCATTTTCACGATTGCAAACTCTTGTTATATGGTTCATTCTTGATCATTGAGGGGTATTTTAAGAATGAACCTCATCTCATACTCATCCACATCAACTAGGGGGCACTCTGCTCCTATCACATTCACATTGCATACCATTACATATTAATCATATGCAACATACTACATATCTTTGGTTCACATACTCTTTCTTTCTTCTAGTTACATGTGCACTTTGTTTACCATACTAGAAAAATACTTATTATATCAACATATTATCTGTATACACATACATGTTCACTTGATCTTTAGTTGTGAATGTATATTATCAACAAATATTTATACACAACAATGATGCTTGGCCCTATACCTATTATCATTCCCACCGAGGCTCCTGGGGTATCTAAATTTACTACTCTTACATATCACAATTGTTATTGTTTCATTATTTAATACTTCTTCTTACTAGCCCACTCCTTTCCATTAATATATACACACTATGATATATTCATTATCTTTCTAACATGCTAACATGTGCTTCATGTGTAGTATTTTTTTAGGATTATATGCCACCATGGTTGTCTGCTAAATATTGCTTTCCATTGTGTTCTATTGTATGTTATTGTTTATAGAATATGTCGTTTCTCTTGTATGCACACTGTATGCTTTCAACCACTTCGTCCCCGATTATATTATGACATTTTGAGAGATGTCCCATGTCTAAAACCCACTTTTTATGGTTTATCTTGTCTTCTTACATGTTTGATTGCACATTGTATCTTCTACATGCATACTAGGTTTAAGTACACTAACACATGTTTCTAGCCATTTTGTTTGCATGTTCCTTGGTTTCTACCATGCACATCCCCTACCGCTTTAGTGTCGCCACTTCATATTAGTTTCGGGTCCTTTCCTTTGGACCGCATTATCCTATCAACATCATATGCACCCCAAATAAGGGGGACATACATTGGGTGAATCAATTACCCTCCGTAAGCTCGAGCTATAGTACGAATTGCATAGTAAAAGAATGGAGAATAAATATAGTCACAGAATGACCCATAACCCGACTTGGGTATTCATTACAACACAAAACTAGTATAGAGTTTTACACACATTTACATACTTTTAAAGAGATTTCATAATACATGACTTTGATTACTATTTCGCTCTTCTTTCCATCCTTAATAGTCAATAAGAATCAACCCTACATTAAACACAACATCAAGTACAACACGATAACATGCATACATTTAACCCCTAGTCACATCCTCTTTCTTAGTTTCCATGCTTCATCTTTGTGTATACACAAATATTAGGTCACGATCCTATAAACCCCATTCGATTAATTAATTGAATACTATTCCCCCTTCATACCCACTTGTACACATTTTAATTAATTTAATTACCAAAATTAAGTTAATTATCTACCTCACCTAGCCACCTCACCTCTCCACCTCATCCTAGACCTATTCCAACCATATTCACTACCAAGACTAAGTCCCCACTTCCCTTAATGAATGAGAACTTATTCTAATATTATTCTTAATGACCTATTATCACTCTAACCACTCTCTTGCTACATTTCATGACAGTCCAAACTTGTGACCTGGAATCAAAATTACAATCACACAAAATTTAGGAAGAATCGGGCTATTTTTAGCAAATATGACCTTTTCTCCCTAACCGATGTTGGTTATCCCTTGGCCGGTGCCGGTTACCTAACCACCATTGGTTACCTTAAAAAGGTTTCTAAACTCTTTGTTCAGGTTGTGAATATGGTTTTCTAGCTCTTGCAACCTTGCATACTAACTATGAAGCTTTTCAGCAATCTTGCAACATACCAAATGCCCTTAAAGTCTTCAAACACCATGCCATTCATCAACAGGTTGATCCAAAGCTCCAATGCACTCATAGGGAAGCACCATGTCCTCCTACTACTGTTTTATTCATTCAGGATCACCTTCTCCTATAATCATCACCATCACCTGCTTTCTACCTGCATTCCACAAGTAAGTATTTTTTTCATTTTCAATAGATTAGTAATTTTATTAGCTATCTATTTCATTCCATACTCTATCTTACCCGGATCTCTCCCATAGTACCATTGTTTAACTATCTACCTATTTACTCTTCCATATATTTCCCAAACACCATTTTTATGATCTCTGAGTCTTTCTAGCAATCCCAAAACCTCACCCAAACCTTCCCAACTCTTTTTACAATCATAGAGAGCTCTCATAGACCCATATTTAATATTTATACCTAATTTTCCCTACCAACACCTATTATCCAAGTGACATCGGTCATTTACCAGCACCGGCATCAGGTTGCCTAACCGATACTGGTCTCTATGTCTAGTAATATTTCCCAAACTAGCAAGGCTTATAACTCACTCTAAACAACCCAAGACCTTGTAAAATCCATCCCAAACCTTATTTAAATCCTATGTCAAACTTTGCAAGCCTAGATCAACCTACCAACCCTTCAAATTTAGTCATAACTTTCCTGTTAGATTATATTTGCTTATTGTATTTGTGTGAAACACCTAAATCATATAACTACAATAGGATTTCCTTCTTTCATGTTATTTCTCTACATTAAATTGTTTTAAAAACATGGATTGACAGCCTTCTAGGAAACACCTCGCTTCCCAGATCTAGCTTCGCTAGGCAATCCACCAACTGGTATTGTTAATTCTATTTTGTGGCCTTGTGTTATATTGAATTTCATTCCTCCTAGAAAAAGGGAATCTCTCTAAAATCAGCTTGGACAACATTATACACACGTGCAACAACCTCTTTGACAATCATAGGTATTCCTCCTCCCCCTTACCTATTATATGTTTTATCTCTAATTTGTGGTGAAACATTTTGGCATGCTCGGTGGGACCCTCTTTTGGTATCCTTTTCGTTGTTCATATAGGGTACATTTGTGTTTTTGTTTCTTTTTGTGAAAATTTAACACTAAATATCTCCCTAGAAATATTCCTTTCTTTCTATTTGTCTAAAATAAATTTGTTATTTGGTGCTTAAAAGAACATTTCTTCTTTTCTTCTGTACTGCATTTAGTGAAAGACCATCCCTCTTCTCTCATTTTTCTACATCAAATATCATTTTTGATTTGGGTTTAAAATTTGTGCATTTCATCCTTTGAGTGTTGCATTAGATCACATAGATTTAATTAGCAATCACATGGTGGAGGTCATGACCACTTTGTGATTAGATTTGGATTAAACATAGTACACATTTATACACACACTCCTAGGCCAAACCAATTAAATAATTTACACATTTCTTAAACACTCCCTTTCCAGGAAGAATTCATCAAGGATTTAACAACCCGTTGATGGTGGGCACCGCCGGTGTTCAGTTGGTTTTTCATATCAGAGTTTGGACCACACATACCGAAAGGTATATTAGGCCTCTTTAACCAAAAATATCCTAAAACCAGCCATAGGTTTCTTATAGGGAACCTTCGTTATCTAAAAACTCTATTTCATTTGAGTCAGTTTAAAAGGCATAAGCCACTTAACACTAAAATCTGATACCTAGGATTTACGTGTTTTGCTATTTTTTGCTTGTTTGAATTACGTTTTGAGTTGTGAGGATGATTCATCTCTTTTTATTTTCTTTCACACTTCACAATCATAACTAGTGTATTTTGGTTCTTTATGAGTGTGATAGGACATCTTATTTCCATACTCAACTTCTGAGTTGGTTTTTATTTTGAATTCACCTTAAATTCAAAATTTCTTCATTTTCTCAAAATTCATAGTAAATAACATAGCTCTAGCGACCGACATTGGTTATGTCATCATACTAACATTGGTTAAGTGAATGACATAGGTTTCCTATTTTTATTGGTCATTTTGTCCAAAACAATGTTCAATTCATATTCATACATTTTCTATTTTCTCGATTCATTTACGACACTCATTTTTAAGTCTGTTGCCATTAACAAAGTCTAGTTTCATCTATTTTACCCCTTTCATCTCCATATTTCTAATTATTTTGATTATCTTCAGGAATCGACACCGGTCTAGCCATCACCATCGGTTATTTCGCCAACCGAAACCGGTTATCTAAGCGGCGTTAGTTTCGTGTTTTTGTTTTTATCAAAAACATCCTACTTTCATTTTTCCATATTTTTCCCGTATTTTGTTTACGTGTCTCGTATAATTTTCAGATCTCAAACTACATATATTTCCATAATTCACATGGTTTTGACTGTTTGACAATCCAACGCCCTAGTATTTCATGCTAGTCATCAACCGTGCTACCTCTAGCCATTCACCACCTTCTATTTCTTCACCCATGGACCCCACTTATTCTATTGCTAGAAGTGCATGTGATGAGGAGTTCGTAAAACTCCTTGATCAAAATCCTACAACCTTGTAGTATTACCTCGCCCATTCTTCCACCCGTGACTCATTAGGATAGATCATATACGAGATGCCTATTTTCATTTCTTGCACTCTCGGCCCCACTTCCGCATAAGATAATACTAGTGTAGTGGTACCTATTTCCATATCCCAACCTATCATTTCTCAAATAATCCCTACATCTTCGATATTTTTCACACTTTTGACATCTCTGTCACCTTCGATGTATGCCACGCCATCATCTATAGCTCTTAGTGTAGGGATACCCACATCATCAACATCTCACATACCCATTACCTCCCAACCACCTTTGGCATTGGCTTCTCATAACCCCTTCCCGAATATAGTCCTTTCCATACCCCAGACTCTACCACCGATCAACATGAGGATATCTACACAAGTCCCTTCTACCTACACCTTCCCTATATAACCACCCATTCCTTCTTCTTCTTATTCATGGTATATGCCTTCATCATCTATTCCCTCTTACATACCCTCATCATAGTTTGCTTATTCAGTACCACCATACACTAGTGTGCCATCTATGACTTATCTACCTCATCCACCCCCTTATACCATGGGGGCATCCCTCAATTGAATCCTACAAATGATCTTATAAAGATGATGATGGATAAGATGTAAACCCTAGAATCATCTCTCTCTAGCTCTCTACAATCAGCTTGGACAACATTCTACATGTATGCAATAACCTATTCGACTATCACAAGTATTCCTCCTCATCCTTACCTATTATATATTTTATCTCTACTTTGTGGCAAAAAAATTTCACAACCGGTGGGACTCGATGTAATAAAAGGTGTTGTTCGTTGAATCCCATATGTGGATGAGAGTGACCATCATGTTGTGATCTCCTATAATACGCCTATATCACCTAATGGTGTGAAGCCCAACATCTTACATATGAGCCTACTCATCCTTTGTAACACCGAGTTGCATTTGTACCAAAAGAGGTGGCACCTTGTCTTGCATATTCAACTGTTGACAAGCCTACATCATTACCATTTACACTTGTCAATAAATTTCCCCTTTTTGATCATCTATTTGATCCTACCTAGTAAAATCCCACCAATGAATTTACTAGCCTACTTTGTATATTCTATCTCAACTAAACTGATTTACTTAGCTTGGTTCACTCCTTTCTCTTCTTCACCAATTTGATCTAAAAATCCTAAACCCCACCCCATTCTATTTTTCCAAACCTCTAACATATCCACACCTATTGTACTACACATTCAACCATCTTATTTTTCTCTCTGTTTGTCAATCCAAACTACTTTTTTTAGCCTAATTTACTTTTTAAAGTGACCGACATCATCACCTTGACCAATACTAGTCCCATTTTAACCCCACCAACTCCGGCTATCCTACTAACATTAGTTGATGCCCAACTAGAATTGGTCACTTGGTTCGGCTTTAATGCCAAACCCCATGTCTCCATTCTTCAAAAAACTAAACAAAAACACCTCAAAACCTACCTTAAACCCCCAAAATTGCATCTAAACTCACCTTACTACCTACTTAACCTACATTTGGCCCTCCCCATACCCCATTTTAAACTTCTCTACCCAAATTTCAAATCAAAATTTAAAAACCAAATTCTTAAATTTTCTACTTTAGTTTTAATCAAAAACACCAATGGAGATCAAATCCTACTCCTACTCGGTGTAGTCTTCTCGATGGGATGTCGGCCTCGAACCGGAGGTCCTCTAGCACCCTCTCCTTCCTCTACCATAACTAAATACATCTCTCTACTATAATCCAATAAAATCCTTTGTCTATATCTCATGGGACTATAAAAATAATCCTCCAACCACTCACTTCACTCCAACTTAGCTTGGAAAATAGTGTTGTCATTTTCTCCCAAGTCAAAAGCCTAAATCCCCTCTCTGTCATTTTCCAAATATAGAAACTCAAAAATGAAACGTTTTCAATGCATTTTTTCTATTTCAAACATATATTGGCTGGACCGACGTCGGTTAGATCATACCCTAGGTGACCAGGAATCGTTACCTTACAAACATCGGTTTACCATCCACCGGTATCGCCACCCCGCCTACCCAATTTTACCTAATTTTCCCAAAAATTTGTTGCAAGAGCCCATTTTCTTGTAACCACAACCTTACCCTAGCCCTACAATCTCATCTAATACTATTTTCCTCTAACCCCAAGCTCAATGTACTATGGGGCATATTTCACCTATACCTTGGCCTTGCCTACAACCTTACCTATTTACCTACACCAACCTCACCTATTTGACACTTGAATTCACTTACTCATTATACCTTATGACAATGTTACTTATGTTTTATATTCTATCAACCTTTCCTTTCTTGATTCCTTGTTGTTTATCTTGACTAGACCAAACCTTTTGGTGCTTTAGAACCTAACTAATGCATGTTCCTTCACCTAGTCTCATTATGTTTTAGGACTATATCCTATACCTTGGATAGCTAGCCCACAACAACCTTGTTTGGATAAACCTATCGACCTTTGACGATGTAGAGTTTGTGAGCTCTTCGACCTAGTTCCTTTTCATATTCTATACGTGTGTGTGTATTAGAATGCCCTCTTTATTACCCATATTGATATTACCATTTCCTATACTCACACTTACCACTTTATAAAACTGTCACCGATTCTACCAGTTACTTCATCATGCTCTGGTTTGAGGGGATCATATCCACCCATACTTGGGGCAACCTCATCTCTACCCTTACTTGGGGAAACCACCTCCTGTTTTTTCATCATCGCTTATCAATACAAACTACATGAAAAAGGGAAAATGTAGACACCAAAATTGGGTCACGATCCTCTAAACCCCCTTCAATTAATTAATTCAATACTATTCCCCCACCATGCCCATTGAGTAGAGATAAAACACCTTGCACTCATTCCACGCTTCACTTGTCCACTTGGAATGCATTTTTTCGTATGCTCGACAAGATCATAAGGTACACATCTCTTATCTACTTTATGTTATAGATTATTCACTCAACAATATAAATTGAGGACAAATGTAAACACAAAATCATGCACTTGGGTATAGTTCTATCTCTTAAACACATACTAGAATTCATATGATTCCTAGGAAAGAAACTAGTAATTGATGACTATCTTTGGCCTCTTTTCTATGTTTTTAGTTTTTATTTGGTCTTACATACCCTACAACCTAGTCGGTATTTTAATTATTTATCTTTTATGGCTTTAGACACTTACACCCAACCAAGATAGTAGTGCCAGCGCTCATGTTCCATCTACATGCCCATGACCCTTTTCTATCTTACTCGCTTATTTTGGGTCTATTTTAACTTTTTGTCATCTTTTATATTTATGGGTTGGCCTTCAAGTTGTCAATTACAAAATTCAAACAAGGTAATCATATAAATACATAGCTATGTGTTCAAAATAAAGCATCAAGATATAATCATTACTATTACCACATAAGCTTGCATTTAAAGGCATCCAAATTACTCAAACGCACCCATCTAGAATCCATTCAAGGGATAAGGGACTGCATTTTATCCATACAAAACATATGAAGGGGAATTCTATTTTATTCCATACACACATTTGCATCTTGTAGAAAATATAGCCCATTGTTTAGTGCATCCTACACAAGGGAATCATAGGGAATGATTATTTCACACACTCACAAGAACTACATAGAGTTTAAGATGTAGTGCAGTGCTCGGTTGTAAGTTCACTTTTTGGGTGATCATTGGGGTGGGTTTGAATCCCCATATTACATCTTTCTTTTTTGGATTTGATGCATTTTTGTGGGTTTTATATTTGAACTTATATTTTGAAGTTTACAGTACATCCAACAATTAGGGTGTAACATACAAGTGATCAACAAAAAATAGCAATGACATCGTGCAACAAAACAAATATCAAGTTGTGAGTATTTTTTCAGTCATGGGAGAAAAATAGTAGACTTTGGTTCCTAGGCACCTCTCGACCCAATCTAGGCATACTAGTAAAACCTTATCTAAGATTTCCATATTTTACAAAGTGTATAGTTAAGATTATATGACCTTTATGTTCAATATTTTCCCCTATCCATATCAGTTCCAGAAAGCACAAATTAGCTAAGTTCTTTCCTCTTTCTCTTGCACTTAAGGTTTCATGTTTTATTATCTTCTTGGTTGTTTAAAATTGTATCTAGAAGTTATATATCATAATTTACATTCAGATTATTATAAAATTAGGGTTTTAAAAAATCTTTTTTTCTAAAACCCCAAGTGCTTTTATCTTAGTGGGTGCTAGTGTCCAAGGCCATAAAAGGATTAAATAGTCGCATCTTGGTTATTACGTAAGATGTGTGAAGCTAGTAAATTACAAGAGATAAATCACTTAAAAGGCCAAAAGGAGTTGTCAACCACTAGTTTTTGGCTTAGAAATCATGTATACATTAGTAGGACCTAGAAATGTACCCAAGTGCATAGATTGTCTTTTACATTTTCCACCACTTTATGTTGTTAATTGAATACATGATAACATATAGTAGATAGAAAATGCACACCTTGCAATTTGGAGAGGAGTGTAGCCGATAGCATGTCAAGTGGACAAGTAGTCATACGAAGCATGAATTGATTGCAATGTGAAGTGTGACATCTAGTAAAGGGAGTTATAACCTAGGGTGAATTGTGTGTACAGTAGTAAGATGTTAGAGCTTGTAATTATTGATAAGCTGCTTCTTGTTGTTGGTAAGGATGGACCTGTAAAAGAAGAGAAAAAGAGTATTCAAAGCTCCATATATGAAAAATCGAGTACCATATGTATAAGTAAGTAAAATTGTGTAAAAGTAGTAGCTAAAGAAAGAATTCACCTGATGTATGAGAGAGTATAGGATAGTAAGTTGTCATGTTTTCTTTGGAGATGATGTCAATTTTGGTGTCATGTTGCCAAGGGTAAGGTTTTTGGGTGATCTTATGCCAAGATCGATTTTTTTGTGTGATCTCACACCAAGAGTGAGTTTTTTGCGGAATGTCATGCAAGCGCACACGTTTTTGGTATATATCACACTAAGAGGAGAGTGTTTGGCAGAGAGGTATATTTTTCTCTCCTTCCATGATGCTTCTCAAAATGCCATGCAGATTAGCACATCTCAATTTATAACCTTATTGTAATTTAGTTATAACCAAATTATAAGCTGAATTGTAATTGAATTACTTGAATTTTATAAGCGTAGAAAAGTGACTAATAATGTAGATCCATACTCGTAAATTGCTGGAAAATATCTTGAATTAGGAGACTACCTGATTTTTCCCCAAGGATACAAGTGCTTAGGAGGGAAAAAAGTTCCCTCTATTCTTTTCGATATTGGGCACTATTTTCTTATATTTGTTGGTGATCCAAGTCAAATTATGTACCACTTTGTAACAATTTTCCTTTCCAAATTTTGTATTGTACTAGTTTTTTCTCGAGCTATGTGTGTTACTATAAGGGTGATTTTTAACCATATAGTTTCCCCTCATTTTGGGTGCATGCGACGGATGTAGGAGGAGGTGGCCCAAATTAGAGGACTTAAAATTGATATGCACATTGTATATTAGATACCTACAAGGGGTAGTTTATGTTCATAGTAGAAACCAAGGCACAAGGTAGCAAGGTACACTAAAAAACAAGTGTTAGTGTAAAAGAGCTAGCATGAAATAAAATACAACCTATTAAGTAAATATGAAGATTAGAGGGACCCCAAAAAAATGGGTTGTATAAATTGGACATCACTCACAATGTTCATAGACATAAAATAATGCAATTTGGGTAATTATCTAGTCCTAATTGTATACTAATATTCATATGATTTCTAAGTTTGAAAAGTACTAATTAACCCATATCTTTGGCCATATTTTCTTTCTTTCTATTTTTAGTTTTGGTCTTACACTCTTTCTAAGTATCTTTCTTTTCATTCCTTGACATTTCTCATCCCGGACACCAACGTCCAACGGGATGTCGTTGTCAAGTGCTCCTATCCCCTTTGGCTGCCCCCGACATCTTTGTACTTTTTCACATGCTTTGGGTCCTTTGTATTCATTTGAGCATCTTATATTTTTGGCAGTTGACATTTTTGGGGTTGATTAGGAAATATACGAAAGAGAATCGTATACATATAAAGTGATGTGATCATAATAGGGGCCAAGCACTAAGCATTAACTATCAGCACCTAAGGTTGCATCTAAAGGCATGTAAAGAGCATTCAAACATCAATCTAGCATCTACTGAGACAAGGGAAAGGGACCACATTTCTGCATACACTTCATAGGAGGAGAAGTCTATTCTATTACATGTACACATCTATTACATTTTATTACATCCAATTACTTTTCTCGCTATTTAAGTGTGACATGCACAAGAGCCACCTCGGGCACGATTCTACACACACATACATAGAACTACATTAGGTCTTAGATTTAGTACAACGGTCTATCACAGTTCACTTCTTTGATAGATGAGGTCGATTTGAACCCTCATTTGCATTCTTTTCTTTTTGGATTTGATGCGCTTGTGAGGGTTTTTCTTTCCATTCTTTAATTACATGTTATTATCAACCTCATAGAACATTGTGCAACCTACTAGTAACCAAAATCAAATGACATCAAACACATTGCAACTAGTTGAATATAGGTTCTGAGATTTTTCATAGTCACAGTGCAAAACAGGTTTGTGGTGCTTGCAAGCACCTCGGTCAACATATTCCTCCATATCTACATTTTTTGAGCTTCATCTGCGACATTACTCGTGCTTCAAATTTTCTAGTTTTTCAACTCGAGCACCTTTGGGATCTCTGTAAAATAGCTATGTAATTTCATCTCCTCTTTGCAACTAGCGTTTCATATTTTCTAGCTTAGTTTTCTTGGATCTATATTGTACATAATTGTTCATTTATTTACTGCTACAATAGCAATCAGATTAGGCATCTATATTATTTTATATTTTTCTTAATCATTTTAGTGAACCCACGTTCAAATACTCTTGGATCCTCATTTTTTTCTATCATGGGTCATAAATTTCCTCGAATTTATTTATTTGACTTACTTAAGATGCATCTCAATTGCAAGACGTTCTCCGAAAAACCTTAGACACCATGTATCTTCCTAAAGATACACCGCCACATGAAAAAGTCTTATTTTTGATCGTCAATCTAATGACCCTATCCTTCTTGATGATTAATCCAATCAACCCATTTTTGAGTCAATTCAAAATTTATATTCTTTATTTTATGAAAAATTCTAGGTTATGGAATCCATGATCGCATCTCTTAAATCAAAGCCAACATCTTGAAGAAGCTTCTCGTGCCCACACTACTTCTTCTTCTCATCTCCATTTTATGTCTTCTACATGTTATCGTATTAGTGAACCACAAATATTACCACTTCCTGCGCCTCTCGAGTTTAATCTCAATGTTAAGAAACAATATGTTCTTGTGTAGCTCATAACTCATCAATAAATCAACTTACCATCATCTACTCAAGGCTATCCTCCTTACCGACTTACAAAATACCAAGGTCACCCATATTAAAATTATCATCAAATCAATGGACATAATGAAAATGATTTTTATGCTTTATAACGAAGAATCAAACATTTTGAACGTAAAGGTTTTATCTCATTCAATGCACAACATCTTGTTACATCTTGGTTATTACATCCTAATGGGTTCCTAAATATAATTCATCTATGTGTAATGAACATCATGCCATCACCTCTCATGTTCCTTCTTTGGAAAACGAATCACCACCCAAGAAACCCCCTTTCAAAATAAATCTAACCTCGTCTCATATCAAGTCATCTCGTGGCATCTGTTGGAACATAATGGTTAAGTGGGCTGGCCACCCCTTAATTAAATATGGGTCAAACATTATACTATGGGTTGAATATTTAATAATAAGAAATATTTCTATTTCTATTATTAAATATTCAAACCAAGGAATATACTTTAGGTTAAATATTTAATAATAAGAAATAGTTATATTTCTATTATTAAATATTTTAAACCTTGGTATATGTGTCAACTAAAATGATTAAAAAGGTGAGTCGGGAGACATAACTAATCACCTCATATAAAAATGACTTCAGGTCCTCATTTGATATATTTAGAAAAATAATATAGGAAATGTTTTCACCCTTGTGCTTAGGGTTTCTAAGGAGGAGGTGATTTACTGGATGTAAAAATTTCTATACAATAAAAGTTACTTTTCACAATGTTTTTTACCTTTGGGTTTTCTTAAATATTGTGTCATGTGTTATTTACTTTTGTAAGTATTACTTTATTATTATGCAATGTGATGTGATGTTTATTTATTTAATATTGCATAGTTTATTAATGTTGATTAAATCCGTAATTAATAGAATCCTCAAATTCTAACATGGTACAGAGAGAAAGGTAAATTAAATACATTAAATCAAATTTTGTTGTATTTAATTTATTTAATTTTGTACGGGTTTTTTCAACCAACCCAGAAGGGTATTTAAAAATCATCGGCCCCCTTCTCCTCAATTTTTGCAATATTAAATTTTGAATGTTTTGTCTTTGAATCAATATGAGTGTGCATGGTGAACGATTTTACATGCATGTGAAAAATCACATACATGTAAGGGTAAATTAATATATGAAATATTTCAGTTTCTCTATAGTTTTAAATGTGTGCAAGGTAAATGCTTTCAAAGGTAAAATTCAAGAGTAAATGGAGGAGACAAGTTTCAAGAAAATAGTGATTTCAAATTATTTCATTGGGGGTGAAATTAATTGTCCCTCTCAGTAAATCTCCAGGTTAATTTTTACTCTCATGTGATTAAAAATTTCCTTGCACTTAGTAAAAATTATCTTACTATTTTTACTTTTTTTTTTTTCAAAATAATATGCCTGTGTCCTTTGGACCTCCCTCTAATCGGGCTTGATTTAAAAAAATATAAGTTTATAGTTTTTATAACTATATTCTTTAAATAAAAATTATTATAGAATACTGAGATCATTATAGTTTATATTATATAAAATATTCTCAAAAAATATATAGTTGTTTATATTTTATAATTTATAAACAAAACTTGTGCGAAATTGTACATAAGAAGAAATTTTGAAATTAGACATTATGGAAATACAAAGGAAATTTTCACTATGTTAAATTTGAGGGTCATATGACTATCAAGGAGAACAAAAATAAGGTAGAATGATATTCATTTAGATGTCAAATTTATTCTAGCGGATCTAGGAAATTTTCACCGTGTTAAAATTAACGGTTATATGATTGTCTCAAGTAGAACAAAAATAAGGTACAATGATGGTCATTTAGACGTCAAATTTAAGATGGCCACATATTTATGTACATTAAAAATTTTCAAAAATTTAAATTTGTGTTTTTAGGGGTTTCATCTTCTCTCTTATATATGGTCAGGAATTTTATTTTATGATAGGTATAGGGTATAATGCCGTTCCTTTATGATACGGGTCATTATTTGATTATGGGAAGTTAATTAGTATGCATTTTTATGACAGAATTAGTTATGGTCAAATAGTTTCTTTAGATCTATAAATTTAGATCTGGTTCTATTAATATTGTTATGATCAGATTAGTTATTTCTTTATAATACTTGATTTTTTAATGAAATAATACAATTTTTTTAATCATAAAATATGGGTATTGTCATTTTTTTATTAATATGTTTCTAACTCAGTGGTGCATTATATCATAATGGGGTATGCTTTTCAGGTTCAGGAAATTTGAAAGAAAATGGCGTCTAGTTAATTTTTCCTCAATAAATCCCAGATCCTAAATGGAGCCAATTACAATATTTGGAAGATCAGGGTCAAATCGAAACTTATGGCAAGGAAACTTTGGATGATTATTTTAGGAACTGAGCTTGCACCCACCGGTCATCAAGTGGCTATGGAAAATATGAATGCATTCACATAATGTACATAGGAGGTCCTTTCCATGATTCCCGCACAATGTAAACGATGAATATATTCTACACATTGGTAATATTGAACATCCTAAAGAGGTATGGATACAATTAGAATCCATGCATGAATTTACAGAGCTTATCTATGATTATTAAACTTGTTTTAGAATTTCTTACGAATCCTATGAAAGGAGATGAAAAAGTAGTTAATTTATTACCCAAGATTAAAAGTATCAAAGAAACATTAGATGGATGCAATTGTGACTTAATTGGTGAAAAATTAATCTACTTTATTGTTCAGTTGAATATACATGAAAGATTTAGGAATTTTATTTCTATCTTAAACTCTAAATATCAGAATGAGGATGAATTACCAGACTTAAATACTTTGAGTTCTCTTGGTATAGGAAGAGAAAACGATGATGAGCTTCGACTTTAAGGAGAATGTATCTTAGGAACTTCTTGCTTGGAATTTAAAGTCCAAGCCTCACAAGCCCTTCTCTGATCATAAGTTTAGATCTAAATATTCATTTGTTGATAAGAAAAGTGTTACTTATGAACATTTGTGTGTAAGATTTAATGGTAAATCCCACAAATGTGGAAAATTTGGGCATAGAAATGAATACTATAAATCTAATAATCCTATCCATAAAAATCGAAACATATTGTCTCATCTAAATATAATTTAAGGAACAAGGATAGTTTGAATGATGCTCCTAAAACTATTGTATTATATATTGCTTTATACTCTTCCTCTAATTCTGAATGGATTGTAGATTTAGGTTCTTCAAATCATATGAATGGTATTTCCAATTCATTATTTGATGTTACGAAAATCAAGGAACATGTGTATCTTGGTAATAACTCATCTTTAGAAGTAATAGAGAAAGGAAAAGTAAAATTTACAAATTCTATTTTGAATAATGTTTTATTTGTTCCTAAGCTTAAAACGAATATTTTATCATGTTCACAACTAAATCATAATGGTTTTTCTATTCAAATTTTGAAGGATGCATGGTACATCAAGGATAGTAACACTAATATAATTGTTGAAGGAATTCAAATAAATTATCTGTATATTTTGATCATTTTTCTTTTGCATCTTGTTTTCTATCTCAAAGTTTGAATAATTCAAAACTATGGCATGAAAGGTTAGGACATGTAAATTATCAAAGATTGTATGAGATGTATAGAAATAATCGGTGAATGTTTTTCTTGTGTTGTCTTCATCTCACAATGTTTGTGAAGGGTGTTTACACTTGTAAATAAGTGCTAAAACCTTTCACTTATATCTTAAGGAGAGTTCCTCTTCACCACTAGAAATTTTTCATAGTGGTGTTAGAGGACCTCTTTAAGTAGATTCATTAAATGGTTATTTTTATGCTATGACTTTTATTGATGATTTCACGAGGATGATTTGGACAGGTTTTCTTATAAATAAATCAAATGCATTTGGAAAATTTAAGGAATTTAAAGCATTTGTTGAAAATTCATCAAATTATAAAATTAAGAGGCTTAGAATAGATAATGGGGGTGAATATGTTAGCAAGGCATTTGAAAATTTCTGTATTGATTATGGTATTAAAAGAGAATTAACTTCTCCCCATTCTCCCCAGTCTAATGGTGTTGCAAAATGGAAAAATAGGACTATTTTAGATATGGCTTGCACTATGCTTCATTCTACTAGTCTTCCAAAATTTATGTGGGTAGAAGCAATGAACATGATAGTATACATCCTAAATAGGGTCCCTACCAAATATATTCACCTTTTGACCCCCTTAGAGAAGTGGTCAAATAAAAAACCTGATGTATCACATTTAAAAGTATTTGGTAGTCCTACCTCCTTATATATCCCTAAAAAGAAAAGAAAGAAACTTGATATGAATTATTTTTCTTGTATTTTCATTGGATATGGTATTAAAACTACAGGTTTAAGGATTTATGACCCTGTAAAAAGGGAAGTAACTTAAAATCACAATGTTGTTGTTTTGGAAAAATGCTTCTGTGCATCTACAAATAGTTATGAGATTCTTAATCCTATCAATATTTCTAATGATGGTTCTGATTCTGATAATGAAAATATGGTAAATGATCATGATGATGTTTCTTGTGTTGATGTTATGGATGTGTCTGAATCTCTTGTCTCCCTAGCTAAGAAACCAAAATGGGCTCAAACTATGTTAGAAAGTTCTAATCCTATTGACCTTAGGAAAATGACCAGAAGCCATCATACGTACCATGCATTAATGACCTTGTATGAACCTGGCTGAATAGTTTGAAGAATCTTCTCGGGATGAGAAGTGGATCAATGCAATGTAGGATGAATATAATGCCTTGATTCAAAATCAAACCTGGGAGTTAGTTCCACCTCTAGAGAAAAGAAGCATTATAGGGTCTAGATGGTTGTATAAAGTAAAATACAATGTTGATGGTAGTATTGAAAAATATAAATGTAGACTTGTTGCTAGAGGTTTCACTCAGAAACATGGGATAGATTATGTTGAGACCTTTTCCCCTGTAGCTAAAATGAGCATAGTTAGGACCTTGTTTGCTATTGCTACTTAGTTTGGGTGGGAAATCCACCAAATGGATGTGAAAAATGCTTTTTGAATGGTGATTTAAAGGAAGAAATTTACATGTCTCAACCTAAAGGATTTGAAGAAACTGGTAAAGAAAACTATGTTTGTAAGTTGAAAAAATCTTTGTATGGTTTAAAGCAAGCTCCTAGAGCTTGGTATGTGAAAATTAATGCTTTCTTTAAACAATTAGGTTTTGTTAATTGTTCTTCTGACAATGATCTATTCATTAAGCAAGAAGGTTCTCACATTATCATTGTATGTCTATATGTGGATGATTTGCTTATGACTGGTGATAGTCCTTCTTTAATTCATAAGATTAAATAAAAATTGAAACAATACTTTGAAATGACTAATTTAGGTCTCTTACATCATTTTCTTGGCATGGTTGTATTTCAAGACAAGCATTCTATTTTTTTCTCAAGCACAATATGCAACCAATGTACTGAAAATTTTTAATATGATTGATTGTAAACCAATTTCTACACCTATGGAAGCTGAATGAAACTTGATCCTAAACCTGCATGTGAAAAGATGATTCTAATTTGTATATGCGGTTAGTTGGTAGTTTAATTTTTATAACTATAAATAAACCAAATATTTCCTATTGACGAGAATTGCTTCAACGTTTATTAAGGAACATTATAGAGATCATTAGAATCTTGCAAAAATAATTCTTAGATATATTAAGGGAACAATAAATTATGGGTTGCATTATACTAAGGATGAAAACGCTAACTAGTATGAATTTTTTTATTTTGATCATGTTGGTCATTTATTAGATAAAAAATGTACTTTTTGTTATGTGTTTAAATTTGGTGTAGGTTCCATTACTTGGTATAGTAAAATCTATCTCTTTAGCTAATGATGAGTATAGAAGTGCAATGGAAGCAACAAAAGAGGATCTATGGTGAAGAGGTTGTTCGATGAGATAAAGATGAAGGATAAAGGTAGTTTTCCTTTGTTATGAGACAATAAAAGCACCATATCTCTTGTAAATAATCCATTACAACATCAAAGGAATAAATACATTGAAATACATATACACTTAATTCGTGAGAATGTGTTAAGTGGTGAGATAGATCTCAAGTTAGTGTAATCAAGAAGAGGAGGATTCTTGACATATTCACAAAACCCCTAAGTGCTACAAAGTTTTGTCACTTTTGTGAAAAACTTGGATTGTTGGAGTTTGCATTGAGGGGAGTGTGCATAAAAATGTCACCTTATAATGGAACTCGGTATTTGTAAAATGAAAAATGCATTGTAATAAAAACCTTTACAAAAATGTAAAAGACCTTCGGGCATGTGTATACCTACTCAGCTTCTTTTTAAGCAAGAAGTGTAGAAAGACCTTAAAGGTGGTATTTAGTAAACTCTTTAGTGCTATTTATTTTATTGGTACAATATTGTTAAGGATGTCCTTAGTTATAAAAGGCTCATGTGTGCTTAGTTTCAAGTAACCTTTTACGGGAACTTGTAAGTACATGTAAAACTCACAAATCATACTTAGCCACTGATCATGGGATGATCTTTGGGATTCCAAATCCTTTTGTACCAAAAGGTAACTTGAGTATAATGAAGGTGTTATAATTCCTTCAACCTATATGCTAGCATAAAACCTTTATGGTTTAAGGATTGTAAATCCTGAAGTGCATCATGGGTAGGTAATTTATTGGCATATGTTATCCCACTTAACATTAAGGGGGAGTGTTGGAACATAATGGTTAAGTGGGTTGGCCACCTCTTAATTAAATATGGGTCCAACATTATACTATAGGTTAAATATTTAATAATAAGAAATATTTATATTTTGATTATTAAATATTCAAACCTAGGAATATACTTTAGGTTAAATATTTAATAATAAGAAAGAGTTATATTTTTATTATTAAATATTTTAATCCTTCGTATATATGTGTCAACCAACATGGATGAAAAGGTGATTTGGGAGGAATACCTGATCACCTCATGTAAAAAGGATTTGGGTCCTCATTTGATATATTCGAGAAAATAATATATCAAAGGTTGTCACCCTTGTGATTAGGGTTTCTGAGGAGGAGGTGATTTACTGGATGTAAAAAGTTCTCTACAATAAAGGTTACTTTTCACATTGGTTTTTACCTTCTTGTTTTCCACTATTAATATTGTGTCCCATGTTATTTAATTTTGTAAGTATTACTTTATTATCATGTAATGTGATGTGATGTTTATTTATTAACTATTGCATAGTTTATTAATGTTGATTAAATCCATAATTAATAGAATCCTCAAATTCTAACAACATCATCAAGTAAAATTAAGCAACTTCCTCTCAAAATCAGTCCACATTCTTCTCCTATTGGGTCTTCTACAACGTTACTAAAAAGAAACCACTCCTTATAAGAGACATACAAATGTAGATAGCCTCTTTCGACTTCTTCCATTTGGGGCTCCTATGCAATCACCACTTCAACATCCGTTAAATCGCTTTTGTCAATGAAACTAATCCATAAATTGATCCACTTAGCATCATTAATTATATGGGTAAGTTTACGAAGTTGGGGGCAAAAAGTGGACAAGAATCTGAAAAAATAAAAACGCGTATGAGTTTTACTAAAACACGCTCGTGTTTTAATTTGTTTGTCCCGGAATCACCGAACCTATCGCATATGCATTACAAACAAGTCAAAAGGCATACGCATTATAATGTTTCTTATACTTTAAATTTATTTTAGTAAATTTAAGAAATTAGGTCACTCGCACCTCATGGAAATGGTCTCGTAGCTCAATAGTTATAATCTAGAAGATAGTTTTTCAAAATCTAATCAAGTTAGTACTTACTCATTTTCAAGATTTTGTGCAAATGACATAAAACTTTCGGGGCATATATATTGTAGTTGGTCTTTGTTTTGGGAAAGAATATAGTCATTCTTTAGGTTTTTTGACCTTCTAAAATGGATTTTGGCCCTATCACTACTTGAATTGGTACTAATTTTTTAATTTGGTCCATAATTCACTTTAGTGACCATGAATTAACTCTATGATGTTTTTCTACTTCTTACTAAAAGAGATCCTCACTTTGTAGATAGAAGATTGTTCACTAAATGGGATTCTTGTCCCATGTCCAAAATGAGGTGATTATAATGTGCCTCCTCCTTAAGGTGTGATAACACTACTAGGTGTTGAATAGGTTATTACGAATAGTACCAAGTGAATTGATTCAAGTGAACTCGGATGATTGCTCATTCTTAGAAACATGGTGCTCCATATAAAGATCATCCCCTTACCTTTCCTAGCTCTAAAAGCATCCTTTCATAGAATCAAATTAATGATTCTCATACATAATTTTGCTCATAAGTCTCTTATGGAGACAAACAATGTCTTAATACTTCATAAATAATGGTGATTAATAACTGGTGACATGACTAGCTCATTTTAGCTTGTTCTAAAGGGTGTTCAATTAACAACAAAATGGCCAAAAATGCCTTTTTAGGCCTTTAAAGGAAGTAGTTCCTCATAAAAACTAAATGAGTCGATTGATCACCTTAAACACTATTCCCTACACACTGAAACATGTTGAATGATCTTTTTAGGACTTTCCTTTGGGTGAGGGTTTATGATTTAGGGTTTAAGGTTTAGGGCTCATGGTTTAGGGTTTAGGGCTAAGGGTTTAGAAATCAAGGTTTAGAGTTTAAGGCTCATAGTTGATTTTAGGGTTTAGGGTTTAGGGCTCAGGGCTTAGGGTTCATGGTTTAGGGTTTAGGGTTTAGGGTTTAGAGTATTGGGTTTATGGTTCGGGGTTAAGTGTTTAGGGTTTAGGGTTTAGGGCTCAAGGTTCAAGGTTTAGGGTTGGGGGTCAAGGTTGAGGGTTTAGGGTTTATGGCTCAAGTTTGAGGATTTAGGATTTATGAATCAAGATTGAGGGTTTAGGGTTTAGGGTTAACGGTTGAGGGTTTAGGGTTTAGGGTTCGGGGTTTAGTTTTTAGGGTTTAGAGTTGAGGATTTAGAGTTTATGGTTTAGGAGTTAGGTTGTAAGGTTTAGGGTTGAGGATTTAGGGTTTACGGTTCAGGGTTTAAGAGTTAGGGTTTAAGGTTTAAAGGTGAGGGTTCAGGGTTTAGGGAAAAGGGTTCAAGGTTTAGGGTTTAGGGATCAGCGTTGAGGTTTTAGGGTTTAGGGTTGAGAGTTGAGGGTTCAGGGTTTAGGGCTCAGGGTTTAATTTTTAGGGATTAGGGTTGAGGGTTTATGTTTAAGGGTTCAAGATTTAGGGTTTTGGCTTAGGGCTTGTGACTTAGGGCCTAGGGTTCAAGGCTTAGGGTTTAGGGTTTATGGATCAAGGTTTAGGGTTTAGGGTCAGGGTTTAGGTTTTAGGGTTTAGGGTTTAGGATTTAGGGCTTAGAGTTTAGGGTTTAGGGATTAGGGTTTATAGTTTAGGGTTTAGGGTTTAGGGCTTAGGGTTGATGATTTAGCATTTACGATTTAGGGTTTAGGAGTTAGGTTTTAAGGTTTAAAGGTCGGGGTTCATGGTTTAGCATAAAAGGTTCGGGGTTTAGGGTATAAGGCTCGAGGTTTATGGTTGAGGTTGTAGGGTTAAGGGTTTAGGGTTTAGTGTTTAGGGCTTAGGGTTTAGGATTTAGGGCTTAGGGTTTAGGGTTTAGGATTTAGTGCTTGGGGTTTAGAGTTTAGGGTTTAGGGGTCAGGGTTAAGGGTTTATGATTTAGTTTTTAGGGTTTAGGGTTTAGGGTTTAGGGTTTAGGGACCTTTAGGATTTAACATTTAGGCCTTAAGGTTTAGGGTTTACGATTTAGGGCTCAGGGTTTAGGGTGCATGGTTTAAGGTTTATGACTCATGGTTCAAGCTTCATAGTTACGGATTTAAGATTTAGGGTTAGAGATCGGGGCTCTAGATTTAGGGTTTAAGGTTTAGGGTTTAGGGCTCAAGGATTAGGGTATAGCATTCAAGGCATAAGGTTTAGGTTTTATGGTTTAGGGATAATGGTTTAGGGTTCATGGTTTATGGCTTAAGGTTCAAGGTTTAGAGTTACTAGTTTAAGGTTTGGGGTTAGAGCTCGAGGCTCTTGATTTAGTATTTAGGGCTTAGGGATTAGGGGTTAGGGTTTAGGGTTATAGGTTTAGGGTTTAGGTTTTAGGGTTTACTATTTAGTGTTTAAGGCTCGAGGTTTATGGTTGAGGTTGTAGGGTTAAGGGTTTAGGGTTTAGTGTTTAGGGCTTAGGGTTTAGGATTTAGGGCTTAGGGTTTAGGGTTTAGGATTTAGTGCTTGGGGTTTAGAGTTTAGGGTTTAGGGGTCAGGGTTTAGGGTTTATGATTTAGTTTTTAGGGTTTAGGGACCTTTAGGATTTAACATTTAGGCCTTAAGGTTTAGGGTTTACGGTTTAGGGCTCAGGGTTTAGGGTGCATGGTTTAAGGTTTATGACTCATGGTTCGGGCTTCACGATTACGGATTTAAGGTTTAGGGGTTAGAGATCAGGGCTCTAGATTTAGGGTTTAGGACTCAGGGTTTAAGGTTTAGGGTTTAGGGCTCAAGGATTAGGGTATAGGGTTCAAGGCATAAGGTTTAGGTTTTATGGTTTAGGGATAATGGTTTAGGGTTCATGGTTCATGGTTTATGGCTTAAGGTTCGAGGTTTAGAGTTACTAGTTTAAGGTTTGGGGGTTAGAGCTCGGGGCTCTGGATTTAGTATTTAGGGCTTAGGGCTTAGGGCTTAGGGTTTAGGGTTATGGGTTTAGGGTTTAGGTTTTAGGGTTTAGTATTTAGTGTTTAGGGTTTAGGATTTATTATTTTGGTTTTAGGGTTTAGGTCTCATGGTTGAGGGTTAATGGTTTAGGTTATAGATTTTAGGGTTCATCAAATTTGTAGGTAGAACATTCAAAGAGAGTCATCAAAATTTAATGTTTTTCATCTGTTGATATTTTGAAGGAGGAAAATGCCATATTCCTGACTGTCTAATCCTTCCAAAGACCATAGTAGTCCTCAATCCTTGGATGTACATGGAGACATTGTTACTTGGATTCCATTTATAATGATAGATATATCTGTAAATTTGTGTTATGACCTCTAAATCTATATGAATTTAAATTTTCTTGGAAATCACATCACACCCTTCACTAGGATTGATGACTACCCCTATCTTTTTGTTCAGGGGATTTTGAAAACATCCATGGGTTTATCATACAAGGAATTATCAATGAATGGAATGTCACTAAGTCGTAGGGTGGGTAACTCCCATTTAGAACTAAACAAGAAAGCTTTACTAGGTGATTGATAACCCCTTAGTATTATTAGCCATTCCCTATTTCTATGCTTATTTTTAACACTTTAGGAAGTTTTGTCAAATTTACTATCCATTCTGTAGAACACTTGAACTTTATATTTCTCGAAGGAGAGGATACTATAAGAAATTCAATTATGATCCTACACCTCTGCATTGATATATTCTCTATGTTTCTTTTGTTTCCTTTAAGATTAATTTTTTTGTTTTGATGGTTATTTTTTCCAGATTCCAATGGGTCATCTCGGCTTGCATAATACCATACATGGAAATATGAGAAATGTGAAATTTGTTTGAGTGTGAATAAATTTACATTCAAGAGCGCAATTAAGTTTATATTATACAATATGATGGAATTAATCAAAAGAGACTTGTTCCATCATATGTGATCCAACGGGTTATAAAGTTACATTCAAGAGTGCAAGTAAGTTAAATTTACATTCAACCCATCCTATCATTCCCTATTATCTTTCCAATCGCCATGTTTTAGTTCACATTATAATAGAAAATAAAATTATTCATCACTATAGGAATAATTTTATCAACATATTTAAGAGTTATAAACTATGTCCTTTTTATTAAGCTAAGTAATTTTTCCCCCTTCCTTATTTAATGATTAATATATTATCGATAAGTTCATTAGTAAATAAGGGGTATAAAATTTATAATATTGCAACATCATTCTATAGAGATTGTTATTATACTACTTCCCATTCCAAATAAAGTACACATATTAGGATTGTATCCTCAATAATATAATTTAATTCCCTTAAATCATTTGGCTTATAATTATATCTCCATATCATAGGCAACACTCAAATACTTAGCTAACTAGCAAGTCAAAAATGTTTTAAGACAGAGTAATATCAATTGAATCTACTACAATCATGATGAGTAGTAAACCAACTACCTCATGTCATTCCTATAACAAGTCTTATAAAAAATAGTGGAATACACTTTATTCCATACATAATAAACATTCATAAGTTTTTTTGACAATTAAAAACATCCTTTCACAATTATTACAAAATACCGAGGCCCTATGCGACATGATCATTTCAAAACCACTAATACTTTCGAGTATCCAATTTAAACAAACTCAATCAATAAAATAAATGCAAATTCTTATAAGTATTTCTCCTTTCACTTTTCATGAAATCCATCTGCAAAATTTTTAGCATGTGTCATTTCACAAGAATTGAGCATGATAAGCACTAAAAATTTTGCTAAATTATGCTTATTTCTTACAATTTCGTGAAAAGAAACAACTTTGTTAATTAGTGAAATTATTCTAAGTTTATGAAAATACAAACAACTCATAAAATCATGCCCAAAATGCCACAATGTCCAATAAAGGAATAAAGCCAATTTCTGTCACATTCCAAATTCAATATTTAATTAAACATGAATTGATAACTCAAGTAAGCTAGACCTTTTGACCTTTCAAAGTCAAAATAGTATACAAGTGTGTTAGGATTGCAATCATATAATCTTACAGATTATATGATTGAAACATAACATTGTTTCAATCATTTATAGATTATTTAACTTAAAAAAATTATTTCAACATGTACATTACACCTATAATATGAAATTCAACAAGAAATTTCAATCATTCAAGGCAAGTATAACAATTTACAAGTAAACCTCATATTGACATTAATAACTGCAACCGTTTAAGCCAATGTGATTAATCAATACAACACTAACTGCACAATGAGCAATTGTAACCTAAATTAATCAACCAAAACATTTTCCATCCCATATTCTATTCAAAGAGTCCCCACATAAAGAGTGCATTTAAAATTACTTTTATCAAGGAGTAGTTACAAGAAGGTCGAATGATAACACAGGTGATATCAGGAATATCAAAACAATAATGCATTCACGACTACCCTAGTAGTGAAGTATAACTCAAAAAGGACATATTCACAATAATGAAGTAACAAATATAGTCCCAGAGTTGCAAAAGTTCCATATTGACTAAAGAATAAACAGTCCCAACTGACTAAACAATGATACAACTATTAGGAAAAATTGTAACCGGTTGACACAAGGACATTAAACCGAAGTTTTCTGTCTAAAAGTAACCATAGTCGATTATTGAAATTTAAGAAACTTACATTTTCCCAATACTAATAAATCCCACTCGAAGAAAAAAACTTAAGATAGCTGCTTTATGTCCTATGAACCTACTTGACCAAATCCATGAAATAAACTTGACACTTTGTTTGCAAACCGGTTCTTTCTTAGGTGAGTAGAGATCATTATCTACCACACAAACACCACAGTTATCCTAATGACCATGTTTGACCAAGTCGCATAATCCAATGAATGGAGTTACAAAACCCAACTCATTGCTTCATAAAATAAAGAAACCAAATCAAGTTCCTTATATAAAAATTTTCCAACGACAAAAAAAATAATAAACAACTAGAAATTGATTCATGAAGCCAAGTTCGAGAAGATCGATCTCAACAGCCAGAGGGAGTCATTACAGAGAAGGATGCATCTTGAATATAATTTTATGCCAGCCCTTAAAGGGTATTCCAAAATAAGGAAATAATAACTTAAATCCACACAAAGACTGGATATAAAAGGCCAGCGTATCGTTAACCTTCCTCTAACGGAGAGTTTCATATATTCAAACTACAAGCACCCAAAATGGGTTTCAAACTCATTTTACAGTTATTAAAAGTCAAACCTAGTTTCATAGAAAGAAATATTAATAAAACCAAATCAAATCCTGTAAGGTATATTCAGAAAAACACCCAATATTTCATTGATTAATACACAACCTTCATGCAACTAATGTTTCCAACTGACATTTCCTTATGGGTTTTGACCGAGAACCAGAAATTTCATACATATAAAAAGAGAGTTACATGCAACCAAGGTAAGAAAATGGAACACCGTTTCACAGTATCAAAACACAAGAATGCACATAAAATCATATACGAACAAACACGTTAAAAAATGATCAAATCACATAGAGTACCAACTAGTAAAACATTTCTTAAGATCACAAAACAATTGTAATTCCAAAAAGAAGCCGAGATATTTTCACGAAACTATAAAATATAGTAGAATATAATAATAGGTTAGGGCTCATCATGTATGTGAAATATCTTGTGTAACTTCTTCAAGCTTCCAAAATTTCCCTTTAATGTTTGAAAGAGTCTCACGGAAACTTAGCATTTGAATCCACAAAGAACCTTTATAATTTCCTTCCATAATTCTTGTATAAACCCGCTAAAATATTTTCTTCATTATCTTCACCATGCAATGGTTATTTTTTAAATGCAAATGAGACTAATGAGCAATTACCAAAATATAAAATCTGCAGAGTGAAAGAGATTGAAAAATCCAAATAAAGAATGAAACCAACCCTATTTCGTTTCCAACTTTCCATCCGGGTGTTTCCCAAGGCAATTTTCTGGTCATTAATCAAAAACAATAAATGCTAGGATAGTTTGAAATTCCATCGCGAATCCCTCCAACCACCCATTCATCTAAGTGTTCCTCATCACGGTTCAAAATAAACATGCCAAATTCTTAGTGATGAGTTTTAGAGTTAATTCTGAACGGACAATACCCTTGCCAAAGTTGGCGGATAAAAACATTTAATAAAAATTAACTTTACCTAAAGAGTATGAATTTAGAATGGAGGTCATAGGTTCTGGTTAGCCTATGGGATAAATCTCCCTCTTTTCTTCTTATTTAACATTTCAAATTTAGTTCGGGTTTCCTTTTAATAATGTTACCTATAGAATAGGTTAGAATTTCAATAGATTACTATAGGTAATTTAGGGAATGAAAATTCCCTTATTAAAAATGTATCCTACTTAACTTAGGATAATATACATAAAACATTCTAGGATTTTATAATGATAACCATCACCTCGGTGGAGTTCCAATGCATCCCTTTCTAACACAATAAAGCTCAAAATATTTAATAATAACATTACGCACAAGAACTAACTAATCAATAATTTGATCTCATGGAAAGAGTGAGTTCGGTGAATGCCACTTAGTACTTTAGCAATAGTACCTTTTTGAGCTTGGAAAGATAATGTTTCGAGGGAAAAAAGGTAGTTAGTTAGACTATCAATATGATCACAACTAAATGATGATCATTCCTTGGATCACTGAAATTGATCCAAGGTGGAATTATTTCCTTTAAATAGTAATGTAATAGTCTATGGTACAATCCCAACATTCTAACTTAGTTACTTACGAGCATAATTCTTAAGACTTCCTAGACCTGCTATAACCTGGTTCTCAAATTGAACATCAAAACTACATTTAGAGAGTGAATTACAATAAATCCATGTTAACATAACTTTTCCAAGTATGATTCTCATTACGTTTAGAAGGAAAATCAGATCTTCTACAACAAACATGATCAATAGTTCAGAAGAGTATACCGTCTTAGAATAAAAATCACAAATCAACGTTTACATAGTTCACAAAGAAGTAGGTTTAGATATCAATGATGGTAGAGGCATTACATACCTCCCCCAAAAAGCATCATCATCTCGATGATTAACTTAATCCACATACATGTCGAGAACATAGGCACAAATATAACTTATTCATCCATAAAATTCTCAAACGGATAAGAGCTTTGCAAAAATATAATATCTCCAAAATTATTACAACATCAAGTTAGTGTTCAAGTGCTTATAGAATAAAGTAATTGCCTAAACTGGTAGAATCATAAATAGTTTTAGGACTTAGTAATTTGATATCAAAAAAATTAGAATTAATTTGTTAAAAAGATGAGGAAAAGCAATTTTTATATCCTCCATATTTTCCCAAGTTACATTCTCTTCACTAAACTGGTCCCATTGAACCTTACATTGGCTTATTTCATGATTTTGCAAGTGCAACATGCAAGTTCCTAGCACTCAGATGGGTTCAACCATGATTAATCTTGGGTCTTGGACCTGTACATAATTACAATTTAATACATGTAACAAGTCTAAAACCTATTTCTTAAGGAAAGAAATATGAAAAACATCATGCATTTGTGACAATGTGGGAGGTAATGCTAAGCGATAAGCTACAGGGATAATCACTTTCACAATATCGAAAGGTCCCATAAAATGAGGTGATAACTTGGTTGCTTTTCCAAAAGTAATTGAACTCTTTTTAGGCTTAACACATAAAAAGACCTTTTTCACCAAGTTCAAATTTCCTATCAACTCTCTTCAAGTCTACATAACTTTTCTACCTATCAGTAGATTCCTTTAATCATTCACGAATTAATTTTACTTTATGTTGCATTTTAGTAAGCATTTTAGGTCTAATTACCTCTCTATCTTCAATGTTATCCCAACTAACTAGGGTTCTGCACTTTCGTCCATATAATGCTTCGAAAGGTGTCATCTTAAGAGAGGAATGATAAGTATTATTATATGCAAATTCAACTAAAGGAAGGTATTCTTCCCATTTTTACTGCTGGTCCATACAATACATTCTCAACATATCTTCCATTACCTAATTTACTCTTTCTATTTTCCCATCCGTTTCTAGATGATATGTGGAACTAAAGTTTAGTTTCGTTCCTAAGGCTACATTTAGTGTTTTCCAAAAATGTGAAGTTATTCTTGGATCTCTGTCAGAAATAATTAATTTAGGAACACCGTGCAATCTGAAAATTTCATGAACAAATCTTTTGCAAGGACATGTGAATCATCCTTTAGATTTCTAGCAATGAAATGAGCTACTTTTGTTAACTTGTCAGTTCCATAACTAAAATAACATCATGTTTTTTTAGACATAGGCACTACATTAACATAATACATGGATATTACTTTCCATTTATACTACGGTATACTATGAGGATACAATAAACCGAGTTGGATGTATACATTTTCTTTAACATCCTAACATTTGAGACAATGTGAGACAAAATCAGTTATGTCTTTCTTCATTCCTTTCCAAAAATATTTTTGTTTTACATCAACAAGCATTTTTGTAACTCGAGATGTCTTGAGTAAGGAGAGTTATGAAATTCAGTCATCTATTTATTCCTTAATTTGTTTTATAAAGGTACATACACCTGATTTTCATACCTTAAGATTCCTTCATTATCAAAGATAAAACCTTTGTATCTTGCATCATTAGGATCTGCAACAAGTGTTGTTTTTACTTGCTGAAAGTACAAATTAGAATTCATTATTTTCTTTACTTCATCTTTAAACTAATTTCTCAAGGTTACAAGTGCGGAAATATGTTTCCAATGACTTAGTGCATCTGCCACTCTATTTTCTTTACCTTTAATGTAACTTATGTAAAAATCATATTGAGAAAAAAACTCTAACTCTCTTCATTTTCTTTCATTCATATTTGGCTAAGTAAAAATATACTTCAGCCCAAGGTGGTCAGTTTTTAACTCAAAGGATCTACCTAAGAGATAATGTCTCCATACTTGAAGTGCATGAACTATGGAAACAAGCTCTAAGTCATGGGGAGCATAGTTCAACTCGTGTAACTTGAGTTTTTAATCTCATAAGCTATAATGTAATCATTATAAAGTAATATACCTCTGAAACCTTTCTTTGGAAGCATCTGTAACTACTGTAAATATTCCATTTGGATCTAGAACAATCGGAATAGGTGCAATAGGTGGTTGTTCCTTCGAGTTTTAAATGTTGCTGATTTTCATCACTTTTCTTTTGAGGGCACTAATTTGCATAGTGATCCTTTCCTGAGCTTATAACAGCCCCCTACAGGTCCTCTTTTTGGTTCAAACTTATTTTCATCCTTGAAATTACCTTTTGGCCTCCATAAATTTTCTATCCTTTATTATTATTCTTTACGAAATTGTTTTTGTTATTTGTAATATGAGCTTGGTTTCTATTTTTTTCTTATTGTTATTAGCCACAAAACTATCTTAGTGCCAAAATTTTCAATGCCAACTTCTTGGGTGCAAGTGATAAAGAAGAGTTGGAGATTTTCTTTTGATTCTCCTCTTTATGTGCAGAAATTACCTTCAAATTATGTTCTTTCCTTATGGATTTTTCTACAACTCCTTCCATGGTGGTTGGGTTTTTTACATCTACCTCACCACCAATTATAGGATTTAGCCCCGTAATGAACTTGTGTATCTTGAAATTTTTGTCAGTTTGGTACTGCGGTACATACTTGAGAAGTTTGGTAAACTTCTCCCAATATTCAGTTACGGTCAGTTTTTCTTGTACTAAGTTTTGAAACTCGGTCATATTTTGATCATAATAGAGTTGTGGCAACCATTGTTTCCTGAAATAGCCCTTAAATTAATCCCATGTAATGCTTGCTTCATCAATGTTAAGTTCATCCTTACGACTATCCCACCAGGAGGATGCTTCATGGGAAAGTTGGTAAGCTCCCCATACTGCTTTAGTTTCATCCGAGAAGTTCCTTATTGTAGATTACTTCTCCATTTCACTGAGAAAATTCTCATCCCCATCCCCTAGTTTAGTGCCATCAAACTTTGGAAGACTTATCCTTTTTATGTCATTAGTAAGTTCAGCTACCAGTCTTACCTTTTTATTTTCAAGTGATTAATTTGCATTTGCATTTAAATTTTCATTTGTAGCATTTTTATTGGCATTTGTAACATTGTTATTTGTTGCATTATTGTTATCAAATATAATATTTCAAGCATTAGATTTGTTTCCTCGAGGTTTCGATTGTTATTATTAGCATCATCTTCCTCCTCTTCATTTCCCATTACTTGTTGTTCAAGTACAACAAGATGATCTCTTGTGTCCAACAGGCAGCAAGGATCTCATCAAGTTTTTGTGTTGTAGCTGCCTCACCAACCGGAGGTTGATTATTTGCAGCACCTCCCCTTATTCTAACCATTTTTGTTAACAAGAAATTAATTTTTTATCATATATGGACTTCAATAGGTCCAAGAGCTACAACCTTCAACTTTGATACCAAAATGTAACATCCTCATTTATAACTTAGAAAACAAGGGATTTTTTTAACATAATGTTCTCTATTCTAAATTCACATAATTTAGAACACACATTCCTTTGCTAATCCATCACATAACAGAAAACCATATGTAACTACAATGACTTGGTGTTTTACCAATGTCATTTCATGACTCGATTTTAGACCTATATCTCATGTTTTCTCGTTATTTGTGTATACGAAGTATAATTTGGTTTCTTTACCCTTAACGGTGTTAGGTTAGTTGTTATTTACCTATATATTAATTATGCATTTCATATTAATTAATGTATTTATTGTTTATATGGTTATATTTAATTATAAACCATATTATTGTTTTTATTCAAACATTACGGGTGTTGTTATATTGTTTTAACAATATTATTGTTGTGTTTCTCATATGTAATATTAGAAGCTACTATATTTTAAATTGGTTGTTACATTGTTGTAACTCCTCATTTGTTTGTATTCAAATGTACAATACCTATAAGTATTACAGCTCATTCATATGTAATTTGGTTGATTGAGTTTAATATATTTTATCAGGCTTTCGCCCCTGTTTCTCAATCTACATTTGGTACCAAAGCGAGAATCTAGACCTGTGAAGCAGAGAAGGTTGGAGAGAGGAAGCATATAGTTTTGGAGGAGATTTTGCACTCTAGGAGAGCCTGTGTTGCCTCCAACAACTTCCCAAAATGTTCTACATCTCCACAACCTCCTACCATTCTCCAGGTGTTTGTAAGGAAAATTTTGTTTTTCCTTGGTGCCTCCTACACCAAGAAAAATTTTCTCCTTGGATGCAATTTTAATAAAAAAATTATTTTTCCCCAATAGGGGTTTTACCTCTAATTTAGAGGAGCATTTTAGTCTCTGATTTATTTTTATTAGACCTCTACATTTGGAGGACTGTGCTAAAAATTGGAGATTATTTTTTATTTTGGACGCATGTGAGTATGTGGAGCTTTTGACTAGGTTGCTTAAATTTTTGACTCGACCAAGCTCTCCATAGAGCTCGAAACGAGTTGATATGCTCTATCACTGTTACACTCTAACCATAGGTGATTTGGAACACTTTGTTGAATGCGACCCGCACCCCCATCAAGCCATCTCCTCTCGATTGAGTTGTAAACCGATATCAAGGCCAAGCCATTGCAAACATGGATCCACCATGAGACCCCGCATAAAATACACAAGTGGATCAATAAAAAAAGGAGAGAGATACCACCCTCTGAGCTTTGTTTGAAGTCAAATCCACCTCCACTCAACGCGCACCTCCACCTAGTCGTGGTACCCAAAATGTGGCATCGAAACCTACACAAAGGAACAGCTCTAAAGCAGTCGTGGTTCAATAAATACGGTGGAAGGAAATACTTGCAACCACACAAAGAAATAGTGGTCAGATCACAAGGAAAAATGGTGGAAGAAACAAATCAAAGGAAGCAAAGTGGACACGATCAATCCAATTGACCCTACAAAAATAATACAAAAGCATCAATAAAAAAACTAGTGGATAAACAAATAAAAGTAGTGAAGATCAATAAAACATGGTGGAGATACAAAGGCGTATCAATAAAATATTTGTAAAGGATATCTGATCTTCATGCGTGAAATCCTAAACCACCCTCCTATAGCTTGCATCCCACGTGGAACTCATCCAAGTCACACTTTTCATAAGGTTAGTTTGAATTTTATTTTCTTTAAATAAAATTTTCTCAATTTCATATGCTAAGCGCACAAGGTGCCTATGTGGATAGAGGAAAAGACTTGGGTGTGTGAGGTACATGGTTCGACCCCCACCCCCAATTCGTTTTTCAAACAATTTTGAAATTTGGAGGAAAATTTAGAAAAACTACCACAGTTGGAGGTGAATTTGGTGGGAGAACCACCTCATGAACAACTTATTTGTAACTAAATAGACCTCTAAATAGTTTAGCGAGAAAAACCCTAATTTAGGGCAATTTTGTTTTCTCCTAATAGGCCTATTTTTTTATTTCGGGCAACATTTGCAAAAGGAAGACTGTCTAAAAACCTCATTTTGGGCTACTTTTTAATGATTTTTGGCATAGAGGGTCATATTGGGCTCTGAAGGCCACCAGGGCCCATAAAACAAAAATAATTTTCCTACCATTCAATTTTTCTAGATTTTTGAATGTAATTACATGCTTCAATATATTGTACTAATTTGTCAGGTTGCCATAGTCAACCAAAAATATTGTAACTACTCAAAAACTAACGAGAGAGTTGTAATCAAAAATATTAAAAAGTGGTTACGAAACACTCACGAGATCCTAGATCTCATTTGCAACATTCGGTATATACGATTGCCTCGGGAAGTTCTTATGGGTAAAGTCGTCACGACTATTACCGCACTTAAAGCGTAATATAGCTACAACAACGTTGGTTGGGCATCGTCCCTTTAAATCAACAGGGAGTAATATGGTCACAATGCACACACCATGAGCCATCCCATCTATCTATGAACAATTACATGACATAAATTTGGAATAAGAAATTATCCAAGTATATAGAGAAGTTACGCGTGCGTCGAGGATATTTCTTTGAGCCGAAAGTGTCAATAATCACACAAACCCCTTTTAGTACTATCATGGTACCACATATTGAATTATTTCACATACATTAACACCTCTTTCACATACCGATAGGTATATAGAAAGGAGAGCTTCTTCCACGTACCACCGGGTATATCGAGAAGGGCTCATATATAGAAAGGTTTGGTATATCCGATTGATAGTATATAGATTGGAAGACCTTATACCTAGAGTGATAAGAGCCAAACTTTATCGAGTGTTTTTACAAAATGGGCACCAATGCCCCCAAATTGTTTCTTCAGATTGACAATTACTCAAAGGAAACACCTATGCTACATGTAAAACAAAAATTAAGACATGGCTTGAGTTTAAAGAGATTTGGCCTATTGTGATGGTACTATGACCAGATAAGCTACGATACAACATAACAATGATAGTTTGAAAGAGAAAATCAAAAATTAAAACTCATCATCTTGTTTAGAGTGTCTGACGATGTATAACCCCACATTCGGGATGCCACAACAGCCAAATAAGCTTGGGATAAGTTGAGAATGGTGTATGAGGCCGAAAACAAGAATTTCATTCGAATTTGCAAAGTCAGATTACACACCTTGAAGTTCAAACAAAATGAGAAAATTGAAGCTTTCTTAAGAATATTTTTAGAATTGAGGGCTTCACTTCTATCCCTAGGAGAAGTGGTCAAAGATGATGCTCTCGTTCTTATTATTCTGAGAGCACTCCCTTCTTCATACCTTATTTTGGTAACAACACTAAACTTGTTAGATACTGATAGTTAGTTTTCACAAATTGGTAAACCTATTATAACAAGAGAAAGCAATGAACAGTAAGGATGATGAAGAGGAGTGGGCACTTTCTTCACATCAAAAATGGAAAGGAAAAGTTAAAGGAGAACCTAATTCCTATCAAAATTCTCAACATCGAATCAATATCACGGGGATAAACAATAAAAGAAGCAATGTCCAATTTGTAAAAGAGGACATGACTTACAAGATTGTTTGTATAATACTTACAAGAAAGGTTCATCAAGAAACTCTATACTTCCACAACAATCTCAAAAGGGACATTCTAACTACAACAAGGGAAAAAAAGGAAGCTGGAAAAGAAGACCCCGTCAGGAAGGAAATATTGTTGAGCAAGAAAACATTTAGATAATGAAGGATTCTTGTACACTTCTCGATCAAGTGAACCATCCATATCATCTAGTGATGTCTGGTATGTTGATTCAGGAGCCACTCGATACATGAATGGCCATAGAGACTGATTTACTTTAATGAGGGACACGCCATTAAAAAATCATGTTTCATTGGGAGATGATTCTTCATATATAGTTCAGGGATTGGGAACATTTCTCTACCCCTTGGTTAACACAACTACATACCATCAAATGTCTTATATGTCCTTGGGTTGACAAAGAACCTACTTTCAGTTAGTCAACTCCTAGATCAAAACCTAAAAATTGATTTTGATACTCATTCTGGCAAGAAAACGTGTTTGATTTGAGACAAATCATGAGGCTCAAAAATAGTTACAAAATCCTCCAATGTGGGACACATGTTCCAACTTGATTTTTTCCACAGATATGATCAGGTATTTGTGGCTAAGAACTGTACCTCAACATAGTTGTGGCATCGAAGACTTGGTCATGTTAGTTTCAAGTATCTCGAGACATTATCGTTGGCGTAATATGGTACATGTGTGACCATCTCTTCAAAAGGATACATACAAGTGTCCTCACTTCCTAATAGGAAAACAACACAGAGATTCATTCCAGAAGAGTACATATCGAGCTCATGGTAAGCTTTATCTAGTTTATACCGATCTTTGCATTCCAATGCAAACGCGTCATTCTAGATTTTAGTACTTCATGCGATGTGTTGATGAATACTCAAGGAAAATGTGGATTTTTTGTCTTCGTAAGAAAAGTGAAGCTTTTAAAACTTTTAAGAAGTTCAAAGTACCAGTTGAGAATGAAACTGGTCATCACATCGAACCTTCCACTCAGATTGAGGGGGAATCCACCGAGAATGAGTTCAAATACTACCTACAAACTCATGGGATTCATTGACAAATGCCTCCTCCACAAAAAAACTGCAGAAAAATGTTGTTGAGAGAAGAAATTGTACTATCATAGAAATGGTGTGATGCATTATCGATGACTCTAGACTTGCAAATAAATTCTAGGAAGAAGTATAAAACACAACAGTGTATTTGTTGAATAAAGTGCCCATAGTTGCACTTGAAAGAGTAACACCACAAGAAGCATGGTCAAAGTGGAAACCATATATTGCACACCTTACAGTATTTGGGTGTAAAACAAGTATACACATACCCAAGAAAAATATAAATAAATTTGACATGAATTCAAAGAAAATCATCTTCATTGGGTACAATGAAGAGAATATTGGGTACAGATTGGTGGATCTAAAGATGAGAAAAGTCTACACCAACAAAAATTTTGAGTTTTTTTCTAGAAGAAGGAAGCGATTCTCCTCCTCCGGACTCACCTAGTGTATATTCTTCACCAGTTGTAAAAATTGAAATTGATGTTCCCATAGATGAGGAAAGTGATGATGGGGATGATGGTGTTGATCTGATAGAACCACGACCCATGGAAACAATTAAACGTATGCCCAAGTGGTGTAATAGCACATTATGAGATCCAAGAATAGATGCTCCACCGGATACATCTACCCTAGACCACAAACTCATGGTAAAGCAAGAGAAAAATTTAACTTTGCTTTGATGAGCACAATTATTGAGTTTGATGATCCCTCTATAGTCTAGGAAGCCCTACAGTCAAAGGCTTGGAAATATTCCATGGACTTTGAATATCAGTCAGTAATAAAAAATATAACTTGGCATCTTGTTGATCTTCCACCATGGAAGAAACCCATTAGATATGAGATGGATATTTAAAATAAAGTACAAATTAGATGGGACAAAGTGGACTAGTATAAAGAAATACTAGTAGTAAAGGGGTATGCACACAAATAAGGCATTGACTACGAGGAGACATTTTCTCTCACAGCTAAGATCAAAATGATCAAGATGATCTTTTCTCTAGCTGCATAGTTTGGTTGGAAATTCCATCAGATGGACGTAAAAAGTACCTTCTTGAACGAAGATTTACTTGACAAGAAGTATACATGACTCAACCTAGGGATTTGTAGTACTGGTTAAGAAGCAAAGGTATTCAAACTTAGGAAATCTATGTAGGGCCTTAAATAAGAACCCCGGGCATAGTACATCAACATTGATGAGCATCTCATACAACATGGATTTTTTATAAATCCATATGACCCCAATCTCTACCTCAAAAAGTAAGGGGAGATTGTGATTTTCATTGTCTATGTCAACAATCTAGTCATCACTGGTAGTTCAGTGAGGATGATTGATGCAATGAAGAAAGATCTTAATCGATCATTCAACATGACAGATCTCGAGATGATGCACTATTGTCTTAGATTGGAAGTATGGAAAAAAGAGAATCACATATTTGTTTCTCAGATGAAATATACCAAGAAAACGCTCAAGAAATTCAAGATGATGGTTTTCACACCAATTGCTACACCTATGGAGAATAGGTTGCAGTTATCTAGTTTAGATCCATCTCCGAGGTAAGTGCAACTCTTTATCGGAAGTTGATTGGGAGTCTCATTTTCTTGACCTAGCACTAGAACAAATATCAGCTTTGGAGTAAGCTATCTATCTAGATTCATGTAGGAACCCAAATTTTTTTCTTTAAAAGGCAACAAGGTGTATCTTGAGATATCTCAAAGCATCGGTGGATCTTGGTCTAGAATACAAGAAGAAAGACAACTTCTTTTGTCAAGATATTTATATTTAGATCATGCAGAAACATTAATGACATAAAATCCACTTCAGGATTTGTATTTTTTATGGGATCTGGACCAATATCATGGGGAAGAAAGAAACAACACTTAGTTTATTGTTCTTCCATAGAATTTGAGTATCATTCTGTAGGAGAAGTTGTCTATGAAGTGATTTGGATACGTCGCATACTAGAAGGACTTGGAATACCACAAGACAAACTGACCACCATGTATGTTGACAATGAAAGTATTCTCAAACTTGTTCGCAATCTAGGTTTTCACAAAATAACAAAGAAAATTGAGGTACATGTTCATTTCATACGCGAGCATGTGTTGAATCACAACATTCAGCTTCAATATTTTCTAACAACTGAACAACGAGCAGATATCTTCACGAAGTCACTTGCATGTGACAAGTTCAAGTTGTTCAGAGAATTCCTCTCCTCATCCCTTGAGATAATGCACAATTAAGGGGGGGAATGTTAGGTTAATTATTATTTACCTATATATTAATTATGCATTTCATATTAATTAATGTATTTATTGTTTATATGGTTATATTTAATTATAAACCATATTATTGTTTTTATTCAAACATTATGGGTGTTGTTATATTGTTTTAACAATATTATTGTTGTGCTTCCCAGATGTAATATTGGAAGCTACTATATTTTAAATTGGTTGTTGCATTGTTGCAACTCCTCATTTGTTTGTATTCAGCTATACAATACCTATAAGTATTACAACTCATTCATATGTAATTTGGTTGATTGAGTTTAATATATTTTATCATGATTCCACCCTATTGCTCAATCTACAAATGGGTCATTCAAGTGGTATTTTCTAGTAAGCCTATCTCGAGTATCTCATCACGATACCCATTTAAAATATCACAACTTTAGACTAGGAGACATAAGACAATGCAACAAGGAGTTTGTGATAATTTGGCTAAAGCTTTAAACATGTTTACCATGTTTACATTCCTAACAGGGATAATTTTAGTGGTGAATATTCATAATATGGTGAATATTCCATTTTTAAAATTTTTGAAAAGGTGAATTTTCTAGAGCAGGTCGGTTGACTTGTTCATCTAAAAATTAATGTTTAATTTTTTTAGGGGTCGGCTTCACCTACGCTTGAAACTATCCCCTATATAATCCTATATTATTCACCAGGTAGAACATTATTAGCCATTCATACCACCTGGGGGCATATGTATTATCAAGTACAGTAAACACATGATAGGTTATAAAGCTGTTAGGTTAAATTAATGATTTCATTACCTTTCAACCCATCCTATCATTCCCTATTATCTTTCCAATTTCCATGTTTTATTTCACATTATAATAGAAAATAAAACTATTCATCGCTATAGGAATAATTTTATCAACATATGTAAGAGTTATAAATTATGTCATTTTTATTAAGATAAGTAAGTTTTCCCCCTTTTTCCTTATTTAAGGATTAAGATCTTATCCATAAGTTCATTAGTAAATAAGGGGTATAAACTTTATAAGATTGCAACATCATTCTATACAGATTGTTATTATATTACTTCCCATTCCAAATAAAGTACACATATTAGGATCATATCCTCAATAATATAATTTAATTCCCTTAAATCATTTGGCTTATAATTATATCTCCATATCATAGGAAACACTCAAATACTTAGCTAACTAGCAAGTCAAAAATGTTTTAAGACATAGTAATATCAATCGAATCTCTCGTATGATCGTGTTGAGTAGTAAACCAACTACCTCATGTCATTCCTTAATGTGTCTTATAACAAAAGTGGAATACACTTTATTTCATACTTAATAAACATTCATAAGTTTTTTTTAAAAATTAAAAACATCCTTTCACAATTATTACAAAATATTGAGGCCCTAGGCCTTCATGATTCATCAACATGATCATTTCAAAACCATTAATACTTTCAAGTATCCAATTTAAATGAACTCTATCAATAAAATAAATGCAAATTCGTATATATATTTCTCCTTTCAATTTTTAGAAAATCCATTTACAAAATTGTTAGCATGTGTCAATTCACAAGAACTGAGCATGATAAGCACTAAAACATTAGAACAATATGCTTCTTTCTTACAATTTCATGAAAAGAACACTACTAATTAGTGAAATTATTCTAATGTTACGAAAATACAGACAACTCATAAATCATGCCCAAAATGCCACAATGTTCAATAAAGGAATAAATCCAATTTTTTCACATTCCAAATCCAATATTTAATTAAACAAGAATTCAATAACTCAAGTAAGCTAGACATTTTGACCTTTCAAAGTAAAAATAGTACACAAGTGTGTTATGATTGCAATCATATAATCTTATAGATTATATGATTGAAACATAACATCATTTCAATCATTTATAGATTATTTAACTTACAAAGATTATTTCAACATGTACAATACACCTATAATATGCAAGTCAACAATAAAATTTCAACCATTCAAGGGAGGTATAACAATTTATAGTAAACATCATATCAACATTAATAACTACAACCATTTAAGCCATGCGATTAATCAATACAACACTAAGCGCACTTTGAAGAATTGTAACCTAAATTAATCAACAAAAACATTTTCCATCCCATATTATATTCACAGAGTCCCTACACAAAGATTTCATTTAAAATTATTATTATCAACGAGTAGTTACAAGAAGGTTGAATGATAACATGGGTGATATGAGGAATATCAAAATAATAATGCATTCACGACTACCCTAGTAGTGAAGTATAAGTATAATGCAAAGGAAATATTCACAATAATTAAGAAATAAAGACAGCCCCAAGGTTGAAAAAACTTTCATATTGAGTAAATAAGAAACGGTCCCAACCAATTAAATAGTGATACAACTATCAAGAAAAATTGCAACCCAGTTGACACAAGGACATTAAACCAAGGGTCATGTCTAAAAGTAACCACAATCATTTAGCAAAGGTAAGAAACTTATTTTTTTCCCAATACTAATAAATCCCACTCAAAGAAAACAAACTTAAGATAACTTTTATGTCCTCTTAACTTGCCTGACCGAATCCATGAAATAAACATGCAACTATTTACACACTAGTTCTTTCTCGGGTGGGTAGAGATCGTTATCTACCACACAGACACCACAATTATCCTATTGACCTTGTTCGACCAGGTCGCATAACCCCATGAAGGGAGTTACAAAACCCAACTCATTGATTCATAAAACAAAGAAACCAAATCAAGTTCCTGACATAATAAGTTTCCAACGACAACAAAAATAATAAAAAACAAGAAATTGATTCTTGAAGATGAGTTTGAGAACATCGATCTCAATAGCCGGAGGGATTCGTTATGGAGAAGGATCCATATCGAATATAATATTAAATTTACTATAAAAATATTCTAAGTCTACGCCAACCCTTAAAGAGTATTACATAATAAGGAAATAATAGCTTAAATCCATACAAAGAATGGATATAAAAGGTCGATGTATCATTAACCTTCCTCTAATGGAGAGTTTTATATATTCAAACTTCAAGCACCTGAAATGGTTTTCAAACTCATTTTACTGATTATTAAAATTCAAACCCGTTTTATAGAAAGAAATATTAATAAAACCAAATCAAATCATGTAAGGTATATTTCGCAAAACAACCAATATTTCATTGATTAGTACACAACCTTCATGCAACTAATGTTTCAACTGACATTTCGTTATGGGTTTTGACCCGAACTAGGAATTTCATACGAGATCAAAAGAGAGTTGCATACGCAACCAATGTAAGAAAATGGAATACCATATCACAATATCAAAATACAATAATTCATGCAAAATAATATATAAACAAACACATGTAAAAATATCAAAGCACATAGAGTACCAATAGTAAACCATTTATTAAGATCCCAAAACAATCATAATTCCAAAAAGGAGGGGAGATATTTTCATGAAACTATAAAATAGAGCATAATATCATAATGGGTTAGGGCTCATCATGCCTATTAAATATCTTGTGTAACTTCTTCAAGATTCCAAAATTTCCCTTCAATGTTTCGAAACAGTTTCTACGAAAACTTAGAAGTCGAATCCACAAAAAACCCTCATAATTTCCTTCCATAATTCTTTTATAAAAACAAAAATAAATTTTCTCCATTATCATCACCATGCAATGATGAGTTTATAAATGTAACTAAAACTAACAAGAAGTTTGGAAAATGTAAAATCCACATGTAGAGTGAAAGAGCTCAAAAAATCCAAATGAAGAATGAAACCAACCCTATTTCCTTTGAAAATTTCCATCTGGCATTTCCCAATGCGGTTTAACACTCATTAATCAAAAACAATAAATGCCAGGATTGTTTGACAGTCCATTGCAAATCCCACCAACCACCCATTCAACTAAGTGTTCCTCAACAATTCAAAATAAACATGCCAAATTCTTAGTGATGAGTTTTAGAGTTAATGTCGGAATGGACAATGCCCTTGCCAAAGTTGGCAGATAAAAACATTTAATAACAATTAACTTTACCAGTACGCCTTTGGAATGGTGCCACCACCATTACCCCTAACCCCTCCATCAACCATGCCAACATAGTTTAACTTAGGTTAGGTCATAGGTTCCTGGTTAGCCTATGGGATAAATGTCCCTCTTTTACTTTTTATTTAACATTTCAACTTTAGTTTAGGTTTCCTTTTAATAATGTTAACCATAACATAGGTTAGAATTTCAATAGATTACTTTAAGTAATTTAGGGAATAAAAATACCCTTATTAAAAATGTATCCTACGTAGCTTAGGATAATATGCATATAGCATTTTAGGCTTTTCTAAGCATAACAATCACCTTAGTGGAGTTCCATTAGGTCCCTTTCTAGCATAATATAGCTAAAAATATTTAATAAGAACATTACGCACATGAACTAACAAATCAATAATTAGATCTCATGGAAAGATTGAGTTCAGTGAACACCACCTGGTACTTTAGCAATTGTACCTTTTTGAGCTTGGCAAGATAATGTTTCAAAAATAAAAATGTAGTCAGTTAGACTATCAATATGATCGTAACAACATGACGATCAAATTTATGATTTAGATCACTAACATTGATCCAAGGTAGAATTATTTCCTTTAAATAGTAATGCAATAGTCTATGGTAAAATCTGAACATTATAGCTTAGTTACTTACCAACATATTTCTTAATACTAACTAAACCTATTATAACCTGGTTCTCAAATTGAACATCAAAACTGCATTTAGAGAGTGCATTACGATAAATCAATGTTAACACAACTTTTCCAAGTATTATTTTCATTAAATTCGAGAAGGTAAATCATATCTTGTACAAAAACATGATCAATAGTTCATAGGAGTATATCTTGTCTCGGAAAAATATCACATATCAACATTTGTAGACTTCTTTTAAAGAAGCAGGTTAAGATATCAATCATGGTATAAGAATTAAAATTCCTAGGTATCATTATGGTTATCATGAGAGGATTACGAGCTATAAAAGTGAACTTAGTTATGGCTAGCTAGCATCTGCATGCTAAGGATACTTGAGTATGGAAATACATGATGACATTTGGCATGTTCTTGGGTAATGATGGAGTGGTTAGAGGAGATTCCTTCGAGTCCCTTCTTATGTATTGATTTGTATGGAAACAAAGGGAGAGGTCATCTGGATATGGTGAGGATAGTAAGGATTGAGCAAGAGAACAAGTAAAATATGTGGTTAATCTCTACTGTAATATTTATAATGAAACCATGGTACAAAGAGTATTAGAAATTTGTTGATGCATTAGTTTCATTGATGATTTCATGCTGGTTCGGCTATTGTAATGTTGGTGAATTAATACAATGAGTTTTTACTACATATTTGGGTCAATGGATCTTAATCTGTGTATTGTCTATTATGTTTGTGGGTCAAGACCCTTGTGTTCTTGATAATGCTCATGGTTCAGATATGATCCCTCTCTGTTGTTATGATATTTTCCTCTATATTACATTGCATCTATGTTTGGATCTAGTTCCCTTATCTTTATTAGAAGATGTGTATGTTTAGGTCTATGAATTGTTCCTCAATTAATGATAAACATTCTTGCAAAGCTCACATAAAGGAGGGACTCGATGTCTGTGTGCACCTTGAGTGAGCACCTAGATCATGTTGGGTGATAGGCTGATGTGTTTAGGATTTAAAGGGAATAAGGAAACAATACTACACATCACATTATGTTATAGTGTCTTCTAGAAACAAATAAATGAAGATTCAGTTTGAGCAAGAGTAGTGAATAGAATTTGTAACTCCTGATGATACCAAACAAACATCAAATTCTGGCATTTTTCCTTGAACAAATTCAGACCATACAGGGCTTAAAAATGTAGAATTAATTTGATCAAACTCATTTCACATACACATGGTGCACATATTAATATTACAGTTGCATTTGCTAAAGCTTATAAAGAAGATTTTGAAGCATACTGAGACTTTGGAAGAGGAAATGTACAAGTTCATGTCCATGCTATGAGAAAACCATATTCATGAAAACACTGGTCCATAGGAATCCTAGTCGAGTGAAGGGTTGAAATATCTCCCCCTCAATTAAAAGATCCATTATATCAAAAAAACTACTTGAAAAAATATCATGGAATAGTTTTAGTTTTAGGATACTCAGAAAAGGGAAGAGAGGTAGATTTGCAATAAAATTCTTAATAATATGCACATATTCATTTTAACCTCTAGGTACAAATATCATGGTGTATAATTTAACTTGATGCATAAAAATATGATATCAATTTCGATTACGCCTCTGCAATAATCCTTTCTTTCTTTTGTGACAAGAAATTTGTTCATGGTTAGACATGGTTCAAGATTTTATAATTACTTTTTATAGGAGTTCATGATGTTTGATTATCATACAACTAAAAAAATTCATCATGAAGTAGCATAACCTACATGTCTTGAGATAGGGTAGCTTTTCTTGAAATAGATCACACTTATAACCATCTAAGTAAGCTTTTATATTCTTAATTTTAGTGAAATAATCCACAATTTTCTCATCCCCTTCATGGGATGTGTGAATAGCTCTAGAACCAATTTAATGATCTTAGAAAACTTGTTTCCTTCATGCATGGTTTCTAACTACTTCCATGCATTTGCAGGCAATTCCATATGGCCTATATACATCAGAAATTCATCTCTAATTCTTTGCAATAGGATGGAAAAATCTTCCTTGGATCTACGAGAAAATGAAATTAGGTTTTTAGGGGTATATTGTGTTAGAGTAGGTATTTACCTTAGCTCATGTTCACCTAGGTACATTATTTACCTTTATTGTATTTATCCTCACCCACTTATGTGTGTGGATATTTCTTTTTATTTATTTAGATATTAGGAGATATTATCTATTTGTTAGGTATAGTTCTTTCCTAGATCTATGGTATTGACTAGATCCTTGATGTCTAGTTCTCTCATAAATCTATGGACTTGACTAGTTCTTTGATGACTAGTTCTTTCCATGATTTATGGCTTGATCTACAACCTTGACTGGTTCTTAGATTGTTATTCCTTGCTTATATAAGCAAGGCCCATTCTCATTGTATTTCATTGAGTTCCATAATAATATATGATATTGCTGCTCATTTGTTTACAAAGGTTTTGTGTAAAGTTATTCTAGTGAATTTCTTTCATCTTATTGATCGTGGTGTTTGATTAGCATATGTGTTCTTAGCTTGGTATGATCTAGTTATCGTTCCTTTTATATTGTCTCCTTGTGGGATGTTTTTATATAACATTCAAAATATCCCATATCTTCCTAGCCATAAAATAGGATTGTAAACGCACTTTCCAAATGTTATAATTAATTCCATTAAAAAAATAAGACTTATACAATGACAAACTGGTAGAACTAGCCATTTTTAATGCTTTGAGATGGAAATGAAGACAAAAATATCAAAGAAAAATCAAGGAGGCAAAATAGAGACAAAAAATAGCCTACAAATCTTGTAAGTTGTTATACGACTACAAAAATCCCAAATTTGATCAAAAAATAACTTGAATTAGTAAAGTTTTGGAGCAATTTAACAAGGCTAGGTCATGTTTCAGCTACAAACCATTTTAATAGTCAAATTATCTAATTAATTATTTAATAAATTAATTATGAACTTAAAATGATAGCATAGTTCATCATATCTTCAAGAATAGCTAGATTTGGTCTAAAAATACCTTAACTTGGTCGATTTAAGATCAAATTGATAGAACAAAGTCGGGGTCGAGTTATAGGATCTCGACGAGTTCTTTTTCAACTCATATCAGTGAGGTAAAGAAGGAGATATAAGAGTTTAGATTGAGTCAGGATAGATTAGCTTGACGAGTTATTTAGCAACTTGACAGGGCGAGCTAAAAAAAGGTTACTTTAACAAATAAAATAAGTTAATAAACCGCGAGGTGGGGGACGACACGTGGCATGGATCAACAATACCAAGAAAGGCACGGGTCAGATTTAAAATAGATCCTTAGGTTGATGCAACACTTTTAAAAATTAATGTTTATGCCTCTTCGGTTCCAAAACCAATTCAAAAAACTGCAACAAAAGTTGAAAAAACACTCATCACTACGTGAAGTAAAGAAAATACACATATCAATTTTTAATGCATTCACATTTTGAAAAATGCAACTAATAAGTTAGAAGACCATATATGCATGTCTTTAAATTATTAGGTCACTTTCTGCATTCGGCGGGATAGATAAAATGTAAAAGAATGTGGACTCGTTTCTATTGGTCCGCATGATCGACACAAGACATACTCATATACACGTGTCTTTAGTTAATTGGATTACATTTTGCACTCTAACACAATGCAAAAGCATAGTCTAAGTCAAACAAGCCACTTTTCGAATCATTAACGGCTTAAAAACTATAAAACAAACTCAAAATAAAGTTTGGGTCTAGAAAAGAAATAAGACAGGTGTCACAATTTAATTAGAAAAGTCAAAGTAAATACTGACACCCTACCACAATTAGAATACTTGTCAAAAAACAATTAGATCTCATTTCATAAGTCTAAAAAGTATGACAAGTGCAAAAATAGAATACATGTCATTGTTTAATTAGCTTAGAATTCACAGATCACCGACTTAAAAAACCCATGAAATGAAGAAAAAATTAGCAATCTCTCGTAGTAGAAAGGAAAGTTAATAAACTGCGAAACAAAGAACTAAATTCTCTCACCACTAAAAAATGAATATACGTGTCGTTTTCTATTAGCTCATACTTTTCAAGTCTGCCAAAGACCGACAAAAATATACATGTCTAAATGCTATTAGATCACACTTCGCATGCACCCAAAAAGACTAAAGAAAACTAAAGATACGCAAAGCCTTTTAAATGGCTCGTATTTTGCAAGACTAAAAATTATTGACAAATGCAAAAAGGTGGAAAATTTTAATTAGATAGCTACTACCACAAATAAAAGACTGACAAATGTGAAATGTGGAGTAATTCTATTGGCTCGAATTTCACAAATCGACAAATGTGACAGAAAATATTGGGAGAAATTTTATTTCTTTGCCCTTTGTAATTTATCGAAACAATTTAAAAGAAGACTGATAAAGACGAATATGGAGCCACTTGGAGCAATATTATTGGCTCAAGTTTCACAAATTTCATAGATAGGAAACAAGCGGTAGATAATGTGAACACATGTGTAAAGACCTTATTGTCTTGTGGATTGTAACTAACAATCAAAAACAATATTCGACACCTTGAAGCAAGTTGAATCTTTTTATTGACTTGGGCTTCATAAAAACTGAAAAATGTGATGCTAGATGGAGAAATATGATTGGATCAAGATTTGAACTCAAAGGAAGTTAAAAATATCTAAAAGGGCAAAGCTATACGGCACTAGGATATTGGCCCAAGTTTCATAAAGAAATATAGATGTCAGATTGAAGTAATTTGGCACTCTAAGAGTGGGCGTGGCTTCACAAACATGAAAAAAAATAGCATCGAATTTACGTGGAGCAATATTATTGGTCCAAACTTCACAAAACTGAAAAAGACTAAAAATACGAAGCAAAATGGCACTAAATGATTGGCCCAAGCTTTGCAAAGACAAAAATAGTGAAAAATAAATATTTTACAGCCAGGACGGACTTCAAGGTCCTTAATAAACTAGATCTAACTAAATATTTTGGATCCACATTCAAAAAATGACTATATTGGCTATTTACAAAGTGGGAAAGCTAGAAAAAAACTTATAGATGATGGATTGAAACCTTAAACAACTGAAACTAGATGCAAAATCAAATATATAAGCAAACAAAAGCTTAAACATGATCTAAATAACCATTTAGCCCATTTTTAATCAATATTTCAAGAAATATTAGGTGGGAATTGGAAGTTTAAACTTGGTTAGCTTGAACACAACTGTGGAACTTTTGGGTCTCGTAGATCCATCAATAAACTTAAAGTTTCTTCTCCCTTTCAAGTCAAAAGACTTTTAGATCAATCCGCACATGCACAATCACCAAACTCTGATACCATGTTAGATTTATCGGGGATAAATAATCCACAGATTAGATCAACCATTAAATCCAAAGATTGTAGATTATGGCATGCAGTCGATTTAGACAAAGAAATAACTTGAAATAGATAGCGAATAATAGAGCTAAATGAACAAGAGCTGAAAGAAAATAATGAACAAGAGCAGAGATAGATAACACCAAATTTAAGTGGAGAAACTGAAGGAAAAACTCCATTGTAAAAGCACTGTCTTTATTAAGAATTTACACAAGTTTAACCCAACACTTCCACTTCACTCCTTAGTCTTTCACAACACTGCAGAGCTATGTCTCTTGATCATTTTTATCCAATAACATTGACCATTTATCTCTTCTTACATTCTAATGTGTCTCACATAGTATTCTCTGTTAGTGTATCTTATGATCGATCTTTTGTCTTTAGTACTAGACTATACAAATTTAAACATTTCTAAATCCAATCCCGAGAGGGATCACCCACATCAATGTGGGTTAGTGAATTGGTTAGGCCACTTCACTCTTATTTGTGAAAGACCAGATTGTTAGAAAAACTTTAATAATATTTGGGCATGCCCAAGTGACTAATCCCACTTGACATTATCACCCCAACAAAGGGAATGTAATCTTTCTTGGTGGATTTATTAAGCTCCCTATAGTCTATGCATATTATCCCCTTATTTTTTTCTTGGGAACTATAACTAGTGATGATACCCACTAAGTATTAGATATAGGATAGATAAATCCTACCGTCAATAGTTTTTCTATCTCATTCTTGAAAATGTGTTGAAATCTTGAATTAATTCTTTGTTGTGGCTATCTTACAGTTTAACATTCTTAGTGTAAATATGGTGAGTAAATATTATTGGATGAATCCATTTCATGTCAGTATAATCCCAAACAAAATATTTTGAATGATCCCTCAAGATTTCTAAAACCCTAGTCTTGTGAATTTCTTCCAATTTTTTCCAATGGTCAACTCCCTTCCTAGTTCAACAGTCACTTTTTTAGTATCTCTTAGAACAAAAAGTTTTTTGCTAGCAATCAAAGAATTTAAAGGACAAACATGAGGTTGTAGCATGTGTAAAATACTCATGTTTACAAGGGACATAACCTTGGATAAAAGAAAATGGAAATCAGTGGTTGTATGTTATTCATGATAATCATAGATTTCTTCACAATTTCCAATAGAAATGTAACTTACAAAGGTGATATTATCCATTGAATTCAAAAATGTTTTTCCGTAGCCTCGGTTTGAATTTACGTAACCACCTTTATGGTTTTCATAGCCCTTTGTATCCTCTTTATAAAACATTGTGTATGGATCAATAATTTCTTCCATATGATTTTTTCTGCAATGGTGGCTAGATAAGAAGAACTCATATTGTTAGTATCTGAAAAATCTACCCATACATGTTCATAAACATCCACATATGGCTGGGCAGGAGGATAAAGTGAAATATTCTTTACTTTTTCCCATTCGAAATAGTCATTTTTCCTTACCTACAATTAATGTATGCAACAATAGTAGCTAATCAGGGCCTTCCTAAGATGACTGGGTATCCTAAATTCCAATCTTTAGGATGTAATACCATAAAATCTATAGGATACTCCCAAGATTCAACCATGACCATAACATCCTCGATTACTCCACCTGGTACATCAATAGATTAATATGTCAATCGAATAATGGTATTGGTTGGCTGCAATTCTATTGAAGACACCAGATTGAACATATGTGTTGTTATAACATTGATGGAAGCACTAAGATCTACCAAAACATTAGATATTGATTGACCATTTACAAAAATAGTAATGACTGGACTCCCAAGATCCCCATATTTTGGTGAAATAAGTTTTCTAGCTACTATTTCAGCTAGATTCCCTACTACTTTCAGTGTTTTTGGGTATTTGCTTTATTTTTCTAGTGTCTTTATGCAATGGCTTCTAATGGTCCTGTTTAACTCAGGAATGTCCCTTATTAATATTAGAAGTGGAACCTCAATGTTTATCTTTTTCATCTCATGAACTAGTGTTATTTCTTCCTAATTCTGTGTTTCCCTTAATCATTCTAGGAAAGGAGTTGCATGTACATTCCTATCATTTCCTTGGTTATTCCTAATGGCTCATGTTTTTGGAACATGTTCAGTTTCCTTATTTTCCTTAGGTATCTCCTCACTTTCCTCTGGTATCTTCTCATTTTCCTCAAGTATTTCTGTGATAACAATAGGAGGATTGTTTACTATTCTTCTAGACCTCAGTTGTACATTATTAATGGCATTCAACTACATCATATCCCCATGTCCTGCTTCATTAATTGAAGTTGTTTGTTTATTATTAGGGCTTGAGACAAAATGGGTTGAGATTTGAGTTTGTGCTACTTTCCTTGCTAATAATTTTGTTTTGGTGGAGGCATTAAAGCTTGTTGTTGTTATACAAACCTCCTTGGCTGATTAGAATTCTATTGAGGTGCCCATTGTTTATTTTTCCATGGTGGTATATTGGTTAGTGGTTCCCACCTTTATAATTGTATGGAGGCACCCATGCTTTGGTGGTTATGGGAAAGCCACCGGTTTGGTGATATCTAGTTAGGTTATCCCCAAGTTGGTGGAGGAGCTTGATTGGGCCATGACATCATCCAGTGGTTTTAAACAGGTCTAAGGGCATAAGAAGAGTTTTTATTTGATCATTACATGAATTTTACCTATGTATTTGATTGAGTTATGGAATTTAATATCTCTTTCAATTGAGGTACGATATTACAATGATTGGTATCATGTTCAGGGGACATCACATATCAAGCGCATTTCTATAACATCTAGAGGGCATTATCTCAAAGGATGTATCTTTCTACATTTAGAAAATTATATATCTAAAAGTTCCTTTGCAACATTTTTCGTGGCTTTCATCCCATCTATGGTTAAATGTAAATACAACATTATGTATTTTTCCATGTTATCCATTTATTTGAGAATTTTGGAGGTACCTAGGGCATTATTTGATGTTTTCCTTCACCTTATACCTCCTCTTGTTCTAGAGTAACTCCTACATAACTCAACAATCTATGTCATGGTGAGTTTGCATAAATAACCTCCTCCCATGAGATGGAGGGAGTCTTTGGTTTCATCATCAAGTCCTTTAAGGAAAATTGTATTAGTGATTTTTTTGTTTAACTCATAACCACTCCTTCTATGGAGAAAGAGAAATCATCAGATAATCTTCCATATTTTCATCTTCTTTTTGCTTTATCTGGAAGAACTCTTCTCTCTTATCTCTCCCCCTACATTAGTCTTGATATTTTTCCAAAAATTATGTCTCCATGTCCTCCCATGAATGAATGGAGTTAGAGGGAAATACCATGAACCACCTCATGGCAGAGTCTTTGAGGGTGGAAGGAAAAAGTTTGAGTTTTTGGTTGTCTATTTTATAGTCATATGTCTGGAAAAGAAATTTGAATTCAAATAAGAATTGGTCTGGGTATTCTGTGGACATTCCTCGAAAGATAGGGAGAATGGATGGAGATATTTTTTCATGGGTGCATCCTCATCTTCATTTAGGATAATGGGATAAGTAAATTTTCTACCGAAAGGTTCGTCCTTATCATTCCCATTGTCTCCCATTTTTGAAAGTTTCCTATTTCTAAATAAGATGATGCAGACTGTTCAAAATTACTCCTAGGTAGTATATTAGATTTAGTGTCACTTTCATTGTTACCTACTTGTGCTTTGTTTAGAGATATTCTTTTAATATTATGAGGTATAAATCTCCCTTGAGCGTCCCGTGACCTGTGCATCAATATTGGTCATGTAAACAAGTCTTAGGACTTCTAATGGTTGCATATATTAACTTAACTAACACCCATAACATGTAAGGTGAATAGAAGGGCGTGTTTTTCTTATGGTTTCCTAACAATGGTGCCAAAAATGATGGGTCGTTGTAATATCCAATCATTTAACCAATAGATTCAATTTTTGGTGTCATTATAAAACTAGGGTTATGTCCTAGGTTGTATGTAATGAAGTCTTATGCAACTCAGTTGTTGTGGTGATTCTCTTTGGTGGGGGGGTTTGGTTGGTGTGGTTCCCTTGTTTCTCCTATAATCTATGGAAATTAAATGCAATTCTAAACTACTGAAATGAAATACATGTAATCTACTGAAACAACGTTGTTGTAATAAAAATGCTTTCAAAGGAAATACTTTAACTGAATTTAAAATGCACACATTGAATTGAAATAATAGTAAGGAAATATACTAAGCAAGGAAATAAGCAATTGCATTCAGATAACCATTCAAATCAAAGCATTGAAACTTGAACTTATCAGAAATAATGAGCATGCATGAAACATCAATCCTCCAATCACCTTGGTCGAGTGGGCCCTTTCTCTCCCTTAGGATTGAGGTACTCTTAACACCAAAAGATATTCAAAACAACATCAACTATATTGATTCAAATGAGTTCCAAAACATATTTCAATATGAGACTGAAAGTAAATACCAACTTATATAAAATTGTACTGTAAAATTACTATTATCAACTACTATGAAATTGTCTTCAAGAAGGTGTCTTTATAGACCTAATTAGTTACAAAACATGCCATGATTATAGGAAGAAAATTTATCCAATAAAAATGTTGGATCCCAAATGTACACTCATGCCTAAATCATATACAACCCGATAATTGAGTCAACATGGGACTGTCCCCAAGTTGTGGGAATCGATTGAGACAGACCTCTGGAGAAGGTCGGCTTCCTCTACTTACTCCCAATGCTAAACTACTCCTAGGAATTAAAATGCAACTATCTAGCTATATTCTAACTTTCTAAGGGACCAATGTGAGAAGAAGAAGCATAAAACATAAACCTAAAGTAGTGAATCTAATAACACCAAAAGAAAGGGGATGAATACTTAGGCAAGAGAGAAAATGAAAGAGCACAATGATGAGGAGATCCAAAATTAAATCCATAGATCAAAATCATGTGCTGAGTTCCACCTTCACAATGCATAATAGACACAAATATCTTAAAAATTCATACAACACACTTGCGAATGAATTAGAGGCAAGAGAGCGCAATAAAACAATAGCTAAGGCATAAGCAAGCCACAAAACGAAAAATTTTATTGCTAAAATATCATGCATAGATCATCATGATATAGGAGGGAGATGCAAAAAATTAATAGAGACATAGCCAAATGCATGTGAATATTATAGCACTTGAGCATCATAGAATGATTCCCTTGTGTTCCAAAAGTATCCCCCCTAAAAAATGGGCATCGTTTACAATATATAGAACAATGACAGAGGAATAGAGAAGAAAGAAAGGGAAAATTATCTTTCTACCAGCTCACCAACTTCATTTAATTTATTTGCATGCTCTCAAAAAGGGATTCAATGCCTCTAAAAATATAATTTCATCTGTCATTCCCTTTTGGAGGAGTGGGCACCCATAATGCATTTACTACTCTTGGTTGAGTCAACTAACATTTCACCTTTGTGTGCTGAAGAAGTTTTCTCAAGGCCACGTCTACCAGTTAGTCCTTAAATTCAAAATTAAGACTCCTATGCTTAGATGAGGCCAACACCTTCCCATTGATATGAAATTTCTAAGCATTGGGCCAAGAATTTGAGAATTGTGATGATTTTTTCCTGCACAGAAATTGTGGTTATCCGCAGCTTTCCAAATTTTAGTTTCATGTGGCTTTAGAGTTATGCGGACCTCTCTCTCATGTTACGAATCTTCATAATCCTTTATATCAATTTTTGATGGTTTAGCTTAATTCTTTTGTCCATGGTGTCATCATGCACTCCTTGTTGTGTATCTTCCGAAGCCATTTTCTTTTTTACGTGGCATCGCTAGTGTAGTGCGGATTTCCATAACCTTTCGTGGATATCTTAAAAAAATTTCAGATCTTCCTAGACCTATGTGACATGCTTAACTTATTCACGGCTTTACTAATTCCCTTTTTAACATTTGTAAAGTCCATACTTTTGTAATTTTCTCTCTTTTTGCAAGGGTTACAAAAATATACAACATTTTTGGTGACTCATAGGAGTCATCTTCCGTTAGATGAATTATCCAATAGCCTTAGAATTCATTGGGCATGGAGTCACTTAAAATCATTGTGTTTGATTTATTTTCCGAATTTGACTCTTTAAAGTGACTACAACTAATTCTTAATATTTTTAACCTCCCTCCTTTTGGAAACCATCTGGAGAAAATGATGAGAATTTGCACAAGAAAATTTCAAGCAACAAGACTATGCATAGAAATTAGGGAAAGAAACCTACACTATCAACAATGTAATGTGCTGAAAGAACTTGGAGGAATTGAAATTATAATCTAATATATACAAGAAGTATGAAAAATATATAATGAGAATGCTTGAGATGAATTTTATTGATTGGGATTTGAAACATGTTCCCATTAAGGTTAGACAACTCAAATGAGTTGGCCACTCTATAATGGGGATGATATATGGTACACTCCAAATAGCATCAAATTGGGAGTGTCTCCCACGTTTATCTTGATTCGCGTCCCATTTCAAAATGAGATCAACAACTTTGAAGGTTTGTTCTCAAGATTTTCTATCAAACCATTATTTGGTTGACACCTATTTTTTTCCATCCTTACCATGGTGGTATTCATGTTTTCTTCTAATCGCACCAATTCTTCCATTCTCGATTTCCTTTGATCAAATCCTTCAAATTCAAGTTGTTAAGATAATTCCAATGAAGGCAACTCAAGTGACAATGACAATATTTCTTCCTTACCATACACCAATTTAAAGGGATGAGTTCCAATTGATTCCTTTTTTGTTATCTTATCCACCCAAAGAGAATTTTTTACATTTTGTGCCACTAATTTTGATTGATGTCCATTTTCCTTTTCATGATTATGATCAAGTTCTTGTTAGTTGAATCTACCAATCCATTACCTTGGGGGTAGTAATTGGAGGAAGTCTTAAGATAAATCCCAAGTTGTAGAGATGAGCTAGAAATATTATATCCTAGAAAATCTTTAGCATTATCAAAAATGATGGTATGAGGGATGCCAAATCTTGCAACAATTTCTTCAAGAAATTCTAGGATGACTGATTCAGTAGATTCTTTCAATGGTGTAGCTTCAGTCCATTTGGTGAAATAATCTATGGCAATGAAGACCCATTTGTGACCAGCGCTAGATGGCGGGTTGATCATTCCAATGAAGTCAATACCCCATTATGTAAATGTTTGATCTGTTTGGATTGGATGAAGTGATAGTCTCAATATTTTGTTTCTAGTGAAGAGTCCACATTCTTTACAATTCCTCACCCACCTATGGGCATCTCGTGAATAATTTAGGCCAAATATAACATGCTTTTATAATCTTCATGGTTGTAGCTCTAGTAGAGAAATGTCCGCTTGAGAAGCCATCATGGAACTCAGTTAGAATTTGGTCACATTTCTCACCTTTAATGCACCTGAGGAACACTCCATCAATATTTCTTTTGAACAATTTACCACCAGCAAGAACATAAGGAATGGATTGAAATCTCATATGTGTTTTCTTTTCTTTATTCAAACCAAGGGTATATGCACCAGTAGATAAAAAGTAGTCATATCAGTAATCCAACTACGTTCCTTAAATACATTTCTTTCATCTTGCTTCCACTAAACATCATGCGAAATATCATCATTTGAAGGAAGTTCATTCATGATGGTGGTTTCCCTGAGGTTCTACAACATTGAGAGGCAACTTCTCACAAAGTGATCTTCCTCTTACCATATTTGTTTCCTTAATGGTCACGTCATATTCCATGATCTTAGTCACCCATCTAGCTCATTTCTCACTGATTTCTACTCCCATAATGAAGTCTCTAATGTTGGAATGTGATACCAAAATATTTACGTGGCTAGAAGCACTCATAATTTTGAATTTCTTCAAGAATATCATGATAGAAAACACCTATTTATTGATGTGATTGTACTTGAGCTCATAATTCTTCAGTGTTTGGCTGAAAAAGGCTACATATTTCTCTATTTCTTGATCATTTAGTTGTGTCAAAACCATGGCTATATTGGATTCGCCCATGAGCATAAAAATGAAATCTTTGGTGAAATATGCATTAATCAATATTGGGGTTGAGGCATTCTCTTATTTTGTCTTTTCAAAGTTGTCCTTCCTCTCGCAATCCATTTTAATATTACATCCCTTCCTTAGCATGAGATTAATTGGTCTTATAAAACCTGCAAAGCTAGGGATGAAACACCTAAAAAATTATTCTTTCCAAGGAATGACTACATAGGTTTCTTGTGAGCTAGCAACGAAAGAGCAACGATACCTACAATTCTCTTTGGATCAATGGAAATGCCTTAATTTAATACAATATTCCCCAAGAGCTTACCTTTAGGGACTGCAAAGTTGCATTTCTTAGGAATAAGGGATATACCAAAATCCCCGCATCTTTCAAACACTTTCTCTATGCGCTTCATGTGATCCATGCTCTTCTTGGAAAAATTGTGATCTCATCCAAGTAAACCAATATGAACCGATTGATGAATCCCTTAAAAAAATATCCACTACTCTTAGGAAGGTAGAACCTACATTTGATAAGTCAAAAGGCCTTTTTGATAAGAAAATGTTCCCCATTAAGTGGTGAGCATGGTTTTATATTAATCCCCTTCCTTCACTCTAATCTAGTTAAAACTAGAATAACCATCAAGCATGGAGAACCTTTCTCCTTCTATTATTGTCTACAAAATTTGTTCCATTGAGGGAAAGGGTAGTGATCCTTGAGATAAGCCTTATTGAAATCTCTAAATTCCATGCAAAGTCATATTTCACCATTCTTCTTCTTAATCTGGAACCATAATTTCCACCCAAGTAGGATACTTGATTAGAAAAATTATTTTGGCCTCAATAAGTTTGGAGAGTTCCTTTCTCATAAGGGGTTATCTGGCCTCTATTTTTGTCTAATTGGCTTGATGTTGGGGTCAAGATCGATGGAATACTAGACTATGTCAGGATTGAATTCCTTTAGATCTTCATAGTCCCATGAGAACACATCACTGAATTTTTGGCACAAGGAAACAAAATCTTTCTTTTCACTTTCATCACATACCTTTCCAAGTAGAAGTTCCTTGCTCGGAAGTAACTGAAACTAGCTGACAATCATCCTGCTTTTCCACCATGTTATTTTCCATTCCTTTGAATTCATCATCTTGAAAATATGCTCCAGAGTGACCAATCCCTTGGTGACTTGTTTGATTTTAGTTGAATAATCTAGTCCCCATATACTTCCTGCAAATCATCTTGCATATTTGAAGAGAATTCCACCTCATTTTGAATGAACTGCACAATTTGTTCATCGTTGTCAAATACCTACCAATAGGCTTGATTATCTAGAATAGATGGACTAACCACCATTTTGATATGTTGAGCACTTTCGCCTTTGATCATATCCTCGACGGTGAGAATTGAGAGCCAAGGGCCACCATTTGGTAGTTGTCTTTGTTTATATTCCTAAACACAAATTATAGGTTAATGGAGTCAAATTTCTATGATAAATCCTAGACTTTGTGTTTGTAGGATTTCAGCAGCTTGTTCTTTATTACACACCTATCGTGGACTTGCTTTGAATGACCAATTCAGTGTCTCTAAAGGCTTGCAACTTCTTGATTTTCCTATTTTCAGTGATCAATGACCATATAATAATGCTTTAAATTTGTTACATTATTGGATCATGCAAACTACATTCTATGAGAAAAGAAGAAATTTTCATTTTCTAGAGAGATGAGCATAATACCCACCCTAACTCCATTTATGCTTCTAGAACCATCAAAGAACATCCGCCATAGTCTAGAAGCATCTTATTTTTCTTGTTTGAATGTTGCAGGTATCATGATTTTTCCTGGAGAATGCAATAAGTTCCCAGAATAGTCTCAAAAAATTTGAGCTCTTCATCATAAGGATCAAACTTATGATCTCTTTCAGCCCATTCATCTAGCAGAAAATCATACATGGAAAGAGGGACAATCTTCTCTTCAAGAGCTAATTATTTCTCATGTTCTTCTTGGATTAAGAAAACTAATTAGATAGGAGTGGGGTTAAATGGCTCAATATGGTAGGAAAATATGGGCTCAACTTGTATTGTGAATCAGGTACCATATCTGGTTTTAGAAGCATATGAGTCTAATCTGAGGATAGATAGCCACCTACTTTAGTAGTGAAGTCTCTAGACAAACAGATAGAAAACATGGGAGGGAGGTCAATGACTGAAATATCATGGGTTATGATGAGGCTTTGACATGAAAGGAGTGTTAATTCAATGTTTTTAATTATGCCTAGGACATTTACAATTGACCCATCAAGTTGTAAAACACCCCTAGACATAGGACTGCATTTGAGACCTAGGATATCAACAATTTTCTTAGGCATTACAGAGGTACTAGCCCCTGAATAAATCATATAGTTATGAACTAGGTACTTACCCACAATTATTGACATGTAAAAGGGTGGGGTTTTGACATTTTTACTTACTTGATCATTCCTTTCTTGACAGACATGAACTGCAACATGAGGCTTCGCGTTATAAGATCCATGGGACATAATTTATTGGGAACTTCATACAGAGATCATGTTGTGAAATAATGGTAAATACATCCCACATAGAAATGTTGACATTGGTCTTCTTCAATTTCTCAACAATGTTGAATGGGAGACCCGCAGATTTCTACATCTATGGCATGCCTAAACTCCTTCTATAGTCTTCATTCCTTTTTTAGCGGCATTTGTTTAGGAGGATTTTTGAGTGGAAACCTCTTTATCTCTGTAGATTTACCAGGAATTTAAGGTGGATTTTTCTTGATCATCGCGACTTCCTTTTCCTTGGTCGCAGCTTTGACTATATCATGAGTAAGGAAACGGATGAGACTCTAGCATCCTTTTCTTATGTCATGTATTTTCAACAAAATTGATTGATGGTTTTAGGACTTCCTGCCACTTTTTTAACCATGCAAAAATCCTCATATCCAAAGAGCATGAGGTTGGTATCATTATTTTCATCTTGACCTACTTCTACAGTTTTATTTGGTGCCTCCAACGTAGTGGTTCTTGGTGATTAAAAGATCCTTTTACCATGTATACTTGAAGTTGCATTTCCCTCTCACAATCCAGTTGGTTATGTAGAAGATTAAATGGAAAACACCATTTTTTATCTTGGACCATGTTGTTTTTCACAAGAACTAAGAGGAGGAAGTTCTTGTGGTGGAGGGATTGTTCCCGTGGAAGAGGGGAAATTTTAACTTGCAATATGGTATTATGTTGGTTCGGTGCACACTTTTGATTAGACTAATGATTTATCTATGGTCGATACCCTTGGTTTGAAGATTTCCTTGATCTCGATAATTTTTATAGGATTGGGCTTGTTGTTTTTCTAGGGATATAATTGCTATCCATATTTCACCCCCATGCCAAATATTGGATCGGCCACAATCCCACATAAGAGGAACCGAGAAAATTGTAGGGACTCAACCATGGAGTGGCGAAGGCCAAGAGAGACTAAAGGACCCTATGTACAAGAAACGACTCTGTTAGGCCACTTCCACATCTTAAATCTGTTCTTCAAGTTACAGGTTGACTCAACTATGGATAGTAGGGTTAGGCAAGAGGGGGCGGTGTAGCAGAGGAACTAGAAACAAGAAGGGGAAGAAATGAAGAAGATCTGAAGTCCTCAGCTCACAATGCTTTAGGAAAAGGTCCAAAAAACAACTAAGTACAGAGGAGGTAGCAGAAAGAGCCACATGTCCTAACGACGCTTCTTCAAGGATGAATCCAAAAGAGGAGACCAAACTTGTGCCAGTATTCCATGTGTCCAGAGCCCCTAAGAAGTTGTGGGGAATTGAAAAGTATTCAACTAAAAGGAAGTGCCAAGTGTCACTTGGCATAAAACGTAAAGGAAGCCCAAGGCGGAGACTCAAACTTGTGATAGCCCTCCACTTTTGAAAATGGTAAGACAGAGTCAAAAGGTGGGCTTCAAAATTGGCTAAGTATAAAGTGTAAGCAGAGAATGCCAAGTGTCAGTATGGCGCATATCTAAGAGTTGGTCCCAAGGTGGAGACCTAAACAAGTGCAAGCTCGCCATGTATCCCAAAGTCTAAAATTAAGGACTATTGAAAATTCCATAGATCGGCGGAGGATGAAAAGTGTCAACCTGATGCTTTTCCAAAGGAAAACTTTGAGCTAGGTTTTCAAGCAAGCACGGTGCCTCCATGTGTCATTCCAATAGGGGTAGAGTCAGTTGAATAGTCAATGCATAAATAGGTTGCCTGAGGTTGCCAATTGTCTTAATGGCGTTGATTCAAGGATTGAACAATGAATAGATTTCCAAACATGTGTCACGCTGCCGTGTGTCCCAAGGGAAGGTACGCCTTTAGGGGAAAAGTTGATTTTGCCCCTTGCTATCTCAAAAGGATAAAATTTGTAAAATGGCTCACAACTCTGCCCAAGGAAATAGTTAACATTTGGGCCTGAGTCAAAACCAAAGCAGGGGCGGCGGGGGAAAAGGTGAAAATTTTCCTTTTGTCAAAAGGCACAAAGACAAAGATGGAAGTGCATTCCCAACCAACCAAAAGGAGCCACGTGTCTAGGTGGAGCTTCAGGGCTACGGGAGTTTTTTGACTTTTTTACAAAAGGGCAAAAGATAAATTTTGGGCCTGTAAGCCTGATTTTGGTTCCAACTTGGCTGCCACATGTCCCATTCCAAAAGGGGGACCCATTTTTCAAATTGTTTTCCCACCCATTTATACGGACTCGATACAAACTTTGAAGGGGCATATCTTTCAACTCAGGGCTTAAAATATTGCAAATTTGACACCGTTGGAAAGATCTTGGCCTCACCCATGCCATGGAGGTCTAAAAATTTAATTTTAAGGAGGTTAGGTGAAGGAAAATAGAAGAAACATCTTTGGGATTTCAATGCAGGATCTACTTGCCTCAAAACAGATTAGATTTGATCTGTTTCGTCATTTCCTCTTCCTTCAAGGCACCAAACTAAGGACTCGATGCAGAAAAACAAATTTGGGGGCATATTTTATTAGAAGCATTAATAGCAATGGTTGAGTTTCAACCTAATTTTCCCACTTCTCTCTCTCTCTCTTTCTTCTTTCAGGTTGAATCTATAAATTTGAGGGCAAGTTTCATTGTAAAGGGTTGGACATTCTTAGTTTTGTAGGCACCCTTCTCTTCTTAGCAAAAGGATTTGTGGGGTTAAGGCCCTCCATAAAAATTGTAATACGTTTCTACCTCTTGGCTACTTTATAATGGACTGTATCAATCTACAAAGCAATAAAACACGTCTGTGATCAATTTTATATCCTTTCTTGTCTCTTTTTCTTTCATCTGGTCTTCCATTATACATCCGCCTATTTGTGATTTTTTATTGTATGCATTTTGTTGGTTTGTGTCTATTAGAAAAATAAGTGTTCATCATTCCCTTGGTGTATCACCTAGTATTTTAGTCATTTTTTATTGCTTATACTCCTTTTACCCTTGTCTCCTTGGCAAGTTTTAGACTAAGTATAGATGTAAGCTCCCACACATGCACCTGAACAGAGGAATAGGGAACCAACCTTTAATATGGAGAGCTTTCCCATTTTTTGTAAGGTCCCATGCCTTGGGGAAAGTTCAATGTTATGCAATCACGCCAAATGAATCTGCCTTAGAAAATCAGACATATAGAACTCATTTGGGGGTGTTGTGATTCTGCACTAACAGTTTTGCCATGCTAGGTGGGACAAAGAAGTCTCCATCTTATTACAGTAGGAATTGATGTACACTTACTGTGATTTTGGCTTTTAAGAAGCCTTGAAATAATACATCTGGTGACTCCAAAAGAATCAAAATTACTAGTTTCAGCAATCCAAGCAAGTTTATGAGAAGGATACAAACACGGTCAAGAACCAGAGAAGAGGGATTGTTTTTCTATCTAGACTTATCCCTAGATAGAGGGAGAAGAGGAATAAGAACCCAGAGGTCTCCATCTCCACCAATAAGAGCTTTATCAACACCTCCTCCCTGGCAGACTGTTCATTCAATCAAGAGGAGTGCTCGCACTCAACCAATCAGAATGGCTCAACCAAATCCATATGTCAACTTCACCAATAGTAGTGCACTCACCTTGGTTGCACAAAATTTAGTCCCGATTGCAGCATTAAAGAGCATCCCATATTTCATTGGAGAAAATAAAACTTCTCTGGTGATCATGTACAAGATATTGTAAATGTCTATAAAATCCATGAGATCCATGAGATGGACATTACAGTTAAGTTACTCACCTCTTCACTTAAAGGGAAAGCTTCACAGTGGTTCAGGAGTCTCCCGATAGGCTCTATCTAGAATTGGAATCAGCTATGCACAACTCTTCATAACCAACTTGGGGAGAAAGATGATAACTTGTCCTTGTTGGAGTAACTAACAATGATGAAGAGATACCCAAACGAGTAGCTAACAAACTTTAACCTCGTGATTCTAGTGGACTGGGATAGGATTCCAACATCGGTAAAGCCCACTAATTAAGTTTCCTTTTATACTTTCTTAGGGCTTTAAATTCTGATATTTCTTTGATGATTCAGTCAATGGGGGCACTACATTACCTACATCCTATAGCCTTTCCATAGGGGTTGAGAACCATTTGATTCAAGATGGAAAAATCACTCCTAGGCCATCCATGCCTCTATACCCGGAGTTAGGAAACCCAGATACTAGCCAAACACCTACATTAGCTCCTATACCCACCCTAGGAGTCAAAGCTTAGCTGAAGCTTCCACTTCATCATCTAATACCTCTAAAGAGCTTCAAGAGGTGATGAAGCAACTGTAAAACCTAGGAAATGAGCTAATGACCATTAAAAGACAACAGGCTTAGAGTTCCAGGCCATATCAACTCTAGGCTCAATCTTAAACTAGGCCCCAGTATTAGTAGAATAGGTCACCACCTCATGTTGTAAACCAGAGATAGAACTAAGAACAACCCCAAGCTGTTAGACCCTTTAGGTCATATGACCCAAATGCATCTTCAACATCAAGGGAATTGGTTCTGCACAAAACAATATGGCACAAGAATATGATTGGTGTTTTCCATGCAATCACCACATAACCAATCAATGTGTTTTAATGGTGCTCTAAATTAGGCCTTGATGGTGCAAACCAATATGGTGCCACAAGAACCTGGCCAAGAGGAAGATCAGCAACAAGGATCTCAACAAAGTGGACCTCCAGGAGAGACTATGCTAGTCAATTGGTAGGCTGAAGACTTCTATGGGATGAATCAGTTCCCTTCTCAAAGTGTGGCTGCCAATACATGGTCCAAAAAGAGAAGTATTGGAGAGGGCCAACCACTGAATTCAAGTGACCCTCAACCTTCCATCACTCCACAAGGTCCTGGTGTTCCAAGTGCAACTCCAAACATATAGAACCAATCCAAGCCACCTCCAAAACCTAGTCAGGCACCGGTTGTAACAACCCATGTACAAGAAAAAAATGTGTTTGGGAAGGGGTAGCAAAAGGACAACACATTCAATATTATTGAGTAGATAAAAAGGAAAAGTTTGAACATTTCACTATGGGAGTCATTGGCCATTACAAGGTAGAGGGATATGTTACAGACTTCCATACCGAATTGGTCAAATTCAAATTAACCCCTAACCAACCAGCAAGAAAGAGTGGTTGTCAATGCGATTCACACTCTGGGAGGAACCAAGATCAACAGTAAGGTAAGAACCTGAGACCTCCTCCATTCTATGTCTCACTGATTATTGGAGACAAATTAGTGCACACTTGTATGATTGATTATAGGGCTAGTAGCTCTATGATGCCCAGACAAATAACTAATCAGTTGGGTCTCTAATATGAAGTCATCTCTAGGGGAGTAGTCTAATTAGATGGAATAGTAGTGACCACTATGGGAATCATTAAGGATCTGAGTCTCACTCTACACGCTTTCCCTAATGTGACTGTTTTGCAAAACGTGTCAATCATAGATTTGCCACCACATTTTTTTGTGTCTATCCAGGACTTCACCGCCAAAATCGAGGTTACCTATCGCTGATTGGTCCTATATGCTCTTTAGGACAAGGTATGGGGAAAAGGCCACAATTAGATCTAAACCTATTGCTGATTATCATATTGAATTTTATATGCCTAGCCCAATCAATGCCAATTGCTCAACTTTTTATCAAGAAGACCTCCTAAGAAATTTTGAAGAAAATACCAAGGTGGGATGTATTCCAGACTTGACTCTTAATGATTGGGCAAAAAAAAGTCATGCTTTTGAGCCCTATAGAGAAATGGAATAATCTGAGCTAGGTGTCTACTACCTAAATGAAGAGGATCAACCTCTTCCTAACCCGATTAAGCTAGAATACAAGGATGACAATGAGGTATAGAAATTGTTCTTTGATTGCTTAAGGAGTAGACAAGGAGGAGAAGGAGCCATGATTGTGTCCCCCAAAGGTGTGAAATATTATTCATCCTTGATTCTAGTTTTCTTACTAAAATAACACTGCTAAATATGAGGCTTTAGTCCAAGGTCTTCATTTGGAAAGAAAGCTAAGGATCAAGAACTTGCAAGTGTTTGGTGACAGGTGAAATGGTTACCAATCAAGTCGAGGGCTTAATGCTTTGTAAAATATGACACCGCTCAAGAATTACAAGATTAGGGTATGGGATCCCATGGAGGATTTCAAGGCCTTCAGCATTGTGTCCATACCCAGGAAGGAGAATGAAGTTGCTGATAGACTTGTAGTAGTAGGAGAAATGTTTGATGTGGTTGACAACATCAAGAGGGATAGAGAACAACCACATATCCATGTGATTGTGAGGCCAATAGTTCCAGATAATAATACATGTTGGTAGGTGTTTGAGAATGATCATAAGATCATTAAATTTTTGCAAGAGGAAGCTAAATTCTCAGCTAGAAACCAGAGCAGACTAGAGCAGCAATATGGGAATCAGATAGTACAGCTACATACAAACAAGCTTCCCAAAGGCTTAGTGACACTGGAATCTATTTTCAATCCTAATGATCAGTTTAGAAAAGAAAAGGCTAACATGTAGATCAAAGGAGAAGATTCAAAGTCAATCCCAGTTGGAGAAGACAAAACACTTCAAATTGGCAAAGTGGCCACCAAGCAAGAAAGGTATGAATTCATACAACTTTGCCAAGAATTTCCTAATGTGTTTTCTTGGAGTTATGAAGACCTAAGAGGGTTCAATCCAAAACTAGCACAACACACAATAGAACTAGATCCAGCTACTCAGCCCATCAAGCAGAAGCAAAGACCATTCAACCCATATATTGAGCCTCTGATGAAGGAGCTAAAGAAGCTGATAGAGACAAGCATCATATTTCTAATCAAACACTCAAGCTGGGTTGAAAATATGGTCCCAATCAGGAAGAAAAATGGAGAATTCAGGTTATGTGTTGACTTCAGAGATTTGACCAGAGCCTCCCTCAAAGATCACTACCTACTCCCTCCAATGGAGCAGATCTTACAAGTAGTGTCTAGGTCAGAAAGGTTCTCCCTCCTAGATGGATACTCGGGGTAAAAATCAAATCATGGTGAAAGAAGATGATCAGTTCAACATAGCCTTCACCACCAAACGGGAACCTATTCCTACAGGAAAATGCCATTTGGATTATCCAATGTCGGAGCTACTTTTCAAAGGGAAATGGATATGGCATTCAAGGGGTTGATCAACAAAATAGTGTTGATCTATGTGGATGACATTACAGTGTTTTCCAAGAATACAACAGACCACCTTTCCCATCTAAGGCAGGTGTTCCAAAGATGTAGGAGTTTTGGGGTGTCACTGAACTCCAAAAATTACATATTCTTGGCCCATGAAGGTAAGCTTCTAGGCCATATTGTATTAAAGGAAGGATTTTAAATTGACCTGGAGAGATTTCAAGCAATAATAGCATTACCATTGCCAAGTCACAAGAATGTTCTTCAAAGCTTCTTGGGAAAAATCAATTTTGTACTCAAGTTTGTTCTAAACTTTTTGCCCTTGTTAAGCTAATAACGTTGATGTGAAGAAGAGTTTAGCATTCAAGAGGATAGTTGAAGGAAAAGAAAAATTTAGGCTATCAAAGAGGCCATATCATAACCCCCAACTCTTGTGAACCTAGTTTTTTTCAAAGATTTCATATTGTATGCCTTTGGTGGTAATGACACAATTTCTGTAATCTTGGTGCAGCAAAACAAGTAAAGTACAAAAACACCAATTACTTTATTCAAATGTCGAGTCTAGAATATTATGAGGTGAGGTAATCCTTCATTGAGAAATAGGTCCTAGTGGTGATTAGAGGATTGAAGAAGTTTAAGCATTTGGTTTCAAACAACAAGATCTAATTATTGGTCTCCCATGCAGGAGTTAAGGAATTCCTTCTCAGCAATGACCTAAATGAGAAACATATAGGATGGATCACTCATGTCATGGAATATGACATTGAGATCAAGGTCACCAAGCTGGTCTATGGGAAGGGGTGTGAGCAACTAGCCTTAGGTCAATAAGATGAAACAAACAAAGAGAAAGGCGGTTATTCTTATTTTACAAGATGATCAAAAAGAAGGGAGAAATGATGTATCGACTCCTTGTTGGACCCAAGACATGATGCACTTCCTTTGAATAGGCCTGTTTCGATGGGATGAATAAGACAAAAATAAGGCATTTTAGGTTACAGTGCCATCCCATATGTTCTTATTAATGGTGTCTTGTTTAAAAGAGACATCAATGGCATTCTCTTTGAGATGCATTGAGATAGATCAGTGGAGAGAGTGCTACAAGAATTCCATGTTGAAGCAAATGGAGGCCAATTTTCTTTAAGAGTGATAGCACCCAAAATCATGAAAGCGAGGATATTATTGGCCCCGAGTGTTTAGTGATTGTTACACATAGATCAAAAGGTGTAAGAATTGTGCATTCTTCAAAGGCAAGGAAAGGCTAGTAACACTTCCATTGCACCCAAGCTCAATCAACCAACCTTTCATGCAATGGGGATTGGACTTCATTAGAGTAGTCAATCCAAACTCAATTCAAGGTCACAAATAGATCCTGATAGTGATAGATTATTTCACCAAGTGGACCGAGGTAGTGGCACTCAAGGAAGCCAATGAGTCTAGTATCCTAGATTTCTATGAAGGGATAGTGACCAGATTTGGAGTGCCAGCCACCATCATATCAGACAATGCATTAGCATTCATAGGTTCCAAGATCACAGGATGGGTTGTTAAGAATGGGACTTATTTGAGTACTTCATCAAACTATTACCCTCAAGGTAATGGCCAGGCTGAGTCCATAAACAAAAATATGCTAAAGATCATCAGAAGAACTCTTGATGAGAATCAGAAGACCTAGCACACAAAGCTCAAAAAGGCCTTATGGGCTGATAGAATAATTCCCAAGATTTATACAGATAGCTCTCCATTCAAGCTTTTCTATGGGAAAGAGGCAATGTTGCCTATATCACTTGAGTTTCCAGCATTGGAGCTCGTGAAACAACTAGAGATGTATGAATTTGGACCAATGGAGGACAACTATGCGGAGCTGATAGAATTAGAAGAAACTAGAGAGCATGCTCTCCAAGCAATAGAGAAGAATCAGGCTTCAATCAAGAAATGCTTTGACAAGAAGGAAAAGGAAAGGACCTTCCAAGAAGGAGACCTAGTTTTCAAATGGAACCAAGAAGGCATTCCAAAATGGACACCATCCGAAGTGACCCCTATATGATCACAACATGCAAAAGTAGCAATGATTTCCAATTGTGTACATTTGAGGGTGAAGAGTTATAGATTCTAGTAAATGGGATCTATCTTAAGCACTACTACTAAAAGGGGAGTTCTCACCTATACATATTAGTTTAGTTTTATCTTTCCTCTAAGTGCTTATGTACATTGTCTTGTTGTAGTGTAGATTACTTTTCTCCTAAGTGCTTTGCATACTCTGCATGTTCCATTTGGAGCATGTATGATTTCAAATTTTTGTATATAGTGTGGTGTTGTTTTGTGGCTCTTGTGCAGTCCATTTGGAGAAATAGATGAAACCCTAGGTTAAAACAATTTTCTACTCTCACAAACTTTCATTTTGAGATTTCTTATGAAAATTGAGAATGCAAGAAATCGGGCTTGGTGATCAGAGGTATAATTAGTATCAAACCATCTTTCTCGATATGATAAGGCAATTGGTATTTTCATCTAGCAGGTAGATGTCCTCATGAGTCACCAAATTGTTATCCATATTTCACCCATGTGCCAAATATTGGATCAGCCACAATTCCACATAAGAGGAACTTGAGAAAATTCATGTAGATCTTGTAAATTGGTCATAGAGGGACTCAACCATGGAGTGGTGAAGGCCAAGAGATACTAAAGGACCCTATGTAAAATAAATGACTCTGTCAAAGCTACTTCCACATCTTAAATCCATTCTTCAAGTTATATGTTGACTCAACTATGGATAATAGGGTTAGGGAGGGGGCGGTGTAGCGAGAGGAACCAAAAAAAAAGAAGGGGAAGAAATGGAGAAGATCCAAAGTCCTCGAGGCTCACAAAGGTTCAAGAAAAGGTCCAAAAACAACTAACTATGGAGGAGGTATCGGAAGGAGCCATGTGTTCTAACGATGCTTCTTCAAGGGTGAATCCAAAAAGAGGAGTCCAAACTTGCACCAGGATTCCATGTGTCTAGATCCCCAAAGAAGTTGTGGGCGTTGAAAAGTATTCAACTAAAAGGAAGTGCAGTGTCAACTTGGCGCAAAAGCTGAAAGGAAGCCCAAGGCGAGACTCAAACTTGTGCCAGCCCTCCCCATTTGAAAATGGTAAGACAGAGTCAAAAGGTGGGCTTCAAAATTGGCTAAGTATAAAGTGTAAGTGGAGAATGCTAAGTTTCAGTATGGCGCATATCCAAGAGTTGGTCCTAAGGCGGAGACCTAAATGAGCGTGAGCTCACCACGTAGCCCAAAGTCTAAAAGTAAAGGACCATTGAAAATTCCACAGATCAGCAAAGGCAGATAAGTGTCAACCTGATGCTTCTCCAAAGGCAAACTTTGGGCGAGGTTTTCAAGCAAACTTGGTTCCTCCACATGTCATTCCAACAAGGGCAGATTTAGTTGAATAGCCAATGCATAAATAGGATGGTGGAGGCTATCAAGTGTGTCAATGGTGTTGAATCAAGTATTGAACAATGAATAGGTTTCCAAATGAGTGTCAGGTTGTCGCGTGTCCTAGAGAAGGTGGGCCTTTGGGGAAAATTTGATTTTCCCCTTTCTAACTCAAAATGATAAAAGTTGCAAAATTGTCCGCAAGTCCACCCAAGGAAAAGTCAGCATTAAGCCGAGTCAAAACCAAAGTGGGGCGTCGGGGGAAAAGGTGAAAAGAAAAATATGGAAGTGCATTCCCAACCAACCAAAAGGATCCACGTGTCCAAGCAGACCTTTAGGGTTGTGGGAGTTTTTTGAGTTTTACACAAAAGGGAAAAAGATAAATTGTGGGCCTATAAGCCCGATTGTGGTTCCAACTTGGCTGCCACATGTCCCATTCCAAAAAGGTGGGCCCATTTTTAAATTTTTTTCCCACCCATTTGTAAGGACTCGATACGAACTTTGAAGGGTCATATATTTCGACTCAGGCTCGAAATATTGCAAATCTGACATCGTTGGAAAGATCTTGGCCATGTCCACACCATGGAGGTCTGAAAATTTAATTTTGAGGAGGTTAGGTGAAGGAAAATAGAAGAAAAATCTTCATAATTTCAATGCGAGAATCTTCTTGCCTCAACAATCGGACAGATTTGATCTGTTTCTCTCTTTCCTCTTGCCTTGAGTCTTGCCGAGCCGAGGATTGATGCAAAAAAATGGGTTTGTGGGAAAATTTTATCAAAAGCATTAACAGTAGTGGTTGATTTCCGACTTGCTTTTCCCGCTTCTCTCTCTCTTTCTTGTTTCAGGTTGAATCTATAAATTTGGGGCGGAGTTTCATTGTAAAGGGTTGGACATTCTTAGTTTTGCAAGCTCCCTTCTCTTCTTAGTAAAGGGATTTGTGGGGTTCAGCCTTCCATAAAAATTGTAATACGTTTCTTCCTTTTGGCTACTTTATAATGGTGTATCAACCTATATAGTAATAAAACATGTTTGCGATCGATTTTATATCCTTTCTTGTCTCTTTTGCTTTTATCCGGTCTTCCATTATATATTTGGCTATTTTTGTTTTTTTATTGTATGCATTTTGTTAGTCTATGTCTATTAGAAAATTAAGAGTTCATCATTCCTTTGGTGTATCACTGGTAGTTTAGTCATTTCTTATTTCTTATACTCCTTTTACCCTTGTCTCCTTGGCAAGTTTTAGACTAAGTATAGAGATAAACCCTCTACAAGCTCCCACGCATGCACCTGAATAGAGGAATAAGGAACCAACCTTTAATATGGAGAGCTTTCCCATTTTTTGTAAGGTCCCACACTTTGGGTAAAGTTCAATGTTATGCAATCACACAAAATGAATCTGCTTTAGAATAGTAGACTGTAGAACTCATTTAGGGATGTTGTGATTACGCACTAACAATATCTTGTTTGTTAAATTTCTAATTAGGGCCTTAATTTATTCATCATCATTTTTTTGGAAAGGATTTTGTGAGGTGGAAGCAACAGATTGAGGATTTGGTTCAAGTATAGGAGCAATAGAAGGTTAAGAAACTTTAGGTAATTAAGGATACAATGGCATAGGTGGTCAAGGAGCCAATTTCCCAGCTTGTATTAGACTATTTTCAGCTCTGATTGCGATTAGATAAGCAATTGGTAGAGACATTCCTCTCATAGATTATATCATAACAGATATATTAGAGTTCAAGCTTTTAAAAAGTAAAGAAATGAACCTTATGTTCAGAGTCTCATAGGGGTTGGAATTATATCCCAAGTCCTCTTGAATCTAAAGTTGATGTTTGTCATTTTCTCATTAGGCACTCTCTTGATTGTAGTTAGTTTTTCCAAAAGAGATAAGTTGTCTTATTTTTCACAAAATAGGTCACAAAGGGTTATACATATGTCTTCCTCTTCTACCTCTAACTAGGGATAAATTGCAAGTATTCAAATATGACTTCTTCTCTCATTATCGATCATGTTTGGATCCTACTCATAAAATAGGGACACTAAAAGAACCAATACTGCTGAAACCAATTGATATTTTGAATGGAGTCACCATATATGTTACTACAGAGCCTCCAAATGATGGATTTTCACCAAGATATACATCAAAACGTGATGAAACTAGAAATATTAATTTCAAGAGTCCCACTGGGTGTGCCAAAACTATTGGATCTCAAATTTGCACCCATTCCTGAATCATAGAAAATTTGGGAATTGATTCAACATGGGATTGGCTCTATGTTGTAGGACTTGAACTGATTGGACCTCGGGATAAGGCCAACTTCCTCTACTTACTCTTAAAGCTAAACTACTCCTAGGAATTAAAATGCAACTATCTAGCTCTATTATAACTTTTCAAGGACCAAGATGAGAATAATATGCATAAAACATAAACCTAAACTAGAGAAGATGATAGCACCAAAAGAAAGGGGATGAATACTTAGGAAAGAGAGAAAATGGAAGAGCACAATGATGAGGAGGGCCAAAATGAAATCCACAGATCAAAATCATGTCCCAAGTTCCACCTTCATGATGCATAATAGATAGATCTATAAAACAATGCATACAACACACTTGTGACTGAATGACAGGAAAAAGATTGTAATAAAACAATAGCTAAGGCTGAAGTAAGCCACAAAACCAAATATTTTATTCTTTGAAAGATCATGCACAAATCATCACGATATAGGAGGAAGATGTAAAACATTTATAGAGACACAGCCAAAGTCATGTGACTCTTAGAACACTTATGCAACATAGAATGATGTCCTTGCATTCCCAAAGTATCTCCCCTTAAAACTTGGAATAATTTTACAATATATAGAAAAATGAAAGGAGGAGAGAAGAAAGAGAGGGAAAATTCTCTTTCCACCAGCCAACCAACTTCATTTAATTTCTCTACATGCTTTAAAAAAGGGATTGAATACCTCTACAAATATAATTCCATACGCCATGCCCTACATGAGGAGTGAACACCCATAATGCATTTAATGCTAGTGGTTGAGCCAACTGACATTTCACTTTTGTGTGTTGAAGACGTTTTCTTAAGGCCACATCCACTAATTACCCCTTAAATTTGAAATTCATAATCATATGCTTAGATGAGGCCAACACCTTCCCATTGATATGAAATTTTCAAGGATCGAGCCAAGAATTTGATAATTATGATTATTTTTTCCTTGCGTGAAAATTGTGGTTATCCGCGGCTTTCCAAATTTTAGTTTCATGTGGCTTTAGACTTCCATGGAGCTCTCTCTCATGCTACGGCTATGCATAATACCTCATGGCACTTTTTTATTATGTGGCTTGATTCTTCGGTTTGTGGTGTTAGCATGTATTCCTCCTTGTTCCACGGATTCGAAACCATTTTCTTTGTTTCACGGCATCACCAAAGTGTAGTGCTTGCTTTCCATAACCTTCTGCATATATCTTTAGATCTCCGCAGCTCTTCCCAGACTTCCATGGCATGCTTAACTTCTTTTTGACTTTATCATTTCCATTTGTGAACATCCACAAATTCCATAATTGTGTAATTTGCTCTATTTTTACAAGGGGTGCAAAAATAGACAACAAAAACCTCATTAAAGCTCAGTGGAATATTGCAATATAGCTAAAATAAGGTTCCTTATTGGTAGGCTGTTTATGGGAAAATCCTCCATGATGGTGTGATGGAAAAAGACTCGTCCTTCTTGATTATAACTTCCCAAAATTGGCATCAGATGCACATTATTATCCTACACACATCATCACATTACTCACAAAAGTAGTTAGTAGGAATTTCTATGGTCAAGAGTTCACATGAAACAAAAATAAGAGAAATGCATCAACCTTACTTAGGATATAACTATATAGAACATCCCCCATGTAAAAATAAACATTTTTAGGAATAAATCAATAGCCATATAGATGATATAAGAGGTCAATTAATGCTCTCGTAAATATGAATAAATCTATGAGGCAAGGTGTCTTGGCCACCGTGTCGGCTATCTATTGAGTATGGTATTGTGAGGTGGGTTAGAAAAACTCACGAGCTAGTTTTGTGACTCATTTGAACTAGCTATGACAAAATGTTCAAATCATTGTGGTTTAGACTCACATCTATGAAAGCTTGGTATTCAAATAGATTTATAAGAAAATAACCCTCACCGTGAAAATGTAAAGAAACACGACAGTGAGTCCCCCTCCTTAAAAAGTGTGGCCCCCACTAGTTTTGGGCCCGCATTCGACACATCATATGGGCCCCACATTGACTATTGAATACTAGAGAATACAACCAATTATTTTTTAATTCGTATAAAAATTTCGTTTTCACATTTTCATTCTTTGTTTCACACTCATATCATGAAACATCATATCTCTGCATCCTTTTACTTAATTTTTCCAGTTGGAGAAAAAATTTAGTGGACCATATCTTCTGAGTACGATGCCCATTTTTTCCCTTTCAAAAGGCATCAGAAATCTCTCAAAAATATATTTTGTATCTACTCGATTCACATATTGTGTACACAATCCAAACTATAAGTATCCTTTGGATCAATCGTTAAGTATGTCTTGGATAATATGATGAGGATTAAAATAATTTTTCGTAGAGTGACCAATACATCATTGATAATTGTTATGAGTATCAAAATCAAATTTATAACCACGAGGTGGAATTGGATTTTATGTAGTTGATGGAGAAAATATAAGTACTTAAGATAGAGATAGGCATATAGTCTATATGTTAAATATATTAGTAAGAAAATGTGAGAAATCAAAGAAACTTGATTCCCTAATCTAATCACCTCAACAATACACAAGATAGATAAATAGATGGAAAGGAGAGATAATATAATACCTGTACTTACCTACAATAATTGTAAGGCGACTCCTTTGATGTGTTATATTTGCTCTTGATGTTGTATTGGATGTGATTGCTTCATATTTTCGAGACACTTGGGAAGCACCTCCCCTTAATTGTGCTTGAATTTCTTGATTGTTGATGATGATAGATTGATTGTAGATGAATGGATTGATTGAGTGATTGAAGATAAAATGGATGATTGATAAAATTAGTAGAACTTTGTTATGGATTTGAGATATTTTTCTAACTAGCTCTCATGGAGGATGAGAGTTCAATTTATAGTTTTTGGGTGGAGGATTCAATGGCTAAGATGAAGCCAAGTTGGGTTTGGATCAAGGGTGAATAATTGATGAGAATAATGGAGAATTATAGAATGGATATTTCTAGAATTTGAGAGAAGATTCAATGGAGAGTTGAAGGTTTATTTGAATTTTTAAATGGAGGGAATTTTAGAGAGGCTTTTAGAAATAGAAGCCTCTAGATTTAGAGGTGTGAGGATGTGATTAGGATTAGAGTTAGATTATATTAATATACAATTATTAGTGACTAGGTTACATGGAAATTCTATGAGTAGGGATGTGCAAAGTAGGTGGTAGGTGAAACGTGTGAATATTGAATTCCTACAAAATGTTAATGAAGGATTAAAATAGGATAATAGGATATAATAAGTGATAAATGATAAAATGGGATATGATGATAAAAGGGGGAAATATGATAAAATGGAATATTAGATAAATGATAAATGGTAAATGTTATAAAGGGATTAATAATAATTAATCTCATGATTAATCATTATGTGGATAGTGATGATGTTATTTGTGGGAAATATTAATTGTAATTGATCATGTCGACATTTTATATGTCTACATTTTCCCCATCTTTGAAATGTTATTATGGAGAAATGACCATTCAAAGAACAAGAGAATATGATACGATGGTGATATGATGCCCCCTTGAGGGGTTAGGCATGGAGAAATGAGTCATGTAACCACTCGAAAAGAGGACGGTCTAAGTGAGTAGATGAGAGAGGATGAGAGGAGGTGAATATTTGAGGATGTAGAGGATTAGGATTAGAGGATTATATGAATAGGAGATTAGAAGAATATGAGTCAAGATTAGAGGAATAGAAGAATAGAAGAGAGGATTAAAGGAATGGGAGATTAGAAGAATAGAGAGAGAGGATTAGAGGAATAGAAGAATAGAAGAGAGGATTAGAGGAATGGGAGATATTGGATGCCCCAGTCAATGATGTATGACAAGGGTGAAGATTTAGGATTTAGGATTTATATTTGAGAATTCCCCAGTCAACAATATATGAGAAGCATGAATATTTAGGATTTAGGATTAGAGGATTAGAGGAGAGGAGAGAGGATTAGGAGATATTGGATTTTGGATTAGAGGATGCCCCAGTCAAGGGGTTGAGATGTTGAGGATTTTGGATTATAGGATGCCCCATTCAAGGGGTTGAGATTGGAATATTTAGATTTGATGATGTTGTGTTTGAGGATGTTAGATTTGAGGATGTGACGTTTGATTCTTGATTGGCATTGGTGTATTGGATGTTGGATTTGAAGGATTAGAAGATTGAAAATGAATGGATGAGAGGAGAAAGAAATAATTTTTTTATTTATTTGGATGATACGATAGGAATGGGATGATGACGGATGAAATGATGAGAGAGGTTGTTTGAGTTTGTTTGATGAGAGGATGTTAGAATATGACCCAACCAATGGCTAAGGATTTTTGGATGTTGGATGTGAGATGATAAGCTTTGGATGTGGAGATTGATTGATTGATGAAAGTATTTATTGGATATGAGGACGGGTTAGTTAGTTAGATGATGATAATGATAAAATATGATTATAGAAGGGGGTGTGATACCATAAAATGCCTAGTGTTATCATCATTAACATTTTTGATGAATGTGGCATAGAGAAAGATGTGCCATGGTATAAAGACATTGATGATTAAACTACAAGATTCCCTTGTCCTCATATCATTGGACAAAGTAATATTATGATGGTCCTCATATAATCAGCTGAAATAGTACAAATAATATGTTCCTTATATTATTGTACCATGAAAAGGAAAAAGAAAAAAAATATGCCTCATAACATGGGCCAAAATGTAAATGCAGATTGACAAACAAACACACACAAGCAAAAACACACATATTGCATTTTTTATAGGGATTTTGTAAATGTTGTGATTTTTAGATTTTGGATTTTTTGAACGTTTGGATGTTTTAATGTTTGGATGTTTTAATGTTTAGATGTTTATATTTTTAAATTTTGGATTGTGGAGGTTTAGATTTTTCAAACTTTAAATTTTTTTATATTAGATTGTGGATGTTTATATTTTTGGATGTTTGGATTGGATAGGTTATTGGGGATGGACGAAATGTAAGGTGGGATGTGAATTTCTCTTACAAGTCTTGAAGTATGTTGAGGTAGGATGAAAGGGAAGTATTTATGGAAATTGCATAGGTTGGATAAAATAGTAATGGGTTAAATTGTTAGGATTAGATGGGATGTGGGATGGGAGATAAATAGACAAGATGAGGGATGTGATATAAGATAAGATGGGGGATATAGAAGATGATAAGATATGTACCCAAGTATAAGGGGATAAATTGAGGGATAGATGTGGTGTTCCCTGAGTGTTAATTAGGGTGTCCTATGTGAATGGATGGATGTGTTTGATTTTCCCCCAAGTGTAGGGTAGGATGGAGTGAGGGGTATCTAAAATGGATTATGCTCGTAGCTGATGATAGTAAGGTTTCCCCTAGTCATGATGATGAAATATGAAAAGGGACATGAGGAGGATTAGATGAAAAGTAAAGGATCGTCATCTACCCACGGATGTTTGTTCCAAGGGAAAAAAGGATTAGAATGTGATATATGGTAGGAAAATAAAATTAGTGATGAACAAAATATGAGCCTAACGACACATGTTGTAAGGAAAGAGTTAGACTAAAATAGAATTCCTGCCAAGGTCTAAAAAACACCTGGCAACATGTGAGCCCTATGTATCTGTGAGATCAAAGTGTGTATGAAGGTGATGGTTAATTACCACTTGAAGTGAAGACTTAATGGGTAGTATCTGAAGATAAACTAGCCGATGTATAGGGAGTGATTAAGTAAAATTGGTAGTTGGAGGTGAACGGAAGGCTAAGCCATGCATTGCTCCGATGTTAGCTATGCATTCATATCCACAATGAAGATACATCGATTCTTGTTAGGACATTTATCTACCACCATCCAGATGTCCATAACCTATATAGATTTGTTTGAAATTCCCTAGATAAAGTTTTTAGGTGGATGTTATTTAATATTTTTAATTTAGATATGATTTTTTTATTTTTGATATTTGGATTTTTTTTTATTTTTTTATTTTTTAAATAAAGAGGTTTCACTCTCTTGAGAACTCTCAAAAGGTTAAGAATCACGAGTGGCTTTATGGGGGATGGAAATGAGTGTAGTGATGACATTGGTTAGAGTGTCAAAATATGCACCCAAGGGTCTTCATCACAAGTTGATTAAGTGAATTAAAGTGTGTGGATCTCTAGGATGACAATGGTGCTAGAATGTTAGAGGTAATGATAGACCAAGGTCACATAATTGTAGTAGGTACTATTGTCTTACAATATGTGTGAGAAAGATGATCAAGTGTTCAAATGAATGGATTGGAAGTGGATATGAATGTATGGTGATGATAATAATTGATTAGATGCAAGGGGATTCAGATGTTGGAGTGAAGGAGGATGAGTGGGAAGGAAAGAACATTCGTGCACATGCGATGAATTATGTGCTCAATCTATTTTTAGGTGTTTGGTATTGGAGGGGAATGAAATGATTTTTCATTGGGTTGAGTGGTTTAGATGGAAGGATCAAGAGGAGTGGTAGAAATAGGTTGTGATGGAGTAGTGGGAGGGACATTGTTAGTGTTAGTTTTATAACCTAAGCCTAAACAACCTGGATTTTGATGAAGTGAGATGGGGTTGTGGATGCCTTGTTCATGGATACCTAAGCTTCTACCTCAATGTTTCATATTATAAAACATATTTTTGGCTATAGGATATGAAGTGGATAGGGAAGATGATGTCAAGTGGTCATCATGAGAGAAGGGGGTTGTAATATTCTTTTCCACTAAGAGGTCGACTCAATCAAGAGTATATAATGATTTAAAGAGAGAAAATAATACGAATGATATTCAATTTTAATGTAAACATCATATTACAAATATCCAAATATATAGAAAATAGCCCCCTACAAATTAGGAGGTGGCTATAACAACTCACTAACCTACATGAGTTGTTTTTAACTCACTAACCAAATATAATTGTTATTGTTGTTTTATATAACAACTAATAACAATTTACTAACACATACAACATAATAATTACTTTACGTAATTATTATTTACTAATCGAGAACTAACCATATAATTTTCTAACATTCCCCCTTAGTGCAAACATGGGGAAAACCTACCTTTGTACTTGCACCTGCTCATGATATGATTATTTTCATAGGATGATCATAAACCTGACGTATGGTTTTAGATATACGGTTGACCACAAACCGAGAATGGTGGTGTTACAAAGTGGATTACCACAAACCAAAAATGTGATGGTTTTACATATGGTTTACCAACAACAAAAATTGGTTTACCAAAAACTAAAAATGAAGGTTTTCAAGTGGTTTACCTATAACCACATCATGATGTGCCAAGTACTATTTTCAGCCCTCATCACATTTCACTATAGGGAATAACGTAGGAAAATATTTGTCTCATACACATAAACTTAAAAATGGAAATGGAACATTGGGATCATGTTCCCCCCTTCAATGTGAAATTTCCACTTATTTTGGAAAGCAAGAAATCAAGAATTTTGTACACTAAAATATGAAGCACACCACACACAACTGAAAGACCACTAAAAAAATGTCACCAAACCTTGATGTGGCCATATCATTGGTGATGAAGAGAGGTCACTTATTGACCTCCAACCTTATTTTCCTTTGTCCTCTTTTACAATGCTACTAGCTCAATGAATTTGGATTTTGAGGATCAATGGTTCGCTTAACGTCGGGTAAGACCAAGAATGCATCCGTAAGGAATTTTATTTTATTTTTCAAACTTTTGACTCCAACTGACAATGAAATTTTTATGAAATGCTCAACAATGATATGTATACACAAATAAATAATGAATTTATACTTTGACAACAAAACTATAATGGTCACACTTTTAATAATAATGACATTTAACAATTAAAAGACAACTTATTGAAATTGATGACTTTGATGATAAAAATGATTAACTTGACACTTACAAATAGACAACAACACAAATATAGTTATTTAGAGGATACATTTTTAGACCCAATAAAAAACTATAATATATAAGGACATTTTAATATATACATTTTAATGACTCAATGACTATTCGATAAGACACAAAGATTTGATTATAATATGAGTTAGTTGATCTAAAAAAATCCTAATAAACTTGTAAAATATATAATCAACCTCTTATTCACTTTAAACAATAACTAATCCACATATACTATTAAACCAAACTTAAAACACAAGACTAGACTTACATGACTTTAAAAAAAGACCAAATGCATACTAGATTCTTGGATGATGTTCATTGGTAATATGTAACAAGCAGAAGATTAACGTGGGACATGTTGATAAGTTTGGATTGTATAGTAGCTCAAAAAATGAGTTGATCTCACTTTCCATGCAATGTTTAGAGGAATTTAATGCATGGTATTGACAGGAACATTGAGAAAGATATGATATTATTTGTAGGGATGCTGGAAGACATATTAACTTTACATCAAATTCTTCTTTGTGAAGGGATCCACAGTTTCAAAATTAGAGAAAGAAATCAATGGATCATATGTTGGAGATATAGAACATCGAGAATGGAAATGACAATAGGAATTGATCAAGTGAGTGAGGACAAAAGCAACTTTCAAGTTTGGTGAACTCTCAAATGTAAATAAAAATCTGTCTAATATTAATGTTGATGGTAGGGTCAAAGAATTTTTATCTCGAGAAAATAAACAATCAATGTATGTTAAAGATTCTAAATGCTACGTATACTTAAATACATATGGATATATGATTCCAATTCTATAGTCGATGATTCACATCCACTAACCACGCTCTTACATAGCCAATATATTTCACAACTCATGAATCTATAAATTCAATTGATATTTTAGTGAGATCATAACAAAGAATCCACAAGAACTTTCAAATTCACTCAAATGCAATCGAAAGATACAAGCCTAAGCATGTGCTCATATTTTCATTGAATTATATCTACATATTACATAGAGGTGTCTATTAGAAAAATAGATGCATGTGAAGATGGTTGGTTGCCATAGCTGTTCTGCACGTAAAAAAACATACAAATGAAATTCATACACAGGCATTACAATACAAATGATATTCAATGTTTCCTATAAACTTCATATTAGAAATATCAAAAGAGATAGGAAATAACCCCGTACAAATTAGGAGGTAGCTATAACAACTCACTAACCTATGTGAGTTGTTTCTAACTCACTAACAAATATAATTGTTATTGTTGTTTTATATAACAACTAATAACAATTTACTAACACACACTCACACTATAATAATTACTTTATGTAATTATTATTTACTAATGGAGCACTAACCATATAATTTCATAACACTTAACAAAGCACGGAGGTGAGAGTTGTTTTGGTTTTTGGTCGATGAGGGATGTTTGGATGTATTAGGGTATTTGGATGGATGACGAGTGGGGTTTGGATGACGGGTGATGGTTAGGGATAAGATTGTGATGTAAAGGTGATGGATAGAGTGGTATAAGGATAATAATTCCTTGGTTAATGAGGTTTTGGGCATAAGACCAAAATTGTATGCAACTATTGGTTGAATGTTCATGTATGTAATGGAAGTCACAATGGTAATGTTCCTAATACAAAGATGGTTTGGGAAGATTTTCTTGGTTTAATTTGATTAAGGGATGGATGATCATGTTGAAGGTATTTAGGTGATGGAAGATGGTGGTCAAGTATTCTTCTAAAGGATTGAAGTGGTTTGTGTTAAATGGTATCAAGGAGTAGGAAGCAAAGGTGTAGGATTGGGTGGATTATGAGAAGTTTTGATTGATTTGGATTTGTGAAGTGGATAAGATTGTTGTGGCTTGGAGGATGAAGGGGATGGATTAGGCACTGGGGTCAAAGTATATTTGGTTTTTTTAATTGGTTGGAGTAAGTGGTTTTGAGGTAGATGGTGTTGGCTTAGGATTAGATTTGTTTAGATTAGTAGATGTATATGAAGGCGGCGGTGTAGATTTAGATCAAGGGATAGGTGTGATATGCGGATCACATTAGATTGGTGTGATGTGGGGGATGGAGGGGATTCGAGGGATAGGTACGGTGTAGGAACCTTATTAGATTTGGTAGATTTAGGGGATGAAGTAGACAAACGTTTCATAGGATCCTCATTACATTGGGTATGTGATGAGGTTGGGGGTGATTGGAATTGTATTTTCTAGGATTAGGAGTTGGTGACTTAGGAGTCACATTAAATGGTTTAGAATTAGGGGATGGTGTCCAGATAAAGTAGGATTACATGATAAGATAGTTTTGGGTTTAGGTGATGAAAGGGTTAAAAGAGGATTAGGTGAATAATATGAGGGTGTCATAGAGCCAAATTAAATGGTTTAGGATTGGGGGTAGAAGGATATGATGATGAATTAGGAGTCACAAAGTGGATGAGATAGTTTTGATACGATTGGGCGTAGGTGATGTTGGTCATTGTCGGTTTTTATTTTAATTAATGTAAACCCTATTGATGGAAAAGGGTGTCATGTTGTTGTGTGTGTCTCCATTTGGTGTTAGTCAATGGTCAATCTTGAAGATTTCCAAGTTTGGTGAAGTTCTATGACATCTTGATACATTTTGAGATAATATAGTCACTTCTTTAGTCATCCTAGGTGGGTTGGATTGTTTTATGAGGTTAAACATGGTTGGTATGATGTGTCATGAGTGTTTATGGGTATGCATGAGGTCAGAAAGGTCATATCATGTGGTTTCATGGTTGAGTCAGGTCATTCAAGGCTTGTTTCTAGCCTTAGAGCAAGCAAAATGAGGTAGAGATGTGAGATTTGGATCTAATGAGTCTTTTTGGAGCATGGTAGAATCATTTTTATAATTTACCTAAGGTGTATTCTGATGTTCAGGTCTATATTCAGTGATTCAGTGCATGTATGAGGTCCTTGGGAAGCTAGAAGTGAGAATCGGGAAGGGTTGCATAGGCATGTCATTGTGGCTGGAAATTTTGAGGCATATATTATCTATATTATGATTATGAATAGGTATAGGATTTTTTCATGATTCCTTATGAAAATTTTAAGGTCATTATGACATGGGGATGTCAAGTTATACAATTTTTGGTAAAACTAAGTGAGTTTCAATGTTGTTTTAGAGAAAAAATGGACCTTCTTATGCTCATTATGAACTATATTATTTGTATGGGGACATGAGATATTTGGAATAGATTATAAGGTCAGTCATGAAGGTTTAAAAAAATAATGATGTGTTTTGATAATAACCTTTTTATGAACAATCGCTAAGAAGCTAAAGTGGTTTAAAACCCTAGCTAAACCCTATCTAGGAGTAGCTTACAGAGAAGTGAGTATAATGATATTGTTTTGATTCATCTTTCCAAATTTATGATTGGATTTTGTAGAGGAATCCTCCATATTTCCAGAAAGGTATGTTAGATCTTGTGGTTATATATGGCCCACTTGAAAATGCAAGTTTCGAAGAGTTTTAGTTTAGGACAAAGTTGTCTAAAGGAGTTGTAAACCAAATTGATGTTTTGTGATGTATGTGAGTTTTTATTTATTTCAAAATATGTTTTAGGTCATGATAATGTAGTTACATGGTCAAGTGTGCTTCATTCAGGTTGATTGGTCAAAGGGAAGTTAACAGTAGTCTTGAGTATAATGGACATAACGAAGCTACAAGAGGATGTAGGAGGTGATTCAACTTGTGATGGAAAGAGAATTAAAATAAATTTCCGGTGATATTTGATTTATGATGATGTTTTTTGATATGGTTTACAGGTTATTTTGTGGATAAGACAATTTTTGGCTATTTAGGAAAAAACTACTTTTTCGAAAGAATTGAGTTGTTTGGAGCATGAGATGGATTGGGTGATGATTTATATCAAATGTAATTTGAAGAGGGATTAATGTTTCATCTAATGAATCCATTTGGAGATATTTAAAGTGTCAGGAAGGGTGTTAATCATTTGTTTTTTGGAAAAATAAAATTTGGGCGTAATGACTTAGTGAAGACACAAGTGGATGAGATTTGAGAAGGTGATTGTTTCATGAATTCTAACTTTATTAGAAGTGTTATAAAATTTATTCCATTTATATTTAGTGGTCACATTACATATTTTACATGTTTTGGAGTAATCTAGTGGAAAAGTGATGTTGATATGTTCCCAAAGGGTGAAGGAAACAAGTGTTTTGAGAAGAACAAAGAAGAATGGTCCCATTAAATGAAATATTCTGATTGGTTGATGAAAATTTATACCATGTATGATTTTTAAATGTTATTTTAAACATGTGTGATGAATTTTAAGGCATGACTAAAAATATTTTTGGTGTTAGGAGAATTTTCGCATTCAAATGCATGGGTTTTGGTGATTTTTGGTGCATGAAAGAAGGATTTTTCTAGGCCAACCCATAAGGGTCACTTGTATCTGTTAAGAAAATTATATAATGCTTTTTTAATGATGCATATGTCAAACCAAATGTGTATAACAAACATCCTTTGGGTTAGATGAAAGAAAAGGGTATAAAAGTGATGTTTTGGGTTCATTTTTTAGCTAGTGGTCTTGGAGGGAAAAGTATGACCCAAAGGAAATTGTTTTACATGTATGAGAGAATGATATGAAGGTTGAGGAAGAGAATGAAAGGTTGAGGAAGATCAGATATCATGTGTAAAATTTATTAGAGCTATGAGAAGTTAAGAAAGACAAAGAAAGAGTGTGTTTGAAGACCTAGGGTTTGAGCTAGGGTTTGTGAGCTGAATAAGTGATCTCCATTAGTTGTGGCAGAAGAAAAATTAGAGATAAAACATATTAATGTGGATGATTTGGTTCTTAGTCATCCTATGGGTTTGTATCCTCCTTTTGGAGTTGATGCTTCACTATATTAGGGGTTGGGTGCTCGACTAAGCTGGTGCTCATTGTGAAGTTGGTGCTTTACTAAATATCTTTGATTTGTGTAATGTAAGAATATTTTCAGTAGGTTTTCTTCCCCATGATGGTTTCCCACTTAAATATGGTGTTATTTTGTTGTGTACTTTGTTTCATGCTTGATGATTGATGTTGCATATCTTAATAAGCACACATGGTTATGAATTATGAATTGATGGTTGAAATAATGAATTTATGGAATTGTAAGTGATGTAAAAAATATATAGGATTGATTCACCCCACCTTTCATTATATTTTACTTCTAGTAATTAGTATCAGAGTAGGTCCTTGTGAAGAAAGTTTAACAACTTGAAAGATATCCTTTAAAGGACAAGAAATGGGTAAGTTTGCATATCTTATATCAAAATTAAGAATGAGAGATGAGGTTTCTCAATAATGTATTGAAGCTTACCAAATTAAGGTCAAGAGAATGGAAATAAATTATGATCAAGCCATCAAGGATTTGAAATCTCAAGTAGAGAATATGTCAAAAGCTCTAAAGGAGAAAGATGAATCTTATTTCAGGTATGTAGAAAAATTGACAACTTTTGAATAAGATTTTGAGAGTGCATATAGTAGGTTGAAGATGTATGAGATACTTGAGAAGAGATCCAAGGATCTTGATGGGGTTTTAGAAGGACAAAAGACACAAATGACAAAACAAACCTAGGATTTGAAGGAAAGCATGATGATGAAGCTGGTCCAAGTACTAAATCAATTGAGAAGGTGACTAAGAAGGTTGATCCAAGAAGGTATAACTTAGTTAGACAACCTAATTCTATGAGGTATGGTTCTTCATTCAATGGTTATTGATCCATTTGTCATGATTTTGGTCATAGAGCTAGAGATTTCAAGAGAATACCTTTTGAGAATGGTGTAAGTGTCTTCAAGGGTGAGTACCACTCATGTTGTGAGTATGGGCATAGAGCTAAGGATTATGGATGAAATCTTATTATGTTTGAACCAAAAAGGAAGAAAAATGATGTTATATGTCATAGATGTCATAATTAAGGACACATCAATAGTTAATAGATATCAAGCATCAAATAAAATTGTTTTCAAGATAAAAATCAGTTTTATACATGAGTCGAAGGCATTCATGTCAGATCCAAAGGATAATGTAGACACTTGTAGTTTGATCAAAGCACTATTATTCCTAATATTGCACTAACTATTCTCATTCCTGCAAAAATGACGATATCTCTTCAATTAGACCTATCTAACTTCCTACTTATGACATTATTTTGGTCATATCCCTCTTATAAACCAATTAATGGGGTTAATATCGTCCCTTATTGGCTAAACCATCTTCTCATTCCATTCTAGAATAATTTTAATAGCTTCCTAGACTATCAATCCATTTTATTGGATTGATTAGACCTCTCAAAACTCTCTTGAAACCCTAATTCCTCTCTAAACAAGATTAATTAGCCTAGACCTAGGTTAATAATCCTAAACCATGATGAACTTCTTATAAGCCTAATCAAATATTACTTTGACTCACTAATCAACTTTTGAACTCCTTGTTAGTCCTACATGCACCGAAATTCCCGCTTTCCCAAATGGAAAACTCGTAAATGGGACTAGACCCCTTTTCATTTCTAAGAACACTACTCCTTTCTAACATAAACTATAACATTTCACTTAGGTTTAGAGCTTATTTAATTTGTTTTATTGAGTTATTTCTTTTTCATTTCACTACACACACAAGCATTGAGTAAATGGGAAGAACCATTGGCCTTGAATCTTTTAATGGTGAGCTCACATTCTCATAATCACAAACTGATTGATTAGAATCCTTACTAGGTTCATTTGTTAAAGCTTTCAACAATAGAGGATAACTAGAGATGTTAGGTTGCTTGTTTATTTCAAGTTTAATACATGTAAAGTAATGAATCGTTGCTTATTTCTTATCCGAGGGTCCATCGACTAGTTTTCTTAAAGTTTTGGGGTTTCTCAAGTGTTCTTACCCCATTTCCATAGCTTTTGGAACTTTTCATTGAACAAAAATAAAAGGAGGTGTTAGAACTATAATATTAAGTGCATCATAATATATAGTTTATATTTAAATAATATAGAATAAATTATATTCATATTATTTAAATATAAAATTTATATTAGGGGTTGGTTAATTTATTTAATCAACTAATTAAATCAAGGAGGTGTGCCCCATCACTTAATAAGGTTATAACCCTTCGGGTTATTTAAATATGACCTTAGGTCATATATTCAGGATATCAATATATCACGTAAATCAAATGGATTATGGGTGATCCTGGTAAAAACATGGAATAAAAGTGAGGAGAGATTTCTTGGGTAGTGATGTAAAAGTTTCTCAAATAGTGGATTATTCTTCCATGATTTTTACCCATTTAGGGGTTTTCCACGTTACATATGATGTCACTGTATAATTTATTTTATGTTATTTATTCTTACTATGGTGTGCACATTTATATTTTCACTTATTAATGTATGTTAACCAAACATTTAATTTAGTTGGTAAATATATACCTTTTCATCCCTCGTCCCGACATGGTACAGAGCGAGATAAAGTATTGGTTAAATAATTTAATTTATCCTAAAGTCATGTTGGTTGGGAACCTATTTAACCCGCCTCCCCCGGCCCGCAGCCCCCCTATATTTCTCTATAGTTTCAAATGTGTACAGGGTAAATGATTTCAAAGGTGAATACAAGTAAAAAGAGAGTTACAAAGACCAGAGACAAACCCCACAAGAATAGGAAATACATTTTTTATTGGTTTATCATTTATCAATGTTCCCCCGGTAAAATTGATAAAACTTGGTAAATTTGTTCTCACATTTGAAAATAAAAATCAATTTTGTATGTCTCCTCATGTACCCTTTTTTCATTTAATTAAAATATTATTTCGAAGACTTTAGTATAAAGAGGAGACAAGTTTTATAAATATAGGAAATACATTTTTTCTATTGGCTGAGAGAGAACTCTTGTCCCTCTCAGTAATAAAATTTCAAGTTAATTTTTTTACCTTCGTTATTCAAAAAATAAAAAATACCTTTTCTCCCTGGAACACATTTTAATTAGAGGGTTTTTGTTCCTTCTTGTAAAATTATAGTATGAAAACATTTATACTATTGTCTAAATTCCCACCTATAAACTTTATTCTATAGATTTTTAGAATCTATAAACCTATCATTTATAACCTCATCTCTAAATCTGTAAAAAATTTATAGTTATTTTTATTTTTCCTATAACATAATTGAGTCAAATTATACATCTTGGAAAGAAAAATGTATAATATTTTAGGTATCGATGATTGAGTCGATTTATCACAGGATGTTATGATTGTAATTTTACAAAATCAATTTGCATATTGAATTTTGTGAATTTGTAGAATGGATTTATAAAATAGAAGAACAAAATGTTAAATTTTATAAAAGTAAAATACATTATATCTAAAATTTACATTTCCCTAAGCTTAAATTGTAAATTAAAAAAATTCATGTGGTAATTTTATTTACTATACTCTATGATTTTTCCTTGGATAGATGGAGTCACTCATGATATATTTAAATTTTATCAAATAACTCCCTAATTCGGTCACACTTTTACCTTTTTAATGGTTCCAAATGTGGAGTGAATTAATATAAAACAATTGGGCTATCAAAAGGAAAAGTGGTCATTGTTTACTTGAAAATAGGCTCCTCTGTTGAGAAACGTAGACATCGGGATAGAGAGGAATTATGGGGATGCACCTTGTTATGGAAAAATGCCGTCTCATTATCATTCTAGTCAAATAGTGTTTTGTGAAATAACCTCACCAAATATCACAAACAAATTCCCATCAGAAGTGTTGTTTGTGCTCCTTGTAACATCTCTATGTTTACCATCTGCATATTCATCCAAATTCTTCCTATAATTATTACTGGGAACTTTCTTAGGAGAAGGCACTAGAAACATCAAATTTAGAACTCTAGAAACTTCATGCATGGTGGGTCAATCAGAGGGCCATTTCTTGGTGCAAAGAAAGGCCAAATGGAAGATTTTTCTTACAATCCCAAGATTCTTGCAGTGGTGCAACTTCTGTATCAATAGTTTCCATGAATTTGTTATTATTTCCATACTATAGACAACAATGATCATTGAAGTATATTATTAAACCCTAAAAATTTTGGCCACAACTTGCTAGTCAATACTTATAGTTTGTTTGGGCTCGACTACAAAAAACTTATAATTTCATGGTGGAATTTCAAATCGCAAACCTTGCTTCCACGTAATGAAATTCAAAAATACCTTTTTTATTCTATTTTATTTCTAAAATATAATTACAGAATACCAAAGTCATGTCAGGTGTTGTGTATTGTACTCAATCTTTCTATTTATGGCATTTTTTCATTGATGTAGGCACAATAAGTAAAATTGTATGCAGTCGGTGTAATATATCATTTCATGTGATTTTTGATAAAGAAACGAATATGTAATCAGGTTGCAAAGAGGCTTGTAAATAGCAAAGGAGAACTCAAACACGAAATTGAAGCTTTAAATGTCAGGTGAATATAACTGGTAATAAATATCAGAGGTATGGCATACGCAGTCTATTTCTATTTCCCGTAAATGCAACTCACCAGTAAATATCGTCATTTCTTGAGGCATTGCATAGTATATGAAACTTATATCTATCATGTGCATATATATTCTTTATCAATCATCATGTAAACTCTGAGAGTAGGACTTTCAAGTCTCTCTTAAAATGGAGTTGAGATTCAGAACATTCTTCTGCCGTTAGCTTCTATTAATTTAAATTTATGGCTTCAAATGCTTTGACCCCATCTTTTACAACTCCATGAATCATTTTTTTGGTTAGACTACACTATATTTGTCATTATTTCCCAAAGTGCTAGATATGGAAGTCATTTAGGCCAATTTTATATGCCACATGGTCGCTCTGTCCCTCAAGGGAAACTCAGACCTTTCAACTTGGGTTGTGTTTTGTTTTTTAGGATTTTAATCCCACATTCGGACTACAGTAGGTGTTATAAGGCTTTGTAAGTCTCGGCCTTTCCATTTATAACGTGATTGTGGCCACAATAAACCCTTTTTCAATGAATTATATATATCCCATTGCGTATATGTTAAGGGCCACATGGGAGGGGTAGAGAAAGTAATAAGGTGGGATTTGTAAACCATGTAGCTCGCCCTCCATTAAATGAACTCTCCCAATGCAATAAACATCTCACCCGATCCATGAGATAGCTCACTGAGCTATGGAACTCACCCTACAATCCTAATAAGGAACTCGACCGAGTTAATGAAGTTGATATCATATACAAACAAGCATAACTCCAAAAACATTTATATAGAATTTGATTTAATTATTTTTCTTCTTCGCTTTTAAAATTAAATAGAATTTAATTCTTTTAGGTTTTAAACTAAGAAAAATACTTAGTTAATATATAAATATATATATATATAATAATATATATATATATATATATATATATATATATATATATATTATGACATGATGAAAAATTCATCATCATCATCATTTATATGGAAAATTTAAAAAAAAATCACTCACATTTCGATTGAATATTATTATTGTCAAACTAATATATTTTTGTGTAAGTATTTGTTTGACAAGTCAAAATTTTGATGTGAATAAAGGAAATTCATGAAATACGACTGACATTTGCACTTAAACAAATAGGGGATTGTTTCTAAACTCTTTTTGTAATGTTTTTTTCCTCCATAAAACCTAATTTATTATCAAAAAGTTGATCATAAAATTTTCATAATAATCATTTTTATCACAAAGAGTTGATTTTTGACAATTTTAAAGGAGTAAACTATAAATTGTTCTTGGTGTCGAGGGCACTACCCATCGACCCCACCAAGAGCATCTTTGCTCCCAAACCCCGCGAGGGGCGCTATCCATTGACCTTCACTCCTTGATTATGTGTTCAATACCTTTTGTGAAAAAATCCTCACCTTTTTTATGCAAGAAGTATCAATGGATAATGTTGTATTCATTATTCTAGCATGATTTGGTCATTATTGCATATATGTTATCTATCTGTCTTATCATTTAAAGGATAAAGTAGATAATGAAGTTATATATGTTGTTGATAATACATTTCTAAATTCTAATTTAGTATGTGATTACTAAAATATTATTATATGCATATCAAATAACACTTAGGGATCCTTTGTGTTTGTATTGGAGACGTCCAATACTTATTGCATCTAATATATATTTTACAAAAGTAATGTGTTGAAATTTTTTGACATATTTTAACATGGTTAGTTGTTAAGCATATTGTTATGTTAGTTATTATACAACTAATGTTTAACTTTTACAGATGGTTAAAAGTGAAATCAATAATGATTTAGATTTATATGCTCATTATGATGTCTATATGGATATTATAACTCTAACCATGATGATGTTGTGTTAGATATAAAATATTGGATATGTGTTCAATTTTTTTGGTGCGGGAACCATTAATTATAATAGAAAAAGTAACCAACAAAGATATCCATTTCTTCTACTAAAGCCATGAGGTCAAGCGGTACATTGGAAGAGATACACATGGAAGATTTAGGAAGTATTCCTATTCTATTTTATGGTCAAAGTTTTATTACTCTTGCTGAAGAATCAAGTTCAACATTAGAGAATGAAGCATATAGAAGTTCATATGCATGTTATCCTACAGAAGATTCTCTACAGTGATAGAGATCTCCATTATGTCGATCGAAGATCAAGATTTCAGTTATGTTTACGAGCCATTGTGTGTTAAATGTTTGGCATTTCAAAGTTTCCATTGAGGTGTATTTTGCATGAAATGTAACCTCCTAATGGCCAGCTAGTTTTGACTTCTCCTCTATACTTCTATTCTGGTTTAAAAGAATTATACAAGATCTTGTATGATCTAAAGTAAACTGATAGAGTTTACATGTAAAATTATAGATTTTACAGGAAAAATATAGTCAGTGGATATTTTTGTAAAGGGGGTCCTTGTGTTATAAAATTATCTTACAGATGCAGTATAAGAATATTTCCATGAGAAACGGTGATATGTAGTCTCACAAATCATGCTTAGCCTAAATCATATGTTTGATTTCTGGATTCCTAATCCTTTTGTACCAAAATGTAAGTTGAGCTTGATGAAGGTGTTATAATTCCTTCAAAAATACATGTGCTAGCCTATTACTTTATGGTTTATAAATTTTTACATCATGTTATAAAAATAGGTAATGTTGGCATATGGATCCCACTTAATATTAAGGGCGAGTATTAGAACTATAATATTTAGTGCATCATAATATATGTGTTCAATGAAAGGTCATAAAGCTATAGAAAGGGACAAGAACACTCAAGAAACCCCAAAGCCTTATGCAAAACTGATCAACGAACCATCGATAAGAAATAAGAAAGGATTCCTACTTTGCATATATTAACTTGAAGTAAACAAGCAATTTAAACAAATGAAATTAACCTCTATTCTTGAAAGCTTACATTAAATGAACCTAAAAGGATCTAAGCAATCAATTTATGCTTCAAGAGAATGGGATCTCACCATTAGTGGCTTCAAGGCCAATGTTCCTTCCCATTTAGTCCATGTTGTGTGATAGAAATGTAAAAGCAAAGCAAATAGCTCAATAGAATGAAATAAAACTCCTAATCCTAGCAATAATACTATAGTTTATGTTAGAGGGAAGAAGTGTTCTTAGAAATGAGAGGGGGTAGTGGGATATTTATAGTTTTCATTTGGGAAATGGGAGGATTTTTGGTGCATGTGGGATCAAAAAGGAGTCCACAAGTGGTTTAGGAGAGGTTGACCATGGTTAGGACTAGTTAACCTAGGTTAGGCTAATTAATCCTATTTAGAGAGAAATTAGGGTTCTGGGAGGGTTCTGAAAGGCCTAATCAATCCAATGAAGTGGATTGATATTCCAAGGAGCTAATAGAGGTGGTAAAGAAGAGGATATTAGCTAAAGAAGAGGCTATTATAGCCTATTTAATTGACTTATAAGAGGAAAAAGACCATAAAAGTGTCGAACAAGGGGAGTTAGATAGATCTAAATGATGAGGTGTTGTCAACTTGCAGGAAGAGGACTAGTTAGGGCAATATTAGGGATAATAGTGCTTTGATCAAACTACATGTGTCTACATTTTCCCCTCTTTGGGGTGACGTAAGCTACGTCACTTCAAAGAAAGTATACAAACGTAAACGAGTAGAAATTGTTTGAAGGGATAGAAGAAAAATTAGTAGGGTTAAAGTAGGATGCCCCTTCAAGTATCGATGGGGTGATAGAAGAATCGATCGATCGGTGATCGAAAGAGAATAAAAGAAATAAATAGAGAAGAAAGGAGATGAGAAAATAACAAGGAAAAAGGGATATTGAGCTATCCACAAACCAATGCTTTATAGAAATAATGCATAATCATCATTTTGCTTAGAATCCTCATCATCGGTCCTTATTAAAATGTAAGCATACGAAAGAGGTGTAAAATGACATGAAAATCCAAGATACAAACAAAAATCCATTGCTTAAAATGGCCAAATCCATGCAAAATACACAAATGCAATGCAATACAAGAAATAAATAATCTCACTTAATAGGGAAATAAGTACAATCACACACACTCAAACCAACACCGTTCAAGATAATTGGACAAATACTTTGTTATCGAGATGTGGTCCCGAATTTTTCGATAAATGAAAAGGGTTAAAAAATGATACCCCAAGTAATGTGTATGTGCAAGGAATATATGGAGGACACTTGGGTCCAATGAAAAAGCAATGTGCACGACGAAAAAAAGTACCAGAAAGCGATAGTGCCCTAGAGTGCAAATGTAGTAAGAAGCATAGCTTTTGTAGATGATTGATGATTTAGATGATCCACAAGTTTTGTTTCAAAATATTTGAAAAGCCAGCAAGATAAAGGATGAGTGCCATACAAGAGACACATATTTCAGCTATAAATCGAGTGTTTTACAAATTTTTAGTCCTTTTTTGAAGTATTTTGATGTTTGTGGAATTTTTTTGATGTTTTTGGCTTTTTTGGATGATTTTTTCTTTGGTCGAAGAATTTGTATAAGAGATCAAAGATCTCCTAAAAACATGCACAACTTCCTAAAGGAAAAGGAAAAGGCGTCAGTTAGCATATAAAATGCCCCAGCGAGAAGAATTATAAGCCAAAAATAATTATTTAATAAAAATAATCATCATGATAGGTGAAAGAGAGGAAAAATAGAAGAAAAATAATATGAAATGACATCTGGAACATGCATAAATTATTCTAGTGCAATGAAGAAGTGACCGCAAGGTGGCACTAAGTGCCCCAGCATGCGAAAATGAGTAAAAATAATTATTTTAATAGAAAAATAATCATCTCGATGGATAGAAGAAGGGCTAGAAAGATCATGGCAGAGAAAACATGCCCCAAGGGCACCGGAGAATCCTATATACCCGCTCTTGGGGGTAAATCAATCACGACCAGTTCATTTGTACTAGATTTCTTGTGAATTTTTACCACGAGCGAGAGCGATAGCCCTGGAGTGAGATGGCGAGGCTACCAAGCAGGAGGAGATGAGAAGATTGCATCTAGGAGTTCATGTGAGACCCAGCGAATGGACCCTACATGAGTGGCCTATCCTTCTTTGTGAATTACGCATTTAATGCATTTTATCGGGTATTTTTAGGCTAGAGTAGGAAAATTTTGATGTATGCGTGTACGCGCATGCGTCAAAACAAGCAGTACACGTACATGTATCCGTTGAAAAGAACAGATACACACATGTGTATCTCGTTGGAGGGATAAGAACAAGGACACACCCGCATGCCTACCGAAGTGGACTCATATGCGTTCATGGGTAGGGAAAACGGGAGTGCGCATGTGCATGTGTGGAGATAGACGTATAGGTATCACAGTAGGCACATATGCATCCTGTGTGGATGAGAAAAAAAAATAGATGCTTTGCGCATGTATGCGCTGAGATAGGAATGCATGTGTCGGGATGGGTGTATAGGCGTAGGAGTAGGAGTGCACACATCGAAGAAGGAGCAGAACACACTTCCAACCAAATGGCCAAGGAGAAAAGAAGGAGACTAGAATAAAGTGAAAATTTAGGAAATAAGATGTAAGAATGTAGGATTTACAGAAATTTTAGATCAAAGTAGATAGAAATGTCAATTGACACATGTGTGTTTTCTTATTTGTAGCATGTAATACCCTTCTTGCATACTTGCATGAGTGATATGGGCAGCTAGCGATGATAGAGGTCCAGTTTGATGATGATGATAGGGCGATATTGGATAGCCTTCTATATGTTACGGGATTGGCTTATGGGCTGATATGCCCGCATCACATTGGATCATGACCTTATGAAAACTATAGCAGAGCGATAGCACAACGAGAGTCAGTGCTTTCGGCTCCCGACCGGGAGATCACGATTACTCTCAAGGATGTGTGGCATATTATGCAGGTCCCAATCCAAGGTCAACTTATCCAGTCTATGATCCATTAGCCTCGATATTCAACGGTACATCGTAGAGTTGTTTGGTGTCATGATGACACCACAACATGGGATGACTATTAGGATATTGCGGTGTATTGAGGACCCAGAGCTAGACCAAGTGGTGGTTTATATGATGGCGTTTTTCAGTGGAGTTCTAATGCCTGAGAAGACCGATGCTTCATTTCTGCTCGGCCTCCTTGGAGTGATACGTGGTTTGATAGAGGGAGAGACCTACTATTGGGGTCAGTGCATTCTAGCACATCTATACTGGGACCTTCATTTGATTACCTACTACTATCTCGAAGACGGTAGGACCAGCCAAATTTCTTCAAATTTGGTTATGGGACCACATTGCTATTGGTCTCCCATTAGGTCTCTTAAGAGTTTGGGTTCCGAAGAGCCTTCTACTATGGGTTAGGTCCCGATGGGGGATGATGTGCAGCCATATATGGGAGATGCGTACCACTATCACCATGATCTTAATGAGCTACAATAGGCATCTCCATGGTATGGAGGTCCTACAAACATTTCTAATGGCCTGAGGATGGTTTAGAGCTCATTATCGTGATAATTGAGCATTTCATATTAGGTCCGCAACTATATGTGGGAGATATACAAAGTAGATTAGCGCTGTGAGGTAGTTTGGCATTACCCAGGATGTTCCTGGGCCATATAAGTGGTATGTTCGCAAGGCCCGAGAGTATATTGATATGGGTCCATAGATTGCCCGAGATAGAGTGTTGGCGCAGTTTCCTATAGGTGGTACTCTCTTTATGTGGGTGCTTTGGTGAGATAGATTAGAGATCTGGGCACCACACCTGAGTATGCACCATGGTACCATGGTGTGTTTCCATGTCGTTTACTATTTCCAGGAGGCGTATAACACTTGGTGTGAGAGCTCTTCCAGTGGGGCCTCCCAGTGGTGACGAGGGTGGAGCTATTGGTGGTGATGACAATGATGATGATGATGGTGGTGGTCCTGACTCACACCGTTATATTAGGGGTTGGGGATAGGGTAATGTATTACAACATCCACAGGGAAATGGTTCTAGGGCTAGACTAAGATAGGATTTCAGGGCACCTGACATAGAGTTGCCTCCAATAGGCATTCCAACGGGATATATACCCCTCTTTAGTAGGTATTTCAAGAGCAGGGTCCCACCACCTCAAGCTCAAGGGGGTGGTGGCAATGGTGTTAAGTTGGTTACCCTTCAATAGTACTTATAGGTGGTGATTTTCATTCAATTACAGGTGGTAGGAGAGAGGGATGCAACCAGAGCAAAGGTACAGGACCTTACAACAGAGTGAGATCAGGAACATGCTGAGGTACATATTTTGATAGTGGAGAGGGATTAGGCCAGAGCACAGGGCACTCAGGGTAGGGATAGTACCTCATGGTTGAGCCATATTAGTGAGAAGGCCACATAGGGGACTTAGATACTAAGTCTTTTACATTAGTATCAAACCCAGGTGTAAATGGTTATTTCTCAGAGGGACCACACCCAAGCAGAGTCATAGGGTTATATCATGTAGAGATATCAAGCACGAGCCCAAGTGCAAACTATTATTTTAGATAGAGATCGAGAGGTTGCTACTCCTAAACAGGATCAAGTTGACAATGGAATATTGATATGTGAGTGAGATGCCGCTCTATAGGAAGCTATTGCTTCTAGAGATGATGATCTAATACATGATGCTATGAGGGCCGGTGGTGAGGTCTTATACTATAGGAATTCCTATTTCAGGGAAGTCCCGGCAAGGTAGCGAGTAGTACCTTTTGAGTAGTCAGGTGTGAGAATGACCATTTCTAGGTCACAACAACCAAGCCATTCGGTTAGATCAGTTTGTGCCCATCAGAGAGTAGCTAGCTAGATAACAAGCCGAGGTAGACAATAGAGTGATACCTCCGGTGCCATTCCATCAAACCACCACTCTTCCGTCATCCAAGACATGGACCACAGGAGCCCCAGGAAAGGGGAGAGAAATGTGATTGATTTCTTCATTTCTCCTATTTGTATAGATGTATTGTATACATGCCTCTTATGAAGGCTGATTTGGATGTACAGATTCATGTACCATTCTTTTGATGATGCCTCTTGATGAAGGCTTTATTTTTTTATGCATGACCCTTTTAAATGGCATATTCTATCAATGATGTACACTTGAGCATGTACATGGACAATTATACATGTATCATACAGAAATTTTGATGGTGATTTTGTCATTTTATACGTGATTATGCTTTATATGATTAGTGATCATTGCTTTGTAATCATTGTATCATGATGTATGATTTCCCTTTCTTCTATGTATGTGATATAATATTAAATTTAGAGATGTGTATGTTTCATTCTTTCATTTTGATGATATATTCGTAGATAGTATCACATGTTTTAGATTTATGAGATGTTTTTGAAATCTTATTCTAGCACTTGGGATGATACTCGATGATGTTGGTGTGGGGGGATAGATTTGTGATCATGCAAAACCCCTCTTATCACCATTAATGATACTATATGTGATGATTAGATTAGCATACATGCATGATGTAATAAATATCATTTATGTATATATGATGTAGTAGATGATGTTCATATGTGATGAGTGGTAGATGATAGATGTGATAACAAACAAATGTGCAAGAGACAAATACACAAGCAAAAGTTAACAAAGCTAAACAATTGTACCTATACAACATAACACAACATACAATGTAAACACACAAATTGATCAAACATACCAAAGAGATCAAATTGATATTTAATATAAGTAAGTAAAATAAATCCCAATAGATGCGTATAACAAATGATGCAAGCATGAAAATGTTTATACAAGAAAATGGATTTAATGCAATACATAATCTAAACTAAACAACGACTTAATCTAAAGTAAGAAAAAAACTACTCCTAAAGATATACAATATGAAAATTTCAGCATATCAATACTATACAAACCAACAATCAAAGGCAATCTTTGAGATATCACTTTGTTTTTTGTGAGACAATATTAATATATGTTTTTCTAATGTTTTTGGTTTATCTAGAAATATAAGTTTTCAAGCTACTATTCACATTTTTTCTAAGAAAATGTTGTTCGGTGGTTGTAGCTTCATCCCTAAAAGGGATATTTTATGAATGTATAGGTTTTTGTGTATCCTTTTCTAAGTGTTCTTGTGTTTTTTAAGGTCATGTTCTGAAAGTAATGTACAAGGACAAAGAAGTGTGGATGCTCCTAACGTGATGTGGGAATATACAAAAGAAAGAATGCCACATGTGTATGTATGAGAAAGGTGAAATGTGAAGGTGACCCAACATTAGATGGGAATATACAAAGGCAATGTTCTTTACGTAGATATAGGAGCAGATAAGCCAAATCACGGTTCAGCCAAGGTAGATTCAGTAGGGTTCATAGACCTAGCCAAGGAAGTCATATGTAGAAAGCAATGAGGGTTACCCATCTTTCTGTAAGAGTTACTTACATCCGGTGAATCTTCCTTAAGCATCACAAACTGGTTTTCACCCAAAGACCTTCCCATTACGCCAAAATTACGTGGTTTTCACATGTGGACAACCTAATTTTACTTTATTGTTTTCTTAATTTTCCATTTTTTTGCTTGTTTTTTCTTTGTTTTTCTATTTTTTAGTTCTTATCTAATATTCTCATCATGGTCAAGGATATAACCACTTGAGGTGCATGGCATTCATAGGTTCTATAAGCTCTTCACCATCCGAGTATGCAAGTTTATAGGCTCCTAATCCATACTTAACAACTACCACATAAGGGCCTCGCCAGTTAGCTTCAAAGCTACCTTTATTTTCTCTATCTTTGGAGGTGTTCTGCTAATTTTATTTTAGAACTAGATCTCCTACATCAAATTCCTGATGAATGATGCATTTTTGTATCCCTTGGACACTCTGTTCTAATAGAATTTCAAGTGATTGAGTGCTCTGATATGCTTTTCATCTAATATTTTCAACTTTTCGGTTGAGCAACTCTATAGTCCTCATCTTTATTAAGATAGTCCCGAAATATATTCTCAAGGAGGGAATCTCAACTTCTAGAGGTATGATGGATTCAGTTCCATAAACAAGTGAATATGGGGTCACACCAATAGGAGTGCAGATGGAAGTTCGATAGGCCCAGAGGGAAGATGTATCTATAAGTGCCAATTATGGCTGGTTTTACTGACCATTTTCTCCATAATCTATACAAGGGTTTTATTAGTAGCCTCTGCTTGTCCATTACCTTGGGGGTAATAGGGAGTAGACCATTTGAGTTGGATATGGAAACGTTGACACAATGTCTTTACCGTTTTATTTTTGAAGGATTTACCATTATCTGTGATAATGGTGGAGGGGATACCATAATGGTAGATGAGATGGTTCATAATGAATTTAGAAATTTGTGCACTAGTGACGTAAGTAAGAGGCACAACCTCTACCCATTTGGTAAAATACTCGGTGGTAGTGATAATGTGGGTATGGCCATCTGAAGAAGAAGGATGGAGCTTCCCTATGAGATCTAGACCCCAATTAGAAAATGGCCAGGGCATTGCGATAGGCTGCAAATCCTGGGATGGCGTATGTATTAAGTTTCCATACTTCTAACATAGCTCACATTTCTTTACAAAATTGAAACAGTATGATTCCATTGTAGGCCAATAATATCCTACTCTTAATATTTTTTTAGCCAAGGCCATGTTTCTAGTGTTTTCTCCACAAATACCACCATGTACTTCCTTAATAGCATGGATTGAGTATTAAACATCCAAATAACAAATTAGATTCCCATCGTATCCATGATGAGAAAGGGTGCCACCCAAGGATGGTATAATAGGCTATACGGTGGATAAGGTATTTCTTCTCGGAATGGGTGATGTCTAGTGGAAAAGTGCCATCTTATAGGTATCGAAAGATAGGGTCATACTAGGGAGAGAGTGGACTAACAAGTTCACATGCCAAACATGACTCGGCATATCATATGCGGGAACTTGTAAATTCTCTACAAATAAATGCTTTTACTTTAGTAAACGAGGCGAATGCATAACATAGACCCCCAATTATAGCCATAACATCTGCAGATCTATGTTGTGACCTTGGATTTTACTCAAATATGATCGTGTAAAATATTTTTGATGGCGAATCACAGCACCCCGAATGTCTGCGCAACTCGATGGGTTGATACTCAAACAGGTAGATTGCATAACATGGAGCTTTTCCCAAGTGTGGGACCTTGCGAAATCGGAAAATCTCTCGGATGAAGGCCAGTTCCTATTCCTCTGCTTGAGATGCACACATAAAAATGCAGAGGGTTTAATAAAAACATAATCTAACTTTCCAAGGAGACAAGGTAAGAAAATGCATAAAATAAAACCTAAACTAAAAAGGTGATGCATCAGGAATGAAGAACACTTCATTTCATTAATAAACACAGACTCATTAAAATGCAATGCAAGATCATACACAGATAACTGAGTTTGCGGTGAAAGATTAGGAAGATGAAAATGAACACAGAGAGGGTTGATAATCATCCACGACATGCATTATTTGCTCCAAATATTGATACAATACACCACAAAATGCCAAGAGGCAAAGTTGCATTACGTTTTAGATGGGAGGTTTAAACTCCGCAGATTCACCTACCAAAGAGAAGAAGGGAGGGAAAAAACAAGAATGTCCAACCTTTAGAAAGAATCCCTCCTTACAATTTATAGTAAGAATGAGAGATAAAAGAGAGAGGAATTCCAAATCTACCCCAACCACCTCTAGGATAGCATTTAATTCATCTCATTATGATGGTAGGTGAGAACCCTAGCAAACCCAAAAAGTGGCGAACTGTATTTTGAATTTTTAAGAATTTTTTCCCACTCAATTAAATATATCCATTCATATTTGGATAGAGGACCTCGTAAGCTTTCCAAAAAGTCCAACCTTGCATGAATCCGAGCTCCTTGTCAAAAGTTATGGCCATCTGAATATCTCGCGTAGTCGCTCTTCTCAAAAGGCGCTCAAAATGTTGTGCCTCCTAAAGGTGCGCCATGGTGGATCCATCTTTATGTCAACACCTCTTAATAGATGTGTACCTTGGCGCATCCATTTTCATTTCGACACCCATTTTCATGTGCACTTAACCTGCGCCTTGGCGCATCCATTTTCATGTCGACACCCATTTTCATGCGCCCTTAACCTGCGCCTTGGTGCATGTATTTTCATGTCGACACCCATTTTCATGTGCCCTTAACCTGTGCCTTGGCGCATCCATTTTCATGTTGACACCCATTTTCATGCGCCCTTAACCTACACCTTGGCGCATCCATTTTCATGTCGACACCCATTTTCATGGGCGATGTCTTAACTGCGCTTGTAGATATCGAATCAATTTCATGTCGACACCCATTTTCATGTGCCCTTAACCTGCGCCTTGGACCAAATTTTTGCATGTCGACATCTTCTTACCTGCGGGTGACTCAATAAATGTTAGGGTCTGAGTTTCTTTGATTTCCATATTCTTCCGTTTGTCTATATCTACCCGGGGGGAAGATATATATAACAAGTACTCTTTCAGTGGTTTCAACCATATTATTATATGGAATGAGCTTCTCATCTTTAACTTTATACTCACCATTAACTTATTTAACGATAAGTTTGGAGTCTCCAATGACTCATAGTTGTCTAATATTCCAAGTAATAGCTAGCTTGAGGCCAACGATGAGTGCCTCATACTCTGCAATGTTATTAGTGCACGAAAATCCCAACTGAAATGCTCTCAGAATGACTTACCTATGGAAGTGATGAGTACCACTCCCGCTTTGGATCCATGAAAGGTGAAAATCCATCAAAATGGACCTCCCAATTCTACATACTCTTTAATATACATCATAGATACATCTCGGAAAATCTAGGCACAAAGGTTCCATTCCTGGGAGAGGAGCTTCTGCTAATTAATCAGCCAATACCTATCCTTTCAAGGACTTCTGATTCATGAATTCAATATCAAATTAACTTAAGAGAATGATCCAATTAGCCATTTGACCTGTGAGGGAGGGTTTAGATAGAAGGTATTTGAGACGGTCAACTTTGGATACGAGCTTGGTTTTATTGTTTAGGAGATAATGGCTGAGATTTTGGAAGGTAAAGATAACTGCCAAGTAGGCCTTTTCAATCTGGGGGTAATTCAACTCATACACAATCAAGGTGCGACCGAGATAGTAAATTTATATCTCTTTATGGTCTAATTCATAGTGGGCAAGCAATGCACCAATAGCGAATTGGGTAGCGGAAATGTACAAGAGGAGAGGTTCACCTGGGGTAGGTGGCATGAGTACAGGTGGGTTGACCAAATACTTTTTTAGTAGTCCAAAGGACTTTTGGCAATCTGGTCCCCAATTGAATGCAACATATTTCTTTAGTAAATGGGTAAAGGGGTGGAACTAATCCACAAGTTGTGAAATAAAGTGACGGATTTCCTGAAGACTCCTTAGTTGTTTGAGAGTGGTAGGTGGTGGCATTTCTATGATAGCCATAAACATTATAGGGTCCACTTCAATCCCTCTTTCTGAAACATGAACCCTAGGAGCTTTTTCGATAAAACACCAATGACACATTTATTAGGGTTCAAGCGAACCTTATAATCTCATAGACCCTTTGAAAAATATGCCTTAGCACTTCAGCCGCTCTCTCCCTACTCTTGGATTTTTCTAGGATGTCATCAACATAATCTTCCATGATGGCATTCATCATATCATGGAAGATAACAATCATTGCCTGCTAATAAGTAGCCCCGACATTCTTGAGTCCGAAAGGCATGATCTTGTAGCAAAATGTCCCCCAAGGAATGACAAAGGTTATTTTATGTTGATATTCTTTTGCAATCCGTATCTGGTTATAGCCTGAAAACCCATCCATTAATGAAAACATCTCATAACCAGCGGTGGAATCAACTATCATGTCGATGTTAGGCAAAGGGAAGTCATCCTTAGGGCATGAATTATTGATGTCTAGGAAATCAGTACAAATTGTTATGCCGATAGGTTTCTTTTGTACAAGGACTATGTTAGAGATCCATTCTAAATATTCGATGAGTTTAATGAAATATGCAGCTAGCATTTTTTCCAATTCTTCCATGACAAGGAGTGCCACCTTAGGGTGCATATTTCTCAATTTTTTCTTGATGGGTTTAGCATTTGGGTGCACAATGAGGTTGTGCACAACTAACTCTGGGTCCAAACCATGCATATCTATGTATTTCCATGCAAATATATCTACATATTCCCTTAAGAGTTCTACAAAGACCTTCTGTTCCTGAGTTAAGAGTGAAGCTCCCAACTTTACCATTATTGGTTGCTCTTCTAAACCAATGTTTACATTAATTGTTTCTTCAACAAGAATCTTGGAAGTGTCTTCCATCCATGCGGGATCATGGGGAAGAGTAATATCAACCTCTGCGGTAGCTCATTATCATATTTAAATGGGTAAACCACTTCATCCACAGACTCTTCATTCTGTTTATCTATGAGTGCTTCAAAGAGTTTTTCACTGTGAGACTTCCGTTTATATTTTTGCAAGGTTTCTCTGAAGTGTTTTTACTCTTGTTTAACACCTTCTTATTCAAACGTCCACACATCTCTACCTCTTCTCCAAGTATGCATAGGTGTCTAGTTGAATTACAAATCCTTTCTTGTGGTCTCCATCTGGAATAGAATCCCTGAGTCCCATGAAATCTGCAAATGCCTCACTATTTTCAAAAAATTCTAGTGGCATGTGAAGTTGTTGATCCCAATCTATAAGTTTAGGATACACTAGGTTTATTTGATAATGGGTTAGGGGGTTGGATTCAAATAAGGTAAGGACAGTTGTATCTGGGAATAGGTTAGTGGAAGCAAGATCCTCGTAGAGGCTACATTGGGAATCTGCATCGCTATCAGAATGAGATGAAATGTCCTCACATTTAGAAGAGGTGGCATCAATTTCAAAGGGTAACATGTTATGAGGCCTTATCCCCATGCCATGTTTATCATACTTGAAATGGGGGATGGGAATAGGCTCTAGCTAGCCTTGTGTGTTGATTCCACATCCAAATCCATTATATCCCATGAAAAACATCATGCAGTGACCTTTGATGTACTGGGGTGATTGATGACATGAAGCCATGGTACATTCTAAAGCACTCTGCTAGTAGGATCTTCTAACATCTCCTCGAGATAAGAGATCGCTATGGACAAAATTTTCCAATGGTTTAAGACACTGCTCTTGAGTGCTCTTGAACTGAAAATAAGGCTTACCCTATCTTCTCGGAGATATTGATAAATATGATATTAACAAAGCTTGTTCAAGAGTGAATGGCTCACCTGGGCCATATTTTTCCGACGTTGCCTCCCACGAAGAGAAATGTTTGACTAACGAAGGAAAATATTTATTATAAGGCATGAGTGACTTTGAATCTACCTGTTTCTTAATAGATTTCATTTGTAGGGGGACAAAAACATCCGTCGAAGGACACTCATAAGTTGTGCGAGAAAAACTGTGCAATGCCCTATAATGTGTGAATGGTTCCGGGTCACCTAGAATGGTAACCACTTGTCCTTCATGACATAGCTTGATACATTGATGGAAAGTTGATGGAATGGCCTGAATGACATGAATCCATGGGCACCTCAAGATAATGTTATATGGAAGGTCTAATTCAAGGACATGAAATGTCGTGTCATGACAAGTTCGGCCTACTTCTATGGGAACTACTATAGTACCCATTGATTCTCGCTCTTATTATCGTAAGCTATGATCATGATAGTATTAGCTCCCAGATCTATTTTTGAATGGCCTAGCTACTTAACCAGCTTCAAAGTGCAAATATTTAGACCAAATCCACCATCCACAAGTACCCTCTTGATTTTGTGATGGGTAACCACCACTTCTAGGTATAAGGGTAAGTTTTTTTCTGGGTTGTTACGCGGGATTGTGGTGCGATCAAAAGTAATATGATCATTGGAGTCTAGCCATGCAATCATGGTTTGAGGTTTGTGGGATCTACATCTAGATAAACTCCTAAATTTTGTAATGTTTTATACAATATGTTATTGTGGGCGGAGAGAATTTGAGGAGATTGAGAATATATATCCTAGTAGGTTTTTTCTATAACTATTTTATCAAATTATATTGGCCTTCTTGAGGATAGGCATGGGATTTGGTATGATTAAATGATAATGTATTGTCCATACTACACAATTCCTTTCTAATATCCTGATAGTGTTGATCATGTTCATTAGATGAGTGAATACATCCTATGAGAGAATCAATGGGACTATTTTAGTATGCTAAAAATAAGTGGTAGTTCTATAGTCATTGGAGGTTTTCCGGTGATCTAGCTTCCTTTTATTTTTATCTCGCATGATTAGGAAAAGGATCTTTGTAGATACTCATTTTCATGTTTGGACCTTGTCTTGATTTAAGGGGAGAATCTACGGTGATCTTACCCTCTTCAATGAGGTCTTGTATGTAATGATGTAGTCTCGAACACCTATTTATCTTTGTGTTAACATGGTGGAAGTCACAAGACTCATGGTCCTTGAACCAAACATGTTTAGTAGCATCCTCTGGGTATGGTACTATCATAGTTGGGTATTCCACCATTTTTGCATAGTCTAATTTTTTTAGTATGGTAGATAAGGACTTCATTAATGATGTAAACGTATGTTTAGTAGGTGCTCTGGGACGAGGTTCTTGTAAAAGTTTTAAAAGCGGGCCTGTCTATACAGCTTGGACTCTCTTGGAGTCTGTAATGCCATCGCTAACAACATGCTTGTTCTTATTAAAGAATTTTGGTTTGTCTATGGATTTGGCTTCATGTTTTTCTTTAACAGAAAACTTAAGCATTCCCTTTGTAATGAGGGATTTCTTGATTTGACCACCTTTCTCTATGACCTCTTCGAAGTTTGAGCCACAATGCATCTGTAAATGAAAGGCTATTTCTAGGTTTAAGTTAGGAACAAATATGCTCACTTGCTATTTTTCTAGTAATGCACAAGGGAAACAAATTGCTAACCCTCACAATCAATATAAAAAGCCTGCAAAGGTCTCATTGGGTTTCTATTTCGTATTGCACAGACCATTCATTGTGATATCACTTTCCATGTTATAGGAGTAATGTCATATAAATTTTTCTACTAATGTGGGCCACGTTGTAATGGATGCATTGGGTATGTTTTAGAACCATTCCAATCCCATTTCCCTAGGCTATGAGGGACAAGTCATATTAAGAAGTTATCATTGTATGTGACCTCCTGACAAGCCATATAAAAGTCTTTTATGTGATCATGAGGATCACTCTTGCACTTATACTTATCAAACTTGGGAATGGTAAAGTGTTTTGGGAAGGGTTCCCATAACATGTCCTTATGAAGTGGTAAGGGCATAGTTCTTCATATGAATAGTTCCTATTCGGCCTACATTTACCTCTTGTAACATAGTAAGCATATCTTTCATTGATCATAACTCTTTTTGAATGAGTTTTTCTTTAGTAGGCAACATTGGTCTTTGTACTTGAGTTACCTTAAAGGTAGTGTCAAGTGTATGGATCAAAGTGAAACTCACTAGGTTTAGTTTTGTCTTTGTCTCTATATATATTTCTTCTTGAAGAGCCTAGGTTTGCTAGTTTTTGGCTCAATTTCAAGATCTATTTTTGAAGGATCTCCTCTTCAACCAGAGGGTCCTCTTCTTCATTGAATTTGGGAGGAGGTAAAGCTTTACACTCAATTTTCACTTTATGTGAAGCTTTGTAGTGAGGTCTTCGTGATGGGTCCCCTTCGATAGTGGTATGATGTTTCCCAAAAGTGGAAGCGTATCCCACATCAAAAGGGTTATCTATGTCTAAGAGGAACCTTCATTCCCTTGGTTTAGGGTTAATGACCTTAGTTTTTGCTTCATGCTCTTACATAAGTTTAGCTCCTAATTCCAAGACTCTTGCGAGTACTTGATCTTCATTATCATATAGGAGTTCATCAAATCTACCTAGGTCAAATCTCTATTGTTCTCTGGAAGAGTCTGACTCTTCTACACTATGGTCAATTAATAGCTCTGCATCCTTGACTTGAGAAAAGAGAGGTGCTAAATTGTTTCCGCTAAATGGGAAGGTCTCAAAAGGGTTTTCTCCTAAGTCATGCTCGTTTGATTTGGTTGCCATATTTGTGATTTTAGGAATTATTAGTTGACGTTCAGTATGAAGCTAGCATGACCCCTAAATGTGTGGTTTTTGCAATCTGTTCAAGGTGATGTTTGAAATATACCACAATGTGTCCTAGATGCAATGTTATACAATTCATTTTCTTATCAAAGAACACTCATACACACACTTGAAATGTAATGATCACTCAATTTTATTATACCAAGATTATACCGTAAAACAAATAGTAACCATATTGTATCAATGCGTAGGTCAAGTTATATTTCTAATATTACCTAAATATCAAAGTGGTATTGACACAGTCTCTTGATGAGGTATACTTAAAATTAGTTTGAATGCTGATGAAAGCTAAGCCTTCTAAAAAATGAAAGTTGCGACTAGATATAACATAACAACATTATTGTGATACATTAACCGAGAAAGTAAGGTATTAGTATCATGACAACTTTATTGCAATATATATAAGGTGATATCAACACTTTTCAAAAGACTCAAATGAAATTGAAACTAAAACCAAGTGATAAGTATAACAAGGAGTTTTTAATTGTGTGAGCAGCATAACCGCGTAATAAAGGGACTTATATCACGTTCTCAAAAAATGAGAACACGACGTAAGTACCAAGATTGTGTGACTAGGAAGTGAGAAAAATATCAACTTAAGAAGAGATGAATGATGAACCAAACTCGCAGTGGTGAAGATGATCTTGAAATCAAGATTGAAGGACTTTATCAAAGATATGAAAAATGTACCTACGCACTTTAGACATTTAATAACCCAACCACAAACATGGATGGGCATAAAATGGACAAAAAATTGGTGAGCATTATCTCTGATAAAAACCAGCAATGTATGCTCCTTTCTCACCCTGAAAAATCGGTGGTGAGAACGCAAGGGTATAGATAAAAAAGATGAAAATAAACTAAGCGCCACTTGGGTAGAGTTTCACCTCATCCGAAAATGAGAATAAAACTGAGCTAAAGTGGGATGTAGTTTAATTTTGTGATGAAAGACACTTAGATCAAACTTACGTGGATTCTTTGCCTTATTCAAAAACAAGGTTTAGGTTCCAAATGAGTTGTCACTTTGTGATAGCTTAAAAAAACAATGGACTAGTAAAGTGGGCTCTAAGATAGAATGGCCTCCTTAATAAGTTCTCTCAACTAATTGTTACAAAGTTATCTTAAGCGATCTTGATTTACCCAAAAAGTCACAATGACTATATTGGGAGTATCTCAGCTTTACTTTACCCCCTTAAAGCATAGTGGGCAATAAATGTGTCCATGTGTACTCTCACTGGGGTCGCCATATGGACAACTAGTAACACTAACTCACAAGGAAAAACTAGTCAAGTGGGTAAGTGGAGCGCTTCCTGTTTCATCCACGAGGTTACACAATGGTGGATTACTTTAGGGTTCCTGGAACCACCCCCATTGTTGTAGCTTAAGGTGTTATGCTAAAGGGGTTATGTTCAATTGAGCGGATAGGGACGTACCCTTTTCCAAAACTTGTAATATAGTGTGATGAAAGTGGTGTGTTTTTTTATCTTTTTAATTTAAATGTGGTTTCAAGTAGCACACCATTTGGCAATCTGCATGTAAACACATGTATTATAAGTTTTGTGTTTTGTTTTGATGCCTTTCTTTAGCAAGCGTTAGGTCCTGCAGATAACGAGTTTAGTAGTTTTCCATTTGCAAACTTAAGAAAGAGAATTTACACTTTGCTTTTGATTCCTAAGATCACAAAAAGGCGCGAAGGAAGAGCATACGCAATGTGAAAATTCCACTAAGACAAATCATATGGAAATCTATTTTACCCTTTTAGCATCATAGAACAAGTGTTTTTAAAGTATGACATAAAGTTTGTACAAGTGTTTTTGATCTCCAAGATTGCCAAAAAGGCACGAGGAGAGAGCATACACACTTTACAAGCTTTATTCAAGCTAAGGAATGAAAACACTTAAGTCTGTGTAATTTGAAATAACAAAGAAAAACCCTGCAACCACCTTGTTAGTCTTCAAAAAACCTAATAAAAGTTTAGAAAAATAATTTCACAGCCTTTAATTTTTTTTTAAATTTTTACATAGACACCTACACACCTAGAATGACACCATCACGCCCCAGCCAATGGATACACACCCTTACCAATACAGACATGGGGCAACAAAAAATAACATAGGGGTATGACACCTACGCAGGCCTATCAAATAGGTACGCTAGGGTTTCGACATGGACGCTACAGTAAAAATGTCGCGAGAAAACACAGTATATTAAGTAGGACTATTCAACAGAGACGTCGATGGTTCAACAAAGATGCCAATGGTTCAATGGAGACGCAGCTTGGGTAAAACCATATGATATATTTTTACACATTAGGCTGATATACGCCAGTGCTTCCAGAGAGACATGTGTGCTTGTCGACGATGCAGACGCCCACTTTGCAACGAATACACGACCTCATCTAAATATGTTGTCAACTGTGTAGTATGTAATGACAGTGCGTGCCCATTTCAACACCAAAAATAGGGTTTCAATGGATATGTGCCTCTTGAAGACACTTGCGTGTACCCCCTGAAAAACCTACTAAAAACACAAAAATGGAAATTTTCAAAAACCAACAAAGTTATTTTTCGATAAGGAAATTATTTCTAACCTTAACCCACAAATTAACTATGAACCAAGCTTATTTAACCCCTTTAAGAATTAGAAACAAGAAAATAACAAGCTAATTTTTTCTAAAAAGATGAAAATGGGTTAAAAAAGCTTGAAATAGGCCTCCATTAATGGAGGATGGACTTCATGTCCCACCGGGCGTGCCAAATGTGTTCAATGAAAGGTTGCAAAATCTATAGAAATGGGGTAAGAAAACACAAGAAACCCCAAAGCCTTGTGCAAAACCAATCAATGGACCTTCAGATAAGAAATAAGCAAGGATTCCTACTTTGCATACATTAACTTGAAGTAAACAAGCAATTTAAACAAAAGAAATTAACCTCTATTATTGAAAGCTTAAATTAAATGAACCTAAAAGGATCTAAGAAATCATTTTATGCTTCAAGAGAATGGGATATCGCCATTAATGGATTCAAGGCCAATGGTTCTTCCCATTTACTCCATGTTGTGTGATAGAAATGCAAAAACAAAGCAAATAGCTCAATAGAATGAAATAAAACTCCTAATCCTAGCAATAATACTATAGTTTATGTTAGAGGGAAGAAGTGTTCTTAAAAATGAGAGGGGGTAGTGGGCTATTTAACATTTTCATTTGGGAAATGGGAGACTTTTTGGTGCACGTGGGATCAAAAAGGAGTCCATAAGTGATTTAGGAGAGGTTGGCCATGGTTAGGGCTAGTTAACCTAGGTTATGCTAATTAATCCTATTTAGAGAGAAATCGGGGGTTGGGGAGGGTTCGAAGGCCTAATCAATCCAATGAAGTGGATTGATAGTCCAGTGAGCTAATTCAGATGGTAAAGAAGAGGATATTAGCTAAAGAAGAGCCTTTCATAGCCTATTTAATTGAATTATAAGAGGAAAAATACCATAAAAGTGTTGAACAAGGGGAGTTAGATAGATCTAACTCGACAAGGTGTTTTCAACTTGTAGGAAGAGGACTAGTTAGGGAAATATCGAAATAATAGTTCTTTGATCAAACTACAAAGTGTAATACAATATATATTTATATTTAAATAATATAAAATAAAATATATTCATCTTATTTAAATATAAAATATATATATTAGGGGTTGGTTTATTTATTTAATCAACTAATTAAATCACGGAGGTGTTCTCCATCACGTAATAAGGTTATAACCCTTCAGAGTTATTTAAATATGACCTTAGGTCATATATTCAGATATCAATATATCACGTAAATCAAATGGATTACAAGTGATCTGGTAAAAACATGGAATAGAAGTGAGGAGGGAGTTACTGGACTGGTGATGTAAAAGTTTCTCAAATAGTGGATTTTTCTTCTGTGGTTTTTACACATTTAGGGGTTTTCCATGTTATATATGGTGTCACTATGTACTTTTTTTATGTTGTTATTTATTTTTACTATGGTGTGCACATTTATAGTTCCACTTATTAATGTATGTTAAACTAAAATTTATTTTAGTTGGTAAATATACTTTTCACCCCTCGTGCTAGTTTTATCAAGAAGGAAAAAGGGGTTATCAAGCCTAAAACAAATCTAGAAAGAAAATTTTCTTTGGTGGAATAATTATATGTTGAAGAAGAGAATTTGTGTCTCTCGCCATCCATTCACTAGTTCATGAAAAGTTGAAGATGTTATGTGTGTGAGACACCTCAAAAGTTGTAAGGTATGTCAAGTAACTTGTCCATGCATCTTTGAGTTCTTGCACTTGTTAGGTTCCCGAGTTTGTGTGTTTTCTTATTGGTTATTTTTCAATGTCTCCATTCTTTTTAGTCCATGAGTGTGTATGATAAATATTTTTGATGTATCTTTGATACTAAGTGTTAGGTCTATATGTGTCATACAATAAAAGGCTTTTAGTCGATTGAATATTATTTTAAATCAATGTTCCAAGTTAGTCTCATGAGTAAATATATTAGGATTGTTTCCATCATATTGTGACATCTATAAAATTTAGTCATGTCACACATGTGACAAAATAGTGCTCTAAGGCATGTAAATATCAAATTATGCTATGATAAGTAAATATGTGTTCGACTTCAAATGTAATGACAAGCTTAACGTGTAAAGGTTGTAAGTGATAAGCTCATGTGGCATATATCAATGTCATTATGGTCTAATCATCACATGTCTAAGGAAATAGTATCCATCTAAAGATGGCGATAAGATCTTCAAAAGTGAGTATTTCTCTAATTCTAGCCCAATTAGGTGTGAGTATGAAGCCCTTGTATAACATGGTATTTGGTTTGTTTTAAAGAGTCATTAGTCCTAGTGTTATGGTTCGAAGTTTGGTCACAATGCTCTAGAGCCTCTACAATCATTTATGTGTAGAATTCTATGGTGTCTTATTGAAGGTAAATGGTATTCATGGTCTTGTAAGAACTTAAAAGTGTCATACAACTATCTACAAGTTTTGTTTGGTAAATTGAAGCTTATCGGACTTACTATGATTCGTATTTTGTGTCTAGATGTCTAAGAATTGTCTCAGTTGGTTAACAATTATTTTCCCACTTTTTAAGGATTGAAACAGTGTATAAAATATTGTATGTATGTCATTGATCATGAGGATAGTGTGAAATTATGTCAAATGGTATTTACTACCAATTTGTCCATGTAGAGTCTCGGTTGTGTCAAAGTTCCAATTATAATAAACTCAAGCATTTCAGGGAAATATTAGTAGGATGAAAGGTTAGTAGAAAGGTTGAAATATGTGAAGTCACAAAAATTTCATAATAAGGTGTTCTAAAGTTTTAATGCTTGGGGTATTTGAGAGTGTGAAATGAGTCACTTTTATGGACTAGTTAGATGAATGAGGAAAGTCTAAAGAGTTCTAAGTTTGATATGAGTTAAAGTTCATTTGTCAAGTAAATTTTGAGTATGCACTCATTAATAAAGATATGTTTTTTCTTTCATGTATGTATTGCTATAAGAATTAGTCCCGTGAGGTATTAAACATAGTTCAGTAAAGAAGGTCTATATGAGTTTTTGTTGCATTTAAAGTCTCATAAGTGTGTAAAATTTCAGCCAAGGAGTCTAAGAGTGATTGTGTCCATATTTCAAAATATGTTTTGTGGATTCAAGGTGTATAGACTGGCTCTCGGTCTTAAAATTTCATAATACGAGTCTCCAGTTCATGTAACTATGATCCAACCTCAAGATAGATGAAAATGTTTTGATGCAAGGTTTTGAGAACTCCATATCCTCAAGTATATATGGAGTACAATATTTTGTGATAAAGGTAAGATTGCACTAACTTAGGGGAGTTAGATCTCATTGGCATCTAAGAAGGTGTTGAAGACCTCAATTGTAGAGTCTAGAAGGTTTATTAAAGAATATGGAATTTTTTTACATATGTGCCCCATCTTCAAAGGTTATTAGTTCTCCACTAGGTCTTAAAAGGTATTACAAGTCATAAAAGGTAGAGTAAGTAGTTCCCTAGCTTGGAATGTGTTTGAAGGTGAAATGATTGGTTTTCTAGTAAGCGATATATGGTTCTAAATTCTTGCACAAGTATTTTAAAGGTGATTTGATGGATGAAGGTTCGCAGGACAAATAATATGATGTGGTGTCAATAATGTCAATATGTGTTCAAAATCTATCTACAATAATCAAGATGTCATATGTGTGTTAAGTCTCAAAGATATGTGGTTCTCCAAGGTTTATATCATAGTGTTTCTAAGTTCATGAGTTTGTATCCAAATTTCACATAGTTTCATGTTCCTATTTTGTGGATGTCTTCACAAGAAATCGTTTTAGAATTCTACACTGGTGAAATAATAGTTATGAAGATATTGAAGTCTATTGAAGGATGTAGGTTTTTCGTGTCAAACCTTGTTGGGACTTGAACAATATGTTGTCATCTCCAAGTGTAATATTTAACCATGATGTTGAAAAGATTCATAAAGTATTTCAAGTTGACATTTCTACTCTTTTATAATCAAGTGGTGACTATCTACAATGTATTAAGCTTGAAAGGTACTATATATATTTGTGAAGAGAAAATTCATGGAGCTACAGTGTCTTGTGATGATTTTCTCTCTCAATAAGTATATATGTGGTATTCATGCTTCAAAAGAGTAGTGCATAGTATGTAAAGTCTTTAAAGCAATAATACATTGGTCTCAGATGATATAAGCCTCTAGATTTCTATAAGTGCTACAATGGTCTATGATAGTGTTTGAAATATCATCAAAGTGCTATAGGTTACAAAGGCATATCAAGGATAAAGGTAAGTTGTATTTACCTTGTACAAGATAAAGAAGAACTTCAAGTAGAAGACAAAGACATGCATGCTTGTAGGTGGATATGTTCAACAAGAATATGAATCTCTGATTCTCTCAAAGTTGTGAAGAGGTGTTTTGAGGAAGATTATACGTAAAGGCACAGTCGAGGTTCTGGAAGTGTCAAAATGATGAAAACAATGGGCATCAACCATGTGTATGGTTTTAAGGGTTGATATTTTCAATATCGTGATGTGGTTAGTTGATAGAATATCACAAGATCCGTTGTACTAAAGAATTTTGATTCTATAATGATATTCATATAGAATTGTGGTATTGATACAAGGTTTGTATCAAATCATCAAGATCATTATGATAAATGCAAGGATAATTTTATGAGCTATTATGAACTGTATGTAACCTAAATGGGTCTCAAAAGTTACAAGTAAGACTATTGTTATTTTTTCGGGTCTGAATTCATGAAACCCTTGGTTATGATAAAAAGGTGATGTATCTTGTTGCAATAAATTGTTACTATGCAAGGTTAGTGTATATATTAGTGCTTTGAGTTTTCAATAGTTGTCTTGGATGTTGTGATGGTTTGATCTTCATGGAGTATGGAAAGAAGTGCTACGGAAAAGAGAAAGTGTTTAACAATGCAGGGGTGTACCTATTGATAGAGATTTGTTTGTCATTTAAATTCTACTATAGTATGTCTCTCTTAAAGCTAAAGAAGCATGTCTTGAGCTAGTATCAAGTGAATCAAAGTAAGGGTAATATTTCAAAAGTCTGTGCATAAGAAAAGTATTCTATAGGTCTGATGAATATTTTCATGGAAATGTATGATTTGTATATCTAAGAGCATGATTGGATGCTATAAAGGTCCTAAGATATCTTGTGAAAGACTCTGTACACGAGATGGAGAAATCTCAGTAAGGTTGTGAAAATATGATAGTGACTAGCTATAGTACTTTTAAGGTTGTAGATTCCTAGTTGAGTCATGAATTAGGTGTGAATAAGGATCTTATGGGAAAATATGGAGTTTGAAAGTCCATTAGAATCTATATCTTAAATTTTCTATGTTGAAAGTAAGAAAAGGTATACTCTAGTCTATAAATAATCAATCTACTTAAGGGGAGACAATTTCTAAGTCAAAATTATAGAAATGGTTTATAACTCATGTGTCATACTTTTGAAGTGCAAGTTAAATGATTGAAATCACACAAAGAAGGTTGAAATGACTGGAATAGTTCTTTAAAACAATATGGAAGTGTTTGATTATTCTTCAAGGAATGAAAATAAGGAATAAGATCTGAAATTTTTACTTTCTATTAGAAAAAGGTGATATAAGTTCAAGGGGGCATTAGGTTTTGTAGAACTATGTGTTTTGGCTTGTAGAGTCGTGAGAACGTTGTCTCGGGTGTCAAGTTTTCATTTAGGGACTTCAGACATAAAAGGTGAAAATGCCAAGTTAGAGGTAAAATTGTTGCTTATTTGCTTAAAAAAGACATAAAATTTGTTGTTAAGCATGAATGAAGACAAATAAGAGGAGTATCAATTGAGGTGGTCTATTTTTGGCTCTTATCAGGTTCAAAAGATCATAATATGTTACATTTGGAGTCAAAGATGAGAGAACTTAGTCCTAGGGGGAGCTTCGTATGTTAGCAAGTCAAGTTTTGTGCATTGTTGTCTTGTGTTGTCATTTTTCATCTCTTGGAATATGTGTAGCATTTTTCATAGATGGAAAATGGGGAGTGAAGCCTCTAAAAGATGGAATTGAGGTTGTGTAGGTGTGTCCTGTCATATGGTTCCATCAATGTTTTTGAATGATGGTTTCCATCAATGAAAAAGGGAATATTATCGGCCATTATGGGTTTGTGTTGTTATTGATGGAAAAGGGTTTCATGGTTTTATATGTGTCTCCATTTGGTGTTAGTCGGTGGTCAAGATTGAATATTGTCAAGTTTGGGGAAGTTTTAAGAGGTCCCGATACATGGTTGAGCTATTATAGTCACTAGTTGAGTCATCCTAAGCTACTTTAAGTGTGTCATGAGTTAAACCGTGGTTTGTATGATGTGTCATGTGTCATCGTCTCTATGGGTGTGCGTAAGGTCAACAAGGTTAGGTCATGTGGTTTCATGGTTGAGTAAGGTCATTCCAAACTTGTCTCTATCCCCGTAGAAGAGTAATGAAATAGATATGTGATATTTGGAGTTGAAGAGTCTTGTTGGATCATGGTATTAGCATTTTAATAGTGTACCTAAGGTGTATGGTTATTTTTAGGTTTGTATTAAGTGATTCGGTGCATGTATGAGGTCCTTAGGAAGCTAGAAGTGAGAATTAGGAAGGTTTGCATAGGTAAGTCACTGTGGCTAGAGATTTTGAGGCATATATGAGATATGCGATGATTATGGAAAGGTATAGGATGTTTTCATGATGCATCATGAAAAGTTTCAGGTCATTCTGACATGGTGATTGTAAGTTATGTAAGTTTTGGTAAAACGAGGTGAGTTTTAGTGTTGTTTTATAGTAGAAGTGGACCTTTTGATGCTCGTTGTGAACTGTATGTTTTACATTGTGACTTGAGATTGTTGGAATAGATTCTTAGGTAAGTTATTAATGTTTCACAAAAATAATGAGGTTTTTTGATCATCACTTTTTTATGAATGATCATTAAGAAGCTAAAGTAGTTTGAAACCCTAGCTAGGAGCAACTTGCAGAGAAGTGAGTATATTGAGCCTATTTTGATTCCTTTTTCCAAATTTATGATTTTTTATTTTATAGTAATCTTCCAATTTTCCATAAAGGTATGTTAGAGCATGTGGTCATATGTGGTCCCCACTTGAAAATGCAATTTTCTAAAGAGTTTTAGTTTGGGAGAAGGTTTTCCAAAGGAATTGAAAAATAAATGTATTTTATGTGATTTATGTGAGTTTTTATTAATTTACAAAGAGGTTTTAGGTCATGTTAATTCAATTGCATGGTCAAGTGTGCGTGATTCAAAGTTGGACTGGTCAAAGGCGAGTTTTGGAGTAGTTTATAATAGTGAGCCAGTAAAATGGACATAACAGAAGACAAAGGAAGAGTTAGGAGGTGATTCAAGTTATGTTGGAAAGATAATTTAGAAATATTTCTAGAGATATAAGGTTTTATTCATGATGGTTAGTTTTTATCTGGTTTTCAGTTCATTTTGTGGACAAGAATATTTTTGGCTTTTTAGGATAGACTACTTTTACCAAGAATGGAGTTGTTTGGAGAATGTGTGATGGATCGAGTGATGATTTATATCACATGTAATGTGAATATTTATTAATTTGGAATCCAATGAATCCATTTGGAGGTCTTGAAAGTTTCAGGAAGGGTGTTAATCAGTTGATTTTTGGAAACAAATTTTTGGGTAGCTTGATTTGGTGAAGACAAAAGTGGTTGAGGTTTGAGTAGGTGATTGTTTCATGACTTATAACTTTCTTAGAAGTGTTATAAAGGTTATGAAATTTCCATTTATTTGTCACATGACATATTTTGGATGTTTTGGAGTGATCTAGTGGAAAAAATATGTTGACATGGTCCTAAAGGGTGAAGGAAACATGTGTTTTGAGAAGAACAAAGAACAGTGGTCCCATTAAATGAAATATTATGATTGGTTGATGAAAATTTTTACCATTCATGATGTTTAAATTTAATTTTAATGACTAAAAATATTTTGTGTTAGGAGAATTTTTGCATTCCAATGCATGGGTTTTGTGATTTTTGGTACATGGAAGAAGGGTTTTTGCTGGCCTTCCTATATGGGTCACTTGTATATGTTATGAAAATTATATGGGGTGTTTTAATGATGCATTGGTCAAACCAAAGGTGTATAACTGACCTCCTTTGGGTTGGATGAAAGAAAAGGGTATAAAAGTGATGTTTTGGGTTTATTTTTTAACTAGTGCTCTTAGAAAGAAAGTGTAACCCAAAGGAAATAAATTTTTAGGTATGAGAGTATGATTTGAAGGATGTGGAAGAGAATTACAGGTTGAGAAAGATAAAATATAATGTGTGCAATTGATTAGAGATATGATAATTTGAGAAAGAATAAGAAAGAGTGTGTTTGAATCCCTAGGGTTTGAGTTAGGGTTTGTGAGGTGAATAAGTGTTATCTCCATTAGTTGTGGTAGAATAAAATAAGAGATAAAACATATTGAGTTGGCTTAGTTGTGCTTAGTAATCCTATGGGTTTATATCCTCCTTTTGGAGTTTGTGCTTCGTTAAATTAGGGGTTGGTTCTCCTTGTAGGGTTGGTGCTCCTTATGATGTTGGTGCTTCACTAAATATATTGGCTTTTTGTAAAGTAAGAAGATTTTCAGTGGATTTTCTTCCCCATGAGGTTTTCCCACTTACATATGGTGTTATTTTGTTGTGTACTTTGTTTCATTCTCTTGTGATTGATGTTATATCTCTTAATAAACACACATGGTTATGATTGTTGAATCAATGAATGAATTAATGAATGTATGAAATTGTAAATGAAGTTAAAAGTTTTTAGGAATGATTCAACCCCCTCCTCTTAGTCCATTGTGTTTCCAACAGGTGATGGATGGGATGAAATAGGATTAGGGAATGTGCGACTATTTTGGAGAAATTTTGTAGGATTGGATTGGGATTATGAGGATGAAGAGGATGGAGGACTATGATGAGATGTGGGGATGATGATTTTGGATGAAGTTGGGATTTTTGTGGATATGTGAATGAGACTCGATTATAGGTTTTATGATGATTGGATTTAGTACTTGATATTTTTGATGGCGGTGGATTATTTGCATGAGTTTTGATGGGAGGAAGGTGTAGGTCATGATGATTAATAGTGGATTTTGAGGTTGGGGTTTAGGATGGTTGTGTGGGTTTGAGATGGGTGCCTAGATTAGCAAGGACATAAAGGAGGTCCTTTTGGTCTAGGTCAAAGTTAGTGAGGTGGTAAAAGTCAATGTAAATGGATTTTAGGGATAGATGTTTATGTTGATTAGGTCGGCGTGTGGATTGGGATGATTTGGGTTCCTTAAAGATGTAATCAATGGGGTGAGGAGTAGGTATATTAGGAAGGGGAAATCATGGATGGGATTGGTTGAGGGCGATAATTTAGGGGTGATTAGTTAATTAAAGATTTAAGATTGGATATTTTTGGTTAAGATGTTGAATGGTCTTTAGGATGTTAGGATCGATGTGTGATGATTGATTTGGATGATGAGGATGAGATTGGTTGAGGTAGGATGATAATTTTGATATTTTTTGTTAATGTATTAGATGGTGTGTGGGATATCATGGTCAAAGTGAGATGGTTGAATTTTATGGGTGGGGGATGATGGGATAACTTGGTTGATTGATTTAGACAAGAGGTAGGGGTTTGGGTGTTGGTTTGGAGAGTATGGTGATTGAGTATTAAAAGCCATGATTAGATAAGGTGTGTGGGGATTATATTTGGATTAGTATTGATGGTAATGTGATTAGGATTTGGATTTAAAAGGTTAATTATAATAATATTTGACTGATTACAAATTTTAACGTGATGGGATGGTTAAGGGTGTTCACAAACAAGCACCAAACATACGCAAACACACCGTAACTATTCAAGTGGGATTGTAATGAAAATATATATCACTTTACATACCACACACCGAGGGTGTTTCCACAATTGGTTCTCCATTATAGGTCAATGTTTGATCGGCTAGTGAGTGATCTTGGGAAGTGCAGCCTCCTTGCACTATAGTTTGATATATGACCAAAAGGGTTACCTTATCTAGGATAAGAATCTCTCTAGGGGCGTCCCTGATATACCTTGCGGTACATGGGTCCTAATTCTATGTTGCAAGGATGTTGTTTAAGGTCTAGGTATTGGGATTTGGAAGCCCCTATCTTCACGTCACTTTTAAAACAAGTAAACGCTTACCCAATAAGGAAAACTCTCCAATAATTTATATACCTTGTCGATCACGGGTGTGTCTACATGTGTGGAGATGAATCCCATGTTCACGAGACACCTATGACTATAGTAAGTGTGTAGATGTCACTTCCACATCATTTTACCTCCTAAATATGAAAAGGAAAGGAAGACAAGCTTCTTTTAATCGTCAAGATCATTCTAAGATGCGAGAGGAGATCATACACGGTGTCTTCTTTGGGTCAAAAACATACCGTAACATATGAAAAAAAAGGACAATAAATACACACACAATAATGAAATTAATGATAAAGTTTGTATGATGGGGGCCTTCAACAAGGGGACCTATAAAACAAAAGGATTAGTAATTTGTTTTATACCCCAATGTTCTTGGACCATTTTAGATGGAAGGAAAAGGGTTGGTAGTTTTCAATGATACAATCACAAAAAGGGGTTAGATAAATATCAAAACAAAAATATTATTCCCTTGTTGCTACAAGTAAACCTATAAAAGCATAATCTTAGATTTGAAAGACACCACTAAAACACTAAAAAGTGTGATTAGATTGGTTAGTATCAACGTAAAATTATTCTAGAGAAAAAGAACTAATTGTGAGTAACAAAGGTGATGTTTTAGGTAAAATGCACCAAAAGAGAACAAAATTTCTATTTTAGAAAAAAGTGTCGATCTCCTCAAAAGCACTTTCAAACAAGAATAAAGTGCTAATTTCTTGACAAAAATGCCAAAACAAAAATAGATAGGGTTAGGAGAAATCAAATTCTAAAGTTTACATAAAGGTGCTGATATACATATAAAAGTGCCACTATATTTGCAAACGCGCTACTATATCTACAAAATCCCCACTATATAAAAGTGCTACTTTATCTGTAAAATATCCAATTTATTTGCAAACGTGCTACTTTATCTACAAAATCTCCACTTTACAAAAGCACTACTTTATCTATAAAATCTCCACTTTACAAAAGTGATACTTTGTCTGTAAAATCTCCACTTTATCACGCAAATGTGCTACTTTAACTACAAAATCCCTACTTTGTTGAAAAAGACCAAAACATGCAAAATTTATAGTTTTGGGGTTTTTAAGTTAAACAAAAGCAATCTGAAGTATTCATAAAAGTGCCACGGGTTTTACAAAAGTGCTAAAATAGATCCCTATGACCACAAAAGTTATTTTTCATTCAAAAATACTATTTTAGGTAAAAATGTTATTTTATATGCATAATCGTTGAATGACATGTCAAAATAATTGATATGGAAGAATATAACAAAAACTTGAATTTTCAAGATGTAAATCAAAACAAAACTTTTCCAAATTTGAACAACTTGTTTTTAATATCGAATGCTACTAAAAAAATCATAAAATTTTGGGGTAGGCCCTATCATGGGTGCCAAAATACATATTTTAAAAATATTAGTAAGAAAAATGTGAGAAAACAAAGAAACTTGATTCCCTAATCTAATCTCCTCAAAAATACACTAGATAGAGAAATATATGGAAAGGAGAGAGAATATAATACTTATACTTACCTTCAAGAACCGCAGACTCCTCCTTTGATGTATTGGATTTTCTCTTGATGGTGGATTAGATGTGCTTGCTTTAGATTTTGGAGACACTTGGGCAACACCTCCCCTTGATTGTGCTTGGATTTCTTGATTGTTGATTATGATAGATTGATTGTAGATGAATGGATTGATTGAGTGATTAACAATAAAATGGATGATTAATAAAATAAGGAGAACTTTGTTATGGATTTGAGATATTATTCTAACTAGCTCTTATGGAGGATGATAGTTTAATTTATGGTTTATGGGTGGAGGATTCAGTGGATGAGATGAATCCAAGTTGGATTTTGATCAAGGGTGGATAATTGATGAGAACAATGGATAATTCTAGAATAGATATTTCTAGAATTTGAGAGAATATTCAATGGAGAGTTGAAGGTGTAATTAAATTTTTAAAGAGAGGGAAGCTCTAGAGCGGCTTCTAGAAATAGAAGCCTCTAGATTTAGAGGAGTGAGGATGTGATTAAGATTAAATCTAGATTATATTAATAAATGTTGATTAGTGATTAGGTTACATGGAATGGATAGGTGTAGGGATGTGTAGAGTGGGTGGTAGGTGAAATGTGGGAATATTTAATTCCTAGAATATGTTAATTAAGGATTAAAATGGGATAATAGGATATAATAAGTGATTAATGATAAATGAGATATGATGATGGATTAAAAGGATTAATGATGAAATTTTGGGATATTTGATAAATGATTGAAAGAATAAATACGATAAAATGGAATATTATATAAATGATAAAGGGTGATTAACTAAAATAGAAATTATTCTAGTGTAATCTAGTACTATAAGAGTAATAAAATAAAATATATACCTACGAAAATAAGATAGAAAATATGAAACCCTAATGTGTAAGAAGGGTTAAGAAAATCCTTAGCTAATTCACAATTGCAGCGGGAATTTTTCGTAGTGTAGACTAGGTGAAAATGAGGAGGAAACAACCACACATAATCCTAGGAAAGCATAGATTTGAGCCATCTAGCTGGACTAGGGTGCCTAGAAAGGGATAGGGTGCCCATGGGCACCTTGGTATGAGATCTGGGTGCCCTAGTCTGCAGAAATGAATAGGAAACCTCCTCTCTAATGTCATAAAATTGCACTATATGTCATATGTCATTGTTAATAGGAAATGGAAGGATCACCTGGAAAACCCCAAACAAAGCATCAAAACCCTAAAAAAATAAAGATGCATATGAAGGGTTCATCTTTGTCCTCAATTGGCAAAAATGGTGGAATTAATAAATTATTGATTGCACTACATCTTAGATCCAATGTAGTTCTAGGTGTGTGTGTGTCGTGTGTGGAATCACTCCCTAGGTTTCTCTTGAGCCAATCACTTTTTGTGAGGTAGCAAGAAAATAACTATATGTAGAATGTAGTAAATGTGTGCATAGAAACAATAGAATCCCCTCCTATGAAGTGTGATGTAGATGAACCAACCTTGTGTGCCTTGTGATGGAGCTAGATGGATGCAAATGTAGCTTTAGATGCCTTTGATGGATGCAAATCTAGATGGTGATAGTAGATGCTTAGTGCTTGGTCCCTCATTATGGTCACATAACTTTATATTTATATGGTTCTCTTGTTCTAATTTCATAATTAACCCTGAAAAGGCCGACCACCAAAAATATAGAAAGATCAAATGGCTAGAAAGTGCCCAAAAGGTGAGAGTAAAGTGTAAAGAGGATCAAGGCACCTAGGGTACCCCAATAATAAATAGGAAAAACATAGAATGACAATATAGATTGGGAAAGTGTAGGTGTAAGATCGAAAATATGACAGCAAGCAATGTAAAAATGTTCAAATACATGGGTTAATTATTACTCTTTTCACTTAAGAACCATATGAATAGTAGTATGATACTAGGACTAAATAATGACTCAAAGTGCATGATTTTGTGTCTACATTTTCCCCACTTTATGTTGGTGAGTAGAAATATCGGTAACATAAAGTAGATAGAGATGTGTACCTGATAATCCATGTAAATTGATGTAGAAAATGTGCTGAAGGACTAGACAAATCATGGAGTGACAAAAAGATGGAGCATGGAGACTAAAGATGCAAAAGTGATGAGAGTGAACTTAGGGTGGAAGCGCATGTGTATATGCCAATGTGTGTAGTGTACCTACATGGTTAGTATCGTGTGTGTGATGTACCCTTCCATGTGTGTGTTGTTGTTTTTTTGATTTCTTTCTTCTCATACGGATGGACCTACAAAATAGAAGATGATCAAGTAGTCAAATACGCATGTATATATGTAAAGAAACATGTAAAAATAGTACAAAAATGACAATGAAAAAGGAACATGTGCACCTGATCCGTGATGAGAAAAAAGGGTGTAGAAAATATATCATGTAAATTTCGGTGAAGTGCGAGTTTTTGGGTGATATCTTGCCACTATGGCTAAAGAAGTGTAGGGAGAAAGTTGTGTTATTCTCTAACATGTAACTGCTTCCCTAAGGGTGGTGAAGAGATCTTTGTACTATCTATTTTTGGGGGATCCGATGCCACTAGCCAAAGAAGTTTAGGGAGGAAAGTATGATGTTCCTCCAACCTATAACTAGATCCCAGAATGCTAAGGACAATCTACCCTGTAAAATCCACTATGTATGGGGTTCATAGACTTGTCTAAACCCACTCATTGTATAACCCACTGTGTGATGGAAAAAATTTGTAAACTGAATTGTACGATATCCTGTGTGGTGTGTATAAATCCAAATGATGCCCCCTATTTGGGGTAAAATGTGACATCACGGATAGGATAATGTGGCCCCAAAATAGGAAGGATTCGTATAATTGAAAGTGTACCTATAGGGGAAGGGAATGTGCTTGGTAAATACCAAGGCACAAGCAAACAAGTGGTTATAAAACAAGTGTTAGTACAAACATGCATGTAGAAAATGAGTATAATCTAAACAAACAATGTGTAAGCTAGAACATAAGAAAATAATGTAAATACACAAAAATAAAATGTAGGCCACTCAAATCGGGTTGTAAACATGGGTCACCACTTAGGGTGTTGCAAGACACTCGAGTTTTTGATGGCCGCAAACAAACAAGTGTGCACACAAGACAAAGGGTAAATCCCACAAACAATAACAAGAAATAGAAGAAAATGTAACAAACAAGGATGGAAGTAAATATCCCTGTATAAAAATATGCTACACATGAAACACCCATTAGCATGTTAGAAAAATTACAAGTATATTAAAGCATGTATAACCTGATAATGGAAAGTGCTAAGTACAAAATGAAACAATAACATCTCTAGTGTATAAATGTGGATGCCCCTAAAAGGTAGTGTGTAAAGCATCATTGTTCCATGTATAAACTCTATATATGTGATCACAACTAGAAAATGATGTGAACACGCATGTCTTTATGGTAAGCATAATGAAATAAAATAATTTTTTCTAACATGTGTATTAAAGTTAACATGTAAGAGAAATTACAAGTAAGAGTAAATGCAACCATTAAATTTTGTATGTTGTGGATGGATGGAATGGAATGGAGAAATAATGATAGGAGTTGTGTGCCCCATAGTGAATGGATTTATATGCAGTGAGGTTCATTTAGTATGCCCCCTTAGTAGTAAATAATGAACCATAAACAAGAGTGTGTCTTCGGGAAATGGTCAAACTATGTGTTATGTGTAGCATGTTGTGGTGATTATATACAACATAGATATGAACTGTGCATGAATTTGTAACCTAATCATATATAATGAAAATATGAGTATAAAGGAGTGGTGATTTATCCTATAGTGTATACCATTAAAAATTTAAGTGAATGTGATGGCATAGCCGATGAGGAGATGATGCTAGAAGAAGTGACCCTATAACTTAATGACTTTATCAATTAATCAAGGTATGTCGCATGGGAAAATATATAATGATGAACATATGATTGTGATGCGGCCCATTTTTATGTATAACCTCAACCCTCTAGTATGGACCTTGAGACTAGAGTGTGTTATTAGGTAGTGAGTACAACACATAGAGGAGAATATGTAAAATGTGTAATATGCATAGTAAAGTGTATGTTATGTAATGTGGGATGCGTAGATGACCTAAGATGTGTAGATGCATAGTAGATGTAATAGGTAAGGTGTAATATGGAATATGTAAGATGCCATGTAAAATGTGTGAAAAATGTGGAACAGGTGATGGCTATGGTGTTGTGTGTGAAGCATGTATAGATGTGTATGGTGTATGTAGGAAGATGTGTAATGTTTATAACCTATAATGTAGTGTGTAATTTGTAGATAATGTAGGATGGTTTGATGATATGCGGTCCCTAGGGTGTAGTGACTACTATGCAATGTGTGGGGCTCATGTGTAGAGAATGCTAACAACAGTCAAGTGTGAAATGAAGCACAAGAGTGTGCCATCAGGAAATGACAATGCAATTGTGTAGATGATGGTGTTTATGCTAGTAGGTTGCTAATGCGAGTATGAAACATGAATGGCTGTTAGATGATGGGGGATTTATGAATGCCATGCCACCAAGTGCATGTGAATGAAAGAACTAACAAATGAAAGTGAAAGATGAAGGTCCCTCATCTGATGTTGGTGGTGACGAAAGTGCATGGCCATGTGCTATTAGTGGTTAGTAGATAGGCCTTTGTGTGTCGGTGAGTGAAGTCTATGTTCATGCGATGGGTGAATATATGATGAGTATGTAGGTGTAAAAAAATGCATAGGTGATGGAGACTCGATGACAAGCTGAATCCAGATATGATGGATACTGTGTGGAATAAAACAAGGTGGTGACCTATGTCAAGATGAGAATATACGATGAATAATCATGTGCCTACGTGTAGGAATAGTAGAGAGGTGAGGCCACATAGATGGTGTATAACTAGGTGAAGTAGGACTAGATTGTGCTTTAAGGAATAGAGATCAAAATGTGCTAATGACATAGGAGATGTAGTGATTAGTGCTTGAGGAGATGATGACCATGGATTAGATGGAGGTACACCATAAATAGAAACAAATTGACTACTATGAATGAATTTGAGTCGCAAATGATTCATAAATATTATGGACTTATACCTACGAATCTAGTTAAGACCTAGAATCATGTCACAACCATGGATTGTTTGTCCAATAAGGAAAGGTACAAGCATAGTAAGGGGTCCTACTGTAACACAAAGTGTGAAAAAACCATATAAAATTTTCATCACATATGAGATGTGTGAACACGGATAACCGATAACATCAAGAAGTGGTATAGAACATGCACTAATAGGCCATGATGGATCAACCTTAGTATTATTGATGGGGACTTCTCCGATAGATGCACTAATGTGTAAGTGATTAGAAGTAAAATTTGCATGATAATTGTGGTCAAAGAAAGAAATGATTGGTGGAGAAGTATCAGTGTTAGCAAATAAGAAATCAAGGGCCCGCAATGTAGGTGGAGGTATTGCATGATAAGTATGATTAGTTGACAAATTAGTCATTTTATTTTTCATGTTGTGGAGGATGGTTATTAAATATTTTGAGCTTATGATTTTTGTTAACTAGTGCAGAGTCTGTAGCCTTTGGAAATTCAATCTTGTTGTTATTGATAAGATCTTGGATGATGGTGCAGAGTTTGAAACACCTATTGGTAGAGTGCCCCACATAGCGGTGATAATAACATCAAAAGTTCTCATTGTAATTTCTTCCTTTTGGTCATGATGGATCCAATTCAAGTGGTGGAGGAAGTGTGATAAGATTGCTTTCAAGAAGCTGTTGTAATATGAGTTGTGGGGCAATAAGAAATTTGGTGAATGTACGTTGAGGTGGTTCTTTAGGAGTAGTGATTGCATTTACATTGATTTTTGTGTTAGTAGGTTTTATGGTGGAAGGTTTAAATGTTGAATTTATTTGAAAGCGTATAGATGATGATGCTTTTTCCTGATACTTAAGCTTACCGATGGATTAAAGCTTAGTTTCACAAAGCTTGAGGGTACAAACATAGTTGATCAAATGAAGGAGAGGTCTCAAAGAGAATACTTTATTGGAGGGGTGGTAGTAGACTATGGATGAATAAATCCTGAAGTTCAGAGTCTACAAGAACATTTGACATCTTAGCTAAGTTTTTTTGTAACACAAGACATAATCTTCAAGTTTAGAATAAAATATCTTAGAGCTGATGTTGATAGAAAAATGAGTGAGAAAAACTACAACTAGATGTGGGAAAGATACTACTAAATGGACAAGTTGGTCGTAAAACTAACACATCACATAATCATGGAGGTTATGAGGAAAGAACTTAGAGGAGAATGTGATTATTTGAAAAATCTAGGCAAGCCACATGTAATGCTTCGGAGTTCTCTTATGGGTCACCTTGGACATTGAAAATAGGTAGTTTAGGGGTAAAAACATTTGGTGGAAGCAAATAAGTGGATATAACTTGCATGCAAATAGAGTATGTAATAATAAAGTGGAATCCAAAGATAGAAACACATAAGAAGTAGCCAGATGCAATTGATGAATTTGCACTTGAAGTATTTGATAAAGTGAGGTTAGATCTTGATTTCTATTAGAAGGAGGATACTGTGTATACGAGAAAAAGAGGTAGGTATAGTGATTAGTAGAGGTAGGAATAGAAATAGGAACAATAGATATGGGTGTAAGAGTAGAAGCAATTGGTTGGGTAGCAACTATGGTGGGAATAGTGGTAGACACATTAAGCTCCACAAGGTTTTTAGCTTCCTCATCAATAACATATAAAATTAATTATAGATATTTGGGATTCTTAGTGATATGATCATTAATGTCTTTAAGATGAGCTTCAGTAAAATATTCAAAATATTGAGCCATAGTAAAGAAGAGAAAGAGATCCTTAAGTGGAAGGTGGTGTCGAGTGTGGGGTTCACCAAAATGATTAACTAAAATAGAAATTATTCTAGTGTAATATAATGTTATAAGAGCAGTAAAATGACTAAATAAATGAAGTAATAAAATACAAAATACACCCAAGCAAACTAAGCTAGAAAATATGAAATCCTAGTGCGTAAGAAGGGTTAAGAAAATCCTTATCTGATTTTCGAGATGTATTGGGACTGTGTCATAGTTTAAACCAGGTGAAGAGGAGGAGGAACAACCACACATAATCCTAGGAAAGCATAGATATAATCTATCTAGCTAGACTGGGGTTCCTAGAAAGGGATAGGGGCACCTGTGGGTACCCTAGTCTGAGATCTAGGTGCCCTGGTCTACGGAAATGACTATGCAACCTCCTATGGAGTTTCTTTAGATGTTTAATTTTGTTCCCTTCTTGTTGCACTAATTTTTTTGAACTTCATAGGATATCAATGTGAATAGGAGATGGAAGGATTGCCTATAAAATCCCAGACAAAGCATCAAAACCATAAAAAAATAGATGCATATGAAGGGGTCAAATTTTCCTAAGCGGCCACAATGGTGGACTTACTAACTAAGCATTGTACTACATCTCAAACCAAATGTAGTTAGAGGTGTGTGTGTGTTTGTGTGTGTGTGTGTGTGTGTGCGTGTGTCGCGCGCGTGCATGTAATTTTTCCCTAGGTTTCTCTTATTCTAGTTGCACTTTATGAGGTAGTGAGTAAATACCTAGATGTAGAATGTAGTAATTTTGTGCATGGAAACAATAAACTCCCCTCTTATGAAGTGTGATGCGAGATGAACCAGCCTTGTGTGCCTTGTGGTGGAGCTATATGGATGTAAATTTAGCTTTAAATACCTTTGATGGATACAAATCTAGATGGTGATAGTAGATTCTTAGTGCTTGATCCCTCATTATGGTCACATAGCTTTATATTTATATGGTTCTATTGTTCTAATTTTTAATAAACCCTAAAAAGGTTGAACACAAAAATATAGAAAGCTCAAATGGCTAGAAAGTGCCCAAAAGGTGAGAGTAAAGTGTAAAGAGGATCAGGGCACCCTAGAGGGGACCAAAGAAACTAGGGCACCCCTGGTCTTAGTCTGGGTGCCCCAAATCGAAAATAGGAAAAATACAGAATGACAATACAAACTAGGAAAGTATAGGTGTAAGATCAAAAATATGACAACAAACAATGTAAAAATGGCCAAAGACACGGAGTTAATTATTACTCTTTTCACTTAAGAACCATATGAATATTAGTATGAGACTAGGACTAAATAATGACTCAAAGTGTGTGATTTTGTGTCTACAAAGGGTAAATGCAATAAAGGGATTAATAATAATTAATATTGTTGTAAACCATAATGTGGATAGTAATGATTTTGTTTTGCAAGACAAATTAATCATAATTGATCATGTAAATATTTTAGATGTCTACATTCTACTATATATAGCTCATGTCAGTTGTAGTTGAGCTAACCTACCCATATAGAGTATTGAGAAACCCCAAAAATATATAGGGTTCCAGGTATAGGGTTGCATTTAAGTAATTGTTGAAGTAATTTTTGAGGTGAATAAGGAAGATGGGTGAACTCCCATCAAGGTGATTGTAATTGTAGCCTTAGATGTTATGACATGAAATCAATCGTAGGTTTTACATTGTTTTAATAATCAATATATTTTATTTTAAGGTATCCTTGGATTGGAACATGCCAGTAGAGACCGTAGGAGGTGTAGTCACAAAATCATGCACTTTAGACATTAATTTATCCAAGTCTCATACTACTATTTAGAAGGTTCTTGAGTGAAGAAAGTACAAATTAACCCTTGTCCTTTATCCATCTTGTTTATTTTATTTCATAATTTGTGACCTATTGCACCCACATGACCAGCCATTTTCGACATTCCATGTTATTTTCACCTCCCTGGGGTGCCCAGATTTAGCTTGATGGGGTGCGCATGGGCACCTTGGTCCCTTTTACACTTTCCTGCAACTTTTTGGGCCTCTTCTAGCCATTTTACATATTTATCTTTCTTGTGGTTAGAAATTTGAGAGGTAATTACGAAACTAGAGAAAAAGAACCCTATAAATATAAAATTATGAGATCATAATGAGGGACCTAGCATCATCTACTACTATCACTCCATCTAGAGTTTCATCCATCTATTGTATTGGTATCCACATATATCCGTCATCAAGGCATATGATAATACATCTCGCATCACATGTTATAGGGGGATCCTATGTTATTCCATGCAAACATGCTATTACATTTTATACATTTAGCTATTTCTCACTATTTCACAAAGTGTGACTAGGACAAGAGCACCTAGGAACGACATGCACACACACACACACACACACCAAAAATACATATGGGTCCAAAATATAGTGGAACACTTAGTTAGTGAGCCCATTATTGTGGAAGCCGAGGTCGGTCAAGAACCATTCATTTGCATCTTTCTTTTTTAGGGTTGTGATACTTTTTGGGTCTTTTACAGTCTTCACAACATCTTCGATTATTGGCCACATTCAACATAGGAAAATGACTTTGATGTGACACATAGTGAGTGTTTCATACCACCTTCCAACCCTATAAGATCCAGTTGAAGAGATTTTACACAGACAAATGTTCCTATTCTATTTCCCAAAGTTCCCATGGGCATCCCAGTCCTCTCCCAAATTCTCCGCTTGAGCCAAATCACCCAAATATGTTCTCTGTGGGACCCCGACACATTCACTTTTTCTTTCCGATTTTATGTGCATCACTAAGAAACTATTCAACAAGTGTCATTGTTATCGATGAGTTCTTTCCTCTTCTCTCTTACCCATTAGGGTGTATAATTTAATTATTTTTATTTACTTATCTCATTTATATACTATCTTAGTACATTTACCTACTGTGTTATATGTCCTCTTAGATTAGGTTAATGATCCCTGCACTACTTAGTTCATTTTTAGTTAATCGGTTTGGTGAACCCAACTACTTTCATGCTTAGGATCGTCCTCTTTATTCTATCATGGGTCATCAAGTCTCTTTATTTGATTTACTTTAGAGATATCCCCATTTTCAAATTGTTTTTCAAAAATATCTAGACGACATGTCTTTGGATGAAGATAAGCCACCACACAAAATAAGTTCTATATTTGATCATTTATCTGATAACTCCGACCCTGGTGATTCTCCATCTACTCAACCCCTGTTATCTTGAATTCAAGACTTACATACATTATTTCAAGATAACTTTATAGCCATGGAATCCACAATCACATCTCTTATATTTGAAATTCAACAACTTAAGGATGCTTCTCAATCACATGTGTATGATCCTTCTCCATCTTATATGTCATCCATGTCTAATACGTGTCATAAAAGTACACCTCAAGATACTCCATTGCTTGAGCCTCTCATTTTTAGCACAATACTATGCCACATGACATATTTTATCACCTCCTTACTCATTAGTTGATTACTCTACCACATATGCAACATTATTCTTCTTATCGGTTAAAAAAATATCAAGGTCATCCATATTGCAATTATCATCAAATTAATGGACATAATGACAATGATTTCCATACTTTGCATCACATAATCCAAAGTCTTAAGCATCAAGGTCTTATTTCATTTAAAGCACAACATTCTATTACAAAGGTTACACCCAAAAGGGATCTTAAGGCTAGTCCTTCTTCAATTAGTCATGATCCACCTAAGCAATCACCTACAGTATCCCCAATTCAATCAAGTAAACAACCTATCAAAATTAGTTTACACACCAATCCTACTAATTCATCTACTACATTACCAAGTCAACCTAAGAAGTCTCCCTTGAGACTCAATGCAACTTAACCTCCTCTCAAATTTAAGATCCAACCAATTAATTTCATCCCAGAACTAACCCTCCTACTAGTAGTCAAAACACATTACAAACTCCACCACATCATGTTAATACTTCACAACACTCCACACATGCTACACTTGATATGCATTCTGGTTCATATGCTCCACATGCTTCCACCACTAAGCAAAAACATGGTTTTCGGTACGTGACAACCTTATCGATGACTTTCCATGCTCTACTTACATGCAATTGGGGGAATAACACTTCACCTCCCCCCTCTGCACCTCTTCTTATCATAGTCACATTTATCCCTTTTATACATTTGTATCCTCGAATTACACATACTCATCACACATGCTAATCATCATTACCCAATGACACACTCTTGTGCTTCAGTTCACACTTGACTGTTGAGGGATTATTACTACATTGAACCCCACACACTACACCATAGGCATTACACATTACACTTCATTATACATTACATGTCATTCACCCTACACTCTGCTACAACATTTTGACATTCACATATTCATACACCCTACATTATGATAGTTGTCATTAGGCATACATCATTGTCTATGCATATTAAATCAAACAATACTTATCATACACAATACATTATTCATTTATCTACATACCATACATATTACACCACACATTTTTATACCTATTCTACATGTCATACTAGTCTTCATCATATAGGAGTCTAACACTACATTACTATTCTATCTACATACATTACATGTCATCTTATGCATTACATCTTACACATTCTACACATCTAACATTGCATCCTACATACTTTCCACTCATCACATCATCGAATTATATCATTACATACACTACATTATCTTTTATGTGTTGCAATCACTACCCTATGATGCAATTTAGTTCATCAGTCCATACTTGACTACGAGGGTTTACAAATCAAATGGACCTTACACATTTACTACTTGACCTTTCACCATGCGACATTTCTAGGCTAGTGACATACGCTTTAGGCTAAATCATCACCCATTCCATCCTTTTGTAGTGGTATACACCTTAGGTTACATCACCACTCCCTACTATTTATCTTGTAGTGACATACACTTTAGGCTACATCATCACCTATTCTATCATTTTATAGTGGTCTACACCTTAGGTTATATCATCACACCCTCCTTTTAGTTTATAGTGATATATGCTTAGAACTAAATAATGACTCATCCATTCATCTTATAGTGATATATGTGTAGGATAAATCATCACTTATACATTCATTTTATCATGATGTACAGTGTCGGCTATAGGATTCACACACACATCATAGTTAGGTCACATCTCATCACTACACCTATACATTTCTCACGCAGTGTGTTATATACAACACACACAACTTGACAATTTCTTGATGATGAACTCTTCTTTACGGTTCATTCTTGATCTTTGAGGGGGAAAACCAAATGAATCTCATTACATACATTTCCATCCACTTGCGGGAATATAGATCCTATCATTCCATTACATCCATCCACAATACAGACTACAAATATGGTTTTTTATATTCTTATTTACCTTTGGTGTTCATGATCAATTTATTACACATGTTAGTTAGCTTAATTGTATGTCATTTATCAATATCATACACACATGCATGTTCATGCCTTTTTCTAGTTTTGATCATAGATACAAGTCTCTTACACACATTATAGATGTTCACTTTCTACCCTTCCTACACTTTGGTTGTGGGAATCCACATTCATATCTTCTAGGTACTATTGTTTCATTTTGTACTTAGCACTTTCCATTACTTGGTTCTACACGTTTTTGACATACTAGTTATCTCTCTAACATGTTAATGGGTGCTTCATGTGTAACATTTTTATGCAAGGATATTGGTTTCCATACTTGTTTGTTACATTTTCTTCTCTTATCTAGTATTGTTTACGGGCCTTTCCTATGTTTTGTGAGAACATTTTTTTTTTTTTTTTACGGCCATGATGGCCTTACATGTCTTGCGACATTGTGAGTGATGTCCCATCTTTGTAGCCCACTTTTTGTGGCTTACTTGTCTTTGTGTGTTTATATTAAATTATTTGGTATCTTTTTCAATGTTTGCATAAATTACGATTATTTTTCATACACATGCATGTTTACACTTGTCTTTGGCTAGCCTTCTTGTTTTTACGTGCTTTGGTTTTTACCAAGAACTTTCCAGGGTTACAACATACATGCGGTTGGTCCTCTTTTAGGGCTGTATGTCTCCTATCAACGACGTCATATGCACAACCTAAGATGGGGAATCATTTGGTGGCTTATACTAACACGGTGCATTAACACCGGTTCAATTCGGTGCACTTTCCACCTTTGGCATTGTGAGTTACATACATCAAGTGGTTTCAAACCACTCTATGAACCTCATACATAGCATATTTTATAGGATATGGTGTCCTAACCATTTCGGGAAGCGATTCAGGCTTAGAGGATATGGTGTCCTAACCATTTCGGGAAGCGAGATACGAGGCTTAGAGGATATGGTGTCCTAAGTATGTAACATCTTTGACAAATCTGTTGAATTTTTCCTCTTTACATCGTAAACGTTGACATGTGATTTATCCTAAGAAATGTATTCTTTTGATTGTTGAAAATCATGTTTGCAAAGGATAAATTATTTATGTACTTGGATTCATTTTACCATGATGATGTTTCCTAAACTGGTGATCTTGGTTGCAAATTTATCTTTCTATAACAAAAAACCTTGGATCAATTCCATTGATCCAAGGTATGCTTCAATTCTTCTTACCTGGTCTGTATGAAAAATCGACATTCATAAATTGAAGGTAATAAAGGACTGAGTCCTTGTATGTATACAATTTTATTGATCCTTCTTTGAAGTCCTTGCTTTGCATATTGTTGTAAATTGTGAACTTGGATCTTCTTGTTAATTTCTTAAGGACACTTTGAATGGCGTAAGGAGGATGAGGACCTACTTCAGGACTATTAAGGTAAAACCTTAGTCCTAGATCTTTAAGATCTATCCTAACTGGATTCTAACCTAAGGTAAACTAGACCTACCTTAGATCTATTCTAAATTATTCATGTTGCACCCTAACCTAAGTTGTATACTTTACGGGTGTGGGGTTTCAAAATAACCTAAGGTAATAAGGGACCTATCTAGGACCTATTACCTAATACTAAACTACTATGGGACATGACTTAATCTATGATGGCATGCTTTCTATGGCAACTTTGAAAGACCTAAGGTAAATAATTTTTATCTAACCTAAGATCAAATCCTAAACTAATGTTTATCTAACCTAAACTAATGTTAAGATCAAAGGGGACCTAAAGTGGGGTTGTATGGATATAGGGAGGTGATGGCAATGGTTTTGATGGAATTTAAGTGATTTGATTTGAATTTATACAATTTTGTACTACCAGTATTGGCAAAGGCATGGAAGATAGAGGGAATGCCTAGCTGGAATTATCACTAAATTTAAGAGATGCACATTTTAGTTGGATTTGAGTTCACCAATTTTAGATGGTAGTGGCGTGGAGATTTAGGTGGGAGAGTTGAATGAAAGTGAATTAATGAGCATAGGTTTTGGCGATAAAATCACCTTGGAAACCATGCAAGTGGATTTTTGAGAGGTTGTTTGGTCATTGTTCATGTCAATTTTTACTCTCCATGGGGGTATCTAGTTCTTCAAACTAACATTTAAGTTTTCAATCTGTTGCTATTTTTGGATCCTCGGACCATTATCTATCCAATGGAGGTATAAGAGGCATAAGAGAAAAATGTTTTGGGTTGTTGACTTTGATTAGAGAAGAAGGAACTATGGAAGCTCGGTTGGAAATATTCTTTGAATCAATAGAAGCACTATCATGCATGATAGGATCTACCCATTAAGTTGTTCTACTTTTTACTAAATGTCTTCATAAAAACAACTCTTCTCTTGTGATCAATGGGTTTTTATTTTATCTTTCATTCTTGCTTGAAATTTCTCTGTACTTTTTGAGGAGGAATCTCTGTTAGATAATGTGGAATGTGGGTTGTTTCCTGTTAAGCTTAATGGTGAATCGTACCTTAAATTTTGGTTGAGCCTTGAATAATGTCAAATATGTGTGAATCATGCTTGTTTACTCAAAAGGGTTTATGGAAATATATTGTTGCTTTATAGGTTTTTGAACTGGGTTTGTCTGTTATGGTTGATAGGAGGTAAGAAATGTATTCTTCTCTATCACATCTTTGGTTGTTTGGAGTCTTGTTACTTTTGTTGGAACTGTGTTGATATGGAAGCTTGGATTAAATGTTATGTGGACTCAAAACTGTTTGAAAGCAACATTAAATGAGTAAATTCTTCTTGAACTTTATTGTGAAACTTTCATTGCTTTGAACCTTGTATTTCAATGGAAGTTGAGTTGAAAAAGGGTGTTTGGATTTACTATTTTGTGGATTCAAATTCATGTGGAAACAATAATGAAGGATTTATTTATTCTCTTACTCCTTCAGTTAAAACTTAGTTGTTCGGATCTAGTTCTTTCTATGGAAACTATGAGGTAATGGTTACTCGGATACTAAGGTTTTGGAAATATCTTGTTTGAAGATAACAATGAATGAATTCTCCCTTTTCTGAACTTTATATGTATTTGGGTTTTTCTTTAAAACTCTGGAAGATTGGACTAATAGTTGGATAAATGAAGCTCTGTTATATTTAAGGATTTTTGAGAGAGTTGGTTTTTTCTGAGTTGATATTTGGTTCTATGCACATTAGCTCTACTCAAGCTTGCAAGATTTCAATCTCGCTGTCTTTCTTCACCTTCAAGTTAGATAATGATCGTTTAGACTTTTTTTTTTATATCTGAGTAAACCTCTTAAGCTAACTTGCTAGTGTAAGTTTGTTGAAACCTTACTGTTGTGGTTTCGGGAAGATTTAATGAATGTATATATGGATTTTGGGTTGACATTTCGTGATCTAGGAATAACCAATAGGTTCAGTTTGAAGGGTTTCTAGATTCTTCATTTTCTATGATCTTTGAGTATGTTTAAGGACTATAAAGTCTTGATGACTTAGTTGATTTTTGAAGTTGAGTCTATCCATAGAAAAGGAATGAAAGGAATTCTAATTATCAAATCATTTATTTAGTTGACTTGTGCACCTATAGCTATTCATGTTGTCCTTATTTTGCACATTCTTTGAAATCAAACCTAGATGGACATTTCTCGGTCTATCCAAAAGATGAGTTCTCTAACCTCTGTGAGGTTGTGAATGTGAGTTGATCTTACTGATTGTTTCACTTTCCTTTTGAAAGAATGATTAGGACCTGGTTCTTCTAACTGAAATTTTTATGATTGGTAATGACTTTTGAAGGTTGTTATTTCATGTAAGTTGTTTAGAACATTCTGGTTAATACATCTCCTTCTTGATGTGGATAATGTACTACTATCACTATTATTGTATCGTGTTGGGAGAACCTTATTTTGAAATCTGACTTGCATAATGCAGTCACATAATTCAGACTAGTATCTTCTAATGCATGTCTCTATGTTTAAAAGAGTTCAAGGATTTGTGTTTAGGTCTATACCAGTCCTTTTATGACCTTCTTTAATTGAGAAAGAAATTTGGAATCCTCTTCTAAACATGTTTACTGACTCCTCTCTCTTTTACCCTCTGAGGTAAAGTTTTCATCGTTGTTTTCTTTGGATACTATAGGAGATTATATGTCACACTCTCTCTTCTAAGTTGTGAAATGATATTTCAAATTTTACCAAATTTGAAGGAAAGTTCTAATTTTCTTTCTCTCAGTTCGTCCTTCCTTCTCCTGGGTTAATCTTGCTTATAGATTAGATCAGTTCAGTTGCATTACTTTCAAGAATGCATTGAGTAGTTGTTGATACATCTTACTCATTCACTTGACTTGTATTGAAGGAATCAATATTTTTTATGGGTGATTAATGTTATATGTTATATATTGAGTGAATACTTCCTAATTATAATGCATGGCCTAACTTGAGAACTTAGGCTATATCTTCGACATTAAAATTAGGATATAGCATCTAAAATGATAATTTTTTTCTTTTATGTTGTAGATGATTCATCTAAGAACCTTTCATGAAGCTGGAATTAGCTTGGTTGTAGATGTATTTTTATGAAATTGTGTAATGCTTGAGTTTGATGGTTCTTGCTTCTTAAAAGTAACACTAATTTTTTAAAATACTGGAGTGAGTGTATTTATTTCTAATTCAGATTGAATTACGTAAGAAATAAATAGTAAGTACCTTTATTAGAAGGAGATAAGTAATTAGGATGAAATGTTACTTATCTAATATATTTTTTTATAAGAAAACAATTGCTGAGGAGAGCTAATTATTACATGATATTTCTTAATGTTAATTTGGTTGTTATGTTGTTATTCATTTCATGATTGTTATTTCTTATGATTTATCTATCTGTTTTCCTTATTGTTTCATAAAAGAAAAGTTTGTTTTATGAAACAGTTAGTTGAAGGAACATCATTTTAATGCTTAGTGCTTATCATGCTCAATTCAATGAACTAACCCGTGCTAGAATTTTTGCAAATGAACTTCATAAGTGATAAAGGAAGGCATTAAATTTTATGATGTATTAGTTACTTAAAGTCTGGATTTCTTATGAAGAAATCGATTCATTATTGAGATGTATTAAAAGAAGAAACGTTGTATTATTTATTGAGCTTGATGTTATTTGACATGAATATGTCTAAAATGTATGGTCTTGTAAAATGTGTATTTCACCATGATGAATTGAAAAGGATAAGAGTTACTTAAATTTGTGTGTCATTCTCCTTTAGCATTGTTATAAGGAAGGTGTCATCTTCTCTTCATTTGTTCTCTTTCTTAATTGTTTGGATCCTTATTTTAGTTGGCATTAAATTAATTAGATGGAAGGGATTTAATTACAATATTCCTTACTTGAAATACAAGTTATTAAGTTGGTATTCTTAGTTAATCTTTCATCTAAGACTCTTTGGATTAGTAAAAAGATGTTAATGAAAATTATAACTTAACTAAGATGACTTGTGTAATGGAATAAGGATATAAAGAATTTCTAACACCTAACAAGAATGAGGAGGGTTCACTTCATCTTGAGTAATACCATGATAGGTAAACAAAAAATGTATGGTATATGTGATCGTTTATCAATTAGACTTCATCTCTATGAAGTATATTATAATAGAACTTGTTTTGGATCTTAAAAAGACTATGAATGGTTGAGTTATACTAAGTAAATATTATGGAGGTTTATGTTTCTATTTAATTAATTGAACTTTGATAAAAAAAAAAAAAATGAACCTAAAGCAATCATAGAATTTTATAGTACATTAACAACTCAAGTAGAAATGATAATCTTAAGACCTAAAGTAATTTATGGTTCAGCAGTGTAGCTATAACCAAACCTTAATTATGAAACTTAAGTGAGTAATAAAATCTCATATGGGATATGTACACTAAGATGGGTAATTCTATCGGATGTTGGCACACGCCAACTGCAGAATTGTACCCTCATGAAGATGAGGGTATTCTTCAGGATATAGTGTTGCAATTGACATGTTGTGACACCCTTCAGTATTGGATCATCTAGGTCAACATAAACTTTGACTTGATCTTAGTTTCACTATAGGTCAGATTAGTATTATGAGTTAGCACATGGAGTGACTCTCGATGCCTTAGGGTAACTAGACACATCCAATCGACTTAGGTCGATTGAGTATGCCTATGTACCCTTAGTCATTGTAATGCCCACAAAAATGATGTTCTAGGAACTTTCTTCAAACAAAAACTTAACCCAAAAATGTGACTAATTTTTTTTTCTGTTTCATTTATAAAGAGAAGGTTACAATACAAGGATACAACAAGGGTACATTAATTGAAAGTTTTATAGGAAGGTAACAAGGATTAGTTTACTTAATTAAATATTTTCTTTTCTTTGATTAAGTTGATTCCTAGCAAGGTTAACCTTATGCTAAATTATTAAATTTATTACATTAAAGCTTAAAGATCCTTTAATAAATTTCTCCACATACTAAGGGTTTAAAGGGGACATCACACCCCTAGAAAATTAAATGGCCCCATTCAACACATACCCTTAAGGATTCAACATTAAACATTTCTTCTTTAAAAAGGTAGGGTCAATTCTCCACCCTTGAATTAAATCCATCTTAGCCACTAGATCCTAGGTTTCTCAATAAGGCCCTAAAATCCTTATGAAATTCTATTAAAAAAATTTCTCATTCTAATATTCTCATTTGGTTCATTTTCTTTTGTTAGATTTACAGGTTGGAGAGGAGGAAGCCATGGGAGCAAAGGGAAGGATCCATGGAGGAATTCTACATGAAGATTTAGTCTAGGTTTAGCTTAGTTTTGTCTTTTTATTTTGTAACATATTTCCTTGAGGATTCAGAGGAGTTTCCTCCTCCAATCTAGTTTTTTTTTTTTTTTATTCCAAGATTTTAGTGTATTGGGTTTAAATTTGGGGCAAACCCTACCCCTTTGATATAAATGAAATAATACTTTTAGATTCACCATTTAAGTGTTTTGTTGTCTCATTCCTAAAAATTTCTATTTAGTTTACTTGCTAGTAGTAATAGGTTAAATTTTACAACTTAGAATTTAGTTAAACAAGTTAAATTTCACGCACATGCATGGGTCCACAAAATTCTATCATAAGTGACAGAACCACTACCCAGAGCAGATCGATGGTCTTGGGACCGCAGCCCCGCCGGGGGTGTCAAATGCTGGACCGCCACCTTCCAGAGAAAGCAGTTGCGAAACCACCGCTTTACCCGGGTGACAAACACATGACCTCCGGCTTTCTAGGAGGTAGTTTTGAGACCATCGCCACTACCGAGCGGTGGTTATGGGACTTCCATTGCATAGGGTGAAGGTCCTATTTCAGAAAAACAAAACCTTAATGCTTGAGAATTTGACAAAGCCTAATGTTGCTAAAGAGTGTAAGAATACATTTTAAGTTGTCTTTGTTCATTTCAAAGTTCCAGAATTTAGGTTTGTTTCTCATTTAATCATTTCTTAGTTAATTCTAGTCATTTTAAAGTATCTCCATCTCTAATAAAATTCATCTACTTATAAGAATAATTTCTATTTGTTTAACTAGATTCTTTCTTCCATTACAAGAGCAAGAAGGAAAATAAATCTATTTCATTACTTGTCATTTCCTTATATAAAATCAACTTTCCAAATGAAACATAATCTAACTTATTTTCCTCTTTCATTTTACTACAATGTTCATTCATTTAAAATAACCATACTAACTTTATTTTCCATACAATGATATTTTGTATACAAATTCAACTTCTAACAATCTCTACATTTTCTTCTTTCTCACATTTACAATGCAATAAATACTTAATGAAAATATACTTTCTTTTCCATTGTAAAAACTATTTTTCTCACAATATGTACAAGATTTCAACAATAAGAAAATGCTTTCTTTTCTATTTGCAAACTAAATTTACAATAACATTCTTTCTTCTTTCTTTTCTCATTTGTTTCTTTCCACATGCAATACAATAACAATAACAACAATAGGATTACAACTTTATTTTACAAAGTCATTACAATTTCCTCCACTTGAAGTGGAAATCCATACAAAATGTAAATACAAGAATGAATACATTATTACAATTTCTTCCACTCTAAGTGGGTAAAATACTAAGGAAACTTCACATGGTCATCAACAAGACTCCAATGCTCCAAACACCAACAAGGTAGCTCCTCCAAAAGTTTTCTTGATTCACAACAAGATAGGGGGAGAGGCAACACTCTCCACCCAACCAAGATACCCAATGGAGAGGAGAAGTCATCCTCCCCATTGGCCCTCGAGCCCCAACCACATTACAATGGGAGAAGGTCTCAACTCATGCCAACTAATAGCTTCCACAATACTTAAAAAACAACTTCACATTCATTCCATTTTCATAAAAACAAAATAACTCAAAAAGAATAAAACAATCAAAGAAACAAGAACACGAGGCTTATCAAGAAATCCAAAAAGAGTAAGACCTATGGGGAGGCCACTTATGCCTCCCAATGGGAATGGGTACCCACCCAAAAGCCTCTAATGAAAATCACAATTTCCCCTTACAAATCTTATGCCTCCCTTAAGTACCCCTTATACCTCCATAACTCTTATGCCTCCCTACATAAAAACTCCCCATAGTCTCCTCACACTCCAAAACTTAGAAATCTACCCATACCCAAGAAACATTATGAAGGGAAAACAAACACTCAACATAACATATACACACATACAAGTAAAACAAGTAACATAATTTAAACTAAGGTGAAGCTTCTACCTCTCCATGGTAGATCTTGTTCCAAGTATGAAGCTCCAAGCCTCTCCAAACATCAAGGAAGCATCCACCAAGATCCAAAATCCACAACTCCCTTAAAATACTCTTACTCTCTAAAAATTCAAGAGACTAAATATGATTATCCAACCCCAAAACAAGCAACAAGAATTCGATAAATAGAGAAAGGAGAGGGAGGGATGATGTTGCTCCAAGTAGGATGCCACCTCATTTGCTTTCCACTCCACATCACTTGGTCAACCTCATATTCCAAAGCATTATTAATAAGTGGTTGGAGGAATGACAAGAATCGTACACACTCTAACTAAGCCCACTCCTCCAAAGGAAAAAATTAAATATTTGAAAGGAAGTGCAATTAACATTTTACCTTTTTATCCACCCAAAACACCTAAAAGAGCCTAAATTTGACCTCCCAACCCATAGGTAGGGTTGGCATGGTCATTTAAGAGGTGTAGGACAAATTTGAATTGTCCCACAAGCTTCCAAATTTGGCCTCTTAGGCCAAATTCGAGTTTCCCATGAAGGATAGAGTGTGCTACACTCAAAACTCAAACACACTTCACTCAACACAAAATCCAAGAGTAAATCAAGTTTAATAAATGAACTCCTTTTACTCACATCTTTAATTAGTTTAGGAAAAATTCAAATTAGTTTAATTAAGGCACTACAACCAATGAATAATAAAGGGGTAAACACAAATCCAAAAAAAATCTAAATAATAAAAACAAGTAAAATTTCACTCCTAAAAGACAACACATACTAACATACTAAAAGGAGAAAATTAAAACAAAACAAAACATGACCCCTAGGTCACAATTTTCTCCTAACCAATAATTCTAACATGCACACAATTACATGTTGCCATGGTGACCTTAGTTGAATTCTTCTCGAATTCTAATGTGATTGGTCTCCAATCCCCGATGTTGTTGTGAATATAATATACCCGCAAAACAGAGGATACCTCCTTTGGCCTCGTGGCCGCATTAAAAAAATTCATACCAAATATGTGATATAAATCTAAAATCAACTATTTATGAATTTATATCATCTATGAAAATACGATATCACTTACAATTTCTAGTAAATTTCTAATCCACATTTCATTTATGTCAAAAAGATCACCACATAAATCCAATTATCAAGATCTATTCAATATGACTAAATATATCACATGTCAGAAATACAGATAAATAACCATGTCAAAAGTATATCAATATCAACATCAAATGTCTCCACTAGTCGATATGCGTCATAAAAGGATCAAATCAATAACAATTCAGTATCTTTGATATCTACTAACATGCTATATCAAAACCATAATATATCCATAAGTACAAATGATAGTAATAAAAAAATAATAAAAAAGGTGTTGAAGGGAAGTGGGCACTACATTCCCTCCCCTTAGACTCAACTTCCTCCTGGAAGTCACTGGAACAAGTGTGGAAACTACACTCGTAGTAACATAGCATCCTCCTAAGTAGCTACAGTCTCATCATATCTATCCCACTGGACCCAAACACGATGAATCTCTCTATCGTGAAGACCCGTGGTTCTACACTCTATAATGCATATGGGCTCCACCATCACCTACCTCTGATCCTGCACCTGCAATTTGGTCAAATCTAGCATGTGACAAGGATCAGAAATATATCTCCTAAGCACAAAAATGTGAAACACATCATGGATGCGAGACAAGCTAGGTGACAATGCTAGATGATAGGCCAAGGGACCGAGGCTCTACAAGATCTCAAAGGGACCCACAAACATAGGAGAAATATTAGAACCTTTTCCGTAACTGATAGGGACATTATGTGGTCTGACACGAAGAAACACCTTTGTGCCCACCTCAAAACTACAATCTGTCCTATGTTGATCTGGATACTTCTTATGTCTATCATGCGCCTCCTGCAATCTCTATCTGATCAAGGTAACTTGTTGCTCCATATCCTGTAATAATGCTGGCCCAAGGGAAACCATGTCCTCAATCCTATCCCAACTAAGAGGTGTCATGCACTCTCTACCATTTAATGCCCGAAAGGAGCTATGCCTATCAAACTTTGAAAAATAGTATTGTAGGAAAAATCCACCAAATACGATACTCCTCCCATCTCGATCGGTGATCCATAACATACATCCTAAGCATGTCCTCTAGGATTTGATTGACCTACTCAATCTATCCTTCTATCTCGTGGTTATATGTTTTGCTAAAATTGATCCTCATCCCGAGAGCATACCGCATGCTCATACAGAAATGGGAAGTGTACAAAGGATCGTGGTCATGAAATGATCTTTGGTGAGATCCTATGTAATTTGAAAATCCCATCAAGATATACTCATGCCACTACACCGGCTATATAGGTGGTCTTAACAAGAAAAAATGAGCTATTTTCGTCAAATTATCCATCGTGACCATGATGGCGTCGTTGTGGTATCTTGACGTAGGCAACCCAACGATGAAATCCATGGAAATGGTGTCCCACTTCCACTCCAAAGATGGCATGAGGATAGAGAAGGCTAGCGGGATGCTAATGATTGGCCTTCACCCTCCGGAACTATTAAAAAGTGTGACACAAATGAGGCCATGTCTCTCTCGAAGTCCTCTCCAAAAATATAACTATCTCAAGGTGGCATGCATCTTCTTCACCCCGGGATGGGCTGAATAAGGTGCACGATGAGCCTCTGAAAAAATGTCTTGTCTCAAGCCTCCATCTCTAGGAACATATATCTGACCTCTGTGTCTAAGAAGGCCATCTGCCTCTAATGAAAATCCATCAAATCTCCCCTCAAGGGGTCTCTGTGACTCAATCTCTGCTCTAGCTGCAAGGTAGAAACTATCCTGAGGAAGCTGCTACAAAATCCTGCTCCACAAATCTATGCCCACTGATGTGGCCATAGCCACATGTCTCCATCTACTCAAGGCATCTATAACCACATTCTCCTTCCCCTTCACATGCTCTATCTCCATGTCATACTCACAAAGCAACTCCATCTAATGTCACTGATGAGTGTTGAGATTGGGTTGCATGAAGAGGTGGCGAAGACTCAAGTGATCATTCCTAAGTGTAAATCTCTGGCCAAGAAGAAAATGTCTCCACTACACTAAGGCATGCACAACTACTGCAAGATCAAGATCATGAGTCAGATAATTGAGCTCATAATATTTGATTTTACAAGACTCAAAAGCAACTACTGCCCTCCTACATCAACACACCACAAAGTCCTACCAAAGAAGCATCTATGTAAATGTAGAACTCGCCCGAGGATCCGATACTATAATAATAGGTGTTGTCATGAGGTATTCCTTTAGTATACTTAAATCCTGCTCACATCTATCTGACCATACAAACTTCTTCCCTTTTCACTGAAGGGAAGTGATGGGGTGCATAGTCCGAGAAAAGTCTTAAACAAATCTCCTGTAATATCCTGCTAAACACATGAAGCAGTGCACCCTCGGTCACACTAGTGCGTCTTTGGCCAATCCATGATGGCTCGAATCTTGGAAGGATGAACTACAATACCTTCCCTAGAAATGATGTGGCCCAAATACTACACCTCTATCTGAAAGAACACACACTTCTCCAAGTTCCTGTAAAGGTGTTACTCGCGAAGACACTGAAGAACCGGCAAAGGTGCTCCTCATGCTCCTCACGCGTATGTGAGTTAATTAGAATGTCATCAAGGAATATGAGCATGAAGCGATCTAGAAACGTCCTGAATACCCCATTCATCAAACTCATAAACATTATGGGGGAATTCTTCAAACCAAAAGACACCTTTGTGAACTCAGAGTGGTCATATCTCGTACGGAACATGCTATTATGAATATCCACCCCGTAATCCTAAGCCGATGGTACCCGACTTAATATCTATCTTGGAGAAAACTATAGCCCACTTCATCTGATCAAATAAATCATCAATGCGTGGAAGGGGGTAATGATTCTTGATCGTTACTTTGTTCACCTAATAGTAATCTATACACAACCATAGAGATGCATCCTTCTTCTTCATGAAGATCACCGATGCGCCCCAAGAGGATACTCATTAGGATAGATTAGGCTCTTCTCCGTAAGGCCCTCAAGCTACAACTTGAGCTGATATAGCTCAGGAGTTGTCATCCGATAAGGTTCTCGTGAGATAGGCTGCTCCGGAACTAGATCTATGTGGAAATCTATCTCACGTGGGAGAGGTAACCCGATAGCTCTCCCGGAAACACATCGCTGAACTCTCTCAATATGGGATGGTCATCAAGGGATGGTCTCCTACACTCATCCCGTGATCTTTCACTAACTATAACAGAATACAACCGACGACCCCGTCACTCACACCGCTTAAGCCGCATAATGGAGATGGTGCAAATGGAAATGGGTCTCCTAACTCCCGATATTACCGACTCCACTCCACGATCATCTATGCAAGCAATAGTCTTATGGTAGATCCACTCTAGATTTATGAGTAGACAACAATTCCATGCCTAAAATGACACCATAAGACCCTAAAGAAGGATTCAAAGATCCGAGGTAGTGGTGAAGGATCCCAAATCCACTACACACTCCTTAACTAGGAGTCTACATAAATCTTGGCTCCATAACTAGGATTCTACATAAATCTTGGCTCCGTAAGCCATCTCAACGTCCCAATAATGAGCCTACCTCACTAACACAAGCCTCGCAATGGTCTACTAAGGATGGTGCAATAAAAGAATCAAGAACCAGAATTAAATAAAATAGAGGCGTAAATACCACCAATATTACCGTCGTCTCAATCACAAGACTGGGTGCTTAGCCTAGCGGTTTGTGACCACTGTGTAGATCTGATGACTCCATGCCATATCTCCAATCGTAGGCTCTGAGCTCTATGTCTTACCCTTGTTACGGTTATGTGGGAAATCTCTCCAATGATGTTTGACAACACCACATCCATAACAACCGCTTGGTCCTCTCCGGTGGGATGCATTTGTATTGGTACTCTAGATGTTTGAGCTATGGATCCTGATGATCTGGCTATGGAATGTTGAGGTCTCTACTAATGAGCTCCGCCTGAGTGGGCTCTCGCGCACCTTGTGTCTTGGTGGGACCTCTAGAAGGAGGCCCCATACTCCGTCCTCTCTGTGTAGCAAATCTCTGAGGAGGTTTGTAAGGTGAGCGGGTCTCCCGCCGCTATGGTTGCCTAAATGAATCCTGTCCTAAACTCTACCCACCCCGTGCAGAGGAAGGAACCCCTTTGACCTACTATCCTACATCTGCTAGATATGGCTTTGAACCCTATCTCTAGCCTACTACATCTTCCCTCATGTGTCCTCTGTAATATAGGCCTTTTCCATGGCCTCTGCTAGTGTATGTGGGCAATGAATGTGCACCACACCACCCAAATCCAAGTTCAGGCCCTGGATGAACCTGTGAATCTATACCTACTCATCCTGCATATAGTTGACATACTGGAGTAGGTATAGAAACTGACACTCATACTCAGCTACAGTCATCGATTCCTGATGGAGGTCGTGAAACTCATCTATCCACCGTCTTTGTATAAATCTCCTAGGTAAAGGCCTCGCTCCTAAAACATTCCTCAAAAATCTCCCAGGTGACTGTCTCCAAATTAAAATGGAGCTTTTTCTCCTCGGTCCTCCACTGCACTCCTACTCCGTCCCTCGAAGATCAATCGTAACACGAGCTTTCATGTTATTAGTACAAGGATTGAACTTGAAGCATCCGCTCAAGCTCACTAACCGTGCCTCCGCCGAAATCCTCCTATATCACCCAAATAGTGAGATGGTCGTAGCTTTAGGATCTCCCTGATATGGTTTGCTTCGAATTCGATGACCCCGAGGTACCTCTACATGATCCTCCCTCTGCCTAGGGCTTTGAAAACCTGTCCCGATGACCCAAGATCTTGTCCCCATGTCCTCTCCGAGGTGACTCTATGTGAAAATTTTCTTCCCTATACTCCTCGCTATGTCAAGGGGACCCTGAGCCTCTACCGACGACTCCATGTCATGCCTAGAAAATCATCCTCCCAAGGGCTCTCCACGTATAGTGGCATTGACTTCTTGAATCGTCTGTAAAATATGAGGTAGAATGGCCACTACAACCTGCTCGGTGGTGGTATATCGAAGTCTATATGAAAAGGCCCCTCACCTAGTCTGCGCCTCCTACATAGATCAAGGTGAGAGTTAGTCCATTTTTCTAGGTCTTGTCTTAGTTTTCCAAGTTTTCTAAGATACAATTATCAAACATTGTGGTTTTCTAGATTTAAGAAAAATCAACTTTGCACTAGGTTAAATGTTCATGTTTCATGTTTTCTAGGTGTGCCAAAGGGTCCAAGCTTTGAACCCATGGCTTTGATACCAAGTGTAACGCCCAAAAATGACGTTCTAGGAACTCGCTTCAACCAAACACTTAACCTCAAAAATGTGACTAATTTTTTTTTGTTTAAGTTATAAAGAGAAGGTTACGATACAAGGATGCAACAAGGGTACATTAATTGATAGTTCTATAGGAAGGTAACAAGGATTAGTTTACTTAATTAAATATTTTCTTTTCTTCGATTAAGTTCATTCCTAGCAAGAGTTAACCTTCGCTAAATTATTAAACTCATTACATTAAAGCTTAAATATCCTTTAATAAATTTCTCCACATACTAAGGGTTTAAAGGGGACATCACACCCCTAGGAAATTAAATGGCCCCACTCAACACATACCCTTAAGGATTAAACATTAAACATTTAAAAAAACATTTCTTCTTTAAAAAGGTAGGGTCAATTCTCCACCCTGGATTAAATCCATCTTAGCCACTAGATCCTAGGTTTCTCAATAAGGCCCTAAAATCCTTATGAAATTCTATTAAAACCTTTTCTCATTCTAATATTCTCATTTGGTTCATTTTCTTTTGTTAGATTTGTAGGTTGGAGAGGAGGAAGCCATGGGAGCAAGGAGGAAGGATCCATGGAGGAATTTTACATGAAGATTTAGTCTAGGATTAGCTTAGTTTTGTCTTTTATTTTGTAATATTTTTCCTTCAAGGATTCAAAGGAGTTTCCTCCTCCAATCTAGTTTTTATTCCAATATTTTAGTGTATTGGGTTTAAATTTGGGGCAAACCCTACCCCCTTTGATATAAATGAAATAATGCTTTTAGATTCACCATTTAAGTGTTTTGTTGTCTCATTCCTAAGCATTTCTCTTTATTTTACTTGCTGGTAGTAATAGGTTAAATTTTACAACTTAGAATTTAGTGAAACAGGTTAAATTTCACGCACATGTGTGGGTCCATGGAATTTTGTCATAAGTGACAGATCGCTGCCCAAAGCTGCAGACTGACGGTCCTGGAACCGCCATCATGCTAGGGTGACAAACAGTGGACCGCCGCCTTCCAGAGTGGCGGTTGCGAAACCCCTGCCTTACATAAGTGACAAACAAAAGACCTCCACTTTTCTCGGGAGGTGGTTTTGAGACTACTGCCACTTCCCGAGCGGTGGTTACGGGACTGCCGTCGCTGCTGGGTGGCGGTCATGTTCCGTAAAAATAGAACCTTAGTGCCGAGAAGTTTACAAAAACTAATGTTCCTAAAGGGTGTAAGAATACATTTTAAGTTGTCTTTGTTCATTTCAAAGTTCCGAATTCAGGTTTGTTGCTCATTTAATCATTTCTTAGTTAAGTCTAGTTATTTTAAAGTGTCTCCATCTCAATAAAATTCATCTACTTATAAGAATAACTTCTATTTGTTTAACTAGATTCTTTCTTCCATTACAAGAGCAAGAAGGAAAATAAATCTATTTCATTACTTTTCATTTCCTTATATAAAAAAACTTTCCAAATGAAACATAATCTAACTTATTTTACTCTTTCATTTTACTATAATGTTCATTCATTTAAAATATCCATACTAATTTTATTTTCCATACAATGATATTTTGTATACAAATTCAACTTCTAATAATCTCTACATTTTCTTCTTTCTCACATTTACAATACAATAAATACTCAATGAAAATATACTTTCTTTTCCATTGTAAAATAGATTAATCCTTCAATACAAACACTATTTTTCTCACAATACATTCAAGATTTCAACAAGAAGAAAATACTTTCTTTTCTATTTGCAAACTAACTTTACAATAACATTCTTTCTTCTTTCTTTTCTCATTTGTTTCTTTCCACATGCAATACAATAACAATAACAACAATATGATTATAACTTTCTTTTACAAATTCATTACAATTTCCTCCACTTGAAGTGGAAATCCATACAAAATGTAAATACAAGAATGAATACATTATTACAATTTCTTCCGCTCTAAGTGGGTAAAATACTAAGGAAACCTCACATGGTCATCACAAAGACTCCAATGCTCTAAACACCAACAATGTAGCTCTTCCAATAGTTTTCTTGGTTCACAAAAAGATAAGGAGAGAGGCAACACTCTCCACCTAACCAAGATACCCAATGGACATGAGAAGCCATCCTCCCCATTGGCCCTCGAGCCCCAACCACATTAGAATGGGAGAAGGTCTCAACTCACGGTATGAATAACTAGCTTTAACAATACTTAACAAACAACTTCACATTCATTCCATTTTTATACAAACACAATAACAACTCAACAAGAAGAAAACAATCAAAGCAACAAGAACACAAGGCTTATCAAGAAAGTAAAAAAGAGTAAGACCTATGGGGAGGCCACTTATGCCTCTCGAATAGGATTGGGTGCCCACCCAAAAGCCTCTAATTCAAATCACAATTTCCCCTTAAAATTCTTACAACCCCTCAAGTACCCTTATTCCTCCATAAATCTTATGCCTCCCTACATCTCTTATGTCTCCCTCATAGAAAGAAAAAAAAAGGGGAATGCAAGCATCCCTTAAAATAAGGTTTGGCACCCAACCCAAATTCCCTCCACAAAAAGGGTAAACTCTTATGCCTCCCTACATAAAAACTCCCCATAGTCTCCTCCCACTCCAAAACTTAGGCAATCTACCCATACCCAAGCAACATTCCAAAGGGAAAACAAACATTCAACACAACATATACACACATACAATAAAACAAGTAACATAATTTAAACTAAGGTGAAGCTCCTACCTCTCCATGGTAGAGCTTGTTCCAAGTATGAAGCTCCAAGCCTCTCCAAATATCAAGCAAGCATCCACCAAGCTCCAAAAATCCACAACTCTCTCAAAATACTCTTACTCTCCAAAAATTCAAGAGACTAAATATGATTATCCAACCCCAAAACAAGCAACAAGAATTCGATAAAACAGAGAAAGGAGAGGGAGGGATGATGTTGCTCCAAGTAGGATGCCACCTCATTTCCTTTCCACTCCACATCAATTGGTAATCCTCATATTCCAAAGCACCATTAATAAGTGGTTGGAGGAATGACAAGAACCTTACACACTCCAACTAAGCCCACTCCCCGGAGGAAAAATTAAATATTTGAAAGGAAGTGCAATTAACATTTTACCTTTTTATCCCCCCAAAACACCTAAAAGAGCCTAAATTTGACCTCCCAACCCATAGGTAGGGTTGGCATGGGAATTTAAGAGGTGTGGGACAAGTTTGACTTGTTCCACAAGCTTCCAATTTTGGCCTCTTAGGCCAAATTCGAGTTTCCAATGAAGGATAGAGTGTGCTACACTCAAAACTCAAACAGACTTCACTCAACACAAAATCCAAGAGTAAATCAATTTTAATAAATGAACTCCTTTTAATCACATCTTTAATTAGTTTTTAAAAAATTCAAATTAGTTTAATTAAGGAACTACAACCCATGAATAATAAAGGGGTAAACAAAAATCCAATAAAATCCTAAATAATAAAAACAAGTAAAATTTCACTACTAAAAGAAAACACATACTAACATACTAAAAGGGGAAAATTAAAACAAAACAACACATGACCCCTAGGTCACAATTTTCTCCTAACCATTAATTCTAACACACACATGATTACATGTTGTCATGGTGACCTTAGTTGAATTCTTCTCGAATTCTGAAGTGGTTGGTCTCCAATCCCCCGATGTTGTTGTGAATATAATATACCTATAAAACAAAGGATACCTCCTTCGGCCTCGTGGCCGCATTAAAAACATTCATGCCAAATATGTGATATAAATATAAAATCAACTATATATGAATTTATATCATCTATGAAAATACGATATCACTTACAATTTCTAGTACATTTCTAACTCACATTTCACTCGTGTAAAAATGATCACCACATAAATCCAATTATCAAGATCTGTTCAATATGACTAAATATATCACATGTCAGAAATACAGATAAATAACCATGTCAAAAGTATATCAATATCGACATCAAATGTCTCTAGTAGTCCATATGCATCATATAAGAATCAAATCAATAACATTTTAGTATCTCTGATATCTACTAACATGCTATATCAAAAACTATAATATATCCATAAGTGCAGATAATAGTAATAAAAACAATAATAAAAAAGGTGTCAAAGGGAAGTCGGCACTAAATTCATCAGAATGGTTCCCATCTTGATTTATGTTGCTAACCTAGGTTAGGGTCAAACCTTGAACAAGTGAACCGACATAAGTCATGAAGACCACTCTAGATAACTGATGAGTGGGGTGAAGGACGTATTAAGTTTGATGAGTATGCCATCTAGGAATAGTAACATGAACAGTATGTTGGAAATCTTTGGCCAAAGTATCACAAGTTGTTGGTTGCGTTGTCCTATTTCACCTAGTTTAAGAAATGATATTTTAGATATATATTGGTAACAAATATTTAGATAGGTTTCTTAAACAAAACACTCAATACCTAGAACAGGGTAAGAGAACCAAGAATACTTAGTATACACTTTTTATTCAACACTTTAAGTTAACATGAGAGATTGGTTAGAAACTGAGTCATGAAATGAGATATCGGTAGTTCACTATGTCATTTACAGCTGCATATAGTTATATGTTATTAGATCGATTGGTATGGAATGTGTGTTCTAAATTATGATCATTTAGAAACGAGAACATTATGTATTCAAAAATAATAATTTTCCTTGTTTCTAAAGTCTTAAAATGGGAATATTATATCTTGGTATTAGAGCTAGGTTGCAGCTCTTGGACCTATTGTGTTCATAATATGATAAAACTTAAATTTTTTTGTTAACAGAAAATGGCAAGAACCAAAGGAAATGCTACAAATAACCCACCACCAAGTGGAGAAGCAAAGAACTTCGAAAACTTGTTGAGATCCTTACACGCCTGTTGGACACAAGAGATCATTTGGTTATACTTGAACATCAAGTAATGGGTAATGAGGAGGAAGAAGATGCTGGTAATAATAATCAGCCACCTCCTGTGGACAACACCAATGTGGAAAATTTAGGTGTTGATAAAAATAATGTAAACATACCCGATCGACCCAAAAATAAAAAGGCAAGGTCTGCACTAAACTCACTAATGATATAAAAGGATAAGTCTGCTTTAAGTTTGATGGCACCACATTAGGAGATGGAGCGAGAATTGGCTTAGTGAAATGGAGAAGTACTTTGCAATAAGGAACTTCTCGAGAGGAATCAAAGGCAATATGGGGAACATATCAGCTTTCCTATGAAGCATCTTCATTGTGGGTTAACCGTAAAATTTGAGTAGAACATTGACTTAAAAAATATTACTTGGGATCAATTTAAAAGTTATTTTGGCAACGATGGCTGCCAAAAATTTAGTATGATATGAAAATGACTAAATTTTAGAACTTATCCCAAAGAAAATTAAATGTAACAGAGTAATCGGGAGTGGTTTACGTAAATCCTTAAGTATGTAACTCAATATAAAATTGACGAGAATTTCAAGATACAGAAATTTATCATGGGATTAAATCCCATCATAGGAGGACAGATGGATGTTCACAGCCCAACTACTATGGAAGGGGTTCTTGAAAAATCCATAAGGCAGGAATAGAAATTAAAGGCAATTTCTGCTCATAAGGAGGAATTTAGAAAGAAAGTTCCAAACTCCTCTTCATCATCTCTTGCACCCAAGAAGGGACCATGGAAAAATTTTGGTATGAAAAATAGGTTTTCAAAAGATAATAATATGAAAAAACAAAAATAAGTCTCATTGATAATGTAAGAAATAATTTTGTCAACAACAATAATAACGGACAAAAGTCCTATGGAGGTCAAAATGATAACTTTAAGGATGGAAATAAATTTGAGCCTAAAAAGGGACCTGTAAGAGGTTGTTATAATTGTGTCAAAGATCATTACAAAAATCAGTTTCTTTTGAAAAAGGATGACCGTAATCAGCATCACAAGATACATGCAAGATTAGCTGACAAACAGGATGAAAAGAAAAGTCACACCCATAGAGGTTCTAGGTAAGTTATTTGGCATACTTGTAACTATTCTATTCGATCTGGAGCTACTGATTTTTTTATTTCTACTAAATTATCATCAAAATTAAAACGAAAAGCTGGAAAAATGGATAAATCATGGGCTTTACATTATGGGAATAATTGTGTTCATACAGCTTAGTATGTGTCTTTTTGGGGCAATCTTTGATTTACCTAGTTTTTCTATAGAAGTTGATCTTTATGTTACTCCTTTGGGGTATTATGATGTAATCATATGTGTTAATCTATTAGCTGAGCATAAAGTAAAAGTTGACTTTTTGAAAAAAATCATCGTTTAGATGACCTGCATAAAACAAATGACATTTAGGGTGTAAAATGTGAAATTTCAGTTAGGAAATTATCATCTATGCAACTTAAAAAGGCCAAAAATAAGGGGTAATACCTTATATGTAGTAAAAATGTATGAATATCTTGAAGAAAGTAATTATTTCTTAGAATGATATCCACTATTACAAAACTTTGGTCATGTGTTTTTAAGAATTACTGTGCCTTCCACCCAAAAGGGAATTTGAATTCATGATTGAAATCAAACCTAGAACTCGAACCTATTTTTAAGGCACCTTAACGGATGACTATTATTTAATTGGTAGAGCTTAAGGCACAATTGCAAGAACCTTTGTCTAAATCTTTGATTAGACCGAGTGTCTCACATTGGGAGCACCGGTAATATTTGTTAGAAAGAAATATGGATCACTTAGATTGTGTATCGATTATAGAATGTTAAACAAAGAAACGATTAAGAATAGATATCCAATTCCTAGGATTGATGATCTGTTTGATCAAATGCGTAGAGCATCAAGATATTCAAACATAGATCTTCAACTGGATATCATCGATTCATAAATTATGGATGAACACATTCATAAAACAAATTTTAGAATGAGGTATGGACATTATGAATTCATGGTCTTAACATTTGGATTAACAAATGCACTGCAAATTTTATGAATTTAATGAATAATATTTTTCAAGAATACTTGGAAAAATTTGTGCTTTTATTCTTGGACGATATTCTCATATACTCTAAAAGTATTGAAGAACACCATGAGAATTTGAAGATAGTTTTAGAAATCTTGAGGAAGAGACGGTTGTTTGGTAAGTTGTCTAAATGTTCTTTCTATGACATGGAAGTGCACTATTTGGGTCATGTTATAAGCAAGAATGGAATAGTTGTAGATCCCTCTAAGATTGTAGCTATAACTGAGTGGCTTGCACCAAAGAATGTACATGAAGTTAGAAGCTTCATGGGTCTTGCTAGTTACTATAGGAATTTTTTTAAAGATTTCTCCAAGGTTGCTGCACTAATAAATTCATTATAGAAAAAGGATAAGAAATTTGTATGGAATGAAAAATGTGAATCTGCATTTAAAAATTTGAAGGATCAATTAACTTTTGCACGTATTTTGGTTGTACCTGACCCTAATGGATACTTTACTATTGTAACGGATGCATCCGAGGAAGGTCTTGGAGGTATTATGTTACAAAAGGGTCATGTCATAGCTTACGAAAGTAGAAAACTCAAGTTACATGAGCTGAATTATACTCTACATGATCTAGAGTTCTCTCGCCATTGTTCATGCGCAGTTCAAGTTTGGAGGCAATATCTGCTTGGTAAACCTTTAGAACTAAAAATTGATCGTCTTGGGTTGAAGTATATTTTTACTCAGCCAAATCTCAATGCAAGACAACAAAGATGGTTAGAATTTCTTTCTCAATATGATTTTGACATAAGTTACATTAAAGGCAAGGAAAATAGAGTAACGGATGCTCGAGTCATAGGAAGCACATTTATGCTCTTATAACGTTGAGAAATTAGTTTAAAGATGAGGTAAAAAGTGTTATGGAATCTGATTCTTATTTTTCAGCAAGTAAAAATAGCACTTGCTGTAGATCCAAATGATGTGAGATATAAGGGTTTTGACTTTGATGATGAAGGAATCTTACGATTTGAAAACAGAGTATACATACCTTTGCTAAATGATTTAAGAAAGAAATTATTGGCATAATTTCATAATTCACCTTTTTCTGGACACCCTGGCATTACAAATATGCTTACTGATATAAAACAACAATATTTCTGGAAAGGGATGAAAAATATGTTATTGAGTTTGTGAAACACTCTTGTTTAGAATGTCAACGTGTTAAAGATGAACATATGCATCCATCCGGTTTATCATATCCTCACAAAGATACCGCAAAGATAAATTGCCAAGTGATAAGAATGTATTTTTACAAGGGTTGCCTATGTCAAGAAATAAACATGATGTTATTTTAGTTGTTGTGGATAAAGTAATGAAGGTTAAACATTTTATTCTTTGGTAATCTTAAGGATGATTCACCTATTTTAGCAAAAAGGTTTGTACATGATATTTTCATATTACATGGAGTACCTGAATTGATCATATCTGATAGAGATCCTAGAATGACTTCAAGATTTTGGCAAACACTAAATGCAGCTTTAGGAACTAAGATGAATTTCAGTTCTACATATCATCCGGAAACGGATGGACAGACTGAAAGAGTGAATCAAGTTTTAGAGGATATGTTACGAATGTATTGCATGGATCAACAGTATAAATGGGAAGAGTACCTTCCATTAGTTGAGTTTGCATACAATAGTACATATCATGCGTCTCTAAATATGGAACCTTTCAAGTGTTATACGGAAAGAAATGTAGAACCCTGTTAGTTGGGACAACATTGAGGATAGAGAGGTAATTAGACCTGAAATAATTACGGAAATGGAACAACAAGTAAAAATGATTCGTGAACGCTTAAAAGAAGCAATGGATAGGAAAATAGTTATGTTGATCTCGAATCAAAGTTGATAGGAAATTTGAACTTGGTGAGAAGGTATTTCTTCAAGTTAAACTGAAAAATAGTTCTATAAATTTTGGCAAGGCTACCAAGTTATCACCTCGATATTGGAAACTTTTGAAATTCTTAAAGTAATTGACCCTATAGCTTTTCATTTAGCATTACCTCCTAATTTATCATGAATGCATGATGTTTTCCATATTTATTTGCTTAAGAAATACAATTTAGATTTATCACACGTGTGAAATTGGAATTTGTTACAAGTCCAATACCCATGAATAATCATGGTTACACCTATTTGAGTGTTGGAAACTTACCAATTACACTTAAGAAATAGTGAAATAAGTCAATGTAAGGTACAATGGGATTCGTTTAATGAGGAAAGTGCAACATGGGAAAATATGGAAGATATGAAAATTGCATTTCCATATTTGTTTGAACATAATTAATTTTGTTGATTGATAAAGTATTAAGATTTTATTCTTATTATGTCAATAAATGAACCAGTTTTGTGTAGACATTACATTATTTAAAAATGACAACTACGTTAATGTTGATTATGGAATTTTAAAATCTAGTTTTGCTTTGAACATATGGAAGGAAAGATAATAATTTGATTGTCCTTGATGTAAATTTCTTAACTAAGTTAATCATCGGGACGATGATTCTTTTTAGGAGGGAAGTATGTAACATCTTTGACAAACTGTTGACTTTTTCCTCTTTACATTGCAAATGTTGACATGTGATTTTTCCTATGAAGGTGTATTCTTTTGATTGTTGAAAATCATGTTTGTAATGAATAAATTATTTATGTACTTGGATTAATTTTGTTGTGATGATGTTGCTTGCAAGGAATCCATTCTTATTGAGTTCAGTAAGGTTGTAAATTGGTGATGTTGGTTGCAAATTTATCTTTCTATGACAACAAAAACATTGGATCAATTCCATTGATCCAAGGTATGCTTCAATTCTTCTTACCTAGTCTGTATGACAAACCGACATTCAGAAATTGAAGGTAATAAAGGACTGAGTCCTTGTATGTATATAATTTTATTGATCCTTCTTTGAAGTCCTTGCTTGGTATATTGTTGTAAATTGTGAGCTCGAATCTTCTTGTTAATTTCTTAAGGACACCGAATGTGTTAGGAGGATGAGGACCTACTTCAAGACTATTAAGTTAAAACCTTAGTCCTAGATCTTTAAGATCTATCCTAACTGGATTCTAACCTAAGGTAAACTAGACCTACCTTAGATATATTCTAAATTATTCATGTTGCACCCTAACCTAAGTTGTATAATTTCTTTGGTGTGGGGTTTCAAAATAACCTAAGGTAATAAGGAACCTATCTAGGACCAATTACCTAATAATAAACTACTATGGGACATGACTTAATCTATGATGGCATGATTTCTATGGAAACTTTGAAAGACCTAAGGTAAATAATTTTTATCTAGCCTAAGGTTGGATCCTAAACTAATGTTTATCTAACCTAAACTAATGTTAAGATGAAAGGGGACCTAAGGGAGGGTCGCATGGATTTTGGGAGGCGGTGGTGATGGTTTCGATGGAATTTAAGTGATTTGATTTGAATTTATAAAATTTGGTACTGCCAATTTTGGCAAAGGCATGGAACATAGAGGGAATGGCTAGTGGCATTATCACTTGAAGTTAGGAGATGGACATTTTATTTGAATTTGATTTTGCCAATTTTAGATGGCAATGGCATGGAGATTTAGGTAGGAGATTTGAATGCAATTGCATTAATGAGCATAGGTTTTGGTGAGAAAAATACCTTGGAAACCATGCAAGTAGATTTTTGGGAGGTTGTTTGGTCATTCATTCATGTTGATTTTTGCTCTACATGGGGATATCTGGTTCTTCGAACCAACAATTTAGTTTTCAATCTGTTGCTATTTTTGGCTCCTCTAGACTATTTTCGATCCAATGGAGGTATAAGAGGCATAAGAGAAAGAAGTTTTGGGTTGTTGACTTCGATTGGAGAAGAAGGAACTATGGAAGCTCAGATGCAAATCTTCTTTAAATCAATAGAAGCACTATCAGGCATGATAGGCTCTACCCATTAAGTTTCTCTACTTTTACTAAATTTCTTCATAAAAACAACTCTTCTCTTGTGATCAATGGGTTTTTATTTTATCTTTCATTCTTGCTTGAAATTTCTCTGTACTTTTCTAAGGAGGAATCTTTGTTAGATAATGTGGAATGTGGGTCATTTCCTGTTAAGCTTAATGGTGAATCATACCTTAAATTTTTGTTGAGCCTTGAATAATGTCGAATATGTGTGAATCCTATCTTTCGCTCAAAAGGGTTTATGGAAATATATTGTTGCTAAAGGTTTTTGAACTGGGTTTGTCTGTTATGGTTGATAGGAGGTAAGAAATGTATTCTTCTCTGTCGCATCTTTGGTTGTTTGGAGTCTTATTACTTCTGTTGGAACTGTGTTGATATGGAAGCTTGGATTAAATGTTATGCAGACTCAAAACTGTTTGAAAGCAACATTAAATGAGTAACTTCTTCTTGAACTTTACTTGTGAAAATTTCATTGCTTCGAACCTTGTATTTCAATGGAAGCTGAGTTGAAAAAGTGTGTTTGGATTTACTATTTTGTGGATTCAAATTCATGTGGAAACAATAATGAAGGAGTTATTTATTCTCTTACTCCTTCAGTTAAAACTTAGTTGTTCGAGATCTAGTTCTTTCTATGGAAACTATGAGGTAATGGTTACTTGATACTAAGGTTTTGGAAATATCTTGTTTGAAGATAGCAATGAACAAATTCTCCCTTTTCTAAATGATATAGGTATTTGGGATTTTATTTAAAACTCTGGAAGACTGGACTAATAGTTGGATAAATGAAGCTCTATTATATTTAAAGATTTTTTGAGAGATTTGGTTTTTTCTGAGTTGATATTTTTTTCTATGCAAGTTAGCTCTACTCAAGCTTGCAAGATGTCAATCTTGATGTCTTTCTTCACCTTCAAGTTAGATAATGATCGTTTAGACTTATTTGTTTTTTATCTAAGTAAACCTCTTAAGCTAACTTGCTAGTGTAAGTTTGTTGAAACCTTACTGTTGTGGTTTCAAAATATTTAATGAATGTATATACGGATTTTGGGTTAACGTTTCGTGATCTGGGAATAACCAATAGGTTTAGTTTGAAGGATTTCTAGATTCTTCATTTTCTATGATCCCTGAGTATGTTGAAGGAATATAATGTCTTGATGACTTAGTTGATTTGTGCAGTTGAGTTTGTCCATAGAAATGGAATGAAATGAATTCTGATTATCTAATGATTTCTTTAGTTGAATTGTGCACTGGAGCTACCATGTCGCCCTTATTTTCCACATTTTTGGTATCGAACCTAGATGGATCTTTTTCGGTCTATCCAAAAGATGGGTTATCTCACCTCTGTGAGGTTGTGAATGTGATTCGATTTTCCTGATTGTTTCTCTTTTGTTTTACAAGAATGATTAAGACTTGGTTCCTCTAACTGAAACATTTGATGATTGGTAATGACTTTTAAAGGTTGTTATTTCATGTAAGTTGTTTAGAAAATTTCTGGTTAATACATCTCCTTCTTGATGTGGATAATGTACTACTGTCACTGTTATTGTATAGTGCTGGGAGAACCTTAATTTGAAATCTGAATAGCATAATGCAATCACATAATTCAAACTAGTATCTTCTAATGCATGTCTCTATGTTTGAAAGAGTACAAGGATTTGTGTTTGGGTATGTAATAGTCATTTTATGATCTTCTTTACTTGTGAAAGAAATTTGGAATCCTCTTCTAAACATGTTGATTGACTCCTCTCTCTTTTACCCTTTGAGGTAAAGTTTTCATCATTGTTTTCTTTGGAGACTGTAGGATATTATATGTTGCACTCTCTCTTGAGTTGTGAAATGATATTTCAAATTTTACTGAATTGGAAGGGAAATTCTAATTTTCTTTCTCTCGCTTTTCCTTCCCTCTCCTGTGATAATCTTGCTTATAGATTGGATCAGTTTAGTTGCATTACTTTCAAGAATACATTGAGCAAGTTGTTGATACATCTTACTCATTCACTTGACTTGTATTGAAGGAATCAATATTTATTATGGGTGATTAATGTTATATGTTATATATTGAGTGAATACTTCCTAATTCTAATGTGTGGCCTAACTTAAGAACTTAGGCTATATCTTGGACTTTAAAATTAGGATATAGCATCTAAAATGGGAATCTCTTATTTTTTTATGTTTTAGATGATTCATCCTAGAACCTTTCATGAAGCTAGAATTAGCTTGGTTGTAGATGTCTTTTTATGAAATTGTGTAATGTTGAGTTTGATGGTTCTTGCTTTTTAAACACTAATTTTTGAAAAATATTGCGAGTTAGTGTCTTTATTTCTAATTCAGATGGAATTACCTAAGAAAAATAGAAGGAGATAAGTAATTAGGATGAGATTTTACTTATCTAATATAATTATTTATAAGAAAACAATCATTGAGGAGAGTTGATTATATCATGATCTTTTCGAATGTGAATTTGGTTTTATATTTTTTCTTCCTTTTACAATTGTTATTTCTTATGATTTATCTATCTATTGGCCTTGTTGTTTCATAAAATAAGATTTTGTTTTATGAAAAATTAGTTGAAGGCACATCATTTTAATGCTTAGTGCTTATCATGCTCACCCAATGAATTGACCAATGCTAGAAATTTCTACGAGATGGAATTCGTAAATGATAAAGGAAGGAAATAAATTTTATGATGTATTGGTTACTTAAAGTCTGGATCTCTTATGAATAAATATGATTCATTATTGAAATGTATTAAAAGAAGAAGATTTTTATTCTTTATTGATCTTGATGATGTTTGAAATGTATGGTCTTGTAAAATGTGTATTTCACCATGATGAATTGAAAAGGATAAGAGTTACTTAAATATATGTGTCATTCTTCTTGAGCATTATTAGAAGGAAAGGTGTAATCTTCTCTTCATTTGTTCTCTTTCCTAATTGTTTGGATCCTTATTTTAGTTGGCATTGAATGAATTAGATAGAAGGGATTTAATTATAATATTTCTTACTTGAAATGTAACTTATTAAGTTGGCATGCTTAGTTAATATTTCATCTAAGCCTCTTTGGATTATTAAAAAGATGTTAATGAAAATTATAAATTAACTAAGATGACTTGTGCAATGGAATAAGGATATAACGAATTTCTAACACATAAAAATAATGAGGAAGGTTCACTTCATCTTGAGTAATACGATGTTAGGTAAAAAATGTATGGTTTATGTGATCATTTATCTATTAGACTTCATCTCTATGAAATCTATTATGATAGAACCTATTTTGGATCTTAAAAAGACTATGATGGTTGAGTTATACTAAGTAAATCTTATGGAGGTTGTTGTTTCTATTTGATTAACTGAAATTTAATGAACCTAAAGAAATCATAGGATTTTATAGTAAATTAACAACTCGAGGTAGGAATGATAATTTTAAGACCTAAATTAATTCAAGGTTCAACAGTGTAGCTATAACAAAACTTTAATTATGAAACTTAAGTGAGTAATAAACTCTCATATGGGATATGTACACCGAGATGGGTAATTTTGTCAGATGTTGGCACATGCCAACTGCATAAACTGTACCTTCGTGAAGACTAGGGTCTTCATGAGGATACAATGTTGCAGTTGACATGTTGCAACACCCTTCAGTATTGGATCATCTAGGTCTACATAAACTTGGACTTGATCTTAGTTTCACTCTAGGTCAGATTAGTATTATGAGTTAGCACAGGGAGTGACTCTCGATGGCTCAGGGTAACTAGACACATCCAATCAACTTAGGTCGATTGAGTATGCCTATGTACCCTTAGTCATTGCGAATGGTTCCCTATTCTGATTTATGTTGCTAACCTAGGTTAGGGTCAAACCTTGAACAAGTGAATTGACAGAATTCAGTGAAGACCATTCTAGATAATAGATGAGTGGGGTGAAGGATGTATTCTGTTTGATGAGTATGCCATCTAGGAATAGTAACATGAATAATATGTTGGAAATCTTTGGCCAAAGTATCGCAAGCTATTGGTTGCATTGTCCTATGTCACCTAGTTTAAGAAATGGGATTTCAGATGAATATTGGTAACAAATATTCAGATAGGTTTCTTAAACAAAACACTCAATACCCAGAACAAGGTAAGAGAACCAGAATACTTAGTATACACTTTGTATTCAACACTTTAAGTTAACATGAGAGATTGGTTAGAAACCGAGTCATGAAATGAGAGATCGGTAGTTCACCAAGTCATTTACAGCTGCATATGGTTATCTGTTATGAGATTGATTGGCATGGAATGTGTGTTCTAAATTATGATTATTTAGAACAAAGAACATTATGTATTCAAAAATAATAATTTTCCCTGTTTCTATAGTCTTAAAATGGGAATATTATATCTTGGTATCGAGCCGGGTTGCAGCTCTTAGACCTATTGTGTCCATAATATGATAAAACTAAATTTTTTTGTTAAGAGAAATTGGATAGAACCAAAGAAAATGCTACAAATAACCCACCACCAGGTGGAGAAGCAAAGCAACTACCCGAAAACTCGATGAGATCCTTACTACCCTGTTGGACACAAGATATCATTTGGTTGTACTTGAACATCAAGTAATGGGTAATGAGGAGGAAGAAGATGCTGGTAATAATAATCAACCACCTCCTATGGACAACACCAATGCGGAAAATTTAGGTGTTGATAAAAATAATGTAAACATACCTGATCAGCCAGAAAATAAAAAGGCAAGGCTGGCAACTAAACTCACTAATGATATAAAAAGGATAAGTCTGCCTAAGTTTGATGGCACCACATTAGGAGATGGAGCCGAGAATTGGCTTAGTGAAATGGAGAAGTACTTTGCAATAAAGAACTTCTCAGAGGAATCAAAGGCAATATGGGGAACATATCAGCTTTCCTATGAAGCATCTTCATTGTGGGTTAACCGTAAATTTGAGTAGAACATTGACTTAAAAAATATTACTTGGGATCAATTTAAAAGTTATTTTAGGCAACAATGGCTGCCAAAACTTTATTATGATAAGAAAATGACTAAATTTTAGAACTTATCCCAAGGAAAATTAACTGTAATAGAGTATTGGGAGTGGTTTACTAAAATCCTTAAGTATGTACCTTAGTATCAAACTGACGAGAAGTTCAAGATACAAAAATTTATCATGGGATTAAATCCCATCATAGGAGGAGAGGTGGATGTTCACAGCCCAACCACTATGGAAGGGGTTGTTGAAAAATCCATAAGGCAGGAACATAAATTAAAGGCAATTTCTACTCATAAGGAGGAATTCAGAAAGAAAGTTCCAAACTCCTCTTCATCATCTCTCACACTAGGAAGGTAACATGGAAAAAATTTGGTATGAAAATAAGTTTTCAAAAGATAATAATATGAAAATAGCAACAAATAAGTTTGCCGATAATGTAATAAATAATTTTTCAAGAACAATAATAATGGACAAAAGTCCTATGGAGGTCGAATGATAACTTTAAGGATGGAAATAAATTTGAGCCTAAAAAGGGACTGTAGGAGGATGTTATAATTGTGGCAAAGATCATTACGTAAATCAATTTCCTTTGAAAAAGGATGACCATAATCAGCAACACAAGATACATGCTGTAGTAGCTGACAAACAGGCTGAAAAGCAAGTCACACCCATAGAGGTTCTAGGTAAGTTATTTGGCATACCTGTAACTATACTATTTGATATTGGAGCTACTGATTTTTTTATTTCTCTTGAATTATCATCAAAATTAAAAAGAAAAGTGGAAAAATGGATAAATCATGGGCTGTACATTATGGGAATAATGGTGTTCATACAGTTAGTATGTGTCTTTTTGGGGCAGTCCTTGACTTACCTAGTTTTTCCATAGAAGTTGATCTTTATGTTGCTCCTTTGGGGTCTTATGATGTAATCATAGGTGTTAATCATTAGGTGAGCATAAAACAAAAGTTGACTATTTTGAAAAAAAAGTTGTTTAGATGACCGCATTAAACAACAGACATTCGAAGTGGTGTAAAACGTGAAATTTCAGTTATGAAATTGCCAACTATACAACTTAAAAAGGCCAAAAATAAGGGTTCTACCTTATGTGTAGTGAAAATTATGAATCTAAAAAGCAAAGTAGTTATTTCTTATGAATATGTCAAATGTATGGTCTTGTAAAATGTGAATTTCACCATGATTAATTGAAAAGGATAAGAGTTACTTAAATCGTGTGTCATTCTTCTTGAGCATTATTAGAAGGAAAGGTGTAATATTATCTTCATTTGTTCTCTTTATTAAGCTGTTTGGATCCTTATTTCAGTTGGCATTGAATGAATTGGATAGAAGGGATTTAATTATAATATTTCTTCTTTGAAATGTAACTTATTAAGTTGGCATGCTTAGTTAATATTTCATCTCGAGCCTCTTTGGATTAGTAAAAATATATTAATGAAAATTATAACTTAACTAAGATGACTTGTGTAATGGAATAAAGATATAACGAATTTCTAACACCTAACAAGAATGAGGAAGGTTCACTTCATCTTGAGTAATACCATGATAGGTAAACAAAAAATGTATGGTATATGTGATCATTTATCAATTAGACTTCATCTCTATGAAGTCTATTATAATAGAACCTATTTTGGATCTTAAAAAGACTATGAATGGTTGAGTTATACTAAGTAAATCTTATGGAGGTTGTTGTTTTTGTTTGATTAACTGAACTTTAATAAAAAATTTAATGAACCTAAAGCAATCATAGGATTTTATAGTACATTAACAACTCAGGTAGGAATGATAATCTTAAGACCTAAAGTAATTCAGGGTTCAACAGTGTAGCTATAACCAAACCTTAATTATGAAACTTAAGTGAGTAACAAACTCTCATATGGGATATGTACACCGATATGGGTAATTCTATCAGATGTTGGCACATGGCAACTACAAAACTTTACCGTCATGAAGACTAGGTTATTCATGAGGATACAATGTTGTAGTTGACGTGTTACAACACCCTTCATTATTGGATCATGTAGGTCTACATAAACTTGGACTTGATCTTAGTTTCATTCTCGGTTGGATTAGTATTATGAGTTAGCTTAGAGAATGACTCTTGATGGCTTAGGGTAACTAGACAAATCAAATTGACTTAGGTTGATTGAGTATGCCTATGTACCCTTAGTCATTGCGAATGGTTCCCTATCCCGATTTATGTTGCTAACTTGGGTTAGGGTCAAACCTTGGAAAAGTGAAATGACAGAAGTCAATGAAGACCATTCTAGATAACATATGGGTGGTGTGAAGGATGTATTATTTTGATGAGTATGTCATCTAGGAATAGTAACATGAACAATATGTTGGAAATATTTGGCCAAAGTATCACAAGCTGTTGGTTGTGTTGTCCTATGTCACCTAGTTTAAGAAATGGGATTTCAGATGAATATTGGTAACAAATATTCAAATAGGTTTCTTAAACAGAGAATAGCCAATACCCAAAACAGGGTAAGAGAACCAAGAATACTTAGTATACACTTTGTATTCAACACTTTAAGTTAACATGAGAGATCGGTTAGAAACCGAGTCATGAAATGAGAGATCGGTAGTTCACCGAGTCATTTACTGATTGCATATGGTTATCTGTTATGAGATTGATTGACATGGAATGTGTGTTCTAAATTATGATTATTTAGAATAGAGAACATTATGTATTCAAAAATAATAATTTTCCCTTGTTTCTAAAGTCTTAAAATGGAAATGTTACATCTTGGTATCGAGCGAGGTTACTGACTCTTGGACCTATTATGTCCATAATCTGATAAAACTTAAATCTTCTTATTAACAGAAAATGGTTAGAACAAGAGGAAATATTGCAAATAACCCACCACTGGTGGAGAAGCAACAACTGCCCAAAAAATTGATGAGATCCTTGCTGCCCTGTTGGACACAAGAGATCGTTTGGTAGTACTTGAACATCAAGTAAAGGGTAATGAGGAGGAAGAAGATGCTAGTAATAACAATATGCAACCTCCGTGGAAAATGCCAATGCAGAAAATTTACGTGTTGATAACAATAATGTAAGCATACCCGATCGGCTAGAAAATAAAAAGGCAAGGTGCAATGAACTCACTAATGATATAAAAGGATAAATCCACCTAAGTTTGATGGTACCACATTAGGAGATGGAGCTGAGAATTGGTTTAGTGAGATGGAGAAGTACTTTGCAATAAGGAACTTCGAGAGGAAACAAAGACAATATGGGGAGCATATCAGCTTTCCCATTAAACATCTTCATCATTTGAGATAGCCGTGAGGATGAGTTGAACATCGATGAAAAAAATATTAGTTTGGATCAATTTAAAAGTTATTTTAGGCAATGATGGCTACCAAAACTTTATTATGATTAGAAAATGACTGAATTTCATAACTTATCCCAAGGAAAATTAATTGTAATAGAGTATTGGGAGTAGTTTACTAAACTCCTTAAGCATGTATCTCAATACCAAACTGACAAGAAGTTCATGATATAAAAATTTATCATGGGATTAAATCCCATCATAGGAGGAGAGACGGATGTTCATAGCCTAACCACTATGGAATGGGTTGTTAAAAAAACCATAAGGCATGAATAGAAATTAAAAGCAATTTTAGCTCATAAGGAGGAATTCAAAAAGAAAGTTCCAAACTACTCTTAATCATCTCTCGCACCTAGGAAGGGACCATGGAAAAAGTTTTTATGAAAAATAAGTTTTCAAAAGATAATAATAAGAAAACAACAATAAATAAGTCTGCTACTAATGTACGAAATAATTTTGTCAAGAACAATAATAACAGACAAAAGTCCTATGGAGGTTAGAATGATAATTTTAAGGCTGGAAATGATTTTTAGCCTTAAAAGGGACTCGTAAGAGGCTGTTATAATTGTGGAAAAGATCATTAAGAAAATCACTTTCCTTTGAAAAAGGATGATCTGTAATCAACAAGACAATATACACACACTAGTAGCTAACAAATAGGCTAAAAAGAAAGTCACACCCATAGAGGTTCTAGGTAAGTTATTTGGCATACCCAGAACTATTATTTTCGATCTTGGAGCTTGAATGTTTTATTTGTAATAAATAATCATCAAAGTTAAAAATAAAAGATGGAAAACTAGATAAATCATGGGTTGTACATTATAGGAATAATGTTGTTCATACAATTAGTATGTGTATTTTTGGGACAATCCTTATTTTACCTAGTTTTTCCACGAGAAGTTGATCTTTATGTTTCTCTTTTAGGGTATTATGATATAATCATAGGTGTTAATATATTAGCTGAAAATAAAGAAAAAGTTTATTGTTTTGAAAAACACATTAGTTGTTTAGATGACTGCATAAAACAACAAACATTCGGGGTGTAAAATGAGATATTTCAGTTAGGAAATTGTCATCTATGCAACTTAAAAAGGCCAAACTAAGGGTTGTACCTTATATATAGTAAAAATTTCTGAATCTACTGAAGAAAGCAGTTATTTCTTAGAATGATATCCACTATTACGAAAATTCAGTGATGTGTTTCCGGAAGAATTACTAGGTCTTCCACCCAAAAGGGAATTTGAATTCACGATTGAAATCAAACCTGGAACCGAACCTATTTCTAAGGCACCTTATTAGATGACTACTATTGAATTGGTAGAGCTTAAGGCATAGTTGCAAGAAATTTTGTCTAAAGGTTTGATTAGACCGAGTGTCTCACCTTGGGGAGCACCGGTAATATTTTTTAAAAATAAATATGGAACACTTAGATTGTGTATCAATTATAGAATGTTAAATAAGGCAATGATTAAGAACAAATATCCACTTCCTAGGATTGATGATCTGTTTGATCAGATGTGTGGAGCATCAGTATATTCTAAAATAGATCTTCGATCTAGATATCATCAGTTACAAATTAAGGATGAAGACATTCATAAAACAACTTTTAGAATGAGGTATGGACATTATGAATTCACATTCTTACCATTTGGATTAACAAATGCACTTGCAACTTTTATGAATTTAATGAATAATATTTTTCAAGAATACTTGGACAAATTTGTGCTTGTATTCTTAGATGATATTCTCATATACTCTAAAAGTATTGAAGAACACCATGAGCATTTGAAGATAGTTTTGGAAATCTTGAGGAAGAAATAATTGTTTGGTAAGTTATCTAAATGTTCTTTCTATGACACGGAAGTGCACTATTTGGGTCATGTTATAAGCAAGAATGGAATAGTTGTAGATCCCTCTAAGATTGTAGCTATAACTAAGTGGCCTACACCCAAGAATGTACATGAAGTTAGAAGCTTCATGGGTCTTGTTGGTTACTACAGGAAGTTTGTTAATGATTTTTCCAAGGTTGTTACAAGAATAACTTCATTACGTAGAAAAGGATAAGAAATTTATATAGAATAAGAAATGTGAATCTGCATTTAAAACTTTGAAGGATCAGTTAACTTCTGCACTTATTTTTGCTGTACCTGACCCTAATGGAGACTTTACTGTTGTAATAGATGTATTCAGGGAAGGTCTTTGAGGTATTCTATTACAAAAGGGTCATGTCATAGCTTACGAAAGTAGAAAACTCAAGTTACATTAGCTAAATTATGATCCACATGATCTAGAGCTTGCTACCATTGTTCATGCACTTCAAGTTTGGAGACATTATCTCGTCTGTCAAACCTTTTAAACTAAAAACTAATCATCTTGGCTTAAAGTATATTTTACTCAGCCAAATTTGAATTCAAGACAATGAAGATGGTTAGAATTTATATCTCAATATGATTTTGACATAAGTTACATTAAAGGCAAGGAAAATAGAGTAGTAGATGCTGTAAGTCGTAGGAAGCACATTTCTTCTCTTATAATGTTGAGAAATCAGTTTAAAGATGAGGTAAAAAGTGTTATGGAATCTGATTCTTATTTTCAGCAAGTAAAAACAACACTTGCTATAGATCCAAATGATGTGAGATATAAGGGTTTTCACTTTGATAATGAAGGAATCTTACGGTTCGAAAATAGAGTATACATACCTTTGTTAAATGATGTATGAAAGAAATTATTGGCTGAATTTCACAATTTACCTTTTTCTGGAAACTTAGGCATTACAAAGATGTTTGCTGATATAAAACAACAATATTTCTGGAAAGGGATGAAAAAATATGTTATTGAGTTTTTGACACAATTTTTAGAATGTCAACATGTTAAAGCTCAGCATATGCATCCAGTTGGTTTATTGTATCCTCACAGCTTACCATAGTACAAATGGAAAGTGATAAACATGGATTTTGTATAAAGGTTGCCTATGTCAAGAAATAAACATGATGTTATTTTAGTTGTTGTGGATAAACTAACGAAGGTAGCACATTTTATTGTTGGTAATCTTAAGGATGATTCACCTGTTTTAGCAAAAAGATTCATACATGAGATTTTCAGATTACATGGAGTACCTGAATTGATCATATCTGATAGAGATCCTAGAATGACTTCAAGATTTTGGAAAACACTAAATGCAACTTTAAGAACTAAGTTGAATTTCAGTTCGCATATCATCCAAAAATGGATGGACAGACCGACAGAGTGAACCATGTTTTAGAGTATATGTTACGAATGCATTACATAGATCATCGTATAAATGGGAAGAGTACCTTCCATTAGTTGAGTTTGCGACAATAACACATATCATGCCTCTTTGAAGATGGCACCTTTCGAAGCATTATACGTAAGGCAATGCGGAACCCCCTGTTAGTTGCTACAACATTGAGGATAGAGAGGTAATTGGACCCGAAATCCTTACGAAAATTTATTTGTAAACTCCTCAACTTTGGAATTATCCACATAATCAAAATTAAATGTTGCTATTCTACTTTCTATTAGAAAATAACAGAGATATCTAGTGAATGAATTATACTTGTGCTTAGAATAAACAATTTGCAGAAAGGGAAAGAATATAGATTCATACACCAATAATTTTATCCTGTAAAACCTCCAGAGGAGGAAAAACCAATTGGGAAGGGAAATTGCTCTTTCTTCCCACTTTTATCACCAATTCAATAATAAGTATAGAAATTACAATAAGTATGAAAGAGAAGTAGATAATATCTCACACTTCCTCCTAGTTACTTGTTTACTCTGACTCAATTACTCCTTGCTTCTACAAATCACAATTCCAACACTAAAAGCTTCTTACTCACTTGCTTCATGCTTTGATGCCTTTGTCCTCCTCCATAACATGCACTTATAGTCTTTCTCATGTTCTCATGTTCACCTGGAGAATGGGAAAAGTCATGCGTAAGAAGAGACATGTACACCGTTGTGAATTTTGGGACTGTTCGTGTCATATTTTATTATCTCGCCGGCCAAGATCCAGGACCACCGCCTAGTGGGGTGGCGGTTCTATAACCGCCACCCTACATAGAGTAGCGATCTTGTCATTAAACAGATAGAACCTCCATGTATATATATTTTTCTTCTTTGTGTTGGCTAATTTTATAAAGTAGAGACATTTTGGATCCCTATGGATCACACCTCCCCTTCTTAGGAGGATTTTGGTCCCAAAAATCTTAGTTGGGAGTAGGTGAGGAAATAATTCCCTCACTAGCTTCTTCGCGTACCACCGGGCCTCGCCTCGGTGTCTTTCCTTTCAGTCCAATCCATCAAGACTCTTATGGACCTCTCCTAGTCTCTCTAACCTTTTGTTGCGCATCGCATCCTCCTCCAATTCACCTTGTGAGTCCAAGACGCAATCCTCAATGGAAGGTAGCAATTGTAGTTCTTCATCTTCATCTAGCATGGATGGCTCATATAGGTGCAAGTTCTTGTAGTTTACTATAGAGTACATCCTCATGAATGACGTAAAATCAAGTTGAAAGGCATTTTCTCCAACTCTGCTCCAATATGGTGAAGGGTCCATATCGTAATGGCTTGAGCTTCCGTTCTTGACCTTGTAGTCTCTCCTTGCTCAAGTAAAGCCAAACTCTATCTCCAACATGAAGCTTATGTTCCCTTCTATGCTGATCATGCCTAGCTTTGTACTTGGCTTGAAATTTCTCTAGTTGTGCCTTGTATTTGTTTTCTCTAGTCACCTCTGTGTTGCATGTATCCTTCTCATCCCGACATCCAACCGCTATGTGCAACGGATTTTTAGGTAGATATCCGAAGCATGCTTCAAATGGTGACTTCATAGTGGATGTGTGTACTTCTCAGTTATGGGAATGTTGAATGTAGGCTAAGGATTCATCCCAAGTCCTTGGGTATTTCTTTGTTATACCCTCTGATTAATTGTACCAAAGTCTTGTTTACCACCTCTGTTTGTCCTTCTATCTCTGGATGGAAATTTGTGCACCTCTATAACTTGGTATCCATCTTATCCCACAAAGTAGTCCAAAACTTCCCAAGAACCCGGAATCCCTATCGAAACAATAGACTTTTGGTAAACCAAAATGCACCCATACATTAGCAAAGAAAAGATTTTTGCCTCATGTGCTTTTATTATCTTTTTACATGTCATAATAATACACATCTTACTAAATCTATCAAAACCAACATAGAGATAGTCATGGCCATGTTTAGACATAGGTAATCCTCCTACAAAATCCGTAGAAATTTTGTCCCATGGATGAGTAGGTACTTTGGAAAAGGCATATACAAACCTTCCTTCCTAGTCTTAAGCTTGCTAGTACAACAAATTTTTCATCCCCGTATAAATTTTGATACTTCTTCTTACATATTGGGCCAATACACGTACCTTTGCAAGTGGGCTATGGTCTTACCAACATTGAAATGTCCCGCTACTTTTGAGGTATGTGCTTCCCTCATTAATAGAATTCACTCTTCTTTTGGCATGCAAAGCTTCCCGCATCAATAGAGCAGCCCATATTTGAGATAACAATATTCAATCCTTGTCCTTTCAGCCCCTTGGGACTGCAACTACTGAAATGTCACCCAAAATTCTTTGTCCTGGGAATATGCCTCTCTATAAGCTTCCTTTATGAAGGGCTTGATTTGAGAGATAGTGGCCAAACAGGAAAACTTCTCCTGTGTGGGTGGCCTAGACAACATGTTTGCCACCAAGTTTTTACTACCCTTCTTGTATTTAATCACCAGATGGAACTACTGAAGGAACCCCATCCATTTGTAGTGCCTTTCCTATTGTAATTTAGACTGTGCTTGCAAATACTGGAGAGGTTTGTGGTTAGTGTGCACAATAGTTTCTTTACCCAACAAATAATGCTTCCATTTTTTAATTTCTGAACTAGTGCATACATTTCCTTATCATATATTGAATATCCTTTAACTGCTGAAGTGAAAGTTTCAGAATGATAACATACGAGTTTACCTCCTTGAAGTAATACTATGCTCATGGCGTAATCACTTGGCATTTGTCTCTACTTCAAAAAATTTGTTGTAAATTAGGAAGAGCAAGTCTTGGAGCATGACTAATCTTGTATTTCAAGAACTCAAAGGATTTCTCTTGTTCCTTACACCTAGTCAAAACTCTTATTCTTTGCGGCCACTATGTGTAGAGGTGTTGCGATCATGGAGAATCCCATAATGAACTTAAACGTGTATTCAGATCTTGCTCCCACAAAACTCCTAATTTCGTGGCTCTATTGGGTGCCGCCAATTAGTGATCACTTCAACCTTCTTTTGATCCACTCGTAGCTCTCCTCCTCTAACCACATGCCAAAGATAGACAAGTGACTATTTGGAAAATTCACATTTCTTCATATTACAAAGCAATTGTTTCTCCCTGAGAACTTGCAAGACTTGTTGCAAATGAGTTAGATGTTCTTCCCATGTGGCACTAAAAATCAAGATATCATCTAGATATACAATGACACATGAATCTATGAAATCCCACAATACATCATTCATCAATCTCATAAATGTAGCGGGTGCATTGCATAACCCAAAAGGAAGTACTAACCATTCATACAAACCCTGTTTTTTCTTGAAGGCAGTCTTCCATATATCCTCCTCCTTCATTCTGACCTTGTGATAACTTGACTTGAGATCCAACTTTGTGAAAATTTTGGCATGCTTTGAAGCTGGTCCAAGAGACCATCTATGTGGGGAATTGGATATCTATTCTTTATGGTGATCTTGTTCAAAACACGTTAGTTGATGCACATTCTCCAAGAACTATCCTTCTTTGGCAACATCACAATAGGTGAACCACATGGTGAGGTGCTCAGACGTATCACCCCTTGGTCTAGTTGTTCTGGAGTTGTTTCTTTACTTCAGTACTCTCAAGAAAGGATTACCTATACAACCCGATGTTTGGTAGAGAGGATTATGACAATAGCCGAATCTCATGCTCTACTTCCCGTTTTGGTGGTAACCCGCTAGGAGCCTAAAATAATTCCTAAAAAGACTGAATAATACTATCCAAATCATGCTTTCCCTGGTTAGAAATCTCTACAACTTCTACCTCATCTTGTTTATCCTTCAATAAAAGTAAAAAAACTGATTATGATTTACTTGAATAAGTTGGTATTGCTTGGTCAAAGCACTTACCATAGTAACCAAGTGTCTTATGTTCGTGTGCCTAGATGTTATAGTTGATCCCATCCTTCACCCATCTCATACGGTTTTCCCTCCTCATAAATATAGCATCCCTAACATACAAGTAAGGACTCCCAAATACAACATCAAAAGCATCAAGTGGAATAACGTCATCTTCAAAAACATCAATATATTGGGAATTTATCCCAAACTTGACATTGCATCTTCTTGTTACCGAATTTCAACACCCTTCTTCACCCAACCCAAAGGATAAGGGTGCGGATGCTCGTAAGTCTCAAGACCAATTTTCTTTACAATCTGTTTAAGAAATCAATTTAGATCGAGAACCGTTATCAACCAAAGCGTTTACCTTAGTTCTCTTGATCTGCATTTTGATCTGGAATAGTCTACTCATCTCCTCTTCCTGGCTATCCATGTTAGTGGCCGTGCATCCAAGCCTCTCGTCTACATCAGAGTCATCTTCAATTTCCACCTCCCCTTCTATTTTCATAGCTGTCATGGACTTCTTTGAGTCCTTGGTTTGGTTCTTCAGATGCAACTCTGGATGTAACTTCCAACATGTAGCGTCAGTATGACCATTGATATCACAGTTCTTGAAAAATTCTTGGGATCTTTACAAGTATTCAAAGTAGTGGCAGCTTGTTTACCTTTCCACTTACCCTTGTTACTTGTTTTCCCAAACTCTTTCTTCTACTAATTTGTTGACTGCTTTACCCTTGGCTCGCTTCTCCTTACTTCTTTTCCTTGTCTAGGTAGTACGATTTGTATGCATGCTTCGTTGAGATCTTAGGGTTTTGTGGAGATGAGTTTTCTTCAAAGGTGAGTGTGAAGTCCTCTCAAGTACTTAGTCGAATATCCTCATCCTCCAAGTCCATGTCAAGCAATGTGGCTTGCCTCCAAAACTCCGTAGTATAGTCTTGCACACTTTGACCACTACCTTGTCTAAAATACTGCCATTTAATCATTTGGTCAATCTTATGGCCAATAGGATAGAAGTTAGCTCTAAGTAGTTCTTTAAATTCTTGCCAAGATTTCACTGATAGGATGCTTTTTCTTTTCGCAAGTGACTAGATGGGTTTCCCACCAAACCAGAGCATGTCCCTCCATCTTGAGATGTGAAAATGTGATCCTTTGTGCCTCAGTGACATTATGGATGCTAAAGTAGACTTCTAACTATTTTAACCATTTATCAAGCAACTCTACATCTACTTGTCCTTCAAATATTTTAATCTCAACTTTTGTTTCAACTTTAAAAAGAGTATGATCATATTTTACCTTTTCTCTTGTGTTAGAAGTCTCTTCTTCATGTTCTTCCCCATAACTTTCCTCATGGTGGCTCCTTCCTATGCCAAAAATTTTAGCTAAGCCCTAAACCATTGAGTTCATGGAGTCTTGTTTGATAGAAGTTGTCTTCTGTAAATCAGCAAGATCTTCTTGCCTTCTAAACATCCTATCCATCATGGTCTCCAGCATCTCAATTCTACGGACCAAGTTCTCTTCCTCCATTTGTCCCTAAATTCTTTGTTTCCACTTCTTTGTAGAAATTTTTGGATCGCAAGGTAAAGCCTCTTCGCCTTTAGATATCGTCACTATCATATAAATCCAAGAACGAATACCACAGTCCTGGATAATTGTTATCTCTGATACCAAAATGATCTGTAAACTCTTCAACTTTGGAATTATCCACAAAATCACAATTAATCATTGTTTTTCTACTTTCTATTAGAAAATAACAAAGATAGCTAGTGAATGAATTATACTTGTGCTTAGAATAAAAAAAATGCAGAAAGGGAAAGAATATAGACTCATACACCAACAATTTTATCCTGGAAAACCTCTAGAGGAGGAAAAACCAGTCGGGAAGGGAAATTTCCCTTTCTTCCCACTTTTATCGTGAATTCAATAATAAGTAAAAAAATTACAATAAGTATGAAAGAGAAGTAGATAATATCTCACACCTCCTCCCAGTTACTTGCTTATTTAGACTCAATTACTCCTTACTTCTAAAAATCACAATTCCAACACTAAGAGCTTCTTACTCACTTGCTTCATGCTTCGATGCCTTTTTCTCTTACATAACATGAATTTATAGTCTTTCTCATGTTCTCATGTGCACTTTGGAGAATGGGAAAAGTCATGTAGAAGAAGAGACATGGGCACCCATTGGAATTTTGGGACTACGTACGTCATATTTTATTTTCTCGTCAAGAGCCGAACTTCCACCTGGTGGGGTGATGGTTCTTTAACCACCGCCTCACTGTATAGAGTGGTGGTCATGTCACTAAATAGACAAAACCTCCGTGTATATTTTTTTCTCTTCTTCGTGTTGGCTGATTTGATAAAGTAGAGTCATTTTGGATCCCTATGGATCAAAAATGGAACAAGTTAAAATGATTCGTGAATGCTTGAAAGAAGTAGTGGATAGGGAAAAGATTTATGCTAATCCGAAGTGGGTTAATAGGAAATTTGAACTTGGTGAGAAGGTATTTCTTGGGTTAAACCGAAAAAGAGTTCTATAACTTTTAGCAAGGTGGCAATTTATCACCTCGATATATGGGACCTTTGGAAATTGTTAAACTAATCAACACTATAGCTTATCGTTTAGCATTACCTTTACCTCTATCATGAATGCATGATATTTTCCATATTTCTTTTCTTAAGAAATATGTTTTGATTTATCACATGTGTTAAATTGGAATTCCTTACAGGTCTAAGACCCAAGAATAATCATGGTTAAACCTATTTGAGTGCTGGAAACTCACCAGTTACACTTAAGAAATCATGAAATAAGTCAATGTAAGGTCCAGTGGGATTAGTTTAATGAGGAAAGTGAAACATGGGAAAATCTTGAAGATATGAAATATACTTTTCCATATTTGTTTGAACAGAATTAATTATGTTGACTGATAAAGTATTAAGATTTTATTCTTATTATGTCAATAAATCTGCCAGTTTTGGGCAGACATTACATTATTTAAAATGGACAACTACGTTAATGTTGATTATGGAATTTTAAAATCAAGTTTTTCTTTGAACATATGGAAGGAAAGATAATAATTTGATTTTCCTTGATGTAAATTGCTTAACTAAGTTTTTTTATTAAGGGAAAATAGTTTTGAAGGGACTATACCCTGTATACAAAAGGGCTCAAAAGCCAGATAGCAAAGGTGAGAGAAACAACCCAGAGAAGGGAAAAACGGCCAACCAAAGAGGGCTCAACAGCCAAATATGACAATACAAGTGAAGAAAGGATCCAAACGAACAATGATCCAAAAAGAAGCAGAAAAGATCAAAAAGCAACCAAAAGAGAAACAACATATAAAACTCTGCCAAAAAGTAGCGCGTAATCGCTTGATAACAAAGAACTTAGCAGCAAAAACAACATCACAAAGAACCGTTACTTGATAGCCCTGTCAATCTTGGTCTTGATAGCTTATAGTGACATGAAGAAGGCAATGGCAGTGGCCTGAGAGGAGTCTCTCATATCCGCCTGAGCAATTGCAATATCCCTTTTCTCTTTAGGGCCCCAAATGTCCTCATTAACCCCACTTAAACTGCAGACACTATGAACATGTTGTTCAATGAAATTATAAATGCTTTTAAGGGCAGATAATATGCAGTCATTGCAACTTTTTGCATTCCCCATTCTGCCATCCAAGGACTGTAACTTCTTGAAGACTTCAACAATAACCCCCTCTTCATCATCACTTTGAAGAATTCCTTTTCCCTTAGCTCTTTCCATATTTTTTATAGTCCCTTTGAGCTCTTGTATCTCCTTTTCTAATCTGTCCACTCTGTCCATCAATTCCTCCTCCTTGGGCTCCTCCATCGGTTTACTGATATGCAGGAGGTTCTCAGCAAGTTCCAGGTCTTTGTGGCTCCTTAGGACCCGTTGGGAAGAAGGGATTTTAGCTTTTATGCTCTTGCTTTTCTTGCTGGAAGCAGCAGCTTCAATCTTCCTTTTCAGCAGGGGGAGTGGAAGCGGTGCGAGCAGGTGGAGGTATGGAGGAAGAAGGTGGGGTAGGATTCATGGGGGGGTAGCTAGAACAGTGGTGATGGATCAGGAGGATAAGCCCCTGGTGCAAAGGGATAGCCCTAGAGTGGCTCTGAACTTCCCTAATTGATTTCTCCAGTGATTTTATCAAATAGTGAGGAAAGCTGATGATGATATTTCTACGAAAGTGATTTAGAAATATCAAATGTTTTTGAGGTATAGTCACAAATCTTCCTTCAAGAGTTACATACCTAACCACCATCCTGGCAAGCTTAGCAAAAGGCTCAGGAATTGATTCCACCTTGATGCTAGAAGTCATGAATTCAAGATTCTCCCCCTCATCCAGGAACTTCTTGGTCTCCACCTCCCTGTCCACCTTCTTACTTGAATAATTTGGTGCCCTCGGACTAAGGCCCATGATCTGGGTGATGAGCTCTTCCGTGATCTCAATCTCCATGTTATTGTATTTGACAATCCGATTCTTCCATCCCTGGGTGAATCTGATAGAAATGTCTTGGTCAAATCCTTGAATCCTTTCAATTAAATTAGATAGACCCCGATTTGCAGGTAATTCCAAAGCTCTGTATTCTCTTTCCACGCCGGATTGTGGGTCGGTTCAGTTTTGCAAGGTGGACCCCCCATGTTTCCTTTGTTCCTTTTCCTGTTCTCAATGGTAAAAATGCTATCACTATGCGGGATAGGCAGAGCTTTGATGTTGGTATTTGAATCTTTCCTTTACGTGAAAGCAAGTTTAATTATTATACCATACTTGTAATTATTTCCCCACTCCTCGGCTTTCCTCCTATGCCTAGAAATGATGACATTCCATCTCACACATATCACATCAATCATCCATATCTTATGTGATGTCATCATATTGTACTTGAGAATCTGCACATTAGCATCCAAATTACAGCCGTTAGTGCTGATTTTCACGCCACGTAGATCATTAATTATGGCTTTATTGATTTGAGTGGGCGAACGTCCCCCTAAGCTAAGTTTGAAATGAATTAGTAACACCGACATTAGCCAAAGCTATCGGCGACCTATTTCCTTCCCGATAGGTGTTTGTGATTTTAACATTTTCAAAGCTCTTGCATATATCAATAGCTTCCCCAATAAAATCTCTGATAGACCAGCTGGGGTGTTGCTTTTTGTTTAAAAGATTGATGATATTCAGAGAATCACCTTCAATTATAATATTCAAAATATTACAATCTCTGGTAAGTCTTATACCCCAAAGAGCCGCCAGGGCTTCAGAATAATGATTAGTCTGCCTGCCCATTCTCCCAGAAAAGCAAGTAGCAACAAAACAGCCTCTTTGATCTCTGATGACTCCCCCTCCTCAGAGTCCCCTGGATTGCCTTTTGAGGCCCCATAAAAATTTAACTTGTGCCAATCAGTGGGAGGCTTAATCCATTAGACTGTGTTTCTATCAATACCATTGTTATTCTTATTGACAGTGTCAATATTCCAATCAGTCAGGATGTATTCTTCCTTCTCGGGTAAAGCCTATTTTTAGGAGGTTTAAATCTAGCAATATTATCTTGCACAGTAATGATAATTTCCTTGTAGACTTTGTTACATGCCTTTCTATTGTTTCTGAAAATGTTATCATTACGAGCCTTCCAAACTCTCCACATAGTGTGGGGTAAAACAAGTTGCCATAATCTTTTCACCACACAATGCTTAAACGGAGAGTCCCATTGTTCCCAGGCCTGAAGACAAGTAAGGGGAAAAATCCATCTCAGATTAAATTTTGCAAAAACAAGCTGCCAAATTTTGGAAGAAAACTCACAATGGAGGAATAAATGCTTTATATCTTTTGCCTCTTTCTGACACATGCAACATCTATTCGGCATGATGAATCCCTTCTTGATGAGGTTGTCATTAGTTAGGATCTTGCCATTAATAATTAGCCACCAAAAGAAGTTCGCTCTGGGGTTAACTCCGGCATCAACAGCTTGTGCCACTTAATATCACTTTCCATGGATACAAAGAAATAATTATATCCTGATTTAACATAGTATTCCCCATCAAAAGAATCTTTGCAGATGAGTTCATCCTTAAGATTTTGATTACTTATATGGATTAGAGAAAGTTGATTCTGTAAAGATGAAACATCAACCTGTATATTATCATTCTCCACTTTTAGCTGTTTCCATTTTCTTTTGTTTCCATCCCTCTCAATGTACCCCTGGATTTTGTGCCCATACTTTGTAATTAAGCTATCTTTAATGTGATCATAAGCAGAAATCCAGTTAGAATCAGTCCACTTATCAGTCCAGAAGTTTATGTTTTGTCCATCCCTAAGCTTCCAGCTACACCCGAGAAAGAATGTATATGTCTGCGAAGAAGGTTGTTCCAGAAAATAGAACCACTCGAAAGAGACTGATCATATATGAAGGAAATCTTGTTTTGGTTTGAAAGATATTTGATCTTAACCAACTCTGTCCAAGGTTTGTACTCTTTTATAAGCCTCCATCCTAATTTTGCAATAATGGCAAAGCACTCATATGTTTTATATCTTTCATGTCTAACCCCCCAAGTCTCTTAGGTTTACATACCTGCTCCCAAGCCACAAGATGATATCTGAATTTGTCCTCAGTACCATGCCATAAAAAGTGCTTTTCAATCTTTTCAATACTATTCATCACTGCTGCAGGTATGCTGAACATTGACATGATGTAAATAGGCAAGTTTTGGAGCGTGCTTTTAACCAAAAGGCACTTTCCTGCACTTGAAAGAACAACTCCTTTCCAGCTAGCCAACTTTCTTTGAAATCTCTTAATAAGATCATTCCATACCTCCACAGAAATCTTGCCAGTACTTAAAGGTAAACCTAAGTAAGTAGCTGGTAGAGAATTAATAGTGCATCCTAGAATATTAGCAATCTTTCTTTGCCTTTCCAAAGGAGTATTGAAGAAATAAATAGAGCTTTTGTCAAAATTAAATTTTTGTCTCGAGGCTTCCTCATAAAATCTAAGGACAGTTTTGATAGCCTTTGCCTCGATAATTGAGGCCATCGGGAGAAGCAGAGTGTCATCGAAAGCTGCTGGTATGAGGAGATCGATTGCCGTGGAAGTTGGAGGGAAACCTTTTATCATGCCAATGCCAATAGCTTTGGAAATAGATCTACTTAAAATGTCAGCCATAATAATGAATAATAGAGGGAAATTGGGTCGCCTTGCGGATACCTCTATTCTTTGACAAAAAAACCCACTGAGTTCCCCATTAACAACCACCGAGAGTCTAGAGGTAGAGATACAAGAGTGAATGATTTTTTGAATTTGATTTGAAAACCAAACTTGGATAAGACCTCATTCATGAATCTCAGGAGACTCATGTGAATGCTTTATGCATGTCGACTTGATAGCCATCCCCGCCTTTTTACTTTTATCCATAGAATGTATAGTTTCATGAACCATAATAATTCCATCTTGAATAATTCTTCCTGGATGAATCCGCTCTGCTTTGTTGTGAAATGATCTCCATAAGAATAGGTTGCATTCTAGTGGTGAGAATCTTTGTGAAAAATCCTATATATAACATTAACTAAAGTGATAGGCCTGAAATCTTTGAAGTCCTTTGCATCCAACTTTTCGGGGCAAGCACAATGTGTGTATTATTTAGCTCTTTAATGAGATTTACCATTACAGTAAAACTCATTAATAGCTTTCAAGAGATCTTCAGAGCATATTTCCCAACATATTTGGTAAAAGTTAGCTGAAAAGCCATCTGGACCTAGAGCCTTATCCCCTTCTAAAGCAAAAACAACCTTTGTTAATTCCTCAATGGTGACAGTTTTTGAAATACTTTTAAATCTCTCTCACAGGCATCAGATTATTAGGAATGGAGTCTAAGAGGAAAGAGGCCGCTTGTTCATTGTAGGAGTTATTCTCAGTGAGGAGGTTCTTGTAAAAATTAAGTGCCTCTGTTTTGATGTCCTCTAGATCCTTAGTAATGTTTCCATTTCCTTTAGCAACCTCAGATATTCTGTTACAAGCTCTATGTTTGAGGGCTGTCAAATGAAAAAAATTTGTATTCCTATCGCCTGCTTTAAGCCAAAGGGCTCTAGACTTCATTCTCCAAAAGGATTCTTCATGGTTGTTTATATTATGCAGATTCGAGAGGAGTTTTTTTTCCCGCTGATGATCCTCTAGAGACATACCTTTCATGGAAACATTTAGCTCAAGCTCTTCTAGTTGTTGCTTAAGTTCTTTCTTCTTTTCAAAAATGTTTCCAAAAACCTCTTTATTCCAAATTCTAATCTTTTGTTTAACATTCTTCAACTTCTACAGAAGCCTGAATTGGGCCATCCCTGTGCCTTCCCAATACCACCACTCTTTAATTCTGTCCAGAATATCTTCATGCTCGAGCCACATTTTCTCAAATTTGAAATTACCATGAAAAGGTTTTGTCCAATTGAAGAAATTTAGGACAATTGGATTATGATCAGAGCCCATTCTGGGGAGAGAAGAAAGATGAAAATTCTGGTCCAGAATCCAATTGGCGTAGAAATAAGAGCTCTGTCAAGTTTAACCTAGATTAAGTTCTCCCCAAATCTTCTATTGGACCAGGTAAATTGATTGCCATGAAGCTCTATGTCCATAAGATTAAGAGTCGAAATGAAGCCAGCAAATTCTTCCATACCAAGGGAGAATTCAGAGCTTCCCCCAAATTTTTCTCCTAGATTCAAAGGAGTATTGAAGTCTCCCATAACCAACCAGTTCATGTTTTCAACATTGCTTCAGAATAAGGTTAACTCTTTCCATAGATTTCTTTTACCAGTAGCAGTATTGGGCACGTAAATATTAGACAGAATCTAGCTATGATTATTTTCAAGACTTTTAAAAATAATAGCTAAATGGTTCTGGGTGGAGGAGAGTACCTTACCATTAACAATCTTGGTATCCCAAAAGATCGCTAAGCCTCCAGAAGCCCCTTGAGAATCAACAACAGCAAAGCGGCGTTCTCCCAGAAATATCTTTTGAAGTCTTCAACTGCCTTACTTTTCATTTTAGTTTCCTGAATAAGAAGGATGTTGGGTTTGTTTGATCTTTTAATTTGATTTTTTTAGCCTTCATTCCAAGAAAAAAAATTTGGAGATGCATTTGCGGATGGTTCAAAATTCTTTGTGTACCATCTGCAATTTCTTTTTCAGTCTCTTTTTCTCTTGCTTCTCTCTTTGATAGCCTGCCTTTTCTATATGTGACTCCAATATTTGCAGTTCTTCTAGCAGTGGCCCTTGTGATTCTTGAGGTGGAAGCTTCCCAACTTCCAATCTACTTTTTTTTCACTATAGAGTGATTCTGGACTTTCTTCCAGACTTTTTAGACCTCTTTTCTTTCTTCTCACTAAGATGAATCCATCATTATCACAGTTTGGTATATTTTCTTGCTAATAGGGGTAATTTCCCCATCCTCTTTTCTATGACAATATCAGTCTGTTTATCCATTTTAGAAGCTAGCTCCTCCATATCAGTATCCTCTTTATCTTGGTTTAGATCTCGTGCAATGGATTCTAGATCCTCTTTGACTTTTCCTTGTCTCATTTTGAGTTTCTCCAGAGAGCTATTTCTATTTAACAGCTCTTGATGAGCAGTGATTTTTTCCATCTCTTCTTCCATATAAGAAAGAGAAATGATAACTTTTTCATTTTCTTCATCAACCTCCATGCTCAACTTTACCGGATTTGGTGTCAAAGTGTTCATTGTTGAATCCACTGACATCTCCCTTTTGTTTTCTTCCTCTTTCGGACCAGATCGATTTCCTGTTGAGTCTCAACCAGTTTCTTAGGTCTCCATAGTTTTCTATAAACTAGTGGCCTCTTCGCCTTAAATCCTTTTTCCTTTCTTTTAACCTGGAATGCCTCTGCAAACATCTATTTCTAGTAGCTGGATCAATTAGCAGCTCTTTATCAGCCTTATCCATTTGTTTCTGTTTTTGAGCTGCAGATATATCTGAGAGTATTTCTAGATTTTGTACTATTTGATCAGGGCATTTCATTGGCAAAGTGGCCTAATCTATGGCATTTGCTACATCTTAGTTGGAAAGCTTCATATTCTATTTGTTGTTTCCATACTCCAAATTTGGACTGCAGAACAATGTGATCAGGAAGCTCTTGATCCATTTCAGTAGAGACACAGAACCTAGAAAATGCCAGCCTTGAC